>NW_004624735.1:29196368-29242224 GCF_000247695.1 Heterocephalus glaber
TAATTTCTTTTCCCTTGCTTGGGAAATTTTCTGCCAGTACTTCTGTGAACAGTTTTTTTATGTCATCTGCACGCTCTCCTGTTTCTTCATTGACTCCAATCAGTCTTATGTTATTCTTCTTTTCATCATCTAGCAGCTGCTGGATTGATTCCTCATGGTTCCTTACAATTTTGAAGCAATTTTTCTTTTCTTGGTCACTAATTGCAATCTTATCTTCTATATCTGACATTCTATCCTCAAATTGGCTCATTCTGCTGTGTAGACTTTCAATAGAGTTTTCAATCTCCTGGAAATCTGTTTGTATCTGTTTTATGGATTCCATTTGTTTCCTATGTTGAGATTCCATCATGTTCCTCAGGTCTTCTCTAGATTTATCAATCATGTCTTGCATTATGAGCACAGTCTCTGCTTTTATCTGAGAAATTACTTCTGATTTCATTTTTTCCAGATCCTCTTTTCTTGCCAGCTCAGGGAGTCCAGGTTAATGAGTAGTAACTCTACTATGTTCCATATCATTTCCCTTTGGGGTTGCTGTAGGTGATCTGGAAGTATGGTTTTGAGACTTATTCAGGTGTCTTGTCATTGCGATGGGGTGGGGATGCTGTTGGCACCTGTGCAGCTCACCTCCTCTGGGCTGAGAGCAGTGGTATGGTGGCCTAGAAGCCCCTTCCTCTGGGTTTGGAGCAGTGAAACGGCAGCCCAGAGGCCCCTTCCTCTGCTCTGGGAGTCATGGAATGGCAGCCTGGAGGCCCCTTCCTCTGGGCTAGGAGTGGTGGAAAGGCAGCCCGGAGGCCCGCAAGAAATATCTTTGTAGGTATTTTGCCCATTTTTAAATGGTCTTTTTTGCTGTTTGTTTTGTCATTGAGATGAGTTCCTGATACTGTATATTTTATTACTAACTTCATGTAAGATGTACTGTTTGCAAATATTTTCTCTCATTGGAAAAACTGTATACCTACATGTAGAAAAATAAAATTAGATCTTTACTTCTTACCATATAAAAAATCAACTCAAAATGGATTAAAGGCTTAAATGTAAAATCCAAAACTATGGAACTACAGGAAGAAAAAATAGTGTAAATACATTATTAGTGTGGACAGGGATTTTTTAATAAGACCTAAAAAGTACAGGCAACCAAAGCAAAAATGGGCAAGTAGTACTAAATCAAACTAAAGTCTTTTACAGAGAAAAGGGAAATCCACAGAGTAAAGAAAGATTTGACAGAACAATAAGATTTATTTGAGACTACCAACCGCAACTTGTTGTTGTGGAAATAACTCCTTTCTTTTTAAATTTCAGGAGACAGCCTTACAAAACATGGTGGCAGACAATTTGACAGGTCAATATACACACTATCAGAAAGTGCCCTCACTCCCCCACTTTCCAGTTCATTAAAAGAATAGCAAATATCAAATGTATGATGACACTAGTGCTTGCCTGAACCAAAGATAAAGGCTGAGCAGCAAAGCAGAGTCACGATCAATGGAGAGTTTTACCTGTTTGGTCTCCAGCCCTCCTTTTCCCAAGAGTACCTGCCAGGCCCAAGTAAGAACCGACTGTAGCAGACAAGAATAAGTATTTCCAGGAGGCATCATCCCTGGCCTCTCCATCCTCAGAGAAGTGCTGAAGTCTTTCTCTCTCATGAGATCTTTCATGAATGACATTTGGAAGTTCTGAGGGAAACTTTCTCCACACTCAGCCCTCTTACAGGGCCTCTATTCAGTGTTGATAGTGCCAAAGAAGGTTGGAGCTGGGAGTGAAGATCTCCACACACTCCAAGCACTAGCAGGGCTTCACTGTGTGTACCCTCTGGTGTCTGTGGAGGTTGAAGTTGCCAGAGAAGCTTTTTCCCCACACACTGCTCTGGTAGGACTCCTCACCTGTGTGAGTGTGCCGACTTGGGTCAGATGGACATTTTGACTGAAGCATTTCCCACATTCTAGGCATTATGGGCCTCCTCTCTCAGGTGTGCTCCATGTCATGAGAGAAAAACGTGGGTGCACACTAAAGACTTCACAGCACTCCCTACCCTACACAGTCTTTCTGCTGCATGTATTCTCTTATGCCTGATTTGAGTTGTTAGAGAAATTTTTGCCACATGAGGGACATATGGTCCAAGTTCTGTGCAACTTGTAGCTCCCACTGAGAACTGCTCCATTCCATCCTCTAGAGGAGGATTCCAGGGCTCTTCTGGGCTGTCAGGAGGTTGTCCCTGCTCAGGACTCCAGAGACCTTCCTCTGACCTGCCCATGGAGCAGCACCCGAGGGTGAGCATCCTCAGGGGAAACAGACTGAACATTTCCTTCTTGGGTCTCAAATTCTCTTTCTCTGGAGCTGGCCTTATGGGTCATGCCCTCCTTCCAACTCTGAACACTGGGATCCCATGGCTCCCCTCCACAATCTACCCAGGTACTTGGAGCCTCCTAACTGGGAATGTGAGGCTCCAGTGACTCCCCACTCTCACTGTGTCCCTGGAGGGGCTTTTTACTAGGACTTTGATGCCCCCACTCCTCCTGGCAGATGTACATTGCCACATCTTCCAAGCTTCTGGACAACTGTTGCCTCAGCCTCCCAAGCACCCTCTACATATCCTTTACAAGGGCCGCTGCTTCCTCGATGCTCTGCAGAGGCAATTCTTGCACCCTGCTCTGGACCTTTTGGGGCGGGGTCATCAAGAGCTGCTCCAGCACCAGTAGTTCCAGGATCTGCTTCTTGGTAAGCACCTCAGGCCACAGTCACCCATGGCAAAGGTCCTCAAGCAGGCAGAGGCCCACCTGGGGACCAGTGGCCTCCTGGAAGTGGAACCTTCTCACTGCACTTTTTTCAAAACCTCTCTAAGAATGAATGACATGTTTGAGGAAAAATGGAGTTTTCATTTTTCTTTATTCTTTTCTCTCCTTCAAACTTGGAAGGAGATTAATGACTTCATCCCACCCCTTCACAGAATATTTCTTTACAAATGATAACTCTGCAGCTTTTAGTTCAAACCCAAATTGTAAACTGATTTGAGGGAAATTAAGTGACTTAGGTTATGTTTATTCCCTCCACTGTGAAGGGGTTGTATTCCAAAAGTTCATTTGTATGCAAGCCATCAACCAGGTTCCAAGCATGGAACAGATGCTAATTGCTGGGTGGCTTCCAGTCTCAAATGGCATCTGGGATCCCAGCAGCTCCTAATACAGCCTTGGCCCTCCATTCTCTTGCTACCCATGAAGAAAGTGAACAAAGCAAAAGCTAACTCGTGAAATTAAGAGTGGAATTTGGGCAAGATTCTTAATCGTTTTAAATCCATTTGAATATATTGCAATAAAATGCTGAAGATTGGGCAAACTATATCATGCAAGCAGTGGGAATAGAGAGGTTCTTAGTCCAACAAAATAGACCCACGCTACCTAGTTATACTATCAGTGTCAGGAAATAGCCTGGGAACCTTGCTTATCACCCTGCACTCCAGTTGAAGATTGGAAAGGAGAACCCAGAATTAGAAAAATGGACAGCAGTGTTTAAGAAAAAAGTCCATATATTATTTGCCAACACCCAGCCAGGAGACTCCTTATTGAAAGACTGAGTAAAGAATATTAAGAAAATATTGGGCATGGTTTTGAAAATTATATATTGCAATCCAAAAGAATGTTTAAACATTGTTCACAATGTTTAACAAAATGAACCAAGAAGAAAAAATGTATATTAAATAGCAGCAACATCATGAATAAAAACTAGAGTAGAAATAAAAAAGAGCAGATTAGATTGGAAGCAAAGTTGGATGAACTAAAAAGAAATATGAAAATATAAAAACTATTGTAGAAGAATACCATAATTTAAGGCAGATGGAGGCAGAAATGAATATGGGAAATCAAATCAGGAATGTAAAGAAAAAACAGAAACCAAAGGCATGCAAACAAAGGAGTCAAGAGAGAAAGTGATCACTCAAGATTAGGAAAGAGAGACTATCCTGCTAATATTTGCATAATTGTTCACCTGGAGAGGAAATCTACAAATGCAACAAGTGGTGATGGAACACTGAGAGGAGAAGGCTGTCTCTGAGCTGAAGGCCTAAATATGCAGATGGAAAGAGGTCACTAATCAAAATCAATCGAAATATCATGCATGCAGACACATCCTGGCAGGAAAGTGAATTCCAAGTGTGGAAAAAAAACCTTTCTACAAATATCTAGGCAGGAGAAAAATGTTTTCTTCCCATAGGAACAAAAAGTAGGCTATCTTCTTTTTATAATGCAATACTTCTATCATGGGACATTGATCTACGAAATATAAACTAAATGCTGTTAAAGAAAAGCCGCCGTGATTAAAATCTTAGTTTCTGGGGATTTTGTGCCATTAAATGATATAAAAATGGAGCCAAATATTTATCTCACCTTTTATATATAAAAAATATTTTCCTGCTACAATATTTAACAATTTAAAAACCACCCTTGTGGCCTCTTGTGCTGTAATATTGTTCAATACTTGACTTTAAAATTCCCTTCCTTTCTTCCCTCATCTGTATGTCAAAGATGACTAAGTTATGTCTTTTTATTGAGTCAACATAATCTTGACCAATCCACGCTGAATCAGAAAGCAAATATCTCTCTTAAGAGTTTCCTAGTGACACTCACCAAGTACTCTCAGTAATTCAGAGACTATGAGTGGCCCCTGGTGGTAACAAAATGTCCCCTTCTGCTCAGGATCTTTAGAAAGAGCACCCTGAACCCTGCCTGCTTAGAGGTCCCCCACAGCCTCTAGTCCTGCCCAAATTGGACTAACGTACACTTTATGGTTCTTCATCAAATTCTGTTGTGTCAAGTTTGTCTGTTTTCTCTGTGTTCTTGTTTATGTGTGGGTTATACTAAGTAAGTTCTCCAATAACAGACTGCACTCTGTTGGAGCTAATGAAAGTTCACAGACTCTGACTACACTGTTTTTCAGCACCTTTTCATGCACCTATGCCTACTGTTTTCCTTGGGAGAGAAGACTTTGTGCAGAACAGTAGCCTGCCCTGTGTCTGGAGCCATCTTTTCTTAGATTAATGCACTGAAGTGGGAGAAAGAATAATGGGCTACACAGCATATGTTCATAATGGTTTGATAAAGGACCACAAGGACAGAATGAAAAAGATAGGTGTGGAAAGGATCCCTTTTTATTAAACTTAGTGGGGTATGTGTCTTAGTTACTTTCTTGTTGCTGAGACAAAATACCCAACACCCACAAGTTAGGGAGGAAGTTTACTTAGCTCATAGTTTGCAGAAGTTTCTGTCTATAATCAGCTGGCTCCAAGGCAGGGTGGCTTGGCAGAGGGTCATTGCAGAGGAGAAACAGTTCATGGAAGGCAGAAAATAGCAAAAGCAAGCAAGCAAGGGCCCTTATCAGCTTCTTTCTGCCCTTTTTATATTCTCTCCAGGCTACCAGGCTTAGGACTGTGCCAAACCAATCAGTGGACTGATTTAGTAATCACACACCCTTGATCCCAGCATCACACACTGTAGATCCAGCCACCTCTGAAAAGCCCCACCCATGACTGCATGAGGCTTTGGGGGACATCTAGACACAGCCATGACAGGGAGGATGCTTAAGATATTCATTTCCATAGATAAACAAACAAGCCAAAGGAAAAGAACATCTGCTGGGAAGGGCTCCTCCAACACGGAGCAGATGTGTTACAACAACAAAGCATATCCTAAAAGCATTTGGGGATTTAATTATTTATCTGTTTCATTGAGCTGAGCGGTGAGGGAGTGGGGAGGGGTTGAGGAAGTGCATTGTAAAATCACTGAATCTGGAAATTCAATTCCAAATGTAGTTTAAGACTCCACATGCTGAAGTCTCTGTCAGAACATATGCTGACTGCTTTTTGATACACAGACTCCAGCTGCATTCATTCCTCCCACCCCACATGGATGGTGGCTATAATTTCAAATCATTCCACGTCCTCTTCAGTGAGACCTTCTTTTCCCTGCACTTCTCTAACAACCAGCCATCATATCTGACAGCCTTCAAAGTTGCACTATTCAGAACTATTCTCCACATAACAGTCCCTAAAATGCAAATCTGACCATTCGATCTGTGAAACTATAAGGAAGGGGAGGTGGCATGAGAGATTAAGGAAAATTAGTCCAAACCAAAGACTACTGATGAGAGCAAAGTAGATAAAATTAAATGAACTAAACCCAAATCTGTGTCTGTACGTTACCGAAGGGTCAGAAGGAAAGCGATAGCTCCGACAGATGCAGTGAGAGCAGAGCTCTGAATGGTGTGCAGGGTGCAGGTCACGTATACTCTCTTTGGGAATGACCCAAGTTTTACAAGAGGATGATAGTGAAGGCGGTGGAAGTCAGCACACGGTACTCTGAAAAGCTGGCTAAGTGGAGAAGAAAGCATTTGATGACTGTGGCCTCAAAGAAGCCAGAACGGCCTGATCCTGACCCATTTCATGGTCCTCCGTTGCCCACTGTGTACAAGCCCATCTTAGTGTAGTAAACCAGAAGTCCCAGATGTCTTTAGCATCCCCCTCCAAGCTCCTGCCCTGTACTCTGAACTCTAGCATATACATATACTTCTGAAATATCTTCCATCTTTATGATTTGACGTGTCCTCTCTCCTCATAGGATTCCTCATAATTTCTTAACGATGTAGTAAATTATTGCCATTTCCATAAAACTGTAATTTTGATATCTTTTCTTCTTGGAGGCTTTCCCTACTCACCTATACATGAACTCCTGGACAGGAAAGATCTTTACAATCAGCTTGCATGAGACCTCATTTTGTTCTCTGTACCTAGAGTTATTGTTTTGTTTTAAAAATTTTTCTTAAACAGTGTAAAATTTCTGAAATCATAATGTGCCAATTTGTGTGTTTTGAATGAATGAACAAATGGTGTCCTTTGTATCGTGAAGTCCACGGTAGCCAAGCTGAGGATTGTGGGGGCAGTGCGGGGAGGGAGGGTATGCAGGAACATATAGACCCTCCACATTACAGCGTAGTGACTGTGGCCCTAAAATAATGTTGCTTGGATCTGGAATAGTAATACAGATGTTCTGTCTACTTTATTTAATTTGCTTTATAGTTCATATTATAGTTGTGGATGTTTTTAAGTACAAATGTTGAAAACCTCATCTTGCTTAATTGAAGCAATAATATTCATAGCTGGCCTTGCTTCAGATAGGGCTTGGTAAGAGATTAGGATTCCATTTCTCCCATCTCCTTGTTGTGTTTCATTAGCTTCTCCTTCATGCCTGGACTCCTGGAGAAGCCTGCCCAGCTCTGGGTACACAGACAGCATCTTCACCATTGGCCACTCTAGAAAAGAGAGCCTGCCTCTCACCAGCCGTTCTCATAGGTGATTTTTAGTCATATGTCAACCCAACCGGATTAAGCAAAGCCTAGGAGATTAGTAAGCACAGTGCTGGGTGTGTCTGCAGGATAACTGCACAAAGGCCAGCAGAGAATGGAAGGCCCACCCAGGTTGAGGTAGCATCAACCAACAGGGTTGCAGCCTAGATGGAATATGAAAGAGAAAGAAGGAACTTGGGCATGCTTTTTGGAAGTTCCATTCTGCTTGGGTGAGGGCATCGTTTGCTGCCATGGACATCAGACTCCAGTTCCTTCAACCTTCTGATGCAGACTCTATGAGCTCCAGGGAGCATCCAGGCCTTCAACCTTGGATTGGTGCTTCACCTTTGATCTCTCTTATTCTGTGGTTGTGTCTTCTGGAGCTGGGTGGCTACTGGAACCTTTGGCTCTCCAGCACGTAGACAGTCACTGTGGATTCTCCTGCCTCTGATCTTGTGAGCTACCCAATAAATCCTCTTACATAAATACGTGTGTAGAGAGCACGAGAACCCTAACCAACATACCATAGAAGGTCTATTGCTTGACTCACACCATGAACCCATCCCAAGTGCAGTCAGTCCGGCCAAGTGAATGTGATGCTTTGATCAAGCCCCAGTCATATGTCTGTCTCTGCAACTTGCTTCACTCCAAATATGTAGACAGAAAACAGCTAACAAAAGGTGTTTCTTACACCTAGGAAAACCGTGTAACTTACTGAATAAAGCAGGTCCCTTTTGAAAGTAAAGGGAGAACTCAATTAAACCAAGGCATAAGCATGCACTGAACTGAGCGGACAACCTGGACAGAGCCTGCCTTACCCAGCGGAAGAGCAAGGCACTGTTGCCGGGGCTGTTGCATACTGAAGGCTGAGAGGGTGCAGAGCCTGTGGGGTCCCACTATGTGCACACATAGTTAGTTACAATTGTTACAGATTGGAAAAATTGAATTTTTTTCAATAAGCTTATAAAAAGAACTTTGCATTGCTTTGCTGGAACACACTATTGGTTTTACCTCTTCTTCTAACTGGTAGACACCTCTGTAATTCTATTCACTGCACGGGTCCCTGTTTCCTCATGTGAACTTGGTATTTACCTGGGCATCTTTCATGTTCTTGGTGGCTCTGTGGCTCTCTGGGACGACATCTGACATGGGTCATAGGTGAGACCAAGCCAAGGCGGGAGGGAGAGCACTGGCTGTGAGTCAGCATGAAACCCTCCCACGTGCTTCTCTCCATGCGGCAGATTTGCACTTCAAAGCCACAACAACAGCAGTAGCAACATGCATGTGACAGTCCTCCCTGTCTGCCTGCAAAGCTAGTGAGGTCCTTATGTTACTTCACTTGTTTTCATTCAACTCAGTGAATGAAGCATTGTTAACCCACCTTATAGAAAAGCAAGCTGTCACCTCCCTCAGCCATCCCAGGAATCTGTAGCACCGGCTTACTGTGTGCCAGACGCTTTTCTGGGTGCCAAGGTACAGTGAGGTGCGAGATGATACGGTCTCAGACATCACAGTATTTTTACATTCTTTGGAGGTCAGGCTACTAGGGTGACAACAGAACCTCTGTGAATAATATGGGACTAAAACTTATTAGACTAGACACAAATGTGGGTTTTCTTGGGTTATAAGTACCCAAAGAAAACCAAAAAAGACATTAATCATCTCTTGAGTGAGTCAAAGAAGAGAAGTAGGCAAGTCTAGGTTCAGAGTGATTCCAGAGATCTGCGGAAGGTAAGGTTGTCGGCTCCACAGACAGAACTGCCACCCCTGTGAATTTATGCAGCAGCCTCTGGTGGGGTCCTGTGCCTGCTGCTGGTCACCAAATGTAGAGGGAAGAAAAGAGATGACAACCTGGAAATCACTGGCACATCTTCATCTGTGCTTCAGCACCTCCAACCAATCATGACCTTCAGAGATCAGTGACAGCTGATGGAGAAAGGCATCACTACCCATCTCGAATCTCTGACAGCAGCATTAGCCTCCTTCCATCAAGGAAGGGGATTCTGAGAAATGTGACCCCAATGCACCTGCAGTTCACTTTCACTGACAGAGCACAATGCCCCTGTGGCCAGGCAGGCAGGGAGGGTGGTGGTGTGTGGATGGACAATAAAGCAACCATAGAGGTAAACCAAAATGAAAACATTAGATGGTAGGTGTAGATAATGAAAGATCAAGACTGTATTATAGAATCTCTGGTTACCTTAAAACAGGGCAGGGAGCTTTTCAGAGCTGATAAATAGAGATTCAGAAATTCAAACCCAAGCACTGTGACTCTGGAGGCCATTCTCTTATCTCAGTCGCAAATCCCACGCAGACTGGACTGATGCTAAGAACTCCCTACGGGTGGAGCCTGTGCCTTTACAGTGCAGATTCTCAAGTGCCTAAGGAGCAGCAGGATGAGAACCTTAGGAGCCTGGCACTCATGCTTTTAACCTGGGCCGACGTTTAGCAGATCAGTTGAGAATGCCCAGTCAGTGCTTGCCAAAGGAGTGGTGAATTCCTGCAGCGCCTTTCTCACATATTTCTGAAAAGAAGATTAAATTGCCCCTTACAGTTTGAACCACCAGCCTTTCAGTTAGCAATGAAATGCACTACAGAGACAACTTGAGCTCTCAGTTACTTAGCTGTAGCCAAGAAGTCTCCTCCTTATGACATTTTTTCAGAATAGTACCCAGGACGCAGCAACACACACCTTCCATACACTCTTCTGGTTCATCATTAAAACACAGGGTGTGTGTGTGTGTGTGTGTGTGTGTTCACAGAGTGGAGCCCCCAAAGCTTTTAACTCCTCAAAACTATTTAACAAGCACTGTGTTTAGACATCTCAGCAACTTCCTCATCCACTTGGGACAGACGTGCATGTAGAAGCGGCCTCATCTCCATGGAAAGGCTTCCAGGCTTCAGAAACAGTCTAAAAGGCAAAACGTCCTCAGAAACAATAAGAATTCATCAACATTAATGGGAACTTCTCTCTCTCCAGTGCTGAGTGCTTCCAGCGGGATTAATTGTTTAATATTCACAAAGGACTTTGAAGATGAAAAGATCCACAGAAAGGCTGAAAATGAACACTCACTTTATTTGTGTTTCTCAACCTGTAGTTGAATCTGCAGGGCTGCCCTGACTTTGAAGCAGCTCCAAGATTATAATAATGATGACCACCTTTGGAGTGGGGAGAACAGAGTCCACGGGGAGGAATAATTTAGACTCAGTGATGTTTCCAGCAACGGCAAAGCAAGATCTTTGGTATCAAACAGAGCCAGCTGTGTGACCTTGGGCAAATTACTTACAAACTCTGAGACACTACTTCCTCAACTGAAAGAATGGAATAATTGCATCTACCTGGTTATTGTCAAATTAGAGGTGATTTAAAGGACTTTGACAGGGCCTGGAATCTTGCTGGTACTTTTGCAATTACAACGTTGTTGCTATTGCCAACATTGGAGGAATATTAATGAATATGGTTTCCAATATTTGATGCTGCAGAAGCCAACCCTGATCTTAATTAAATTTTTCAGAATTTTTAAAAAGGGTAAAAAAACCCAGCTGACAGACAAAAATCATTGAGTCATTTGTGAGTATGTGTGTGAGTCTAGCAGTGGATTCGGTTACTATTTACTCAAGATTAAACAAGTCTAAGGAATCCCTATTTCATAACTGCTTTACTTTCCCTCCATTATTCTAATTTCTTTAATACAGCTCTACCAGTGACTCCAGCTTCAATCCTCACTGCTGTGGCCAGTACTTCTGCAGTGTTTCACAAAGTGCAGAGCTTACAAAGGCCTGTGTAGCCTGAGAGAAGTCCTGCAGTAAACTGAGGCTCTTGTACGTAATGACCCTGATCTAGAAGATGCTAAGGGAGAGATACAGGTTATAAGGTCAACCCCACCTCCATGTCCAGACACCAGGTTATCTGGGCATCCACCCAGGTCATCAGGGCTCTCCATCCTGGAGCACTGGAAGAATGAGATGGGAGTTAGCAGGAGAGGATGAAGCACTTCAGGGCCTACTCAGCTTTAAATTCCACCAGGATTGAATCCAAGTGGGCATTCCCTGACCAGCACTGCCTAGTCTTCACTGGAGGTCCCTGTGGGCTCGAGGATGCTGCCTGGGTAAGTGATAGTCCTAGCCTGGGAATCCACTGCCTGTGTCAGGCATCCCTACTCTGTGCACGTATGTGGATTAAACCAGAAGGCCATGAAGAGAAAAAAGGAAATCAAAGGCCCTCACTAGTTCCATTTCCACACATTGGAAAAAATCCTTCCTGCTTCATTGATTTATAGAATAAGCCTCTTGTCTACCCAGATATACACAAGTTAGGAGACATAGCATTTGAAAACTTTCTGTGCTAAAAAATGATGCCTAAAATTTTGTGAAGTGTCATGCCCCTTCAAGTAAAGAAGGAGTTAAGAAAAAAAACAAAATTAGAGTTTCTTGCTGCTCTTCTAGGTTATCAGAAGTGGGTGGGTGTTATAGGAAGAAAAGGAGCAAGGACGAAGCTTGTGATTGCAGCTTATAAAATCTATTTTAAAATCCTCACTACCCAAACCCAGGACACAACAATTTGGATGACTGGGATTCTAACCTGGGAACAATAATGGTAAGTGACTCACCAAAGGGACTGCCTCAGTGGGTGCAATCCAGGAGAAAGGAAATTTTGATTAGGATGCAGAAGACTTGAGTTTGAGTACCGCCTTTCACACTAATTAGCTCTGTGATGTTAGGAAATTCAATTAAACTTTGCTGGCCTTGTTTTTGTTTTTGTTGTTCTTTTATCTGCAAATTGGAATGGCAAAAGGTTTCAACTAGACAACTCATTAAGTTCTGATAGGTTCTCTGAATGTGAATATTTTATCCAAAAACAAAACTTGTGGTTGTCCCTACTCAGCTACCCAGCATCCTTCACCAGGAGCACCAGGTGCCTGGACCCCAAATTCATGTGTAGAGAGTGGGTCACGGGCAGGACACTGGAGATAGGGATTTGGTTCACGGGTCCAGAGCATCATAATAATTATATGTTGGACTGGTAAACAGTGATATTCGTGGATGTCCAAACTCAGGACACCTAAGTAGTACCAAGGAATATTTAATCATAAAATAATATGTTCTAGAATGACTGCCAGAGGCAGAAATACGGCCAGTATATACCAAGCATGAGGCAAGGAGACAAATCAGAAAGGCACATCACAATCAAATTACTGGAAAATGTAATAAAGACAGACTTTTAAAAATACTCAGCAATAAAAAGGCTTACAGAGACACAGATGACTCTCAGCATTTTTCTAGTAAGAATAAATGCAAATGAGAGGACAACAGCAGCATCTTCTATTTCAAGAAAATTGTCTTTCAAAATGAAGGTAAAATTAGGAATTTTCCAGACATAAAAGCTAAAAGAATTAATTTCCAGCACACTTACACTGGTAAAAAGGTTGAAAGTATTTCAGGAAGAAGAAAAATTATACCAGATGGAAATGAGGATCTATACAAAAGAAAAAGAACAATGAAAATGGTAATTATATAGGTGAATATATAATTTTGTAATGTTTAAAAGATTATTGAGCACTTAAACAGATGTCATAACAATGTATTTTGGGATGTGTGACATATCTAAAGCCATGATGTATAAAAAACTGACCTAAAGCCAAGGGAGGAAGAAATGGAGGATACTGCTATGAATTCCTTCTATTTTACCCAAAGTGATACTCTCTCACTTGATCATAGACTGTAAGAATTTAAACATGTATAATTAACTATAAAGAAGTCACTAAAATGGCAAAATAAGGAGTGGTGGCTGTTTTTTCAATGAAAGGACAAAATACAAATGTAAAAATAGTCAATCAATCAAAAAGAGGGAGAAGATCAAATAGGACAAACAAAATAATGTCCATAGACTTAAATCCAAATACATCAATAGCATATTAAATATAAATTATATATATGCTCCAATTAAAAAGCAATGTGTAACAGTGGAGAAAATAGAAATACCAACTAAATTCTACCCATAGGAAACTCATTTTATATATATAGACACAAATAGGTTAAAATTTAAAGAATGGTACCACTGGTTTTAAAAAGGACTGTTACTATATTAATATTGTCTGAAGTAGTTTTCAGAACAAAGAATGTTACCAAGAGAAAAGATTATCATTTTATAACAATGAGAGGGTCAATTCATCAAAAAGTTAAAAAAAAATTTAAAACATGCACATAATAAAAGATTTTCAAAATACAGGTAGCAGGGGCCAGGGATTTAGCTCAGTGGTTCTGCTGCCTGCCCCACAAGCTCAAGGACCTGAGTTTGATCTCTGGTACCAAAAAAAATACAGGTAGCAAACACTGATAGAAGAGCAAAAAGAAATACACAGTTAAATATTACTTACCAGTTTCAATACCATTCTATCTATCTTTCTATCTATCTATCTATCAGCATCATCATCATCATCTACTTACTTATTTATCTTTGTGGTGCTGGGGACTGAACCTAGGCCCTCAAGCACACTAAGTATTTTCTCTGCCACTGAAATACATCCCCAGCAAAATAGGACGAACTTTGAGTGACATTATCAACAAATTTAGCTAAGTTGATATTAATAAAGAACACAGAAAATAAGAAAAAACTTGATTGATATTGTCAACAAATTTTACCTAATTGACACAAAACAATTTCCCCAAGAAGAGAAGAATACCCATTTTTCTCAAGTATATGTGAAACATTCACTGAAGCAGACCGTATTCTGTGCCACAACACAAGTTCAAATATATGCAATAAAGCTGTACAATTGCATGTACTCAATCATATAAATCATATTTCCTTATCTTGAGAGAATTACACCAGAAATATATAACACAAAGATCTGTGGAAATCAACCAAATAGCTAGAAAAAAACACTTCTAATTAACCAGCTAGTCAAAGAAAAAAGGCAAAGGAAACAGGAAATTATTTCTACCTGAAGGGAATGAAACATAACACAACACTCTTAACCTCCACTCTGCATACCGCCATAGCTTGAAGTATTATTTGTATACATTTAGTAACAGTAAGATGTGTAAACTAAAATTGTACTGAGCATTTCACATGAAATAAAGTTTGAAAGTTCCATTTATTATATTATCAACGAATGCCAAATTTTTATGCTTATTACACTTTTACCTTCATAAATATAAGCTGCCATTTCATGAACTGTGCTTGTGCGACAGAGGGCATGCAAAACCCAACCACATATCTGATTAGACCCACAAATCAGAGAAATTATCTTTCAATATCATTTGTGCTGCCATCGTGTTCCCTGGGTCTGACACTCTCCTCACCCTGCTCACTTCTGCAGTTCTCTTTATTTCTGGAATTTCTGTTTGGGAACTCTTTGTGAAGCCTGTTTCTTTGTCATTCATGTTTTAGTTCTGCTCACCCCATAGGCCCCATAGGAATGTCCTTGAAGTCAGAAGACTTCCTAGCCCTGGGCCACGGATTTAGCTCAGTGGTTCTGCTGCCTACCTTGCAAGCAACAAGGTCCAGAGTTCGATCCCCAGTACCAAAAAATAAAAAAGACTTTCTCTCCCCCCTCCCCCGCCTCTGTCCACAGAGAAAGCCCATGCAAGGACACAGAAAGTGGCCACCTATCAGCAATCAAGAGAGACCTGTCCAGAAAACAAACCTGGAATCATCTTGATCTTGGACTTCTAGCATCCAGAACTGTCACAAAATAAATATCTAAGCTTTAAACCACTGCATTTGTCGCATTTTGCTGGAAGAATAACCCAACACACAGCCATCTACCAGGACGATTGTAGTAGTTACATCTCCAGGGAAAACACTACCATAGACATCATGTAGGAATTTCCAAGATAGAATTTCCTGAATGGCTCAGGAAGGCTTCTGAGAGGGAGGAACAATGGAACTGAGTCTGAATGGTGAGAAGAAACTAGTCAAAGAGAAAGCCACGCTCAGTGGAGAATTAAAGTATTCTAGGAAATGGACTCTAGATGCCCAGTGCAGAGGCAGACAGAACAGTGCGGGTTATAGGTAGGGTCATAGGCCGAGGGGTGGGAGGCGGAGCTGAGGATCGGGCTCTGGACCTGCCAGGGGTCCTAAGGGGGCTTCACACTCCTTGCCAAAGATTCTCTGTTTCAGAAGGATAATTTTGTAATTGTTGTGGACATGTTCTTTGAAATCCATTTTATTTCTAACACTACCATTTAATATTTGGTTTTATTGGCCACGTTCATTGATTACTCTTTGTTGTTGTTTGGTTTTTTTGAGAAAGGGTTTACTGTGCTATCCAGGCTGGCTCTGAACTTGAGATTCTCCTGCCTCGGCTTCCCAAGTAGCTGGAACTACAGATGTATACAACTGCACCAGGCCCTTCCCAAGTCAATATCATTTTACTTTCTGCTGGAATGTGCATAATAGCCCTACCTAATTCTCAGCTTATTATACTGATTAAATTAGACAAATTAAACAAGTAGCAGAGCTTCTAACTTCTAGTGAGTGTTCATTAAAAGGGAGATGTTATGATAACCCTGAGTACAAAAGAAAACCAATAATGAACATTACATGGCAGTGATGTAGTCAGATCACCTCCTAAGAAACCAAGATTTCAAGGCAAACAAGACGGTGCACACCTGTGATCCCAGCACCCAGGGGCCAAGGAGGGAGGATTACAAGTTTCAGTCCATCCCAGGAAATTTAGTGATTCACTGAGACTGTCTCAAAAGAAACAATAAGGGGCCCCTGAGGATGTATCTCAGTGTGAAGGCCCTGGTTCAGTCCCCAGCACTGAAAAAATAAAGACAAGAGAAAGGAATTTCAGTTACAATGTAGAGAACTGATTATAGGGAGAGAAGCCAGGTCCAAATAAGTGTACACAAATAATAAAAGATGGTTAATTACTTGGCTTTTTTTGAGATGATCTCTTATCTGGTTCTAAGTTCTGTTGATTGCCTGAATTGATTATTTGAATAACCTAACCATTAACTGACATCACTGATAGCAAATAGTTTTCCCAAGTTCATGTAGCTAATTAGTAGATTAACCAGCACTGAAACCCAAGTATGTGCTTCCAAACTCCATACCTAGTCTGAGCTTTCTTTCCTGTAGTTGGTGAATTCATGCCTGAGATTACAAATCAAAGCTCCTATATTTGCCTTAGTAGTAAATTTTGAGAGCAAAACTCTTGACAACTGATAGGACATAAGAATAACATTATATAGCAATTCAACACCTAGTGTTTGTCTAATATTTAGTGTCTATCAGGTCTGTACATGCATGCGTGCATTTAATGCTCCCAACATGCAAGAAAGGAGACTGTTTATTTCTCCTTCTGAAGAGCTGAGCTGCCAGAATCCTGTATTACCCACCCAGACACTCTGTGGTTCACTGCCCTTCCATCAACCAGACTGCCTGACTTCAATGCAGAAAGACATTGGCAGCACACCAAAGATTAATGTGGTAAGGAAAGGCAGCACTAAAAAGAGGGTAACAATGCAGCTAATAAAATAATCACTTTTAAACTGCTTCAAGGTCTTCATGTAATGAACAAAATACAGAGACCTAGAATGATTTCTCAACCTTTGCAGATCATTGGAGCCTTCAAGAGGATAATGTTGGCTTTGATTCTATTTTCTTAAGAAGTGCAGATTTCCAAATACCATGTGTGGGGAATTGTTTTTACATTCTCTCATACTCTGGCCTTATTATGTGCAATGTTTAGCAAGCCCTACTAATGCCCCTGGACACTACTCCACTAATGTAAGCCATTGGCATTGTTGTATGCATGACTTCCTAGCATGTTTTCTCTATCACAAACATACACAAGTATATATTTTTTCTATCACAAGTCTCTTTCTCACCATTGAAATACAAAAACAGTAATGAATCAGGATACTCAACTATTGTGAAGCTACCCATTTTCCAGTTCAAAGAAGGGACAGTGGGCATGAAATTCTCCCCATTGACTCAAACAATAAGCAACAAAGTAAGAATATTCAGTCAGCGCCACAAAGATAGGGTGGAGTTGTGGCTAAAGAGCAATAGCCTCCCTGTTAAGATTCTCACTTTATGACTCCGCATGTATGTGCACGCATGTGTGCCTGTGTGTATGTGTGTCCACATATGTGCAGGGTGGATACAAGGGATATGGAAGGGAAAGATGGGTGACTACTACATACATATTTCATTCAATGCTGAGAAGAATTTTGACATACACTGATCGATCACTTGTTCCAATTCCCACACAAAATCCTTCTCAACATCACATTCTAACAGACTGTACCGTGACGTGACTATTTCCTGTTAGGCATCCTATTAGCCCTGCCTTCACTGTGAACACTTTCCACAACAGGGAAACTATACCTTATTTCCAAAACTATTATCCTGAATTTTCAGATTGTTCCAATTTATATGAAGCCCTTGTGTTGAATGAAAATCTACTTTTAGTTCACTTCTACCCATTGTTCCTAATTCTGATTTCTTGTCTAAATGGAAAAATCAATGTATAAAGCTTTATAATGTGGAATTGTTTCCACACTCCTATTGGCAAATATCCTTCATCCATTCAATTTTTTTCATCTTTTATTCAACAAAGAATACTTGCATGGCACCATGTTGCACTGAATACCATGCAGTGGAGGTAAAATAGTGAGGAAGCAAACTGCACTGCATGTTATATAGGTTTCTGGCTAGTTGAAGGTTAAGTGAATGGCAATTACAGCAGTATGTGATATGTTCTGACATAGTGGAAACTCTGAGTGTTAGTAAAGCAACAAGGAGATGCTACATCTCAGCAATCTGGGGAGAGGCTGCCAAGGAAGAGTTTCCAAGTAAGTAAAGCCTGAGTTGACCACAAGAAGACCGAGCAGGAGCAGCAGGGAAAGGGTGGGTATAGAGCAAGAATGTAACAGGCTGGAGGCAGAAAAGTGAGCCGGGAAGGGGATAGAAGGCTCAGAGGTCAGGGGTAAGCATCAGCAACAGCTGGCTGGGGGCGGGTACACCTCGTGTACCTGTGACTGGCTGTCTAAAGACATAGGCGGGCACAGGAACACGAGGATTTGAGGAGTCACATTAGTGACTAATATCATCCCAAGAGCTGTGGGATGAACTCCATCCAGGTACCTGTGTGACACAGGCACATTTGTGTTCTGGGAAAGGCCACCCTGCTGCAGGTGGTAATGAATGGCTGGCTGGGTCGGAGAGCCGGGTTGAAAAGTGATCACTCTAATTCTGAGGCCACTGAGGTGGCTAGACAGGCCGGCAGAGTGTGTGATTCTGTTCATCACGGCAGGCAGTCATTTTTGTCTCAGTAAGTTCAGTTTTTGAAAGTTCCTGTGATAATAAAATACCCCAAGTTGAAAAAACATCCCAACTGTTACCTAACCATTGCAGATGAGAGATGAGTTATTGCTTGATTTAGGCACTGCAGAAAATGGTCTCATTTATTTTTGGTAGCTGTATCACATTGTTTATTAATATTATGATTGGAATAGGCTAAAATGCATGGATCCTCTCTTGTGCTATGTAGGCACATAAAAAATTTCTTTGCTAATTGTGCATTTTTTTAGTCTAAGTGTAACATTTATACTTGGTGTAATACACACCTTTAAGATTTCATTCATGTACTAATTCGTTTTCTGATGCAAATGACAATATATCACAGTCTGAGTATTAACAAAATGCGGTTAGATTCGTCCCATGGTTCTGGAGGTGCAAAGTTGAGGAACCGCATCTAGTGCAGCCTTCTTGCTGTCAGAGTCCTGAGGCATACGGAGCATCACTTTCAGAGAGAAGCATGCTTGAGTGTGTATTCCCGACTCTGCCTTCCAGGGGCGCCATATTCAATCATGGCTTTGAATTCTGATCAGTGTCCAAAGATGTCTGGCATAATTGGGTCAAGTCTCCACCCCCTAATACCTCACAATGAGAATTAAATTCTAAAATGAATTTCAGAGAAGAGTAATGTAATACAAGCCATAGCAAACCAGTATTCCAGGTAGCTTAGAGTGTTTTAAATTCTAACCCCAAGATTTGCATGGTAGTTCATATTATAAAAGACTAAAATCTTTAAGGTGTATTGACCTTACTTCAAATAATTACCTTGGTGTTTATTCATTTCTTGGCACTGGGGGACTTAATTTTTGTCACTTTAGTAGTTTATGTTGTCGAAGGTCTATTATATCATGCATTACTCCATATAATATATGCATATTCTACACATACACCATTCCGGGGGTGGATGGAAGTACTACATACGCTAGTCACATAGTCACTAAATGCTAATCATTGGGCCCTTGCCACACGTCTCCAAGGGCACCTCCACTCTTCCCTTCTCAACAGTCAGCTGGGACTCTGCAAGCCGCACTTGACCTCACCAGCTGCTTTCTTATCAGGGTCTTCCAGAGAAGGCCCCAGAAGGGGAGTGGGAAACCCGAGAGGAGACGAGGCGCCCCACCCTTTCTGTGTGCCCCTGCCAGCCAGCAAATTGTTCCTCGTCCCAGGAGTGACAGTTGGGTTGAGTCGAATCCGCTGATTCTACTCAATTTCTAGTTTTTCTCACACTCCCAGAACCAACCTTATCGTCCACTTGGGAGAAGCACTAGTGAAAGATGGGTCGTGACACCTTCTCTGAGGTTCAGGCTCAGCTCGGGAGCTTCTGCCAGGCCCCGAGACGCAGCGCCGACGCAGCAGCGCCTCAGGTCAGCTCGGCTCAGAGGCTTGACTCTGAACCCCACAAGGCCCCAACCCTTTGCTGTGTTCAGCACGGGGAGTGGGGTTGCTCCTTGCAGTTAAAGTCTGCATCATCTCAGTCACTCCTTTCTGCTTCTCTCAGTCTCCCCCGATTTACCAATTCCCTGTATTAAATTCTCTGTGATAAACACAGGTGCAGCTCTGGTTTCCTCAATATACTTTCTGGTTTCCCTCTGGTGTCATATTACTTGCAATTTCAGTCTTTTGAGGGAGATGAGTGAGTAAATGGTTACCTACTAGATAGTTGACATTTCTACCACTGGAAAGCCCTTTGAAGACATCATTGAGAATCTCAGGATGAGATCATCTTGGCTGAGAGTGGACTCTGCATTGGACAAATATCTTTACACCAGAAGAAAAGAGAAGAGAAACCCAGAGAGATGAAATAATGGGAAGACCAAGGCAGCAATTAGAGTGACACATCTACAAGACAAAGAAAACCAAACATTGCCCACAGACACCAGAAACTAGGAGAAAGTTGAGAAAGAAAGAAACATGACAGAACATGCTACTTCAAAGCCTCCAGGAGGACCAACCCTGATGACACTTGATTTGGGCTTATAGCCTCCAAAACAGAGATAATAAATTTTTATTAAGTCACCAAGCTTCTGCTAAGTTATTACACCAATCCTAGAAAACTAACACATTCATAAGAGTTAGGAAGTATTAGAGTAGCAACTTGAACCCAGATAGTCTGGCTCCAGAGTCTGAGTGCTCAAATACAGATCTCTGTAAAAGCCTAAATAGTGAGATTTGTGTCAAACCCTCCCAGTAGGAGGTAATGAGAACTGCAGAGTGAGCAGCCTTTCAGAGTTTCTTCTCTGGAATTGGGAATGGATTTGAAGTTTGGAGGCTTGAAGAGTTACTCAGTAAGCAGTGTCCCCACCTTTATGTATTGTCACAACTTTTGTTTCTCAAAGAGGTAACAATACCTCCAAAGGGTGGCTTGGTGGCACTGATGTGACAGAACTCTGCAGTGTGAGCTCATGTTGAAAGATACCTAACCTTGCTTGGCAGGACAGCCATACAGTTGGCTGCCACATGGAAACATGAGGCTCACTAGCAGGAAGTAATGTGAACTCCCCTGGGGATCTGCACTTTGTAAGACTTTAGGACCATTACACGTCCTGGGAAATGGATAAGGTAGGCTTCTTGGTGAAGCAGGAGATGCATCATTTTTTAAACAAGCAGAATGTGTAAGAGCTGGATGTAGGTAGCACTTTATTTGGAGAAATTGACCAATGAGTACATGTGGCATTTATTGCACTTCATGTGCTATGGAGTAAAATTCGTATCTAACACCACACAGATTTTCTTGTATAGAGAAGAGTTTTATTAATGGCTTTCCATGGCTGAATTAGACTTCATAGATAACCTCCAGGGAATACTTAAACCATTACAATTATGTGTAAAGTGTGTGTGTGTGAGAGAGAGAGGGCGAGAGAGACCACAACTTTGAAAATGCATTTCATCAGGTCCATAACCCTCAACATAGCAGGAACAACTAGCTGACATGAATGGAATAGCATATTCCAGCCCTCATATTTTATGATACAGATACTTTTCAATGGAATAGGATAGATACCTCTACAATTCTTAACATCAAAATACCAGTGAGGTAACTAGAAACTAAAAATGTCCCTAGTGTATGCAAGGTCCTGGGTTCAATACTGGGCACCACAAAAAATGAAATAAATAAATGTGGGAAAGAAAAAATGGAGGAAAGGATGGGGAAGACAGGGAGGAAGGAAAGCTTCTACCCTTTACGAAAAGAATATAAGGCTATGTTCTGCTGTTGTACTGTTCCTTCTACGCCATAGCTAAAGACCCTCAAAAATTCATTTCACAGGGTTAGGATTTAGTTCAGTGGTTCTACTTCCTGCCTTGCAAGCACAAGGTTCCGAGTTCAATCCCTGGTACCAACCAACAAACAAACAAACAACTCATTTCACTGAATTGTATTTGTTTCTGCCTTCAGGACTCATGAGTGTCCAAGGGTATTAGTTTGTTTAATCCAGATTATAACAACCCAAAGTTAAATTTAGGACCAAGATGACTTCAGATTAGTTAGATCATTCTTCCAGTTAAATAACATAGCTAAGGCATAAATTCAGGAATAATCAACCATGTGCTAATGCACTTGCTTTTATTCCCCAGGATATTGTAAGATCCTCTGCCATACTGAGACTGATGCCTGCAAAACCCAGCGACCAGACATACAGCAGAAATGTGGTGGTGGTGACAGTGGAACGGGGCAGGTGAGATACAGATTTCAAGTTAAAACTGCAAATAGGTGGGCAGATGGATGCGGTGATGGGCTTGACAGGCAACAGAGGGTGTTGGATAAAAAGTCAAGATTCGGAGACAAGTTTTCAGCCTGGCACACTCTGGGAAAGCAAGAATCTGGGTGGGAGCCCAATTCCAGTCCATTCTGTCCATCATACAGTAGCTGAGATCTCCTGCGCTCCATATTTAATGCTCAACCTTGGGGGTTCAAAAATAAATGAGGGTTCTTCTCTGTTTGGGTCCTGTGAAGCTTGTTCTGGTCAAAGCAAGAAAGAGCATTGTGAACAAATAACTGGGTGCTATGAATGAACTGCAGTCTGAACCCAGGTATGAGGCAGTGTTGGATTAGGCACAGCGTAGGGAGGAGGGTCAGGTCCAGAGGCCAGCATTGGGTAGATGGGGGCTTTGCCAGGGGGAGTAGAGCAGAGGACTCAACCAGGAGCTGACTAGAAGTGACAGCAGGCTCAGAAAGGGAGGGAGAGGGGTAGCAGCAGTGCCTTTAGTCACAGGGCAGGCTCTGGGGAAGGAAGGGAGCAGGCCTGCGGCTGGGGAGGAAGCACTCGGAACAGCCCGGGACAGCGAGGTCAGCTGGATCTGTTCTTAAAGAGGAGGAATCCTTGTCAGGTAGAGGTGGTTTAGATGGAAGGGAGAGAAGGGTTGGAGAAAGTTCACGGGAAGAGCACAAAGTAGGCATGATAGGAAGTAGAAAGAGTGCCTGAACATAGGGAAACTCTCACCATCTGCTCAGCCTCTGGCAGTAGGTGTCTCCTGAAAGCTGGAGAAGTCAAAAGTGCCATTTTCTGGCCACTGAGAGCCATTTTCCAGTTTATAATGTGGCCATGTATGTTACAGAAAAATGCCAGGCATTCAGGCTTCAGATCAGGGTGCAGGTGGAGAGATTTCCGATTATTGAATAGGCATGCTAAAGGGGAAGAAGGAAAAATAGAAAAAGGAAGGTCTCTTGTTAAGGCAGAGAGAGAGAATTTTTTTCTTGTCACACCCAGCGTGACAGAACAGCAACAGGGGCAACAATAGACACCTCCACCTGTGACCAAGGCTGTGGCAGGATGTGGGTGAATGGTGAATAAGGCCATCTCCACCTCGGCTGGTTATTACCAAAAGGAGACAGCTATTTCCTGAGATTTCAGTGACCAGTGCTGGGTTTAAAACAGCACAGAAAAGCAGGTCAAACCTCTCTCAGTCCTGGTGGGTAAGGGGAGGGAGAAGCTGAAGAGAAGAGAGGGCAGAATTATGGAGCCGTTGAAGCTGGTGGCAGTAGCAGCAGCAGCACTGGCGGTACCCAAGGAGTGGGCTCTTAAAAGTACAGCATGGAGAAGAGAGGGAGAAAGAGATCAACAATGACAGGGGCAGTTATTAAAGACTCAGGGTAGAGAGGAAGGAGAGGGAGAGGCACGGGAAGTGGAAAAGCAGGGCTGAGGTGGCTGTGGTAGGGAAAAGACCTTACCTGGTCTGAAGCCTGCTGGAAGAGGAGAGCTGGCGAGCTTGCCTGGCATGCTGAAGCAGAATCCAGAGACCTGTGCTGCCAGACAGCCTCAGTAGAGTGTTTGAGGTAGGGTGTACAACTCAAACTCTCCAAGGAGAGTACCGTATCCTGGGTTTTGGCACCAAAACGTTATCATCGATGGCATGTGTGAGGGCATTCAGAGAACACTTTGTGAGAAAAAAGACTTCTGCCAGACCAGGTGTGAACAGAGACTGAAATCAGGGGCATATTTCAGCAGGTGGCTGGGAAAGAAAACTACATTTTTAGACATTTTGGGGAAGGGGCTATGATCATAAGGAATGTTTATGACTGAGGGTCCAAGGGTTGTCAGTGCAGGTTTCAGACAATCACTAGACTCCTTGTCACCCGGGAGATTTTATACTCCACCCTAAACTCTCTTTATGGCTGTCTGTCCTATTTACTGAGAATAGCCTGTTATTTGCTGAGAGTGGCCTGTTTGCTTGTGAAAGTCTTATTCAAGGCAGGTATGACACTCCATCCAATTTGATAAGAGCTTCCTTAGAGGTATGGACAAAATGAAACAGGGAAAAGCAAAATTAGGAACTACTAATTCTGTCAGAGATAATGAAGACCTTTCAGATGGGAATATTAGTTTTACCTAGATGCTAGATGCTAGACTATACACAGCTCAACTGAATAATGGCTCAAAATAAGTTAATTTCCTCTCACTTAGTAGAACAGGGTAGATGAATGGGCCAGAAGACTGATTCTCCACCTTGGGGTGTTTCAAGGACCTGGACTGGCAGAAGCTGTCCCACCTTCATCATGGAGCTGCTAGCACCAACAGGTGTTTCTCCTTGACAGAAGAGGAGCAAGTTTGGATAGGCCAACTCAACAAATGTCATATCCCTTCTGCTTATATTCCATGCCTAGAACTAAGGCTTAGGACTACACCTACCATTGCAGGAGGCTGGGAAGTATAAGTAACCGACATTGAGAAGAGAAGAACATGAATCTGGTGAACAGCTAGCACTATCTGTGAGAGGCAGAAATATTTGAGCTGGATTTTGTTAGGACAAGGCAGAGTTGTCCAGTTAAGAAAGCCTGGGGTGTACTTTGATTATGTTCTGAAACATTTCCACCTCCCAAGGAGACTGAAAATACCATGCACCTCTTCTTCTGCTATTTGCCAACCACCTCTGCCAACTCTGAGTTTGTTTTCACAAATGTCCTCAAAACACAGAGAAAGAATATAAGTAAAGACTTCTTCATGTGCGCCAATGTTACGTGGATTTATGTCAGGGTGAATAATTATATGGATGTTGTTTTCAAAGGTATCATGTATATTAAGGGTAATTAGCCTGTTCCAAATCAATAGGGTCAAAAAATTAGAAATATTTATGCATTTTTCCATACAGAGACATAATAATTTAACTTGATGATTAAACATAGGTTCATCCAGATAAATAAAAAAACAGGTAAATTAAATAGACATGGACGTTAATTAATACTGGGAGTTAGTTGGAAAGGTGGAGAAATGGATGGAAGAGCCAAGGGGAAGCAAAAAGATGTGGAATTCTAGGAAGCCACTCTCATTCCTAGGCCTGAGGCAAAATGGACTGGAGGCTAGGGTGCCAGAGCAGCATCCAGGACAAAAAAGTGGGAGCTGGGATCAGTGGCTCCAGGACAGATGCAAGGTCCCTGGAGGAAGAGTTGGAGGGTGGGAGAAGAGGTGATGAAATCCCAGAGAAGGCATAGCCCTGGCCACACACTGCCAGGAAGTGAAGAGTGGAAGGGGAAACACCCGCCTTCTGACTTCCTGTCTTCAGCAGCCCCCAGTGCCTAGGGACTCTTCTGATATCTCTCAGTTTTCTCTGTGTGTTCTCCCACATGCAGAGAACTGGGCAAAGAGGTACATGGCTCTGAAGGCCAACAGACAAATTCTGGGTCATGGCCCTTCATTGTTTTCAAACAGCTGGTTCTTCCATTTGAAATAGAAATGAGGATTCCTTCCTATTCCCAGCTTTGATGTTTATGATGGCATTGTACACTTTTATGAAAGGTTGGAAGTTTAAACAAGCCGGGACAATAACCAAACCAAACCTGGAATTTCTGCTGTTAAGAAAAAGAAACTAAATCTCAAAAGGAAAACAAACCTTTGCTTTCCTGGCTTCATACCTGAAGACTCTAGCTTGCCAGAAAAAGAGAGAGATTTTTATAATTCCCTAGCCCTCTACAACAATAGATTGAATAGTGCAACACATTGCCATTGCATTGTTGCCAGACACCGTTTCCCTCTGAGAATCAGGAAATGATGCTGTTTTGATAGGAGAGGGAGAAGCATGGAGAGAGTGGGCCTCCTGTTTAGAAAGCAACACACTGGACATGAGACCCCATCTCTTGCTTCCAAGCCTCATATTCTCTGCAGTATTTCTTGGCAGTGGAGCTCTGTGCAGTTTCTGCATAATTCTCAGGTTCGCTAATCCACCTTTGGTAAGCACGTGCCTGCCTGGGTGGTCTAGGGCGGGCCAATGGTGAGGAACACTTCGCACTTCTGCCCATGTTATTGTGTTTTTAAGACAAAGGATGTTAATGTAGAGTTGCTTTTTTCCAAACTAAAACCTCAGTATGTAGGTGTAATTGCAATTTTGGCACTTTGTGATAAATAAGTCGGTTTGGGGCTACAGCTCAGCTCTCAGTCTCTAAAAGTTCACCATCACTGCTCTTGGGAAACTATTGCAAATGCCCTCAGATCTCTAGTTATCTTTACTCCAGAGACTGCTGTGTTCAAAGTGGAAGTAGAGGCCACTTAGCTTCCTGGAGGTGCAAGACAAAGAACCACAAACTGAGTGGCTTAAAACAACAATAATGTATTATCTTGCTGTTGTCTGAAATCAAGATGTGCAGGGCCATGCTGCCTCAGAAGCCAGAGGGGAGGACACTTTCATGCTTTCTAGCTCCTTAGGGTCGCTACTAATGCATCAAACTTCTCAGCTTTCAGCCTCCTCACTCCAAGCGCTACCTCTGTAGTCACAGAGTCTTCTCACACTGAGTCTGGGTGTCTGTTCTGTGTGTCCAAGTTTCCCTTTTAGAAGGATGCCAACTATGTTGCATTTAGAACCCACCCTGATGCAGGATGACACTGTTCCACCAATCATAGATCCAAAGTGGTGACAGGACATCCTCAGGTAGTCCGGGAGATCAAAGCAAGCCTTAGCCAGGTTTAGGCAGCAGTGCCCTATTGTTCAGCCCTACTCCTAAACCTCCCAAACACCTTAAACATGTTACTTTTTGCTATGTCTTAGAATTTTTTTCAGTTTTTATGTATTCTAGATAGTAGTCCTTTGTCTGAGGTACAGCTGCTAAAATTTTTTTCCCGCATTGTAAGCTATCTCTTAGCTATGGTGGTGGTTTCTCTTGCAGTGCAGAAGTTTTTAATAAGATAAGATCCCAGTTGTTGATTCTTTGTGCCAGTTCCCATGCTGCTCAGGTTTTGCTCATAAAGTCTTTTCCTATGCCAATGTCATCAAGAGTACAACCTAACTTATCTTCCAGCAAGTTTAGTGTTTCTGTCTTAATATTTAGATCTTTAATCCACTTCGATCTTAGTTTAGTGCACGGTGATAGGTACAGGTCTAGTTTTAATCTTTGGCAGGTTGAAATCCAGTTTTTCCAACATCATTTATTAAATAAGCTATCTTTCCTCCAGTGAGGGTGTTTGGCTCCTTTGTCAAAGATGAGGTGGCTGAGTGTGTCTGGAGTTGTTTCTGCATCTTCTAATCTATTCCACTGATCTTTGGGTCTGTTTCTTTGCCAGTACCATGATGTTTTTATCACAGTAGCTTTGTAGTATAGTTTCAAATTGGGGATTGTGATACTCCCAGCCATGTCTTTGTTGCCTAGAATTGCTGTTGCTATTCTAGATCTCTTCTGAAAAAGATCAGACCCCCCAAATTTAAAGACCCAATCCAAAAATGGGCATCTGAAATGAACAGACATTTTTCAGACAAAGAAGTAAAAGTAGCAAATAAGCATATGAAAAAATGTTCAACATCACTGGTCATTCCAGAGATGCAGATGAAAACAACACTGAGATTCCACCTCACCCCAGAAAGAATGGCTGCTATCAAGAAATCAACCAATAACAAATGCTGGTGGGGGTGTGGGGAGAAAGGAACCCTTCTCTATTGTTAGTGGGAGTGCAGACTGTATGGAGATACCTCAGAGAACTAGGGCTAGAGGTCCCATTTGACCCAGCTATTCCCCTGCTGGGTATCTTCCCAAAAGAATTAAAAGAATCATACCACAGCAATATATGTGCACCCATGTTTAGAGCAGCACAGTTTGTAATAGCTAAAGCTTGGAAACAGCCCAAGTGCCCATCAACTGAAGACTGGATAAAGAAGATGTGGTTTTTTATGAAATGGAGTACTACTCAGCCATAAAGAATGAGAAACCAGAGACATTAATAGCTAAATGGATGCACATTGAGGCCATACTCTTAAGTGAAATAAACAGAACACACATGTGTAAATACCAAATAGTATCTCTAGTGTGAGAAACTGAAAGTGCAGATAAGGATTAAAATGATTAAAATGAATAATTGATAATTTGAAATAGGAAGAAAAGGTCCAAAGGGGTAGGAGAAGTGGGAGGGGAAGGGGAAAGGAAAGAAGGGAAAGGAAAAATTATGAGAAAAGAAAAAAATGGAAACAAAGTCTTTGTAACTAGGGAAGGGTGGAGGGGGCAAAGTTCGCACAGATAATGGGGAAAAAATTAGAACTAAGACACATCATGTACAGGTACAAGCACCCAATGACAAATGTAGATGCATTGTATAACTAAAATTTGCCAATAAAAGAATTTAAGCAAAAAAAAGAATTTTTCTTGGTAGCTGAACATGATGCATGGACAAAAGAAATCATTGTAAGTAGGCTTTTAATAGTGTGGTGGCATGATTCTGGAGAGAAGCACTCTACAGCCCTGTGATTACGTCTCAGGCTGAGGCTAAGCCCAGGTTGTTATGCAGCTGCTCTTCAGAGGCCGCTCAGTGGATGGGACGATATGACTACAGCAGGCTGGCAACGACTTTTCTCTTCCTCCAAGTGGAACACAAGCACTGGTGGAGCTGGGCATTTCCCTGGCCCTAGATGGGCTCTAGTTTCATAGTTCCTCCCGAGGGCAAACTCCGCACAGACAAATAGAGTGCTGTGCCACATTTCCAAAGGATTCCTTCCTCCTCTGCTGACAGAAGCACTAACAGAATTTTCCTGGCATTCACTGAGAGGACCTGGTGATAAGAGCCTTCCTCCTGCACATACTCATGACTGAGTCCACCTAGGGGGTTTTTTACTTGTTCATTGTAGAGGTGTTTGTTCCAGTACTGAGGATTGAACCTGAGATGCTTGCCTTGAGCTACATTTTTGAGAAAGTCCTAAACTTGCAGGCTGGGCTGAAACTTGTGATCCTCCTCAGCCTCCCAGATTGCTGGGATTACAGGCATGTGCCACCTCTCCCCCTAAGAATTTTATTCTCTCACACTCATCCACACTGAATCCCCAGCACTTCGTCAATGTTCAAGCTTCTCCACCCTGATCCTGGTCCCTGCCAAGATTGATTCTCTGAGGGTTTCTGCACAGTAACTGGTCCGCCTGTCTCCACCCTTCCATCCTCTTCCCATCTCTGCCTGTCTTTCCAGTTCTGGAGCCTGAAATTGGGTTGCTGGTCTCATTTCTCTTCTGGGAGTCAGAGTTAATTTTTCAGTTTGTTTTTTTTTTACTTACTGTTAGGATGAAGCGGCAACTTCTAAATTTCTCACCTGCCACAACTGAAAATGGAAGCATATTTGAAGTATTTGAGGATGAAATGAACTAAACTGCAGAGACCAAGAATAATAGTTTGGATAAGAAAAAGCTGAGTTTTTCGCAGCTGTACTACCACTGGTTGAAGCCTAACCTCTCTATCTCAGTTTTTCACTTGAAAAACAGGAATCCTACAAATGACACTACCTACTGCACAGGTGTTCTGTGTCCTCACAAGGCTTAAATGTATTGTCAATTCTAGACAACACTGACTTACAAGTCTTGTTACCATTATAGAAGGACAGCCTTCACACATGGCTTTCAGAGATCATAAAGGAGGATTAAGGTAAAGGGAAGTAAGAGAGGGGTTTCTGTCCAGGCCTTTCTAACCACTGGAGACTCTTAAAATAATTTTTAAAGAATGATTTCAATACAAGTTTTTACATGTCTACCAATATTGTGTGGGGAAACACAATAAATAAAGCAGATGAAAAATGAGCTACTCTGAAGTGGTCGTGGGACAGATACACCATGATATTCCCCCTCCTTTTTCCACTAGATAGCTTTCATAAAGATAACTCTCCCAAAGCCCCAAGGTGCTGTTTAGCACTTCTTGAATATCATTCAGTCAGAGACAATGTAGACATGATAGTTTCATTCCTTGCTAGAATTCAAATTAAAGATGTTGACATTGCAGTTTGGGGACAGCAGAAATTCTCAGGTTCACATATGCTCAACTGGCAGCAGCCTTGAGTAATGAAGAACCTATTTCTTTTTTTTTTTTTTTGTATAAAACTTCATCTTCTTTCTTTTGCATACTTTTAATTTCAGAACAAAATAAACAAAAAATATGATCACAATACACAACATCCAACCCTGCTGTCAAATTATGGAAGGGTGGGGCTTGAGGCCCTTGCTCCCTGCTTTCCACACAGGGCAGGAGAAACCACTAGACATCAGCAGAGAGAGCGAGGTGGGACAGGACCACTCAGGCTGCTGGAGGAGCCATGGGGACACTATACAGAGGGCACAGGTTTCCTACAGTGCAAGCTCCTAATCAACGTCTTCCATCCGAGATGGATCCTCATCCCCTTCAAGGGGAGGGATCTCATCCGGAACAGCAGCTCTGGGCTCCTCTGCGGTCACCTCATCTTCATCAATGCCCAGGCCCAGCTTGATCATGCAGTAGATACAGTTTCGAGTGGGTCTGGGAGTCCTCCAGGGAGAAGCCAGAAGACAGTAGTGCTGTCTCAAACAGCAGCACCACCAGGTCCTTGACGGCCTCGTCATTCTTGTTAGCTTCAGCCTTCTGCAGCAGTGTCTCCACAATGGGGTGGTCAGGATTGATCTCCAGGTGCTTCTTGGCCATCATGTAACCCATGGTAGAGTTGTCTCGGAAAGCCTGGGCCTTCATGATCCACTCCATGTTGGCTGTCCAGCCATAGGTGCTAGTCACGATGCAGCAAGGTGAAGACACAAGTCTCTTGGAGATTGTCACCTTCTCAACCTTCTTATCTAAGATTTCCTTCATGAGTTTGCACAGGTTCTCAATCTTGGCCTTCCTTTCCTCCACCTTTTTTTTTCCCTCCTCATCCTCAGGCAGCTCCAGGCCTTCTTTGATCACAGAGTCCAGGCTCTTCCCATCAAAATCCTTGAGCTGCTGTATGCAGTATTCATAGATAGGCTCAGCCATGTACACCACCTCAAAGCCCCATTTCCACACACGCTCCACAAAGGCAGAGTTGGCCACCTGCTCCTTGCTCTTGCCAGTGAAGTAGTAGATGGACTTCTGCATCTCCTTCATGTGAGGCATGTACTCAGACAGGGATGCCATCTCATCTCCAGACTAAGAAGTATGATAGCACAGCAGTTCAGAAAGGTGTCGCCTGTTAGTTTAGTCCTCATGGATTCCAAGCTTCAGATTTTTTGAGAATGCCTCATAGAATTTCTTGTAGTTCTCTTTATCTTCTGCCAATTCAAAGAGCTCAAGGCATTTCTTAACAATCTTTTTGTGGATGACTTTCAAGATCTTGCTCTGCTGGAGCATTTCTCGGGAGATGTTCAGGGGCAGGTCCTCTGAGTCAGCCACACCACGAATGAAGTTTAGGTACTTGGGGATCAACTCATCGGAACTGTCCATGATGAACATGCGACGGACATACAGTTTGATGCTGTTCTTCTTCTTCTTGTTCTCAAATAGGTCAAAAGGAGCCAGCCGAGGAATGAATAACAATGCCCTGAATTCCAGCTGACCTTCTACAGAGAAGTGCTTGACTGCCAGATGGTGTTCCCAGTCATTGGTGAGGCTCTTGTAGAATTCTCCATATTCCTCCTGAGTGATGTCACCAGGGTTTCTGGTCCAAATTAGCTTGGTCTTGTTCAGTTCCTCATGATCAATGTATTTCTCCTTAATCTTCTTGGTTTTCATTTTCCTATCTTTACCAGTGTCGTCCTCCTCATCTAAACCTATGTCTTCAATCTTGGTCTTCTCCTCATCATCCTTATCTTCCTCTTCTTTCTCACCCTTCTCTTCCTCTGCCTCATTATCACTGATTTCCTTCTCTCGTCCCTTCTCCAAATAGGGTGATGGGATAGCCTATGGACTGTGGGTGCTTCTTCACCACTTCTTTCACCCGCCTCTCCTTCAAGTACCCTGTCTCGTCTTCTTTGAGGTGGAGGATCACCTTCATGCCTCTGCCAATGGGCTCCCCATGGTCAGCTCGGATAGTGAATGATCCCCCAGCAGAAGACTCCCAGGCATACTGCTCATCATCATTGTGCTTTGTGATCACAGCCACTTTCTCTGCCACCTGATAGGCCAGTAAAATCCAACACCAAACTACCCAATCATGGAGATGTCTGCACCAGCCTGAAGAGCCTCCATGAATGCTTTTGTGCCAGACTTGGCAATGGTTCCCAAGTTGTTTATGAGGTCAGCCTTGGTCATACCAATGCCAGTGTCCACCAAAGTCAGGGTTCGCTCCTGAGGGTTGGGGATATGTCAGTCTTCAGCTCTTTGCCACTGTCCAACTTGGAAGGGTCTGTCAGGTTCTCATAGTGGATCTTGTCCAAGGTATCAGAAGCATTAGTGATCAACTCCCGAAGGAAAATTTCCTTGTTGGAGTAGAAGGTATTGATGATGAGAGACATGAGCTGGGCAATTTCTGTCTGAAAGGTGAAAGTCTCCACCTCCTACTCTCCATGGTACATCTCCTCAGGCATCTTGACTGCAAAGGGATGGAATACAAGTGAGAAAGGGCATGGACCAGGTCTGACACACTCACAGAACCTGAGCTGCACGGGGGTGACTCAGAAGAAGCTATTCTTGTCTCTATTTTGTTCTATTGATAAATATGTCTACCTTGAGTACCAGTACTACACTTTTATTTCTACAACACCATAATAAGTCTTCAAGTTATGAAATTAAAAAGTATACCACTTCCAACTTTGTTTTCTTTTTAACTTTTGGCTAATCTGGATCAATGGGACATCCATGTAAATTTTAATACCAGCTGGTCAAACTCTGCAGAGGGCTTATTTGGATTTTGATAGGGATTGCTTTGAAAGTATAGGTTGATTTTCAAATAATTGGCATTCTTAGCAGTGATAAGCCTTTCAGTCAATAAACATGGTATATTTTCCAGAAATATTTTGACATATTCTGTGCCTACATTGCTAATCTTTTGACAAGTTTATCCCTAGGTGTTTTCAAGATTTGAGGCAACTTTAAATGACATTCTTTGGCTTCATTTCAATTTCTAATTGTCTTCTGCTATTATGTAGAAATACAATTGATTTTCCTGAACTGACCATTTATCCTGCAGTTTGATAAGCTCACTTTAACTTTTTATTTCTTTTTTTAAGAATCCTTGGGATTTTTACATAGCTGATCATATAATCTACAAGTAGAGACTTTTATTTCTTCTTTTTAACACTTCAAAACATCTTTTTTATTTTATTGTTTGTATATATAACATTAGTTAGGGCCTCCAGTTAAATAGAGGTGAGGTCCTCTACTTAAATAGAAATAGTGGATATCTTTGCTTCATTATTAATCTTAGAGGGAAAGTATTCTGTTTTTCAGTATTATGTACAATGTTCACATTAGGTTTTTCATTGGTGTTTTCTCTGGCATTGAGAAAACTTTCTAGTGCTATCTTATTGAAGGATTTTATTATGGGAAGATACTGGATTTTGCCTAATATGTTTTTCACTGATGTTGTTCTTTTCTTGAGAGGAGGGTTGGTATATATTGAGAGTACTCTTCCTTTTTTTTTCTTTTTAATTCTGTTATTCTGGTGAATTACATGGATTTTCAAATGTAAAATGAATCTAATTGGGGTTTTTTTCAATGGCATTTTAGCTATTAGGGTCCCTTGTAATTCCATGTGGACTTTAGAATACACTTTTCCATTACCACCAACACTAAGAAGGACCAAAAAGGCTTTAGGGCTTTAATATGAATTGAATTGAACCTGTACATTCCCATTGTTGGGTAGTATTTCTGTTTTAACAATACGAAGCCTTCTAAATATGAACGTGGAAGGTCTTCATCTTGTTTAGGTTTTCCCTAATATTTTTCAACATTTTGTAGTTTTCAGTGCACAAATCTTGCATCTGCTTGGTCAAATTTATTCCTCAATGTTTTACTCTTTTTGTTGCAATTGTAAATCCTTTTTGTAACATTTACTACCAGAGTATAGAAACACAACTGGTTTTATGTGTTGCTCTTGAATCCTGTAATTCTGCTTAACTAATTTATTTGTCCTAAAAGGTTTTCAATATATTCTCTAGAATTATCCATATATAATACCATATCAAATAAGAATAAATTAGTTTCACTTCTTTATTTCCAATTTGGATGCCTTATTTTTGTCTTATCCAATTTCTCTGGCTAGAACTTCCATATGATTTTCACAGGAATACATGAAAATAAGCTTTCTTACTTTATTTCCTGATCTTAGAGGAAAGCTTTCTTTAACCATTGGATTTTATTTGATTTTCCAAAAATGCCTTTTATAATGTTGAGTTAGTAGTGTTATCTTTTTAATTTTTCAATTTTTTAAATCATGAAAGAATGTTGGATTTTATCAAATGCTTTTTCTTCATGTTGAGATGATCAACTTTTTTCTTCATTCTATTAATGTGATATGTTGCATTGATTTTTTTAATGATGAGCAACTCATAGATTTCTAAAACAAATCCCACTTAATTATGGTAGGAGGTGTGGTTAAAAAAAGGCAAACATTTCAATAAAACATTTAAAAAATGTATCACATTAAAAAGCTCATTACTATTAATCACTCTCAAAATATTTCCACTTGCTTTGAACACACTTACCGGCTTATTCTTGCCACTTTCTGAAGCAGCTCTGGAAGTTCTCTTTTGTGTCTTTCCATAGATACTTTGATATCCTGAATTGAATTAAAATGATTACATCAATCTCTGTGAAATAAAAACAATATGTGTGTCTTCATCCACTTTTTTCACCAGATCTGGCATCATGTGACTTCTGGCTCTTTCCCTAAATCAAAATGACCATGAAAAACAAGCATTTTGAATTGATTGAGGGCATAGTAATAGCCACAACAACACAACCAAAGACATTCAGAAAAGAGGACTTCAGGATCTGCTTCAGAAAGTGGCAGGAATTATGAATAAGTAGGTTTGAAGTGATAGGGAGGATTCTGAGAGGGATTAATGATGATGTGTCCTGTACTGTGATATCTCATTAAATTTATACATTCACTGTATTTTAGATCATACCTTTTATCGTCCATGTAATACGATAAATTCAGTTCGCTAGTAGTTTTTGAGGATGCCAGGATCTTTTCTCCTCTCCCCTAGCTTTATTGTGGTATATTTGTGGTATAATATCTTTAATATTTAAAATGTAGTAGTTTGGTATATATAGACTCTGTGAAAATATTACTATTGTCAAGCTAATTAACATATCAACAAATCCTCATATCATTACTGTGTGTGTGGTTAGAACATTTAAGGTTTGTTCTTTTAGTATATTTTAAGGCTACGATTCAATGTTTCTGATTCTACAACCATGCTGAACCTTAGAATCCAGAGTTTATTTATCCCACATAACTGAAACTGAATAATCTTCCAACAATTTCTCCAGTTTTTCCACTCACTCTTTTCTATGTGAAGTAAAGCTTGTCATAATTATAATAAGTGTCACAAAGAATATGTTTTGATTGACTTAGCCAGAAAACCCTAGTCACAATTTCCCATTTAGAAACATTACAAGTTCCCACCTGAACTTTAAAGTAGCCCATCTGTGTTATTTAAAGTATACTAGAATTCAAATTGTTTTCTAGTCCTCACTGAAATACTCCCCAAATCAGTCTGAGGTCTACAGCCTCCAATGCTATCCATGGAATACTAACTGTACCCAGATACCGAGGATATTGTGTTTGCCTTGGATAATTCAGCCTTCAACTTCGCCCATTGTAGTATCCTAGGAATTATGAATTAAAAGCATTGAGCTTGTGTGAAGGCCATCTTGCTTTATGCCACAGTGCTATACAGATTTAGGTTATGAAATCAGACAGGTTTATATTTGGATCATGACTCTGGTGCTTGTGATTTCTTGAACAAGTTGCTTAGCATCTCTGTGTGCCTATTGTTTCCCATCACATTATCACAATGATATCGCTTCCTAGAATTCGCAGGATCTGTAAATGAGAAAATGCAAGTAGTCCATTTGGAGCCATGACTAGTGCTCACTGAATGCTTAATTAATGATGGCTTTCATGATAATTATCCTGTTGGATTGTAGACATCAAATTCTCCTTGCACTCAAGTATAAGTCTATTTAGGGAAAATTGGGCAGTTACTGAATTTCATGTTTGTAAATTGTATGAAACTCCGAATAAATTTTAAGTAATCAAAAAATATAAGGGGAACAAAATGATGATATAAGAAACAATAGTGCAATGCTCAAATATGTGAAGGAAAATCTTGTGGAAGATGCAGTTTGTATAAAGAAATGTGCATGTGTGCTTGTTGATTTGATGGTGCTCAGGCTATTCCTTCTAAAAGCTCCTTGTTGCTTGAAAAGACTAGGGGGCTGTGGTCCTGACTCTCATCAGTCTCTCCTTCCTAGCCTCAGTTCTTCTCTCCATTTGATATGGTCTTTAACACCCAAGGGAAAAATGTAACCAAATTATTTAAAAATTTTTAAATCAAAAGCTTGGCTAAATATAAAAAGGGGACAACTCAGATCCTCTTAACTGTTCCTGTTTGTTACCAACAGATAGAAAGCTGGAGGGTAGAGGAACCTAGTGTCTCCCACCATGTGGGAGGGGGGAGGGAAAACATATGTCCTCTTCTTTCCTTGATATGTGATCTATAGTTAAGTTAAAAGTTGATTTCTTTTTCCAAAGGAAAAAAAACTTTTTAGAGGGTAAAAAGACAAAACCTCAAAGGTCTTTCTTCACCCTCCCAACTCACTAGTAACTCACATTGGACCTATAACTAACAGCCTTAGAGTTTGATAAATAAAATGCTTATGATTTAAACTGTATATGCTTATACATCTCTTTAAATTTGGTCCTGAATTTAAAGCTTGATCTATTACCTATAGCCTTTGATTCAATAAGAATTTTGTTATTTTATAAATGAGATACACTTATATGGGGTAATAAGTCTATGTGTGGTCATTAACATTATTTCCTAATTTTATGAGTCTGTAGATGTTCTTTAATTCTTGTCAATACAGAATTAACAAAAATTCATATAAACCTGTTTTACAAATCTACATTTTTCCTTATGAGTAAAAACTAAATATATGTAAAGATTCCTATATAGCTAAGATGCTAATTATTGCTAACCTCAAGTATATCAAATACATTTGTGTTTTCCCAAGTGTATAGGTCCTTTTAAAATGCAGGACTGGAAAAAGACATCTTGTCATACTGATGAGTGAGATTACATATTAAAGTATCAAAGGAAGAAAAAATGGCAATCAAGAGTACTATGCCTGGCAGAGCTGTTCTTCAGAAAAGAAGAGGAGATAAATATATTCCCAGACAAACAAAAGCTGAGGGAGGCAGTTGATTATAATAGATCTGCAATAAAGAAATGCTAAAGGAAGTTCTTGGAATTGAAACACAGAGACACTAACAATATGAAAATGTATAGAAATACAAAACTCAATGGTAAAGAAAAATTTATAGTCACATTCAAAATATTCCAATACTATAAAGTTGACCTGTAAGTCATTTTTAACTCTAGAATAAGGTTTTAAACATAAAATATTAAAATAATAAAAGCAGAAATAATTTAATTGTTATAAAATATAAAAATATGTAAAAACAGACATCAATGGAATAAAGAATAGGGAAAATCAAAAGTAAAGTTGTAGTGTTTTTTAATATAATTGAAGTTTATATCAGCTTAATGTAGAATGTCATAAATAAAAATGTTTTATGTGGGCCGGGGATTTAGCTCAGTGGTTTTGCCACCTGCTGCGCAAGCACAAGGACCCAAGTTCGATCCCCGGTACCAAAAAAAAAAAAAAATGTTTTATGTAATTCTTGTGGTAGCATCAAGAACAAACCTCTAATTTATGAACAAAAAAACCCCAGAAAAGATCAGTACATGCTACTACATAAAAAAGTCACAAAGGAAGATAGTAAGAGAGAAAATAAAATACAAAAGATCTACAAAACAATCAGACAATTTACAAAATGGAAACAAAGTACTCACATACTAATAACTACTTAAGTATAAATGAATTAAATAGCCCAATCAAAAGATAAAGAACAGCTAAATAATAAAAATAATCCAACGTTATGCTAACTACATAACACTTAAATCTTAAGGGTACACAAAGGCATAAAGCAAGAGAATGGAAAGGTGGTCAACATTAGTATTAGAAATATAAATGAAAACCAAAATGAGATATTAACTCATACCTATTAAGATGGATACTAGACAAGGTATTACAGGTGTTGGCAAGGGTGTGCAAGCAAAGAAATTTTTGCATCCTCTTAGTGGGAATATAAACTGGTGCAGCCATTATAGAAAATAATATAAAGGTTCCTCAGAAAATTGAATTAGAACTACATTATTATCCAGCTATCCCACTTTGGGGAATACATATTCCCAAATTCTATATGAAATTAAATACATCAGCATCTTGAAGAGACAATGACACAAATTCTTCACAGCGTTATTCATAATAACCAAAATATTGAAACAACTTAAGTGTCTAGAGATTAATAAATGGGTAATAAAAATCTGGGAGATAGAGCCAATGCTTCAGTGTGTATATGTGGGTATGTGTAATACATATGTCCTCAAAATGGAACATTATTCAACCCTAAAAATAACATTACCATTTTCAGTAACATGAACGAACTTGGAATACATCACACTGAGTGAAGTTAACTCAGACACAGAAAGATAAATACTGTTGATCTCATTTATAAGTGAAATTTAAAATAAATTAAACTTATAGAATCAGAGTAGAACAGTGGGTACCAGTAACTGGAGTCTAGGAGACGCAGGAGATGTTGTTCAAAGTATACAGATTTTCATTTATAAGATGAATAAAATTTGGGAATCTAATGTACAACATGATAATTATAGTAAAATAGTAAATAATTGAATTACTGTATTTTCTATTTGACATTTGCTAAGAGAATAGATCTTACTTGTCCATACCACAAATATGCAGTGCACACACACAAATGGTACCTAAATAAGGTGATGGATATGTTAATTTAATGTGAGAATAATTTCATAATACGTACATACATCAAATTAACATATGATACATACTTATGTAAAATTTTTATTTGTGAATTTATCTCAGTAAAACTGGGGCAGAAAAGAAATGATGAAAAGAAGTCATAGATTGGGGCAAAATATTTCTAAAATACATATCAGATGAATTATTTATGTACAAAAGATATATATAGACATCTCATAAACCTACTAATAAAACAAATGATGCTATTTAAAAACTCGGAGAAATACTTAAGTAACATTTCACCTCAAAAGACATGAGCAGATTATCAACATCATTAATCATAAAGAAAATGAGAATTAAAACCATGAAATCCCACCGGACAATTTTGGAATATCTAAAATGTAAATCTGACCATACCAAACATAAGTGACAATGTGGATGGATCATGTTCCACTTTCATACTCTATTGGTGGGATATAAAATACTTAACACACAGGGAAACAGTTTGGAAGTTTCTTAAGAAATTAAACACACACTTATTGGATGATACAGCCCTTCTATTTATTTGTATTTTCTCATGAATAATGAGCAGGATATCCATACAAAAACTTGTAAACACACGTTCCCTGTGGTTTTATTTGTAACTGCCATGTAATGGAATACTACTCATCAACAAAAAACAATGGACGGTTGGTGTGCACCATGACATGGGTGGGTATTAAAACAATTAGCTGAGTGGAACAAAACAAGTAAAGGCAGCATATACTTCCTGATACCATTTATATATCATTTTTAAAATGCATAATGACAGTAAGACAGTAATCTATGGTGACAGTAAGATCAAGGGTCACTTGTGGATTAGGGCATCTGCATGAGGAACATGAGAAAAATTTGGAGAGGATAGAACATGTTCATTATCTTAATTGTGAAGATAGCTTTACAAATGTGTACACATTTCAAAATGAATCAGACTTATATTTGATTTCATGTATCAATTATATCTTAATAAATCTTCTGAGAAATTCTCAATTGTCACTTAATTTCCAACCAACGAGATAAAATCGTGCAATAGTGTAGGAGTCCTTCATAGCCTAAGTTCAACCCCTGAACAATCAGTGTTTAACAATTTCCAGAATTCTCATGCCCTATATCATTTTAGGTATTATTTTTACCAAGAACGTGCGGCCCAATCATCACAAAGATTCACTGGGAAGAACAGTTCAGCTGTGCCTCTCCTTGCTGATCTGCACATTCATTGTCCATCCACCCATCTCTCTACCTGCCTGTCTCACATTCATCCTCAGATGTTCAGAACTTACCAACGTGAATTGTGTTACTCTGCTATTCTAGTAGCTACAGACTTGGAAATGAAACAAAGCAAAACAAAAAACACTTTGCTTTATTTAGGAGCTTGCAATGTAATAATATAAAAAGAAAAAATACATACATATATATCCCTATATATACATATACCTATATGTGTACTTATGATATATAGTATGTATATGATATATATGTAAGATCTCTCCCAAAGTACATTCTTAACCATGGCTTTCCTGAAGAGACCTCTAAATTTGTTTGAGGAAATTACTCAGTAAGGTTTTTTTCCATATAGTTGAAAATGATCAATTTGAGTATGATAAATAATAGAGAGGGAAAGAGAGAGCCCAAGAGAGAAGCAGGGAGAGGGAAAGGGAGGTGCAAATGTAAGAAGGCAAGGAGGAAGGGAGGGAGGGAGAGAGGAAGGGAGGGAGGGAGAGAGGAAGGAAGAAAATTATACTATCTATTCTTTCAAAATTTTAAAAATTTAACCTCAGTTTTGGGAATTATTTATATTTTGTATCCTAATATGCAATGCATGCAAAACAATGTACCTGATTGTGTGGTTTTGGATGATTCACTTATGTCTTGTCTTTGAACAACTTGTGTGTCACAGTATGTCCCTTCTGCATGGGAAAGCTTCTACCACCTGAAATTTTAGGATGCAGGGGGAAAAAAGACCACCCAAGTAGTCTTTTCCTTGGTATCAAGAATCTTGGTGTGGCCCACTACTTTGACACCCATACTGGAAGTTGGCAGAATGTTTCTCAGAAGTAACTGAAACCCCTACCTATGTGGGCTACAGCTGTACTGCTCCCTAGAGAGAGAAACCCACTGTAGAAATATGCACTGGGACCCTCGTGTTACCAGGCAGGGTCCTGGTTCTCCAGGTGAAGAACAATGTACTCTCTTCCCTCAGAAAAATGCAGTGTGATAAACTGGGAAGTTCCTCACTGCTAGTAAAGCAGTACAGAGAAGAAAGGCAGCCTTTTGCCTCCCACAGGGGGAGCTGCTTCAGCTGAGTCCTGGAGGCTTCCTGGAAGGTAGAGAGGTTGTACAGGAGGAAAAGCTCCAGGAAGAGAAAAAGGCTGATATCAAGGTTTGCCATTGATATTCTGGTGTGGCTTGAGTCTGGACCAGGGGTGGGCAGAGCCATAAAGAAACCTGAAGAAGCATAAGGTGACATAACCAGAAAGTGACATAACCAGGTCATAAGGTGACACAACCAATCCTAAGGTGATACCTGGTTTGCTTAAGGATCTTTGACTTCACCTATGACCAGTGAGGAATGTTGTGAGATAATGTTCTCTTTTCAACACTCAGACTTCTAGAAAGCATCTGTAAATATATGATATACTGTTTACAGTTGCATAATTTTAAAATTTAAAAATCAAAATTGTATTATTAATTTAAACCACTGTTTATTCACCTGATCAATCAAGTATTCACTCAACACACATTTGTTAATAGCCAGGAGTGGCTCCAAATTTAACACCTATGTTTTTCAAAGGTTGAAATGGAATCCAGATGTGCTTTGTTCTAAATTCAAAGCCACCAAATGACTTTAAATTAGGTGATTCTGAACCATGTCTGTCTTTGACTTTCGGTCACTGTTCATCTAGCAACCATCACTGACTTTACTGCAATAATCCAGGATGAAAGGAGGGCATTCAGAGATAATAAAGATAATCAAGAAAACATTTCCCTTATTTACATGGTAAAGATCTTCAGTGGAAAACATGAAAATTTATGTCATTCAAATAGTCACCTAGTGTAACCATTAGTGTAGACACTTCTTTCTCTCTCTCCCTCCTGTCTTACTGCTCGCTTTCCACGACTTTCCTTTCTCTGCCTTAGTGAGGTAGGAGCACAGTTGTACATCTCTGACTCAGCAAGCAGCATGATCTTTGGGATATTATGGACAGTGCACTTCACATGGCCTGAGCAATTACTTTCCTAAACTCCTGCATCACTTTGCTCTCATGCTCTCTGGGAGACAAGACTTCATTTTGTCAACAATTTCCCTAAAGGACAAGTCAAATAACTTCCATAACTCATGTCTACTGCTCCATGTAGTTAAATCTTCAATGCCAATTATCGGTGATGCCATCAAATAAATAAATAAAGATTGAAACTGAGGTATTGGATATATTTGGGGGGCATTGAGTGAGTGGTGGGAAAAATATTAATTACTACTCCATTTGAATCTCTTTATCATTTACCATCATAGAAATTAATACCAGTTGTTTCAAACAGACTGGGCTTGTAGATGATCTTAATGTAAAGTCACACATTAAATCAGTCAAAAAACACTGGAAGAGAGAAACAAAGATAAGGACAGGAGTGAGGTTCAGGAATCTGTTAGACAAAGTAGAAAAGGGGAAACATTCCTAGAGGACCGAGGCCTTATCCTCTTCTGAGATCAAAGCCCTTCTGTGGAAATAAAGGCCAGAAATGCAATCTTTCCCAGTCCAGCAGCTGGAGAAAATGGGATTCTAGTTCCCACATTTGGTCCAGCTGGTGTCTCCTCTAAGAGTGTCTTCACTCCATCTTTGTGGGAGTCACACCTGCCTTTGTCTCCGAGTTTGCAGAGAAAGCCGTTTCCCTTCACATTATTTGCTCACATCTCCTCTGCCGCCCACATGGCATTTTTCTTTACTTACAGGAGTCCTAGAAACCCAAAACAGCAGCAGCTGATTAAAAATTAATAAAAGCCTCAGAGGGAAACCACCGAGAGGCGGTTGCCTCTGTGATTCACAATGTTTTGAGATTTTTAAATACCCAATTATTTTCAGGACACCTATAGAACAGAAACCACAGGATATGGGAAATAGGTTTTCAGGCCAGAGGGGATATATTTTTAAGCAAAAGTCTTTTAAGTTGGAGAAAAGAAGAATTATGTTTACAGTAGTACTCTTCATTACTCCCCCATCTCCACCTATTATGTTTTATGGTTTCAGGTGACACACTCAGCAAGAATAAGAATATATCTTCAATATGAACTTCATTATTCTACAATAGCTCTTCATTTGCTCAGGAGGTAACATTTCTATGTAGAAAAAAAGCAATCAGAGAATTAAAATCAAGCCTGTGAATATTTGATGATATATTACATCCCAACTCATACAGGAAGAAAATTTCAACCTGATATGTAAAAGAATTGGGAAGCTTGTGTTTGTAATTGTGTTTCTTGGGTTGAGAGCACTTTCTTACAGAGCCTAGTGAATGTGCCACACATAAAGTGACTTCTACACACTGTAAAAATGAATCTGGGGAAAATCCTTGCTCTACAACATTCCTTCTGCCATTTACTAAAACCTACTTTGTGGTTAGTAAAATATTTATGTTTTGCACTCCAGAAAACTATTATTTATGAAACCCAAACAGGAAGAATTGCATCCAATGACCACAGTTTCATTTAGCCATAGGAAGAAACAAACTGCAGTTGAATTACTAACATGGAAACAAATCAAGCAGGGTCCAAATGATTTGTTCAGCCAGACACAAGCTTGTCAGGAGGCTGTGCTAGAATATGGCACAGAGAAAAATCATTTCCTTCCAACAGGTTGTCAAAAATCAGTAGTTGGAGGGGGTTTTCAACAACAGCATGAACAATAAAACAAAGAAAAGCTGTTCAAAATTGAAAAATGTACTGTTAATTTAAGGCTGAATTATCAGTACTGAAGAAAAATAAATGTAATTTTGGTACCTAGCAGAGTTGATTGGACTATGACTTTTGACTAATGTATGTATGTTATTTTTCAATCTAATCTAATGGTTCTTTCCAATGGTAACTGTTAAGTATTAGAAAAGCAAAAAGCTTGAGAGATCTGAATTATGTCTTCAGAATTGTCTAGTAGGAATTACTGTAAATCATTTAACTGTCTGGAACCAGATCAGTGAAATCTTCCTTCTGTAAGAAAAAACTTGTTCTATATGTGTTCCTATATGCTACAGTTGAGTGGTAAAAGTACTTACAAAAGCAAAACCATAGAATAAGGGAAATTAACTAAAAGATAATATCCCACTTAACATTTACTGACCATTTATCAAGAGCTTTTGCAAAGAAAAACTACTCAGAACTCTGACTGGCTATAAATTATGTAACATATTCTTATTTTTCTGGGATTTTTTTTTCCTGGAAACACACTTTATGCATTTATTTGTTTATTTTCTATACATTTATTTTCTCCCTTTTTCTAAAAAGGATTTGAGAAGGGTAGGCACATTACAGTTGTTCTCACAGGACAATATAAATCAAATTTATTAGTTGAAAAGGAATTAACAGATGATAATACATCCATTTATTGCAGCTCCCTGTTGCCTAATGAATAAAGTATAAATGCTTTCAACATAGCATTTGCAGCCCTGCATAGTCTGTCCCTAACTAGCATAATGGAAAACACAAGGATTCTCAGAAATCTGAATGCTGATTCCACCACTGATCAACTGGGTCAGATGTGGAAATACACAGTGGTGCCTTGGTTTGCAAAATTAATTTGTTTTTTTGATTTGGGGGAAGAGGGCTGCTGTCATGTTTGTCACCTGATGCAGAGTTTGCAAAGGAAGCAAAATTTTACTGAATGCTTTTGTTTGAGAACCAAATTGTTTGCAAACAGAAAAGTTCATGAACCTAGACATTACTGTACTTCATTATTTTTTCTGCATCTAGGAAACAGAGCATAGAGTTTCTAGCAGATGCATGTCATAGGCTATTCAGGTTAACTCACAGAGGAACATGCTCTAGATTACGATGATTAACTTCAACAACATCTCTTGAGCACACGCGCCTGTGGGAGGTCTGCCCTGGCACTCTACACGAGGGGGCTGTCAAGCTGTTCTTCCAAACTCACGTGCTGTGATTCATAAGTAGCACATGTTCAATAGAGTTTTAGTCCAACTTATAGATTGGTACCCGAGACTAGTGTCTGGCTCTCATGCTTTTTCCTGTGTGTCTGACCGTGACATCAGCTCTAAAGAAATATGCTGATATTCCAGCTTCTTCCACTCTTTTTAGTTGATCTTTGTTGGCTTCATTTATCTTTCTAGGCTATCAAAATCTTGAATTTTCCTTCCTTAAGGTTTCAAGCTTCTAGCATACTCCTGGTACACAATGCTTCTTTTATTGGTACATTTTAGGTATACAACACAATTACATTTCTCATTGGGAATTGTACCTTTACATAATGCATCTTGGTTCTTATTTTTTCATC
>NW_004624735.1:29244192-29257328 GCF_000247695.1 Heterocephalus glaber
TTAGGTTGATTCCTAGGTATTTCAGTTTTTTGGATGCTATTGTGAAAGGCATTATTTGCCCTATTTCTATCAATGCTTCATTTTTGATTTCTCATACTGTCTCCAAGTTTCCAAACCCTGTTTTCTCTTCTTTCAGCCGCTGTCCTTTCCAACATTTCTCATCCCATTCAGAAGACGACTTCATAGTGTGAATCGCATAGAGAGATAATAGCTTGCCAGTGAAACTGCCGACAAAAATGTTGCAAGTGATGAACAGGAACATAGCCTCAGGGCTGGGAGTTTAGCTCAGTGGTTCTGCCACCTGACTTGCAAGTGTAAGGACCCAAGTTTGATCCCTGGTACCAAAAAAAAAAGAATACAGCTTTGACCTGTGTGAAAAAATAATTGGCCACAGAATATTAAAGTTGAATAGAATCTCAAAGGAAATGCCTGAAGCCCAAGCAGGGAAAATGACTTGCCCAAGATCATATAGATACAATTGTGAGCACTGGTAGAACTCCTGATTTATTAGTTCCAGCTCTCCAGTTCATGGCAGGATTCTAGCACATCTGCTCTTATTATTCCTTTGCACTTATTTTCCAGAAGACATCTTAAGTCTCAAACGTGGGACATTACTGATCAAAGAAGAGAGAGATTTATACAATAGAATTATAAAAATAGAAAAGGTTGTGTTTGTTTCATTTGCTATCCTATTTGATGATAGCCTTGATTATTTCTTTTCTTAAAGAATTTAAAATGCTTTCACCCTTATGAGTGCATGTATGTATGCAAGTATATGTCTGTGTCTGTATATAAAGACTGATAACTCCCATTGGTTACATGTCACGAAAAGCCAAGTCTACAGAAATAAAAACAGACAAAGTAATCTAACACCAAAATTAAAAACTTCTGTGTATCAAAGGACATAATCAAAATGAAAAGGTCACTTGTGTGGAATGAGAAAAAATATTTGCAAATCATATGCCTAATAAAGGATTAATACCCAGAATACATAAAAAACAATAACCAAAATCTCAAATAACCCCAGAAAAATGATAAAGGATTTGACAGATATTTTTCCATAAAAGGTATATAAATAATAATTATATGAAAATATGCTCAACATCACTAATAATATGGAATGCAAATAAATCCACAATGTCACTTCCAACCACCAGGATGACTACTATTAAAAATAAACAGAAAATAACAAGTGAGGGTGAGGATGTGGACACATCAGGGCCCTTATGCATAGTTTGTAGAAATTTAAAATGACACAGCTTCAAAAATTGTATGAAAGTTCCACAAAATATTAAAAACGAAATTTCCATATGACCCAGAGATTGCATTTTTGGTCTAACGTGCAAAAGAGTTGAAAGCAACATCTTAAAGAGATATTTGCAGTCCCACTGTGAGCTATAATAAGCATTGTTCACCTGACTGTGCTAAAGGACACGTCCAGGTTTATCTGGGGGACACGAGGTATGACGGGGAAGCTACACCCAGCCTCCAATCCCTTCCTCTCTGGATTTCTTCCCTTGCTCTGCTTCTGAGCCACAGTGAAGGGAGCAGCTTGGCTCCATCATGCCCTTCTTCCATGATCATATTTCTGCCCAGAACCCAGCAGACCATGGACCAAAATCTCCAAAACCAGAAGCCAAAATAAACCTGTCTTCAAGATGTTGGTGCTGTGTATTTTATTCCAGCAACTGGAAACTTGACCAATACACCCATGTTCATTGGATCACCGCTACTAGCCAAAATATGAAGCCACTCAGCTAATGAATAACTGGAAAAGGAGAGTGCGGTATATACATACAATGGAAAATTATTCACCCTTTAAAAAGAAACATCCCTCAGGATGTTTGCTAAAAGAAATAAGCCAGGCACAAAAGGACATATCCTGAGTGATATTATTTATATGAAGTAACTAATATAATCACATTCATACAAGCAAAAAAGTGGTGGGAGGAGAAACGGAATCCTGGTTTCATGGGTACAAATACAGATGGGATCAGAGTAGGAAGAAGGAAAAAAGCTGAGAAGGGAATAAATGTTGAAGGGAACTCATGTAAGTTCCTGTGCCAGGCATTCCAAAACATTCTCTTCTTCTATGTTCAAACAGTCTTGTTCCATAGACATACGATTATCATTCTTCAAATAAGGAAACTAGAAATCAAATATGTTGAAACATATCCAAAAATTATCACATTAAAAATGACAGGATTAGGATTCAAACTCAGGTCAATTTGACCTTTGCTTCCATAATTTTCAATAAATCCCTTTCCCTGCCTCCTTACAATTTTATTTAAGTTGTCATGTGCTAAGCACACAAGGAAGATGAGGAGGGTTGGAATTTTAAATAACGTGATGAAGATAGACCTGATGGAGAAAGTAACAGGGTGGGGGCAGGATAATGATTCCTAAAGATATGTGCATCCTAATCCTCAGAACCTGCGAATGAGCTATGCTCCATCGCAAAGTGGAGCTAGGCTGCAGATGTGATGAAGGGTGTTACCCAGCTGACCTTAAAATAGAGAGACTATCAAGGACCACAGGGTTAGGGCCCTTGTTAGCACCCCAAAAAGGGGAAATAACATCCGAGGCAGGAGAAGTCAATGTCAGCGTGATGAGATATGAGAAGAAAACACCAAATAAACTGTTTTTGTTTTTCCTTCTCTCTCCTCTCACTCAGTATGAACTCCGGACACTAGAGATGTGTGCATGGGCTTGCTCACACACCGAGCAGTTCTTCCCAGATTCATAGCAGGTCTCAGCTGTGTGTCACCCATCTCTGTGGGATTCTGACTCTGTGATCTGGAGAGAGCCTCAGATACCACCGGGGGAGGGCTCGGTCCCAAGGCTGCTCTCTGCTTTACACAGTAGTTGCAAGTCGCAGCCAGTGGCCTGTACTCCTGACAGGCCAAGTATACAGCAGTGTTCCCATGATCCTCTTCTCAGCCTTGATTAATTTGCCAGAGAAGCTCATGGAACTCAGCGAAGCAGTTCACTCACATTTACTGACTGACTTACTGTATTAGTGAAGGCTTTCGTAAAAGAAGAATGAACAGCTGGATGCAGAGATACACGAGGCGAGACCTGGAATGACCCCAGGTACAGGTGCTTTGGTCCCCATGGAAGTAGGATGTGCCACCCTCCCAGCATACGTCGTGTTCCCAACCCAGAAGCTCCTTGCACCCGTAGTTCAGCAGTTGTCATACAGGTTCCACTGTGTAGACCTGGTCCATCATTAACTCTATTTCCAGCCCCTCTCCCCTCTCTGGAGAATGGAGGCGGAGGTGGACACTTCAAGCTTCTAAGCAAGGTCTGGTCATGAAGGTGACCAGCCCTATCCAGGACCCACCAAGAATCACCCCACTGGGACAAGAGACACTCCTACAGCTTGGGAAATTCCCAGGGGTTCAGGAGCTCTGTGTTGGTTGCTCCTGTCACTAGGGGAATCACAAAGGTCTCATGTGCTTTGCACCCAAGAACTGAGCCCAAAGACAAAATATTACAGTAATAGATGATAGTAGTACCCTTATCACTCAGGAAATTTGGATAATTTTAGGGCGTTCTTGTCAGGGACTGGAGGTATATACGTGTACAATTTTTTCACTTTATTTTTCTCCTACAGCTAGCCATTGTTGGCTTTGAAGATGAAGGGGACCACAATCCAAGGAATGTAGTCAGTCTTTAGATGCCAACAAAAATGGGGAATGGATTCTTCCCTTCATCCTCCAAAAAGGAACACAGCCCCACTGACACCTTGAATTGACCAAGTGAATTTTCCTTCAGACTTACATTTCATGATCCTATGTCGATTTAAACCACTAAAATTCTAGTAATTTGTTATAATAGCCACAGAAAATACAGTAACATTTTAATTTCTTTTTATTGACTTGTCTTCTCCTTTTTGGGTGTTTTCCTGTACAGCTTTTAAAAAGGAGAATCAAGGATCTACATCTGGCAAGGTTTGGGGTGCTATTTTGTTTCTCATTGGTCTCCTGCCCAAAGAACTATGTACTGGGACTGCAAGGCCCGCCTGGGCCTGGAGAACATTTGAGTATCATTTGTGCAAAGGTGAGAACTAGGTTTCACAAAAGCCAGAACCATTTCTCTGAAGTTCACAGGCAACTGTTGCTCCTGGCTGCAAACATTTTGGAAAAATCACTGAGACCCTGGGAAAACACACATGAAGACATCACTGCTTATCTTGATTGAAGGGAGCATTGAGCTTGCCTCCAGGCTTCCAGCAGGATTGGGGAAGGAGCTTATTTATTTGCTCTCTGCCTTGCTTGCTTCTGGCTGCCAGATATGCATTATCTCTTTGGCTCTCACAATAACCCTTTTAGTTGGCATTGTTATTCTCTATGTAACACATCAGGAAAATCAAGGCTGTTAATGACTTAATAAAGCTCAATTTTCTGCCAGGTGACAGAGCCTGGATTTAAACCATGGGTTGTTGGATTTGAAACGCTACACTATTTTATGTTCTTCTTTAACCTCTTTTTATGGAGATGAAGACCATTCCGAGAATAGTGAAAGATTATGTTTTTTGCCAAAAAAATGCACACATAACATCAAGCACATAGACATGCAAATGCACACAGACATTTGCATATAATTCTCACTGGTCCCATAAAGCTTACATTTAGGTTTAAAACCATGCATACATGCGAGGTCCTGTTAGTCAGAGGCAGGGTCTGGGCTGGTTAGGCAGATGCTCACAATAGCAACTCCATGCTCCATTCTTTACTCCAAGTGAGACCTTAAGAAACAACTTAATCTCTCTGTGCCATATTTTCCTCACTTACAAAGCAGGGATAGTAGTAGGCCAGACCTCCTGGGGTTGTGGCAGGAATTGAAAAGTTGTTACATAAAAAGTGTTTAGAAGAATAAGTGCTCAAAGGTAAGAATTTAATAAATGTTTTCTGTTATCATTGATGTTGACTTATGAGCTCTAGAGTTGAAAAATACCTTTTCAAGGATAACCTTAGTATGACAGATGTAGCACAAAACGTCCAAAGCATCCATAACTACAATACTTGGAGAAGAAAAATCCATGTCTTGGACAATGCAACTCCCATCTTTACAGCTATCAACCTGGGAATAATGGAGTGAATGCATTTTTATCTATCCACAAATTCATTTTAATCTATCCAAAAGCATTTCCACGACACTTGTCTCCAGAGAACCAGGATGCTGAGAGAAAGATGAGACAAAACATCAGAAACTTGTGACTTATGAGTTCAGAGGAGAAACATTTCAGAATACCCAGCAATTAATGATGAAAGAACAATACTGAGGAGCCCCTTTGGGATGCAACAGGAAGCCTTCAGAAGGCACTTGATGTGTTTTCCTTTATAAGGAAAAAAACAAAAGGGGAAAATTGGTGACATTTTGATCAGCTGGGGAAAAAGGGTTTAGCAGTCATCTTACTGTGTAAACAGATCTATCCTTTCTATAGGAGCACAATGCTAAGTGTCCATCAATGCAAATGAGTCTAAATAAGAGTAACCATGGCAATAAGAGGGAACTTGGGAAGTGTACAGAAGCCTGCGTGTCACCAGGTTCCTCATTCAAACAGTTTATATGAAACATCCAGACATGACTTCAACATGTAAAATATATTCTCATCCCTCTTGGAAGTATTGATTTGTTACTTCAACCAAGGAATCGCTAGGATATATTTTCCCCTAAATACTTTCCATAATTATTTTCATTATCTCTTCCTTTCTATATCTCTCTCATCCTTCTTTCATTTCTTCATTTCTTCAAATTAAAGAAACACTTATCTTTATTCAAGGAAGCATCCCTTTTCACCTGATGTGTCCACTTGAGAAAGAATCATATCTCCTGAAGTTCTAGGTCATTAAACTTGTCAAGAATCGGTTCACATTGAAACCAAAATGACCCTTTGACCTGGCACTTTGTGAAAATGACTAAAGGTTTTCCCAGAAATGACTGCACCACACACACTTATTTACTCACATTGCTTACTTGTGCTCCAGATGGTCACATGCCCAACCCTCAGCACCATAAATACATCTTTCCTGTCTTCAAGAGGTGCACAGTTTGGTTGCACAATCAGCAACATAGAGTTGGAAAATGAACTTAGGATTCCTGAGCAAAATTTAAGACTGAATTAGAGTTCTCTGTTTTAGAGAACTTTGGAAAAAGCCACCAGAGCATCAATCCAAAGATCGTTAACTCTCAACACCAAAGGATCACAAGCATTCAGAATGATTCCTCCTGAACGGAACACACAGGCAGCGTGTTTGTAATCGGAAGATCTCATGTAGCCTCTACAACTCAACTGCTTTGAAACTCGCTCTGTACAAAGCCACATATCCACAAGCCACTCACAAATGAAAAATAACTAAAAATATACAAATATTTAATGGGATGTATTTGAAAAAACTAATGAAAGCAAATATTTCAAAGGGGAAAGGATGCATTTATGGCAGCCAGAAAGTCCCTTTGAAAATTCTACTTTCCTACATCATTTCTTTCATTTATTTTGTACTTTCCACCCTTGTCTCAGATGTCTTCTGGTTCCCCTAACTGCATGAAAACCCCAAAATCTTCTTTCTCCTCAGCCTACCATCACCCTCCTCTCTCTCCTTAACATTGCTCTGACTCAGGCCTTCTGTTTTGTTTTCTCCTCTGCCTTTTGTTCTGATTCTTATAGATGCAGAGCCTAGAGTCAAACCTCACATACAATTTGGCTCCCTTCTTTGGGAGAAAGAGGGGGTCGAGAACATGGTGAATGCTTATAATGTAATGTCCTTCCTTTAATTCTATTCACACTTGCATTTTAAAAATGAAGTTAATGTTTCATGCAACATCTTCAAAAAGGTGTTAAAAGGCCCAATCTGCTTTCTACTCATATGATAAATGGCTGTTCTGAGTCACCGAGTATATAGCTGTTAGGCCTGGACAGACAGTAGATTCACTGACTAACAGTTTGCTGAATTCTGTAGTAGCTGCTGACATTTCTACAGAAAATATCAGTTTAGGGGCCTCACACTATATTTCTCTAGTGCACTAGGAGGGCACTGAAGGGTGGGTGGAGAGTTCAAGTTACAGAGTAAAGCTTCGAGTGGTCTGGACTGAAAATAGATGGTTTTAATAATCACAGTGCCTAGACACTCTCCTGACCAGTGGAAAAGGAAAGCTCAATGGAGCACAAAAGAGTAGCTGTGTGAAGAACACGTCACAGAACTTCCTACACCACAGGGTTGAAGTGGTTGCACAACTGGATAAGGTATGTAAGGTATTTAAGAAAAAAATAAATATATAATATACCTCTCAAGACAGAGACTTCTCCTATCAGTCTTCTTAAAAGGGGAAGTGCTATTTTATTTCTTCTTACATTTGTATGTTGAGTGAAAGGTGGAAATGATGTAACTTTGTAGGGTGAAGGCATCCCACAATGCTGTTTCCAACCAAAAAACTGCTGTACTCTCCTTTTATACAAATCTTTATATTTCAACAAAATTTTATCTTCTCCTATCTTCTTCACCTTTGAAGATTCACTTCTCAAATATTTATTGCGTATTTTCCATGTGCCCTGGAAAACTGTCACTGTTTTAGATAGTGACAATGTAGATGTGAAGAAAACATACATGATTCGTCTTCATATTGAAAAAGATGTGTGTCTACAGCTTGTATTTTTGCATAGGATAAAGTTTTAGAGATGGAATCTCTATGTCTAGAGATATGAACATGAAGTTTTTGGCTTCCCCAAAGTGTAGATTTGTTTATATTTCTTCAATAAGTAATTGATTCTGACTAAATGGGATTTGGGGTCTGTTTTCTTCTAGGTCCTAAAGAATTGCAAGGATTTTCAGGGCAGAGGATTGGTGAAGGTAGAAAGGCAAAGTGCACCATTTTTGGAGTGGGTTCTTGCTGTGACCAGAGGCAAGGGGATTTGGCCAGAGGTGGAGCCTTGATGAGGTAGCAGCTACCTTCCAAACCCCCCGAGCCGGCCACACTCTGCCCTTCCCACGCTGCAGCCCCACCCCGCAAAATGCAGGACAGTACCACGAGCACCCCACACCCAAAAGCTGTCCTCTCACTAAGGTGGTGACCAGAGGACAAGCCCGCGGCCATGGTGACTCTGATCCAAAGGGGCCCCTATGGGAGGGAGCCTTCTTAGACATTAGTAAAAGCAAAAGAAGATGAGCATTTTGAACACTGAGCAGAGCCTATGACTTCACCACTTGTGCTTCAGTATTAAGATGTTTATGTGCTGCCCTGAGCCCTGAAGACCTTGGAAACAAAATGATTTAATCGATATGTTCAACCTGACCTGGATCTCAGCCTAGTCCACTGACTTACCCTCCAACAGCAGCTAAATTGATCCCTTGAAAATCAATAATATGATTCCATTTTGACATGTATGAAAGCACTCCTGATATTTATTATATCCTGATATGTTTACTGATAGTTTGGTGAAAATTTGACAAGTTTCTGGAACCTCTGCAGAAATATGGAGATTAACTGGAGTTGGCTGCCGCAGCAAAGATGTGTGTTTCACCCCACAATGCAAGTCAGATTTCCTGGGAAATGGACTCTGAGCCGTTGATTTGTGTGCAGGAAATTTACTGTGTACTGGTGTTCCAGTGAGCATTTTTGGGGAAAGGAAGGAAGCAGCATTGGGCAGAGGGCAAGCTGAAAGAGACTCAGTCCAAATAAAGGACCCAGCTGACTTCACAGAGCTGGGACCTGATGGTCCTCAGAGGTGCTGCATGTGTCCTGAGGAGACTGGCCCTTCATAGCCCCACATGGACCAGTCATCGGGCATGGGCTACACTCAGGGAAGGGGCGGACCATAGGCCCATTGGTTCCCTTGCTGATGGAGGTGCTCAGGGGAGCCCAGCTGCGACCTGTGGGTGGCCTGCATTTCCCAGCAGCTTGGGAAAGGTGTTCTGGTCCTCAGTGGAGGTTCTGGAGGACACATTACAGCATCCATGGCCAGGGGCTTTCATGCATTCTGCTTTTATGTTTTGCTCTTGTCTCTGCAGTTGGGATATTTGTTCCCCTTTTGCAGGCTCTTCTTCCACAGTTAGGGCTGAACCTGTGGAATGTAAGAGCTACCTTTCTGATTGTAGCTGAGTGTTGAAAATCCCCAGTGATGTGACTGTTACCCAGCACCCTTTCAGACCCAGTTTTGGGTCCCATAATTGTCACCGTTGTAGATGTTCTGATCCATTTTTTTTCTTGAATCTAAAATAATATAGTGAAATAAAAATGTACAAGAACCTGGAAGGGTTTAAATCCCATCTCTGCCACTTGTTAGCTCTGTGGCATTAACAATTCATTGAACCTCTAGGAACCTTGGTTTTGTTGTCTATAAAATGGGATAATCATAATTTTAATAGCATACAGATTTTATGAAATAATATATCTGTGACCTAGATGGAATTTATTAGACCCTTGAGAATTAGTAATAAAAGTGAAAATAATTACAACAGTAAGTACCACTATCAAGTATTTTCTATATGCTTACTACGGTCATTAGAACCTTTTACACATTTTATTTATTTAATCTTTACATGAAAGTAATAAAACATAGTTATTTGATTGTTAGATGGCAGGGGTGACATTCAAAACATTTAACAACTCATATACAAATCAGTAAGACTGGGAAAGACAGGAACAGTTGTAGGATGGTTTATTATACGATCTGTAAGACGGGAATATTGAAGTGTAGAAACTTGAAATAGCTTGATCAAGGACACAAAACCAGTAGGCAAGAGATGGAATTTAATCATTGATGCTCTAACTTCACAGACTATAAAATTAAAGAGTTTTCCATACTACCTTCCAATCTCAAGATCTTGATGGAGTCGCTGTGAAACTTTAATTTTACTACCTTGGGAAGCCCTAAACCCTCTTGACCATGGAAATGCAGCCATCACTGTTATGTATTTTCTTACTAACAACCTAGATTTTCCCTCCGAATACAGTTCCCAGGGTTTACTGGACTGAAGGCTAATGTGAGCCATTCTGAGCCAGTGTGATTATCGTAATTACAAAAGATAATGGCAATTATTAAGAGTAATTTTGGTAAAAAGCAAGCATAAAATTGAGTTTATTTAAATAGTAAAACTAGAAGCATCATTAGAAAGGAGGCTGAGGAGGAGAGTGATTCCAAGGTTTGCAAATCGTCAGGTTGACATTAACGACAAGAAGCCTTCATTAATGAAATGAGAGGCACTAGGATAACCTTGTCAATTCCCCCTCATACAAGGTCTTTGACAATGATGGAAGCAGGGACTTACCCCAGAAAGCTCTTCTCCAAGTCAAAATAGGTTAACTGAGTTGCAAAAATCAAAACAGGTAATCATGATGGGGATATTGTATAAGCAGAGAAATGACTTACAATTTCTTTGATCTTTGTTTGAAACAAACACAGAAGGAATTCCTAGGAGAGCATCCCCTTGAAACCACAATTGGCATCTCTGCAGCCATGTGTGGCGAGAGAAGTGTGAAAAACATAACTTCTAGAGCAGGATCCTGTGTGGTGTGTGTATGTGTGAGAGAAAAAAAGATACAGACAGAGACAGAGAGAGAGAGAGAGACAGAGAGACAGAGAGACAGAGAGACAGAGAGAAAGATACAGAGAGGCAGAGACAAAGCAAAAGCAAATGTCTGTATGTAGTTTTGGTGCTGGTACTGATGACAAATGTGTAAGCGCCTATTAAATTTATTTAAACACACATGCACACACATGGACCACTCATGAAGTAATACTTCAAAAGAAGAGAGACTGAGCCAATGTTCATGAGGCTTGCCCTAGCAATCACCATTCTGTATCAAAACTTTGAGCCACTTTTTTGTCTCTGTGTTGAAATACAAGCCCTTCCTATACTGTACTTCCTCTATCTGCTCTGACTTTGATGATTTGGCCCTCTGGCCTTCCTCATGTAACGTGTTTCCTCCTGCTCTCGCCTTATCTCCTTATTATCTCAGCAAATTTGATCTCATTTGCAATAGCTGAATGGTGGCTGAAGTCAGAACCCTAATGAACATTCTTTTTTTTTTTTTTTTTGGTACTAGGGATTGAACTCGGGATCTTGAGCTTGCGAGGCAGGCAGTGGAACCACTGAGCTAAATCCCTGCCCAACATTCTTTACTCTTAGCCCAAGTGGGTGCCTCCATTTATCCTTCTGGCCGGTCAGGCACACACAGGCCACTGTGAAGGTAAATTTCAAACACTCTGGTACTATTCACAGCAAATGTCACAGTTTAATCCCTACTTTTATCATCTAACCAAGAACATACATTAAAACCCATATTCTTTACCTTCTTAAGGTAGTAAAATTAAAGTTTCAAGCCTATATTCATTACCTACCTACCTTCTTACAGTCAGTGGCTACTAGGAAATAGTTGACAATTTTAGGAGTTTAATAAAGATGTGGCCATCAAGGAGGTTAATAATAGTTAATAATAGCAGCAGAAACGTACATCTAGTTCAGACTGAGTTTCTTGATATAAGCCCATTAAGTAGAGATTTTGAATTTAATATTGCAGCTCATGAGGCTAAAAAAAAATGTGTTAATAGTTAATTTGGCTGGTTGGCAGAAGGGTGTATTGAAAGATGGCACACTGTGGATGAGTTAGAAATGCCTGATATACCTTGGTTTACCGCTGATGAGGGGATTGGAACTCAGGGAAATGGGAATGTTGGAGTGGATTTATCATATTAAACCTAATCCTCCACACTGGGAGAATCCAAAAAAATGTACCTTCAGTAAGACCCTAAGAAACAGATTTGTGAGGGGAGCACCAGCATTCCTGAAGAGCCCTGTCACTGCTGTCCCCTGAATGCCGCAGCTTATATGGTGGGGACTGCAGTCCTTCAATTGGGAAACTTGAAGGTAGTGGGCTTAATTGGATCCTGGAGTGGCAGGGGTCGAGTGACAACACTCACCTCCCAAAGACAGGGTGTGTGTACGTACTGTGCCATACCGGACAGCAGAAGCAAAGCAGTGCTCTGAATGGTCTGACATACGTAGGCCCACGGCACAGATTGATGATTCATGGTGTTCCCAGAAGTGAAATAGACGGGAAGAGTGCTAAAATTTTACTGGATTAATATGAGCAGAAAATTTTTAAGACAAATAAAGAGAAATCTATCTCAAGTCACAGCAACAGAGACTATAATCTTTTTTTTTTTTTTTTTGGTACCAGGGATCAAACTTGGGACCTTGTGCTTGCAAGGCAGGCAGCAGCAGAACCACTGAGCTAAATCCCCGGCCCTATAATCTTTAAGTATAAAGATTACCAGAGAGAGAGAGAGAATGAGAATTTAATGTGTTCCTCTGGTTAAGTTTAACTGAAACACCATCCAAAGGGCTTTTACTGCAGCTGGAGAAAAGAGCATTACAAGCAAGGGCCTGGAAATAGTCCATTTGGTGTTTTATTAATAAAGTCAAAAGCTGTAACTTTGAGTTCCATTGCTGTTGAAATGTGAACATAAAACATAATGAAATTCATGTCACCTAAACTAATGTTTTTAAATAATATAGGTCATGTGCTTATGTTCCTTACACCCATGAAAAAACACAGCTCCCTGGTTGACAGGATTTTGTCATTTGCATCTGCTAAGTTGGGTGTGTATTTGAGAATGCCTGCCTGTTGCTTTGTGTGTGGTATAGTGCTTTACCATGTCTAATTTCCTTTTAGAACTGTGCACACAGCACCATTGTCTTCTGGCTCTGATTGGTGCTACAGAGAACTTTCAGATATATCAGATTTACGTCTAGATATACCCAGCAGGTCTGTCTCACCTACATCAATATTTTCTAGGAATAAACTGTACTATTTTGTCCTGAATATTCAATTCTTCCTTGATTTCAAATTCTCTTTCAAGTATAAAGTACACAAGTCCTCTTTCAAATGCACAAGTTATTCTCTGATTTCATGCTTTTGTCTACCTTATCTGCTGTCAAGAACTTGTCCATTTTTATTGATGATCACTATGCTATCTCAAAGGTTTCTTTTGTCACTCATTTTATTTTTTTGTCACTCATTTTAATTCTCCGATATATCTTATTTCCCCTAATTTGTATGTTAATTCTATAATAGTATTTTATCTCCTTTTCATATAATTTTCTTATTTAGTCATCTTTGAACTTATTATT
>NW_004624735.1:29263562-29302122 GCF_000247695.1 Heterocephalus glaber
GATGCATTATGTAAAGGTACAATTCCCAATGAGAAATGTAATTGTGTTATATACCTACAATGTACCAATAAAAGAATTTAATTTTTTAAAAAATTAGAAAAATAAGATCATCTAATTTTGTTGATCATATTTCTCTAGTTTGTCATGGTGAGTCTCAGCTTCTTGTTAAGTTCCTAAGTTATCTCGAATCTATTTTTCTTTCCGTAGATGCGTTGTAAGTGAGGCTAGGACATTTCAGTTAGAGAGAGAAGGCTCAGTAATAGCATCTTTGATGAAGCATTACTTTCTTTTTTGAAATATTTTTTAAATGCCCTGCATCACCACCTTTTATCCCATAGTTGAAAGTATGTATCTTATATATATGGGTGGATATGCTTGAGATTTGATCATTATGTCAGTTTATCATGCATGTCTGGAAAAATACTATGAGAATCATGCTTGTGTGTGTGTGTGTGTGTGTGTGTATGTGTGTGTGTGACAGCCAGAGAGATAGAGAACCAAGCATATACACCTCTGCTAAGATCTTGAAATTATTAATCACGAGAATTTGAAAATTTCCATTTTTGTATGTTAAAGTTTGGATGTTTAATTTTTTCCCCCTAAAGGGCCATGTGTTTAAAAGCTTAGTGGTGCTACTGGCAAGCCATGGAACCTTGAGGAGGTAGGTCCTTCTATCAGTCAGTGCTCACTAGAGAACCAGGTTTAATGTAAGATATACAAACATATAAGGATTTACAAGGTAGGCTTACAATGGCCACTCACAGAGTCATGTGTGGAAGAGTCCAGAAGGGCTGTCTGCATGCTGGAAATCAGAAGGATCCAGTCAAAGCTCAAAGGCCTGTAGTTCACTGTAGTGTCTCATGCAAGTCCATACCAGGAGGCCAAAGGTTCTGAGATGCAAAGTTGAAGGGTCTGTACTGGAAGCCAGGAGATGATATCCAAGCTGGAGTGAAGACTGGAGCTCCTCAAAAATAAAAAACAGAAGCGATCCTTCCTTCTTCATTTCCCTTTTATTCCATCCAGGCAACAAACCTATTAGTTGATGCTGCTCACACCAAGGTTGGTTGGTCTATCTTCAGTGAGTCCCTTCAGCCACACCTAGAACTATGCTAATCATATTACTTGTGCTTTTCTTACTCAAGTTAACAGTCAGTTAACTATCCCAATCCACCCCTTGTCAAACTGTTAATCAGACACATTTCCTTAAACAATACTTAGTCTCCAGGTACAAAGAAAAGTTTATAAATACGCCTAACATGTTACAGCTATCCTGTGTATAAATGAAAATGCACTAATTCCCTCCCCCAGAATAGAAGACAAGTTTGGAGTTTTGTTTTGTTTTGTTTTGTTTTTTGGTAGGGGTGATGCTTACTCCTAACATTTCATAATTTGAACATTATAACATAGGTTTCACAATACTTTAGAACCAATATTAAGTCTAATACAATTAGTTGGGTTTTCCTTACCCAAGTTAGCACAATCATTTAGCTATCACAGGGCTAGTGGGAATAATTTAGGTCAGTGGGAGCACACCTTTGAAGGCAGTGTTGAAACCCCTGTCTCTTCCTCTTCCTCTTTTGCCTGTCGGTCATGAGGTGAGAGGTTCTGTTTTCCCACCTACTCCTGACTGATGTGCTGCCTCCATACCAGGGGCCTGAGAATAATGGGCCTAACAGTCCTGGGAAGAAACCCCCAAAACTGAGTCAAAATAGCCTTTTACTTTATAAGTTGTCTATCTCAGATATTTTTGCTACAATGGAAAGCTGACTAATACACCTCAGTATGCCTATTATTAAATTCAGATTAGGTGGCATGACTTCTAACAATTTTTTTTACTTTCTCTATTTGCCTAAACCACCCCTAAGCACTCAGAAGTAGAAGTTGAGAAGAATGTTCCGTGTCTTCTTCAGCAGTCACTTTTTTCTCTATGGATCAACAGTATATATAGTATTTTTGCTTGTTTGCTCCTGGTGAGTAGTTTTGCTGACTGTTGTGTTTGTTCATTGTCTTAGGTAAGAGGAATGAAGATTGTACGACTCTAATTTACTCTGTCATTTCACCAGGATGCTTCTAGAGCTAAATTCCACACTCATTTGCAGCAATCAACTTAGCTCTGATTATTGGCCAGCTATGTCCTGCTCCGCCTATGTGATCTTGAATCTCCCTGTGGATCACCACCCTGATGATCTTCTCCATGATCGCCATAGAACCGTACACACAGTTTAAGTCGAGCTTGCCTCAGGTAGCTAGGAATATGGAAGTAGTAAAGGCAAGAAGAAAACACACACAAAAATTTACTTAAGTTTCTGTAGTTTGCATTTGAAAAAAGACCAACTCACACCAATTAACTGATAGTCACATACACACAACTATTTTCTGAATGAGTCTTGGATTATGAATGAAGTACACTTGATTTAACAGAAACAGAACAACTTTGGATCAAGACAGACAGATTGGCATCCCAATCTGCCATTTATAAGCTATGTAAATTTGAGTGAATTATGTTGCTTTATTTCTTTTTCCCTATCTGTGAAACTCTTGGAGGGTTCTGACAAAGATCTAAGGTGGTGATGAATGTATAAGGTTTAGCACTGTGTCTCCACCATAGTGAGGCCCTAAAGAACTTTTGTAAGCATTATTACTAAGCACACTTGTGATAATTAGTGGCTGTATCAATTTGCTGTTACTGTAAAAGAAACAACCCTGCAATACAGTCATTAAAATGACCGTTATTCATTGTGCTTCTTGAGTATGTGGACCAGCGAGGGGTTGCCTGGCCTAAACCGGGCTCAGCTGGCCTGTTGTGTGGCATTGTCTGGGCTTCCTTGCCTGGGTGTGGCCTACGAGGTCAGGTTCCTCTTGGCTGGACACACTGAGCTCTCCTGCCCTACCTGGACAGGCTCACTCCCATGCGCAGAGTCTACTGGGGTGGACAACCAGGTCCTGATCAATTAACAATGGTTCTGCTCCACATGTCTTGTTCTCCCTTGAGACCAAAGTCTAAGGTGTGTTATTCTCATGGCTGCAGCAGAACAGCTGACTGGGAAGATCCACATGCATCTCTTAAGGCCATGGCTCAGCCCCAGAGCTCCTGCCTCATCCTGTTGGCTAACATCAGACTCACAGCTTAACCCAAAGTCAGGGACAAAGGGTTTGCATATAGGGTGAGATAAAGATTTCCACAGCATAGGAGGATAACTATAGCTCAGAATAACCTACTCTATATTTTAGGAAGATCTGAAAGAGAGGAGCTTGAAGGGTTCAAACATAAAGAAATGATAAGGAGTGAGAAATTCTAACTATCCTGACAACCAATGCAAGCTGCGTGCATGTATTGAAGTATCACACACAACCCCATTCATATGTTTAATACTTACACATTAGTCCAAAATCATTAGATAGCCACAATCCGGTACAGTGCTGAATGAAGATTAGACTGGGAGGTAAAGCTTGGGATTTACAGTCAAACTAACCAAGATTTAAGCCCAGTTTAATCTCAGATTATTTCTGTGCCTTGTTAAGTTATAAACCTTACAAAACTGATTCTTCTAATGTGAAAAACAGAAATAATTACTTGTCATGTAATATTGCAAGGCTCAGAAATAATTTAGCAAATTATCTGGCAAATAATATTCAACAGTTGTTAGTAATTATTGGTATTATGTTCTACTTTCATCCTATGGTCCTTCAGACAACATTAGAAGATATGTTATTTTAAAAGATAAAAGATGCTTTTCCACTCTAAGTTGAACAAATTTTTATTTATCTTACACAAGAAAAATAGTTGCTAATGCTTATTACTATTATGCCTCTTTTTCAGGACTAAATGCAAATATGTAAATACTGTCACTAATGAAAGCACATTTAATGGAAAATTTAACTTGATTTTTCTGTTACTTAGTACCAGTTAGACTTTGGGGTGGCAGGTGAATGATGTGTTAATACAAATATCTGAATGTGACATAACCAGTAGGATTTTCAGAAAAGGTTGGTCCTGGGCAGGCCAGATGCCAGGGAGAGGGTCCTATTTATGAGGATTCATTCTGAGAGCTCGCTGCATGCACTTTGCATAATGTGGAACACAAGACCTCAGCACAGTGGGGGGCAAATAGAAAGATGAGATGAATGCTTGGAAAACAACATTAATCAGGGGAAAAAGCTGGCATTGGCACCATGGAGCTGGAACTAGCATAGCTAAGGGATGTGTGGGATCCTGAAATTAAGGGATTTACCTAAAATTTGTCTTTCACAAGGAAGTTTGTGCAATTCAAAAGTATTTCTCTTTTTCTCATTAAGTTTATTGGTACATTTTAGGTGTACAATACAGTTACATTCATCATTGGGATCTTGTACCTTTACATGATGTATCTTTGATGAAGCCCAACCGACCTCCAATGCTGCTTGACAAAGTTCCAACTGGGGAAAAGGGTGGAACTCATCGTACCCTCATGTTTTATTTTTTCTTGCCACAATGTTTATAATTGTTACTCTGATCACAGGAGTCACTGTGTTTGTGACTAACAACAAACTCTCTATGAGGCAAATTGGCAATGATGTATTGAAATCTGATCTGGCTCAAAAGTCCCAAATTCCAGTTTCTCTTAGTTCTATTGCCACATCCACTCCTAAAGAAACCTCTCCTAAAACCCGCTCTGTTTCCCCACTACTATGACTCCCCCTCTTATTGCTGACATTCTTTTTACTAAAGGGGTCTTACGAAGAGATTGAAAGGACAGACTTCAGATGTAAGAAATAGTGGGAAATGGGAAAAAGAAAGAAAGTTAAGACAGGTAAATGCATTAAGGAGGCAAGTTACTCAATATTTCTCAAAGTGCTGCAAATATCTCCTGCTCATGGACTATGAACCTAAATGACACTTAGGTAAGATAAATAGAGGTATAGAAAAATAGAGAGCTAATAGCAAACTATATTAACCATTGTACAGTTTCTCAAGGGCTAGCTGGTGACCACAAGTTTGACATTTAATTAATTAAATCTTGCTTGTACCCCCGCTGATATAGGGATTTTGATTAAGTTACCCTCTGGAGATTTTGATTAAGTTACATTCTATTCTGCTTAGGTATGGGAAAATAAGGGGACAATTGTAATTTTAAAAAATGTATTCATGATGTTCAATGAAATGAATCAGCTTAGAAAATTATACTGTTTAGCAAAAATAACCTTTACCTCACTAGATATTGCTAAGGCAACCTAAAATGTAAACATATTCCGCCCAATGCCTCTTAGCTATTGCTTAAAGATATAAAAATAAATCAGACCCTGAGACTTCTCAGAGGGAACCTGAACATTGCTTGTGAAGGTTCTTTTCTCATCGCCGGCCCAGGACATCTCCCCTTCCTACCCTACATCAACTGCAGCTGGTCTGCAACATATCTTGGTTCTTATTTTTGCCCCGTTCTCCTGCCCTCCCTTCAAAAGTACTTCTTGAGTGTCTTCCGCACGCTTGCCTTTGGAATTACAAACTAAACCAGACCTAACCCCCCCCCGCAGTGACACGTCATCTGTGGCAGTTTCAATCACGTACACAGGAAAACCTCACCAATTAGCAGGCCGAACTGTGACGGATATGATAGTGGGAGTAGTCACAGAGAGCTATGGGCACACAGAAAACAATTAATTCGGTAGATTTAAACTGGGTTTTCATGAACAGAAGATTTTAATAGATTTGGAGGTGAGGTCAAAGTTATAACTAGTCAAATTAATATAAGCTTTCTAGCTATTCCAAGCAGTGAGAGGAGAGAGCTGGTAGAACACCAGCAGTAGAAAGCTGTGTCGTTTAGGTTGCATTAGGATACTTTACTTGGAATAAACTGAAACTTTTGTTTTTTTTGTTTTTGGTACTGGGGATTGAACTCAGGACCTTGCGCTTACGAGGCAGGCGGTGAAACCACTGAGCTAAATCCCCAGCCCATAAACTGAAACGTTTTAAGAATTGCACTTGCACTAAGGTTGGCACGATGACCACGGGCTGTTGGATCCTGAAGAAAGTCAAACACTAAAGCTTCTGTTTGAGCAGTAAACTCATCCCATGGTGATCTATGCTCTGAGAGGATGATTGATAAAAAGTCAAGAGCTAGGGAGATAAGTGAGAATATGTTACCAGCTTTCAGTGAATTTCTGTTCTAATGGGCATGACTGATAATAACTACAAACATATGGAAAAGAAGGAATCAAGGTAATGGCAGAAAAGGCTAAGAAGGTACCATTTAGATAGAGTTTAGAAATAAAAGGAAGAGGAAACTCAAGGAGAAAGATGGAAAGTAACAGAGAGAATGGTAAGTATAAGAATTCTGAGGTGCAATGTTGAAGAAACAGAATGAAATCAGTGGCCTGTAGTGATTAAAGGGAAATCTGGAATGACATAAAATTGAAGAGGTGTGCAGGATAAAGATCAAGGGAGTTTTCCAAGTCATGGGAACAAGTTTGGAGCTTGTCTAAAGGGAAATGGGAAGCTACTGAATTATTGTAAGCATGGTTGTAAAACATCAGTTTTAGGGTTTAAGGAAGGACCTTGGGCTGCTGTGGAGTGGGTGGCAGCCGATCTGCCTGTGTCACTGGGGGGGGGGGGGTCTTCACACCATCCTCCTAAGAGAAGTGGCCACCCTTCCTGGAATCACCATCCACGTTTGGTGCTGGGCAGGATTTTGCCAAGGAGAAGGGGATCTATGATACCTGCAGGGTGGGAATCAACTTGAGGACCTACTTTCCAGAGCTGCTGGCAGCCGGCTGGATGCGCACACGTGAAATCACAGCAGCTTCTCGGCCCAACGCCTGAAAATCACTTGCTTCATGACTGCAGACCAAGACTGTGGGAGTTCCACAAGCATTCCAAACAGTGTGGCAACTTCCAGGAATGCCTTGGCAAACTGCCCCAGACAAGAAAAACTGAGGTTTCACAGTCCAAATAAGATATTAGATAAGTAGACCTTCAAATATTATTTAATGGATTCAACTGGAAAGTAGAGTGGGAGCTGGAACACTGGTATCTCTCATTTCCAATCCCACATTCTTTCCACAATGCCAGCTCCTACATAACACCAGGTTGTTTTAAGTGTTCCAATATAACCCACGCCAATGTTAAAATACTTTTCTGGAAAATAGATCAAAGTCCTAAGCCATGGGTATACTATTTACTAATAGACTATCTGGAGAAAACAAAATATGAGTTAGAATTCATGATATAAACTGTGACATCCCTAGTTACTGAGCCTTTGTCAAACATTTTATCTGCAAGACAGCTTGACATCCGCTAGCTGGTGTCAGTGGCATAGGGGACTTCATATGAAGGGAGGACACATAAGTGCATGGTATAAATAACATGCATGAATTACTGGGTGCCCAATAGTAGCTTGTGAAGAACAAGCTTTTGTGATATATGGTACCCTTCATCTGGAACCGTAGGGCAGTTATAAATAACATAAACTGACAAACGACTGAAATATCCAAGCCAGGGCTTCAAAAGGTCCAACTCCTGAATTTCAGCAGAGAGAGGTTCCAACATCGGGGTGACAGAGGGCAGCTCTGCCCACAGCATGAGCTCATCATACTTCATACTCCAGCGTCTCACGAGTACTGCCCATCTGTAGGGAGCCTTCATCATTCATTTAATCTTTTATTCATGCTGTAGCTCTTTCCTTGTCTTGCAACTAGAGTCTTCTTATGCTTTAGGATTTAGTCCAAGCACCACTGTTCCCGATAAGCTTTTCTTGCCCCACCTAGGGAAGTTGTTTCCATCTGCACTTTCCTAATTTCCTGGGCCTGCCTTCTCACTGCACTTACCATATGCTTATTGTATCTATAGTCATAATTCCTCATATCAAAGAACCTTCGTCTTTTTAAAATCCTCAGGGCCTGGCAGAGAGCTGACATACCAGTGGTCCTTTAGCATATACCCAGGTTATTCAGTGCTCATCCTGGGCTCCATGCACAAAATTTCTGATGGGTCTGTGGCAGGCCCCAAGAATATTCATAGCTAAAAGTAACACAGGTGAGGGCTAGGGATTTAGCTTAGTGGTTCTGCCACCTGCCTTGCAAGTGTAAGGACCGGAGTTCGATCCCCGGTACCAAACACCCCCCCCCCAAAGAAAAGTAACCCAGATGACATTGATGTCACCACACTAGGTGCAAACTCTGAGAACCACTGCTAAATGCCATAGTAAAATTATACTAAAAATATTTGTTACATTGAATAAGTATTTATGAGTACAGCCCATGGAGTCATCTGTGCCTTGACTTAAGTCATAGTTCTCCAAGATAGAGGACCTTGGACAAGTGACTTTAGCTCTCTAAACTTCATTTTCCTTATCTGATAAAAACAAGTACCCTCAAAAGTACTAAAGCACATCCCATGATGCTCCATACAGCATAAACTCCTAGTATTTCAAACGGGAGGCAGAAGCACCAGGAGGAGGGAACATAAGAGAGGAAGCAGGATGCAGCAGTCCAACAATCCCCAAATGAGACCCAGCCTCACACATGGAGCCCAGCAGTGAGTTTAATTAAATACTACACACATTTACTTACCGAAGGATCCTATTTCCTCAACATCAGCAGATAAGAAAGCAGTGATGTATGACAGCCCCTGGGGTGCTGGGGAGAATTTATTTTGAATGTTCTACATCAGTCAAATGATTACTATACACCCCACTTCAGTGGACGACTCACAGAACAGAGTCTGGTGGGTTTCCACCAGGGCTCACCACTAAAACCTGCTCATTAATAGATAATCAGCCCTGCTGATACGTTCCTAGGCTGCTTTTCAGCACAGCTGTTTCCTCCTGTGCTGTAATAATTTAAGCTCTGTTAGCACTGATGACAACAGTGCTTTGTTGCTTCTTTTCTCATTATCCTTGTTATATAGCTTTGCCACCAAGAAACACACTTCTTTAAACTATGCCACATGTATAAAACAATAAGGACTTTTTTAACCTAGACTGGTTTGATGATTCTCCATATCTGGTAAGAAAGTAAATGATTCAGTCAATCTTCAAATCATGGGTTTGACAGGAGGTAATAGCTTGTCCATGGTCTAGCCTCTACTGTTTCCTGAGTAAAGACAGAAATTTCACAAGTAATAATATTTAACAATTGAACTCTTACCTATGATGTTAAATAATGTGATTTGTGCCCAACTTTTTTTTCATTTCAACCTCAGAACCCTAGCAGGTAATAGCTATTGTATTCCCAGATTAAGAGCAATGAGACTCAATGATGTTAAGCCTCTTACCTCAGGTTGCACAGCTTAGAAGAGAAAGCCTTGGGTCATGAGTCCAGAAATATGAAGTTTGTGTTCTAAAATCATGCTTTTTAAAGATTAATGGCACAGAAATGTCTCGTCACCAGCCAGACTGGGGATGTTCACTTGAGATTCGGTCAGCCTGAGGAAAAGACACGGAGCCATAGTCTGGGTTAAACATCTCCTATGCGGCTCAACTTCTGTTGAGCCTCTGTGGCCACCCCAGCCACTGCACACTCACAGCAGTCTTTAGCTGCTTAGTCCCCCTGCAGCCCTCACAGCAGTCTGCATTTATATTAAAAAACATAATAGCAGCCATGTGTCAACAACAACCTTGGATATATGTTATCTACACTAGCCAGTGCTGACTATGGCTCCGGAGTTTTACACTGGGATTTCAGATGTGCCTGTGCTGGGGCTCTGCTGACAAAGAACCTGCTACTTCCCAAACCCCTTCCCTTCACAGCCTGAACCAAAGCACCACCATCTTAGGCTTCCATGTTTCCCTAGAAGGGATTACCTGGAAATCTCTTCAAATGCAGATTAGGATTCAGAGGATGCAGGATGAGGTTGAGAATCTGCATTTCTCCCAATCCCCCAATGAATCTTAGAGGTTCTTTGAATACTAATTACACAGGTCATAGTGAAGAAGCAGCTTTTCTCTCCCATTGGGCCAAACCAGTTGGACCCCATCTCATTTCTTGGCCACTAAATCTTCCAGATTCTTTGTTGACTTTTAATTTTGATTTTACAAATGTTATTGAATTTCTTATCCTGTTCAAATCTTCAATCTAGGGCCTGGATGGAAATATTAAAACTAAAAACTAAGCACTGGCTGCTACTCCAGAGTACTTGTAGTCTAGAGGAGACAAACAGGATAGTGTATACTCAGCTACAATCAGTACAGTGTAGTGTTTACTCAGCCATAGACTGAATACGGATTAGCCAGTCTCTGCATTTACCTTAGATTTGTATGTCAATGAGATGAGAAAAGATCTACTGTTAAAACAGTAAATAAGGGCTGTGAAGTTGGATCAAGGCAGGCCACAGGTCTCCAGTGAGCACACCTGCCATAAATATTTGCTAACTATGGGCTAAGGACAGTATGATTCTGCTCAACAGGAGTCTTCCCAATGTCCTGCAGATTAGAGAGTGTTATAGCTTTTTTCTAGATGTTTGTCAAAAGCCTCATATGCTCATAGATAGGGCTTTGGGGAAGTGGCTGGATCATGGCCATGTGATAGTGGATTAAGGGTACTTGATAACTGGATTAGTCTGCTAATTGTTTTAACATCGTTTTGGGTGTGGATAATGGGAAAGGCCATTCTGGATGTGGGTGGCACCAACCAATAGGCTTGTATCCCGAGTAGAATAAAAGAGAACGCAAAAGGGAGGCTCACTGCTTGCTGCCTCATGCTTACCCTGCCATGGACTGTTTCTCCACTGTAAAATCCCTCTGCCATACTGTCATGCCTTTGATCTTGCTGACTATGGACTCAAACCTCTCCAAATTGTAAGCCAAAATAAACATTTCCTCCTTTAACTTGTGGCTCTTGGGTATTGTGTTCCATTGTTGAGAAAATAACCAGGACAGAGGTATATTTGTCAACCTGGGAAAATTTGTCCTCCAGGCAGTATTTGAGATGTCCTGAGATATTTTTAGTTGTCACACCTTGGGGGAATCCTACAAGTATCTAATTGGTAGAAGCCCTAAATACACATTACAGGCTCCTCCTCTCCCATCTTCCTCATCCTCTCCTTTCTTTCAAAGTATTTGTAATGTAAATAAAAGCCCTGGACTGGAGCCGTAACTCTTGATTAATATATAAAAAGGATATGGAGTGGCAATAGGGCTATGTGCACTTTTGTCATCCATGCTCATTTGAAACTATTTCTACAGGGCACAGAAAATTCTGCGTGGACTCAGCAGGTAATTTGACCCTCTGAGGCATTATCTTGGCTGCCAGGAGCTTGTTTTGCTAAACATGAAAAATAAATTTTTTGCATTCTACTAAGTCCTGGGAGAGTGGGGGCAGTGTGATAGAAGAAAAGACGTCTAAGTGGGATGCTAAAGGGCATGAGGAACTCACAGGAGTAGAAGTTGTATAGAAGGTATGCCCCAGGCAGAGAAACTACTGTATCCAAAGTCTCAGTGGACAACAAGATTAGAGAGGAGTCAGGAGGACCAGAGAAGACTTAAGATGACTGGAATGAGAGAAAGATGAGGTATAAATGAGAAGGAAGTGGAGGACAGATCAGAAAGCTCTTCATTTCCTAGAAAAAGTCATGAGTTTCATCCTCAGACTACAAGAAGTCAATGGACACTTCTGTGTTATCCAGACTTCTTCCTCTGCAAACTCACCTGGAAACTTAACACCTCCACTCCAGAAATATATCTCTGCCACTCATCCTAGTTCCTTCTTTAAGGATTAACATCCTTCCCCCCAGAACCTCAGCCCAACAAGAATCTCTACCACTATTCCACAAGGACTGAATTAACTGCTTAGACTTAAAGGCAGTTTTTTGTCCTGGCTCCTTCAGGCTCTGCTCTCAGTTAATTTATCTCAATAGCTCTTTGACCACCTATCCTTTTGGCTCCTTGAGCATCATCCTCTCCAATGTAGATTAACTCTCATGTCTCCACACCATTTCCTGGGGCATCCCTCATTCTCCTCAAAGTTTGAAATGACTCACTTGACTTACTGAATTATGGCCAACCAGGTCACCAGCCCTTCCTAAGGAGACCAGTTGCTCTGATTTGCCTGAAACTGGAAGCACCTTGCAAAGTGGGATTTTCGTATTTATTTATTTATTTATTTATTTTGTACTGGCGATCAAATTTGGGTCTTTGCGCTTGTGCAGCAGGCAGCAAAACCACTGAGCTAAATCCCTGGCCCAGGATTTTCATTTTTAATAATAGAAAAGTTCAGGAAAAACCATGACGAGTAGGTCACCATGCCATCTCTCCTATGATATATAATGAGTAAAGCCCACACAGTTTTGAGAACAGGACTAGTTGCAATTTATTTTTGCTTCCAATTTATCTTTTGCTGCAAAATTTTAGTTCAGGCAATTTTGAGCTTGTAAATAGCTTTTAATCACACCCCACCCCCACCCACCCCCCACCCAGTTCTGGCCTCCATCCCTGTTTCCTGTCCTAGTGGCCTCCCAGACACTGGTATAATTAATTAAGCACAAAAGCAAGGTGAGAATAATCATAAACAGCTTTAAATCCAGCCTGGGGAAATCAGTTGCCATTGGTTCAGAAACATATCCGGCAATGGGGAGATCGTGATAATGTTTCCCTTAAATGAATTTCCAAAATGCTATTTTTCCCCCTGTCTTGCCCTTTATTTTTTATTTAGAAATAATGTATACATTCCAGCATCACTTTCAGCCTTGTTATGTTGTTCCAGTGCCTACAGCTATTTGTGCTCCAACTGGTCTATTGCAGCTAAACTTTGTTTACCTATTTCAATTTTCACATGTGTAAGCCTCAGGCAGATTCGTTCTCCTACCTGAATCCCCAGCCCTATTTTGTTGCCATTTCTGGGGCTTCTGAGCCAGAAGCAGTGAGTGGGAAAACATGCAGGTATGAAAATGCAGAAGATGAAAAGCTCACTGTAGCTTTGTAACAGTTTGAAGATATTTTTGCTGACATCTGAAATGTGCTAAAGTAACAAATTTAAAAACCTCCATTCCATTCACTTACCAGATATCTTCTCTTCGGTCTTGTGTCCTTTGGAGCAAGCTACTTCCGGGTGTATGTGAGAAATGGAGCCCTATCATAAAGTATCTGTGAAAATGGTTGGAGCTTTGGCCAGCACGTGGGGAACAGCTGTTATCCAAGAGAACTGATGGCAACCCAGGCCCAGCACAATCTGGCCACAATCTGTCTCTCCAGACGCACCCTCCCTACCCCACACATGTTATGCTTAGCCACATGGAAATGATTCTCCAAAACCCATGATGCCTTTTCATGCCTCTATTCCTCTTTGCATTTGCTATTTTCATAGCCCAGAATATGTACCACACTTCCTGTTCACTCTCCTAGCTCCTAAATCCTTACTGATTTTCTGAGATCTGGTTCAAATGCCATGTTTAAAAGTTATCAGGAATCCTGCAACAATTATTTATCTGCTCCTCTTGGCTACCTCAGCATTCTGCATATGACTGGGTATATCAGGCCCAAACAGAGCCTAAGATCTGGAGACCATGCCAACCTGGGAGGCCCTAGCGAGATTGCGTGGCAATAAAATGGAGCTTCACCATGAGCAACATGGGGCTGCTTGTGGAAGGGTGACAGAGCTGGCTGCTTTGGGGTACAGTTGGGTCAATATCTAAGACTCTTCAGAAGGTGGAGCACAGTTATCTCTCCAACCTCAGTGTCTGTTGTGGTGGCTTTCATGCTCGCCTCCCCAGCAGCTGAGAGATCCTGCTTCTGCCACAGCAGGGGACTTGTCCAAAAGGGCTTGGCCAGTCATGGACACGTTTTTGTTTGGCAAAGAGTAATTGGCCTGGGATGGGCACATGGCACGAGCCATCCATTAGAACCCTGTCCTGGGACAGATATCAAAAACTGTGGGTGAAACCACACAGGAAGCTGGTTCAGGAGCACAGGTGTAAGCCAATTAATAATGCTGGAAGGAAAGGCCGTTGCCATGGTGCTGCTGACAGAAACAGCCAGCAGACAAGGAGTGAATTCATTCCTCTCAACTTCTGCCTCTCTATCTCTCACTAGTGCCCCCTGTGGTAGCCCCTACCAGGAAGCCAGTGGGCAGGGGGATTAATCTGCAGAGATTGAGCCCTGCATTAGGGAGCAAGACTGACTGCAGTGGACTGCGACAACTCGTACAAAGAACAGGCAAATTTGCACAAGCATTTTCCCACTTTTATTTTCTGGATGGCTGCGGAAAGCTATGGGTGCTCTTGGATCTCTCTGGACAGGCAGACACAAAAGAAATGCTTAGTGATATGGCCTGGAAACCAGCAGATCATAACAGACTTTCAGGCCACAAATGTGGAGCTACCCTTATGTTCCATCCTCAATTCCTCTCTCCCTTTCCTCTTCAAAGTAGTAGAACCTGATTACGGAAAAATCAGGTAATAGCACCATAAGCAGCTAACAAGTTGGACATGTTCCTTACCATCTCACTTGACCTCCATACTGGGAAAAGTTTCTTTACCTGTTCTCCCTTTTTCCATGTCACATCATCAGGACATCTGTATCCATTTCCGCCATCAGCTATGAACATCTTGATGAGAGATGGTCTATCTTACTCATTTTTGCAGTAGGTTCAATGGCTATGTTTTGGTATATTCATTCAACAAATATTTTCTGAGTACATTTTATGTGCCATGTCCAGAATTACAAGACAGACATATAGCAATGTTAGTTGCTCCCCTCAGTAGGCTCATAGTCCCATATAAAGACTAATGGTAAAGATGCCCTGTGAATGCGATCAGGCTGATGTGGGATATAATGGCAACAAAGGCAGGAGAAGTACAGAGTAATGGGAAATGCAGTATGGGGCCCTCCACACAGCATGAGTCAGGAAGAGTAGATAGTGGATCCCTGAATTAATCCATATTTGAAATTAGATGGGCTTTCACCATAGTGAATATGGGGAACAAAGAGGAGCGAGAAGAGCTGAGACCTCTTGGATCTCAAACTTGACCACCTGTAGGATAACCTGAAAGCTTATTTCAGGATCATATTCTGATACTCATGCAGTGATGTGAGACTCTTGAGGTGAGATCCAGACTTCAGTACTTTCTAAAGTATCCCAGGTGATTCCAATGCACAGACAATTGTCTTAAAAATGTGAGCTGAACAGATCTAAAGGATGAATCACATATGTATATGGTGGGTGAGCTCGGGATTCATCTAATTCCTGATCTTAGCAACCACAGAGAACCCTAACACAAATTTTTCAACTATAATTGTGCATTGTTTTACATTTTCAAGGCTCCCTATACATGTGCCATATAAACAGCAATTTTTTCTAATATTTAGGGGTAAAAATGTACCTGAGATGGTACACCTGCTCAGAAGGGAAGATAACAATGCAAGGCTTACACAGAAACAGTTTTCTAAGAGCAGGAAATAATCTGCAGCGATAGCTGGTAAGCAAGTGATGTCATGTGTATAGTTAGTGGACATAAATAATAGGCACACATAGATGTGAAAGACACACATATCCCTACCAGTATGGCAATGTTTGACTAGAGCTATTACTTTCAAAATGAAGTAATTAATAATACTGATTTACAGAGCCAGGTGTGGTGGCACACATCTGGAATCCCACTACTCAGGAGGCTGAGGTTGGAGGACCACAGCAAGTTCGAGAGCAGCCTGGGCTACCAACTGAGTTCAAGACAGCCTGAATTACATAGTGAGACCCCGTGTCAAACAACAAAAAAACTGATTTGTAAAATTATGGTATCTCTTATATGAGGAACTCAAAATAAATACATGTATAAAGAGAAAAACAGAAAATAGTAACTAAAGAAAAGTTCAAATAATTTCCAAAGTTTTCTATTCCATTGTTTCCAAAATATTTCAGTGCATGTGCTAATTTGTTTCATTTATACTACTAGTTTCTCTTAGTTTATTGAAAAGAAAGTTTTATGCTATTATTTGAGTGTTTCTTTTTTGCGAGAGAGACTACTGTCTATGACTTGTACTCTGAGTAACATTTTGGGCATTTTTTAAGATTATGGTACACAATGTATTAACTATTGTTATTCTCTAATTATTTTGTTATGACATTTTGTTTTATGTTGTCATAGAAGTAAGAAGAGCTTTTTAATGTTCTCTTTATTAATATCTACTTGAATTACATTAAAATAAAAAATAAAATAGGGTGTTTTGAACTTTTATAAGAATCCACAGTGCTAATTATTACCACCATTCACCAGCCCTCTTGTCAAATATACAGCAGAAAGATGCCCCCTGGGTCAGAGGAGTGCTCTCTCCAGTGACTTCAGAGTACCAGGGACGCTAGGCCACAGCATTCGGTCGCAAGCATCAGTGAATTAAATCAGTTACGAGACCCCAGAGCTCACCTGTCCGTCTGGCACAGAAACCAACAATATCAGAGAGGACCGCTTCTGTCTGAACATAAGCAGCTACAATGTGTCCAGAGCCAAGAGTAAAAAAGAATCTTTGCTATTGTAACCACTGACATTTGAGAGTTGCTTGTTACTGAAGCATAAGACATTCAGTCTTGACTTAGGTACAGTTTAATTCAGAAAGATTTCTCCTCTTAAATCCCTGCCCTTTATTATCTGTATTTGCCATTGGAGATACCATATCTGCTGCTGGGATATTTCTTTTACTTTTGTCTTCAGATGTATTTGACTCATGTCTCCAGTTAGAAGATGAATTTCTTCAGACAAGAACTAATCATCAGTAAATTATTTAACTTCCTGTGCTACATGTTTTAATCTGTTAAATGGGAATATTAAAACTTCCTAAGTTTCCAAGACAGTAAAGATGAACATGCATAGAACAGCAACTACAGAGCCTAAAAGATACAATCATAAATTATAATTGACTTTGCTTCCATTCATAGCTGTAGTACCCATACAGTTTAACACATGGCTAGCTCAAAAATTAGTTACAAATTGAATACCTACTATGTATATGCCAAGCCCCAGCTCAATGTTATTTTAATCCTTTTTAAGTAAATATTATTATATGCTAATTTGTCTCCATTTCACAGGTGAGAATATTGAGGCTCAATAAGATGATAAAGGATAAATAATTTGTTCAATGGCCATTATTCAATTTTGTTGTACCTCCACAGTCTCTACCTTCTCTCTTATGAAGCATAATGCTTACTTAGTTCATTTAAGTTAATTATGCATTTATTATTTAACTATTAATTGTTGTATAAGAATCCATAGTGTTTCAGAGGACCAAGTGTCATTATTAATCTTCCTATTTATCTACCCACCTATAATACTACTCATTTCTAAGAAGTTATTGAATGCAAGATACATTACTAAGCTAATATATTATTGGAAATGAAACACCAGTGTCAAAAATAAGTATGGATTTTAAACTTAATCTTAATTTCAGAAATTTAAGGTGAAAGGGAAAAACAGGTGGGATAGAACTGATGAAATATCTTAATACAAATAAAGAATGTGAGGCGCTATACCTAGAGGGCACTTTCTTGAGCTGGTAATGCCTTAAATTCTCAAAACAAATCTGAGAAGTTTCAGTGTCCCTGCTTATAGCTGAGAAAGTTCAGACTTAGAGTAACTGGGTGGCTTCCCCATGAGACACACCAGCCATTTGTATGTGTTAGGCAGAGTTGATACCTGTCTGTGCAGTCACTTGAGACTTCCGAGTCACTGGCCAATGTTTTAAAGCACTTCCTTACCTGCCTTTAGATGAAGCCAACCGTGAGACAATCCCTGAGACCCCATGACTTAGGGTGCTCACTACCCCAGGGTGTGAGGACCCAGAAATGTTGAGGCAGAACAGTGGAAAGACCATGTGTTCCTCCTCTCTGCCAGGCTGCAGGGCTTTGCAGACCAGCGCTGTCCCATGGTGGGTGTGTCCAGCCTTGGGAGACAAGATGTAGATCAGCTGGAGTTAGTGAGACACCAGTTTCCTAGCATCACACATAAGGACAGAAGCTGTGGGCTCTATAAAGTAGAAAATTAAAGCTACAGAGTGTTCAGCACCAGAAGAGATAAAAGATCAAAGACCACAGATGCCCCCAAACTGATGATGTCAAGAGGCACAAGAATTTTATTGGAATGCTTCAATAGGAAGCATGGGCATTTGCAAGTTGAGGGGGAAGCATTTGCCCCATTGCTACCAATACCTACCAATAAGATCACCTGTAATACGCATGTCTGGGAATCCCTGAGCAAGAGGGAGCTCTGTGGCTGATACGGGACAGGCACCAGGAAGCAAGGTTTTTAGAAACGGTATCTTACTCCAGTCTGCTTCATTGTTTCAGCTTTCTGGAAAATAACTAACATGCCTCATGCCAGACCCAGAACAAGGGCCTATTTTGTGTTTTGTTTGTTTGTTTGTTTTAGTTGTATTAGTACATGTTTGCCGTACATAATGATTGCATTCACTGTGGGGAGGTGGGACACGACATAACACATCTTCATTCCCTCTATGGGGGCTTCCCCTCCCCTTTGGCCTCCTCCCTCCATTATTTAGCCCTCTTCCATCTGAGGGGGATCTATCTCCCTGTTTTCTGTTATCTATCTTTTATTTTGCACTTTATTTATACATTACGTTTTTATATAGGGGAAACTGTGTGATACTTAAGCTTGTGTGTCTGATTTATTTCACTTAACATTGTGAGTTTTTCTGGTTTTGGACAAAATCTGCCTTCTCTGTACTTGGGATTTCTCACTAGACGCCCTGTGGTGCTCTTGGTGGTATTGTGACAGTGCCCTGTGGAGCACATTGCTGCCTGGCAGACACTAAAAGCTCCACTGTGGGACACACCCAAGACTGTCCTGAAGGATGTGTTTCCCCCCCATCCTGCCGAACAGGATGAAATATACCCCAGACTCAGTTCCAGGAGACCAGTGGTTTCTCAGGGAACTACTCTTCCTGCTATGCTCTTCTCCTGAATTGTCTTGGTGGGAGACAATTAGACTGCACTGAGGGCTGCGGGAAGGGGCAGCTCACGGTACTGGGGTTGGAGTCCACTGAGATGTTGCTGAGCAAATCAATCATCACATCACACATTGTTCTCCTCTTGAGGATCCCAGGGAGAGAGTTCTGACTGCTTCCAACAATACGAATAGAACAAATCCCTTGATAACTTACAAACACTGGGATTTAACATTTTCCTTTGGGTGGCCAAGTCTTTTAAAATAATTTTGGGAACATAAGTATTTACAATACAGACATTTAGTATGATGCTTATTGTTCTTGGATCCTGCCTTGTCTCTCTTTATTCTCTTGCTCCTAGTTTTACCCTGTTACCACTTGCTTTGAATTATGCTAGCTACCTTAAATCCCTTTGCGACAAACTTGGGATTCCTGAACAGACACCATGTTGTGCTATTGGTAGTGTTCTGACAAAATCTATCCCTTCATCTTTAAAGTGTTTTTCTTACAAAGTTATTCTATATAAATAAAAATGATTCTGTGCAAGACTAAATGAGATAACATCATCATTTACAGTGCATTGTCTATTATTTGGATAAATAAGTATCTGGTTGGACTCATATTTGCTATTGATATAAAACTGCCTGAGAAGGAAAAACTAGAAAAATTATAACAAAACACAGTAACAATTTTTAAATTTTCCTATAGATCAGAATATAAGAATAACTCCAGGAAGTTGAAAGTTGAGTGAGCCCTATGCCATATCCTAGATTTTAGTCCAAATAATCAGTTGCACAAATAGAGAATGAAAGAGCCTTATTTAACCACAGTTCAGAAGGGAAAAGCCCAAGGAAATAGGTTAATAGTTTGCTACATGAAGCAAGCTAATGATAAGGCTAATTACTAATTATGAAGCTAATGAAATCGTAAGCAGGAGTCACGGAAGAGCCAGCTTTAGTTCATAGGTCAGGCTCTCAGAGTGTATTTGACTTTGCTCAATCCACATCTGACAGAGTGAGCTTGATCAAGGTAAATTTGAAGAGGAACATGAACTATCTGGGATGGGAGACAATGGTAGTAACTATGTTAAAAATTCTAAAAACTTGTCTTGGGGGGGTTATTGAAAGCATCACATCACAGTATGGCAAACTGAACAGATTTGATTCACCAACCTGAGTTCAAGTATGTATTACCACCTACTAATAACTTAGGTGAACTCTCTTTAGCTAATTCTTTGTTTCTAGTGAGAATGTATTAAAGCAATTACTTTTCTCCATGGGAGAGAAGAGTAAAAGATAAAAGACTTAAAGATCTATGTGGATTCATAAGAAGATAAGAACAAGGAGAACATTTTTAGAGACTTAACAAAACCAAAAAGTGTAGTCTAAAAGTTATGATATAAATGTTGTAAGAAGCAGAATCTGTGTAGAATTAAATCCAGAACACATTTACAAATATTCTTAAATCTGTATTTGAGAAACAGATTATGATGGTCAATATATAATATGTGTTCTAATTTTTAATCAAGTGTAATAAAACCCAGGCTGTTAAAATCAAAGTCAAAAACCAGAATCTCATTATCACAGCAACTTCCAGAATTAACCATAATAGATCTGGTGAAAAAAAAGATTATTCAAATTCATATTGACTAATTATGTGACCTTAAGCAAGATTAACTCCAGGTAACTTAAGTTACTTCAAATGTAAAGTGGGACTTGTAGAAGATGCTCCCTGCCTGGCTCATGGGAATGAAATACACTTTGATAAGGGGTCATCTCTGTAAAGTGGTTTTGCAGACTATTGTAACTTGTAAAACCCTATTTCATCAGAACTGTTATGATCATATGTGGAATTGCTATGTTATCCAAGGAATTGTGAGTGAGGCCAGACTTGGGATGATCTCCAGCCTGGCTTCCAGTCATCTATGAATAGCACTGTGAGGAAGAGAGACAAGGAATGTACTGCAATGGCTCCGTTTTTATTCCTGCACCACTTAACATAAGAATCAGTATTACAATACTGTGTTTATTTGGATCAATTGCACTTTGAAGATGAGATAACCAACAGATAACTTCAACTGATTGAAGATAGTTATTCCAGTGCCATCCCAGAAATGTGGGTCCTGTTTACTCTGAATATTTTGTTCTTATGGACAGCAGAACAGAATGGAGAAAAGTGAATGTTAATTCATTCCCCAGAATCCCCACAGCCCCTTCATGGGCTGAAGCTGGTATTTGCCAGAAGTTGCGTCTGGCCAAGTCCTTCATTCACCCTTTCTTACCATTGTCTCCTGGATAAGCTTCCTGAATAAATTACTTGCTCATGAATTCCTGCATCAGGATCTGCTTCCAGCAAACCTAATCTAAGAGGGCAGATTCTAATCTCACCTGCTACATGGAAACTCTGAGCTACCCAGCTCAGAGGCAGGAGGGAGACAACCATGCAGGCTCCTGGGTTCTGGCTGAGCAGGCTTCATCAAGTATGTGCTGTTCAGCAGATGGATAACTGAGTTCATGTGTTCTTAAAATTCCCAGGTGGTATTTGAGGGAAATTCCTGGCAGACCATTGACATAGAGCAGCAACATCAACCCAGAGGAACTGTCAACAGCATCAGTGAGCACAGCTACAAAAAAACCCAAGAGCCACAAGCATCTGAAAGTCTATCCAGCTGCGCTGCCTGACTCAGAATGCATTATACCAGAGCTGTACCATTTCTGAAGCTTTTAAAATACAGACTATTCCATGTCCTGTTTAACTTAAAACATTTCACACAAAAACCTACCCAAGACACAACCCAAATCCCTTCTTGAATCTAAATTTAGATGTAGAGTGAAGAGAGATTCAGTTGTAGAGTGGTGGAAAAAAAGTTTGTTGGATTTCTACTGTGTACTAAACGTTTTCCATCCAATGCCATTTAATCCTCCCAGTGGTCCTCTTAGCTATCATTGTCCCTGCTTTATTAAAGATGATAAAGTTTTCCCTGCTTTAAAGATGATAAAGTAAGTCACAGGGATGTTAGGTAAATTATCCTAGGGCACATGGTTTATTAGCAGACCTGGGATACGAAGTCATTTGATTTGGATATAAAGCAGTTTCTCATGTCCATGCAGTAATCACACACTTCCTACAACTACAGGAGACTGAGACACAATGCTTTGAAACCTTGAGACTCACACAATATTGCATCGAGAAGCAACTGCAAACAGAACAAATAGTATGTAATCCACTAACTGTGACTTAAGTAACATTGTCAAGTATTACATCATTAGGAAACTGGAAGATGACAGATGCAGGCCCAGTTCAGCAACCCAGTAATCTCATGAGGAATCCACAGTCTTCCCATCTTCCTGCTTTGTAATCTTGAGTTTGTTGGTACACTCCACCTCTTGATTACAAAATGGTCCCACAGCTCTCAGGTCAAGAAAAGAGATGAAAGCAGCCAAACAAGTGAAACAAACAACAGCAAAAGAAAAGGAAAGGAAAAAGGACTTCTTTTATGGTAATCACTCTTTTATTTTCATAAAAGAAAATTATTCCCATAAATTCTTTTCCTGTGTTGTTGACTTGTGTTAATGTTTACCTTCACTGAAAAGTGTCTAGAAAAGTAAATATCTGACAAAAGGAAATGGGGCAATTATTATTTTTTCTACCAATCATGACTTGTTTCATGAGGCTGGGAATATGACTTATTGAATAAAATCAGACTTTTAAAACTAAAAAAGAGGTATACAGCCCAAGTGTCCATTAACTGGAAACTGGATAAAGAAGACATGTTTTTTTATAAAATGGAGTACTACTCAGCCATAAAGAATGAGCAACTAGAGACATTTATAGCTAAATGTATACATATTGAGGCCATACTCTTAAGTGAAATAAATAGGACACACATGTAAATACCGAATAGTTTCTCTAGTGTGAGAAACTGAGAGTGTAAATAAGAATTAAAAGGATTAAAATGAATAATTGATAGTTTGAAATAGGAAGAAAAGGTCCAAAGAGGTAGGGAAAGTGGGAGGGGAAGGGAAAAGGAAAGAAGGGAAAGGAAAAATGATGAGAAAAGGAAAAAATGGAAACAAAGTCTTTGTAAATTGGGAAGGGTGGAGGGGGTGAAGGGGGGACAGGGAATGGGGAAAAAATAAGAACCAAGATGCATCATGTACAGGTACAAGCACCCAATGACAAATGTAAACATGTTGTATACCTAAAATGTACCAACAAAAGAATTTAAGCGAAAAAAAAAAAAAAAGAAAAAGGCATATGAGAATCGGCTGAAAAAACTTGTTTGTAATATGGTTCTGAAAACGAACCTTTCTGTCTTCTTTCTTGCATTTCAAGGTTAGGCTCCCAAATTCCCCAGAGACACCTTGAGTAGCAGGAGTTGAGGGGGCAGCGGAAACAGGGACTTCTGACTATGACTGTGTCTGGTTTTGACAACATCGGAGATGAGCATGAAGGAGAGTAATAACAGGTGGGGGAGAATCCTTTTCCATTTTCACTCTGTCGCAGCCACCATCCCCAATAATGCACACCCCAAAATGAACAAAGTTCAGCCCAGCTGAAGCTGGAACATGAAATGAAAGCGGTATTTTTAATAAGAGCAATGGCCCAGGACAACGGGCGATCGAGTTTTTAAACAAAAATCTGATCCCAGGAAACTCATCTTTCTTTGCTGCTGTCTGGTATCACCTAACATGAACTGTACATTGGTATCAATGAAGGGACAGAATCTTTCATTCCTAGGGTGCTGTGTGTTAGGGAGGCAGGGAGATGCAGAAAAAGAGAACTTGAGAGTTTGATAAATCCAGTTCTGGAAAATGGGCCTATGTGGAGAATCAATGCACAAAAGCCAACCCTGAGGTTTGGAACAATGTTAGAGGGCCGGGAGGCATACATGACTGTGACTAGCCTTTACTCTACTGCCTGAAATTGGAGTCGTCTACAAGACCCAATGCTGAGCAGTGGCAGAGGCCTTAGAATCCTGAGCAGAAAAGTGGCCCACTTTTGCAGCTACAGGCCCTGTAGTTTTATATAGATATAAACACAGGTCACAGTAATGATAGAAAAGACATGCCGAGTATTACCTATGTGCCAGGCTTGGCTTGAAGCCTGTTAGCCACATTAACTCATTCAGGGCTTCAACTCTGTTAGATAAACACTACTATTATCCTCATAATGCAGATGAGGAAACTAAGCTAGGGGGGAGTTGCCACCAGTAAGTTCATGGCCCAGTAAGCAGGGTTTGAACACAAACATAAGCTGTTTTCTAACCCAGTAGATGATTTCCAGAGACAGTTTCCTGTAGTATATTCTTCTAGCTGGACTTTGGAGGTACAATTCCTGACATGCATACTGGTCCACATATGACAATTGGTTTATAGTGAAAAGTTTTCAAAATGCTAGCTTAGGCAATGGTAAGTACTTACAAAACTTATTTATTCACTAGACTTCTTTTTCCAGAAAATGTTCAGAGGTCGATATTCCATGTAATGTGCCTGGTTTGGGAAGTAGAGTTTTAAAGACATCCTGGGATAAACCCAGATGAGAATAAATGTCAGGCTGGTAGTTGTAACAAAGTAATTACTTCCATTAAATTTATAATAACATTTTGAGAAGATAATAACAATAACAGTATAGCAAATATCAATAGCAATATCTGTTTTAAGTGTTATCCATATGTCAGCCATTATTTTAAATGTTTTCTATATATAATAACTTCTTTATTCCTCATAATATCTGATGATGTAGGAACTATCATTATGCACATCTTATGAGTGAAAAAGAAATCACAGAGAGAAACAAAGAAGTTAAATAACTTAGCCAAGATCACAAATAATGACTGGCACTAATATTTTAAGTCTATCAGATTGGCTTAGTTTAAATTAAAAGTCAGAGTTTCAATACCTATATAATTACCTGGAGAGTTAAAATCCATTATGCAAGTTAAATCCTTTACACAATGGAAGAATTAACCAGGAATTAGTAAATCTACATAGTGAGACTATAATTTTTTGTGTCTTATCAATAAGATAACTTTAAATAAAAACACATAGAAGGCAAACTGCTAACACTATGGGGTGTTATTCTGGCATTAGCTTTTAATCCCAGCACAAGTGAATTCTTTAGCCAGGTGTTGCCACACATAAATATTCTTTTTGTCTTTTCTGAGTGATCCTTTCATTTTGTAATCATTATTGTTTGCATCTCATGTGTTTGGACCCCAGGTTCATAGAACTGAATTAAACTATGTTCCTAAAACCATGCTACATAATCCTCATAGTCCTGCCACAGAACACTTTATTTTATTCCACTACTGTATTAGGCAGCTTTCTTGTAGCCAAGACACAATATCCAACACCCACAATTTATAGGAGAGATTTATTTTGGCTCACCTTGAGGGAATTCTGCTCATGTTTGCCAGGTTCCAAGGCAGAAATAAAGCTGCAGAAGCTCGTGGTGGAACAAAGATGCTTAGTTCATGGTGAGCAGGAAGCAGAATCAGGGAATGGTGCTGGAGAGCAACAGGCTGGGGGTCATAGGTCATAGGTTGTACCCACCCAAGGTCACACCTGTAGGTCCCTCCAAGATACACCCAGAAGGGGGCACTACTGTGATCCCCTATCGGTTTCTTAAATTAACAGTCAAAAAACTATTGTTTTTATGTGTTTCACCACATCTAAAACCACTTGCTTCCATTCACAAAAATTCTTGCTAATGTATAATGTATTTCTGTCAGCTCATCTGTTTGCTTTCAGAGCAATGTATATCTGAATTTACCTCTTGCCTATTGATTGGACTGCTTCTGTCCTCTGAGGTCTGCACTTTCCAGTTCTGTAGCTGCCCCCTCTCTAGAGCACTGAAATATCTGACCTGTGAGCATGTTCTAACACAAGTGAATGAAAGAATGAATGAATGGATGGATGGATGAATGAATGTATGAATGGATGGATGAATGAATGAAAAGGAATTTTGTTCAAGGGAAGTATGTGCTGTTAATGAGCAGATGATCAGATGATCCCTTTGGAGGTCACAAGCAAAGAGTCTTGCTTTCCCTAAACTCTTCTTCAAGCCTCGCTCAGTGAGACTAGCAGAGTACCCGGACACAGTTTACCAGAGTTCTGCTTTCACAAGTGTGCCTGGAAAATGCCCTATGTACTAAGAAACAGTTTTAAGCTCAGCGTGGATTTTTCCCACTTGGTGCGGAATTTAAATTGTGAATAAGAGCACAGTCAAGGTTAATCACACATTTTAGAATTAGAAAGACGCTACTTGAGATTTGATATCTGATATCTGGAAATAATAAACTATTCATACAGAGAGTACCTAATTGGATAACAATTTGATGTTTAATGATGCGGCTCGTCCTGCTGTTAATCCTTCCTTCCACGACCCCTGTTCTAATGAGGTTAGCACTAACTCAGTAGGCTGGCATCTCTATAATCTCTCAAGAATTAACCAGTAGTCTCTATTATTAAGATTTTCTATTAGGTAGTGAGGAAATTTTCCCTGAATATTTGATTGCAATACAAATAAAACAACTGGAACAAATCAACACTTGCTGGAAATGGGAGTGAAGAGTTCTGAACAGTTCCTGGTCCTCACTCGGTGCTTCTTACACATTGCAATTGCCACGCTGAGAACGGTGTCCTTTTCTCACTACTAACACTGGGGGTCGGGGCAAACCTGGACCAGGGACTTCACATAAACTCCACATCTTATATGAAGTTCCTACTGGGAGTAGCAATGATAACACACGTGACACTCACCGCACTTACAGTCTACCTGCAAATACCATTCAAGACTTTCATATATTTTTATACATTGCACTCATATAGTTATGATAACACTATAAAGAAAGGTGCTATTATTGCTCCCAATGTATTAGTCAGAGCAAGCTATCTGACATTAACAAATAAACCCAAATATGAACAAACTAACCTCATATTAATTTTACTCATGCAGTATGTTCATGATGGTTCAGCTACCTTAAACATGCTACTTCCAAAGTCATCTGGCAGTTGCCATACCAGTAGGTCAATAGGAGGAAAGACCATAAGTTGCAGCTCTATATGGGCCATCCTGTCATGTGTTTTGCTGAAATCCCATTGGCTAGGCCTGTTGCTTGGCCACACCTCACTGCAAGGGAAACTGGGATTCTGGAATTTTCTGAAACTTGTCCTGGGACTTCAGGTTAAGAATCAATGGATAGGAGACAGGACATCTAAATGGTACCATAAGGAAATCAATGAACCAGACATTTCTACCTAGAACAATTCAATTGGTAAAAATAGTAATAAAAAAAATCAGTGAAGTCTCTGGCAATTGTCTTAATGGAGAAATACTCATTCAAGAAAATCCACTAAAACTCTTCAAGATAGCAAGATTCTCTGGTATTTCTCCATAAACTACTGTATTATTTCCTCCCCAGCTGCATGTTAGAGTAGAAGTTTGACCCTAGCACTTCTCTGAGAAGGTACGAGCAAGAAGACAGGGTATCCTACTCCTCCAATCCCCTACCTTGGAGCTACAAGTCTCACCCTACTAGGGGCAGCCTACCTGCAGCACTTGCCCTCCTCAGCCCTATGTCACAGAAGCTCTGTCCCATGCAGGTGACATCATGATGATGTCATCTTTGTACAGGTATGGCAGGCTAACAATACTAAGGTTCCAATAATCCTTGCCCTTGCTTACTTATAGAAAAGATGTCACCTAATGGGGCAAGATTAGACCAAAAACTTCTACTCCCCTATTGCTCAGCAGGAAAACCACCTCCTCACCCCCCACACCTCTGTGGTGGTATAGGGTTCTGCTCAGAGCAAAGATGCCATACTTCAGGAGCATGACTTCTTTTGGAACAGGATGTGGGAAACACATGTTATGTTTTACATATAGTTGTCCTCCCAGAGCCTCATGCACATCTAGATGAGGTTTCTGGAAGAGAATTAAATGGAGGTGCTATTAGGAGGTAGAGTCTGGTTAGAAGAGGTAGGTCACTGGGGGCATGAGCTAGAAGGAAGGATGTGTATATCTCCTTTCTCAGCTCCTCTCTTCTCTCTTTACTTCCTCACCACCACCATAATGTGAGCAGTTTTGCTCTGCCATAGCCCTTTCTGACTTGGAGCTGATCATCTATTGCCTGAAACTTTGAAAAAATATGAACCTAAATAAATCTCTCTTTTAAGTTGTGGGTATTGGGTATTGTCTCCACGATGAGGAAGCTGATTAAGACTGATTTTGGTACCAGAGAAGTAGGGTTGTTGTTGTTGGTGATGCTATTACCTGAGCTGATTGTGTAGTTTAGAAACCTTTGGAACTGGTTTGTGGGAGAAGTTTGAAAAGGTGTAGACATGGCAGTTAGAGAAGCCCTAGAATGCTGGAATCTGAGCTTGATGGGAGATCCTGGTCAGAGCTCAGAAGACCGGAATGCTGATAGTAATGCAGAGGTAAAGATCAGGTGCAAGAAGTTTCACTTGGGACAAGGAGTCCAATTTGCAGTTGGACTTGAGAGTATGTATGTTTTGCTACAGCAGAAAGCTTGGCTATGTTTTGTTCATTCCCTGAGACTTCATGGGAGATTTCGATTCATGGTGGTGGACCAATTAATCTGGCAGAGGAAACTTTAACGCAGCTCAAGATTCAGTCTGTGCCATGGGTATGGTTTGTGAGTTTTTAACAAGATTTATATTGAGAATCAAGAGCAAATGGCACAGGTGAGTGATTTTAGAAATTTTGAGTTTCATCAGAAAGGAAGGCCTATAAATTTGGGGCCTACGAAGTTCTGGCCAAGAATGCTTGGTTGCTGAAAAGATTAGCATTATAAAGAACCCAAGCACTTTTCATCAGGATAATAGAAAAGATGACTGGAGGGCATCTGAGACACCTGCAAGAGCCACACTTCTCAGGATAAGAGGTACAAAAGTGAAAGACTTTGCTTTAAGAAGAGAAGCCCAGGACACCCTGCTGGAGAAAGACCACGTAGAGACTTGGTTCCCTAGGATTTGGTAAAAAATGTTGAGCCATCCAAGCACTTGAAGGCCTTTGCAGACATGATGCAAGAGGCTATACTACTGCTTACACTGGAAGCAGACCTTGTTGTCATCTGTATGATGCTGGTTTACAGGCATCCAGAACACAAGCATTGCAAGGTAAGGGAAGCTTCCATCTAGATTTCTGAGGAAGGCCTAGGAGGCCTGTCAGTGTATGTCTGAGACAGCAGTACATGAAACTGTGAGAGTGAAGCTGAGAATACAGTGGGCACCCCAGAAAGTTGGAGATTCCAGGACATTGGAGTTGCCAAGAAGATGTCCACTGAGGAAGGATTCAGGAAGTGAGCTAAGCCAGCCCAAGAGAAAAGACAGGAAGGCTACTACCTACAACCTGTAGGAGCATGTCTGTGTGATCCCTTTGGAGTCCACATCTCTGCCCTGGTTTTTAGACATGGAACTACAGGATTTAATGTTTGTCCTGTTACGTTTCTGTATTGTTTGGTCAGATTCCCTTCTATATACCAACTTCTCCCTCCTAAAATGGGAAAGTTGACCCAGTGCCATTGTGAGTCAGGAGTTCTTAACTTTCTTATTTTTTACAAAGGCTAACAATGAAGAGTTTGCCTTAAGTCTCAGAGGAGAATTACGAATTGGACTTCCCAACAATGCTGAAACTGTTAAGACTTTGATGACTCTTAGAGCTGCACTAAATGCATAAAGAGATTAACATGAGTCAAGGGACAGTGGTGTACTGTTATGGTTTATATCTAGATGTCTCTCAAGAACCTCATGCACTTGTAGGGGTTCCTTTTGGAAGAGGTAGGCTCTGGTAGGAAGAGGTGGATCACTGTGGAAGAGTGTATATCCTTTCCTGGTGCCTCCCTTCATGCTCTGCTTTCTGGTCACCACCATTGATACAGGGGGGAAGAGATGTAACTCCCAAACCTACTAGAGATCTGAAATGCAAGTTCATGTTCTTTAAAATTGAAGAATGAATTCTAGGAACAATGGAAGTTACGAGTAGGAAAAATTTATTGAGAAAAAGAAAGCTTCTGCCTAAGAGAGACAGAAGGGGGACCAGAAAGTGGGTTGCCTGCCCACTCCACTTTTCAAAGACATTTCAAACTGCAAAGCCATGTGGTGAGGCAGGTACAACGTGGGACCAAACTATAAAACCCAATGGAAATTTACAAGGTGGGCATGAGGTGAAATAAAACCATGACCCCCAATTAGACTACAAGTATAGTCACCCAGATAATATTGATTAAATGAGGATCAAAAGGGAAAACAAGTCACATGTAAAGAATTTCCCATTTAGAATATTAATCATTGCTCTGTCTAGGGGAAGTAGTGCCTCTTCTTTTTATAATGCTAACTAGTGAATGTGCCTCGATTGTTCTCCATGTTAATTCCTCACTCTGTTGGCTCCTGGAGGCCTGGAACCTTGAGGACTGGGGCCTTGAGGGCTGGCATCTTAAGGGAGGCCCTGTCTAACTGCCTACAAGATATCTAATTGACTTACCTATCTACAATACCATGATGTGAGCAGCACCCCTCCATGCAAACTCTTTCCACCATGCTCTTCCTTCCTTGGAGTCAGCCAACTATGGACTGTACCCTCTAAAACCATGAGCCAAAATAAACCTCTCCTTCTTTAAGCTGTGGGCATCAGGTATTATGTCACAGTGATGAGGAACCTAGCACATCATGCTCAAAGGTACTATCAAAAACAACAGATATCTTGATGAGAGAAATTATGGGGAGGCTGATAGTTCCATAATACAAGAAAAATAGTAGAGAATCCTGAAATTTAATAGACACAACCAAGAAAAGAGAAACTGTGACAGCTAAGGTTAAATGTGAAATTGATTAGCTTAGGGGAATAAAAGTATACCAGTAAAACATACATCTGGCTGTGTCTGAGTGTGACATGGAGGTGTGGCCTTTGGGTTTAAATGTGGTCCCTGCCCCCTTCTTTACTGGTACTGTTCTCCTGCACTGATTTCCAGATGCCATGAACTATGATGTTTCTGCCTTAGACTCATCCTATCATGCACTAAAACCTCTGACACTGTGAGCCAAATAAATCAGCTATTTGGTCCCAGTAACAGGAAATCTGACTAACACAATCAGCAGTGTCACTGCAGCCCAGTCACTTAGCAAATAAACCCAAGTAGTGGGGGACTTATATCCAGTTACTACAATATGACACCTAAAATGTAGAGTTCACAACCAACTATTACAATTTGAGAAAAGAATAGAAGAATGTGATTCATATTAATGAGAAAATATAACTACCTCTCAAGAAAACAAAAGGGCATACTACTTCATACTTACTTGGAGAGCTGTAACCAGTAAAATGGGAAATAATAGATGTTGTCAAGAATGCAGAAAAAATGGGATGCTTGTACATTGCTGTACAATAGACAGCAATGAGGGAAATATTAAAATGCTATACCTACCATGAAAGAACAGTTTGGTGGTTCCTCAACAAATTAAACAGAAAATTCCTACATGACTAAGAAATATTCTCCTAGGACTATAGCTCCATTGTGAAAATACATATTCATAAGAGCCTTGTACACAAATGTCCCTAATTTTTCTATTCACAATAGCCAGACATCCTAAATGTCTATCAATGGATAAAGGAAGCATGGTATATTCATACAATGCAATATGGTTTGGTCACAAGAGAGGAATGAAGTATTCATATACAACAATGCTAATGAAACTTGGAAAATATCACACTAAAAGAAGCCAGACAAAAAAGTCACACACTGTATTATTTACAGAAATATCCAGAACAGTTAAACTTTTGTATGGAGAAGGCAGATTAGCAACTGCAAGCAGTAGGCAGAGAATGGGGCATAGGGATTGCATGAAGGGTGACAAAAATTGTTTTGGAACTAAATAGGAGTGATGGTGGTTTCATGTGCTTTGTGTCAAAAGAATCAAAAGGAAGTCCTGGCTTTTACTCTTGTGGTACAGCAAAAATGGGAGGCTGTAGGAGATAGGAACTCTACACTGACACTAACAGAAAAGTATACTTTTTATGGCATCTTCCAATGGTCTCTTGATGTTATCACATATGGAGATGGAGTTTTAATTGTTACTGTCCCCTTCTTTATCTGGCTCTACATGTTATGTATGTCTAATTACCCTCTTAAGGCTTCACTTAGGGTACAGTTATTTTCCTTTTTAAAAAATACTTTATTTTAGTTTATTACTACATGTTTGTAGTACATAATGTTTACATTCTTTTTAGGAAATTGGTAGATGTACATGACACATCTTAATTTATTTTTCCATCCCCTTTCCCTTCCCTCCCACTACCTTGCATCCAGCTCTTGATATTCTTCCCCTTTGAGAATGATCTTTCTCCCTACTTCCTATTGCCTATCTTTTGTAAGGATTGCTTTTGTTATTCTGGGTCTCTTCTGGTTCCATATGAATTTTAAGATTATTTTCTCCAGTTATATGAAAAAATATTGTTGGGATTTTTATTGGGATCACTTAAATCTGTATATAAATTTTGGAAGTATGTCCATTGTTATGCCTTATATCTATATGTTCCCTCAAAGCCTCATGCACTCATAGGTGAGGCTTTTCAAGGGTGGCTAGAGATAGGGAGTGAGAATGTGGTTTAAGGGTATTTGAGAACTAAATTGGTTCACTGATTAGTTTAGCACAGTGGCACCAACCAATAGGCTTGTGGTCTGGATTGGATAAAAGGGAAAGGGAGGCTTGATGCTGCAGCTTGGCTGGCTCCTGCCTACCATGCTATGGACTGTTTCTCCTCTGTCATGCACTCTGCCATGCCACCTTGCTTTGGAGCCAGCCAACTGTGGACTGACACTTCTACAAATTGTGAGCTAAAATAAACCTTTCCTCCTTTAATTTGTGGGTGCCAGGTATTTTTTCCTAGCAAAGAAAGAATAACTTAAAAAGCCACTTTGACTATATTTGTTCTACCTATACAGAAATAGAGGATATCTTTCTATTTTCTGATGTCTTCTTCTATTTCCTTTCTCAGAGTACTCTAGTTTTTGTTGTAGAGGTCTTTCATTTCCTTAGTTAGATTAATTCTTAAGTATTTAATTTTTCTTGGTGATATTGTGAATAGTATTTTACACTGATTTCTTTCTCAGTATTAGTGTATAGGAATGCTATGGATTTGTGTGCATGTGTGTTGATTTTATATCCTGCTACATTACTGAATTTGGTTATTAATTCTTAGAGTCTTTTGTGGACTTTTTGAGATCTTCTATGTAGTAGATCATGTCATCTGCAAAAAATAATAATAATTTGACTTTTTCCTTTCCTATACATACCCGTTTCATTTATTTTTCTTACCTCATTGCTCTTACTGATGTTGCAAGTACTGTGTTGAACAAGAGTGGTTATAGAGGACATACTTGTCTTATTTCTTATTTTATAGGAAAAGATTTAAACTCTTCTCTATTTAATATCATGTCAATAAATTTGTCATAAATGGTTTCTATGAGATTGACATAATATCTTTCTGTATGAATTTTCCTCAATTTATCATGAAAGGATATTGAATTTCTCAATGGCTTTTTCTATATATATTGAGATGATCATGTGATTGCTGTCCTTGCTTTTATTTATGTGATGTATTACATGTATTGATTTGCATATGTTGAACCATCCTTATATCTTTGGGTTGAAGCCTAGTTGGTCATGATATATAATCTTTTTGATGATTTGTTGTAGTCTGTTTGCCAGTGTCTTGTTGAGGATTTTTGTATCTATGTTAATTAAATAATTTGGTCTCTACTTCTTTGATTTGATTACATCCCTGTCTGGTTTTGGAATCAGGTTAATGGTAGTTTCCAAAAATGATTTTTGGAGTATTTCTTCTCTTTCAATTTCATTAAAAAGCTAGAGGAGTATTAGTGTTGGAACTTCTCTGAAGTTTCTGTAGAATTTAACAGTGAACCCATCTGGAACTGGACTTTTCTTAGTTCACAGATTATTGATTAAACTTTAATTTCATTGCTTGTTATTTGATTATTTGGTGTTTACAAATCTTCTTGTTTCAACTTTGATATTTCATGTGTCTTCTGAATTCTCCAATTAATTGGCATCTAGGTTTGTGAAGTAGGTGTTAATAATGATTTTTCTTTCAGCAGTATCTGAAAGTATATTGTGATTTTTTACCTTTGTCATTTCTAATTTGCATTTCTTTGGGTTCTCTCTTTCTCTCTCTCTCTCTCTCTCTCTCTCTCTCTCTTAGATTGGCTAGAGGATTGTCTATTTGTATACGGTTTCAATGAATCTACTTTTAGATTCATTAATTCTTTGTATTGTTTTGGAGTCAGTTTCATTGATTTCTGCTCTGGTTTTTATTATTTAGCTCCTTGTACTGGTTCTGGATTTGGATAGTTTTTTTTTTCTAGGAATTTGAGGTGCATCATTAGGTTATTTATTTGGTCTCACTCTGTTTTTGTGATGTGGGCACTCACAGCTATAAGTTTTCCTCATAGGACTGTTTTTCTTATGTCCCATAAGTCCCAGTATGTTGTAGTGGCATTATCATTTAGTTCTAGAAACAATCTTATGTCTTTCTTGACTTCTTCTGTAAGTTATTATTTAATTAAGAGAGTACTGTTTATTTTCAATATATTTGGATAATTTCTGTGTTTTTTGTTACTGATTTCTAACATCATTGTACTATGATATGATAATATTCATGGTGTAATTTCAACTCTTGAATTTACTTAGGCCTGGTTTACTGGCTAGTATGTGGTCTATTTTGGAGAAAATCGCATGTGTTGCTGAAAAGAATGTGTATTATGTTGTTGGGGAAAATACTCTAGATATCTATTAAACCTATGCTTTGAAAATTTTGTTCAATTCTGATATTTCTTTGTTGATTTTTTTGTCTAGTTGATCTATCTATTTTGTAATAGTGGAGTAATGAGGTCCCACAGTATAATTGTGTTTATGTCTATTTGATCATTTATGTCTAGTACTATTTGTTTTATGAAGTTGGGCATACCATTGTTTGGGAGATTTATGTTAATAATTGTTACTTCCTGTTGGATTATTCTTGTAACCAATATGTAGTGACTATCTTTGTCTTTTTTGATCAATTTTGGCTTGAAGTTCACTTTGTCTGAATATATGATAGTTACATCTACTTTTTTCAGATTTCTGTTACATGGAATATTATTTTCCACCCATTTGTTTTTAGTCTATGAGTTTCTTTTTGAGTTAAATATGTTTTTGTATATACTACCCTGTTGGACTTTGTTTCTTGATCCATTCTGCCAGTCTCTGTCTTTTGATTGAGGAATTGAGACCATTTACATTGAGAGCTATTATTGATATGTATTGACTTTTTCCTCTCATTGTCTAATTTTCCTCTTCTTGAGTCTCTATCTTCCCCTTCTACTTAACTCCCCACCCTACAAGGTGTATTCATTCTATCAGACCATCTGTCATAATTAACTTCATTATCTCTTTCTAGGATATCCTTAGGTATTTTTGGAGAGATGGTTTTATGGTCATGAATTTCTTTAGGTGCTCTTGTTAATGAAAATATCATTTTTCTCCATCGATATTGAAAGATACAACACATTCAGCATGGATTCATGAGTGATTAATCTACTGGGAAACACAGTGCCCCAATAATGCAATCACATTCCAAAAGCATCATCTCTGAATACATGAGGCTAGATTCAAACCATAATATTCCATTCCTGGTCTCCAAAACATTCATGTCCATCTCTTTATGCAAATTGCATTCAGTCCACTTCTAAAAATCACCAAAGTTTAACAGATCCAAGATTACTGAAAAGTCTAATTCTAAAATCTCTTCTGACTGAGAGAAAGGCAGTCTCTTAGTTGTGAGCCTCTAAGCACTTCTGACCTATAACATTTCCATTCCACAAAGGGAGAAAATGTGGGATAAGAAGAAATCAGACTAAATCAAAACAGAAACCCAGCAGAACAAACATTAAATCCTACAATTCTATGTCCAGCACCAAGGGCAGGTTGTGGCAAGATATGAGACCCAAAGGGCTCAGATGTCCCACCCTGATAGCATTGCTTGTTACAGCTGTCATGGCCTCACACTCAGGGTTCTCTGCTCATTGTCTGTGGCCTTACTCAGCAGAGAATCTTGGCTTCTCAAGGTTCCTGATATCTCTACTCTCCACTTTATTTTTGGATTCAGTCTTACAGCTTCCCACACTGCCTTTTCATGGGCACACTGATGAGCTTTGCACATCTTCCTCTGAAATCTGGGCTGAAGCCTCTCTTTCCCCACAACTTTCCCCATTCTGCCTGCCTATAAAACCAGCACCAGCACCATGTGGATGATGCCAAAGTCTGCTGCTAGTTCTAGCTTAGCCAGGCCTTCTTGAATCACTTGAGATGAGAGCACCATTTCACACTGTGAAACAAATCCTGGTGAATCAATGCCTCAGCCTGCCCTTCTCAGGAGCAGGGTTCCTTGGTGTTCTCTTCTCAAGTGAAAACTTGATAATTTGGCACCTTTGAACCTGCAAAGGGTGGGTTCTTGCAGATTTCTGAGATGCCCTAAAGCTATCTTATTATTGTAACAGTGCAAAGCATATGGCTTCTTTTTAATGGTAATCTTTTAAGTAAACATGCTTTGTTTTTTTCCCTAACTTTATAAATATTTTGTTTCTGGTAAAATTAAAAAACTTTAAAAATGGGCTTTTTGCTCGTGTTTCTTACTGTAAAACTGGTAAAAAGCAGCGAGAATTACCAATCCCACAATTTGAATGATTGGGTGTCTTGAAATTTCATCCACTAGATTAATTATTCCAATGTTCTCAGTCTCAAGCTCCCACAAAATCTCAGGACATAGGCAAAATGTAGACAGATTTTCTGCCAGAGCACAACACACATGGCTTGAATCCAAATGTGAATGGAGTCCTTGTTCCCAACTGAAACCTTTTGAATCTGGTTTTGACTATCTGCATTTCCATGAGTATTCTGGTGTTCTGAGTCCTGAGCAGAATCTCCCATTGAGCCCAGTTTCTAGCATTCTAGGACTTCTCTAGCTGATATCTCCAAAACTTTCCAAACTCTTCCCACAAGCAATTTCCAAATACTTCTAAATCACACAGTCAAATATAGTCATAGTAGCAATTCCTCTCCTCATACCAAAATCTGTCAATTTCTCATGAGTGGAAAACATACTTGATTTGTTTTGGCTCACCATCTCAGTAGATTGAGATGCAAAGTGTAAATGGCATGACAGTGGGGTGTGGCAAGCAAAGCCTGCTTGTGACATGGTAACCAGGAAGCTGTGCACAAAGAGACAAGCCAAAAGCAAGATATCCTTCCAGGTCATGCCCACAGTGAAGCACCTCTTCTAACAACCCCCCAACACAAGTTCAGTTATGGATTAATCATTGAGTTAACCCACTGAAAAGTATACTGCCACTGTGATCCAATCATCTTCCAAAAGTCCCATCTCTGGAAGCCCTGCCCCCTAGCGACTCATGAGTGGACAAGGCAAAGGGGGTCACAAAGGCCATTGTCTTGAGCTCCAGAAGATAAAGCAGAAGTGAAAAACAGAAAGAGGGCTTATCTCAGCTCCCTGATGAAAATTGAAGCCCACTGTAAAAGTGAAGAGAATCTCTGCAATAAAGGCACACCAGACCACCACAGTTGGTAAGTTGGAGGGATCATCACCTCCCATCAGAACCTGGACTATCTTCAAGGGAAGGGCAGCTGGAACTTGCTGTAGAACCTTGCAGAGTTCAACCCGGCAGGAGGACAGGGAGCTCAACTTGGGACTTGCACCCAGAAATCTGCCTGAATCTCTCATGGGTCTGCTACTGGCTTGCTGAAACTCATTGACTTATATCTGCACACTGCTGCCCACATTGTCTATTGTGACAGCAGAGGCATACCCTGAAGGAGGCTCTTCATTTTTTTTTTTTGTTATTTTCAAAATTATTTTTTAACTCTTATTTTTAATTTTTTCTACACTTTTCAAATTTTTCTTTTTTCTTCTCATTTTTTTCTTCTTCTTTTCTCCTCTCTCTCTCTCTCTCTCTCTCTCTCTCTCTCTCTCTCTCTCTCTCTCTCTTTCATTCTCTCATTGGCCCACATTGTCCTTCATCTCCCTTTTTGTTCCTGTTCTGGCACTAATTCAGATTTCTTCCTTCTTTTCCTTTTCTTCTCTTTTTCCTTCTCTCAATTGTCATTAGCTTTAAAGGAAATTAGATACAATTTCTAGCCTCCCTATTGCTGTTAGGTTGTTCAGTACTCATCTTTGTTCTTTCATTCTGTCTTTTCCTCTTGTCTTTAACAGTTTCTTAGAGTTTGTTTGATCTTCCTGTGTCCTCTGGCCTCACTGCCAACCTTTCCCTTTCCTTCTACCTATCTATTCCTCCCTCCTCAACTCCTTCTAACTCCCCATCCTAAAGGGTAAAGTTGCTATATTGAAGAGTCTATTCACTATAAACATATGTTGGGCTGGTCCTTGATTTTGATTTAATTCACACAGAGAAAGGTGATAGATTAATAACTACCACAAATTGTCATTTTCTAAGCTGTGCTTGATGCTATGGTGTTGCTGATTGCATCACTTGGGCTAAGGTGTTGTGATTGATCTAATCAGTTTTCCTGCCTGGTATAATGAAAATGAGATAGTCCCAGAGTCATTAGAGACCAGCTATATCTGGAAGACACCTCTGAGAATCAATCATTCCATAA
>NW_004624735.1:29309479-29321022 GCF_000247695.1 Heterocephalus glaber
GTTGACTTACCCGCGGGCCGGGACACCTTACCACATTTCAAGGTTATCATAACCATTAAAGCTTTAATTCACATTGCTCCACTTTTCTATGCACCTATGTGGAACTATGTTCTACCTAGTTCTATAAAAGTAAAGTTGTGTACATTTAGTATTTTATAACATGCTATAACCTTAGATCAATAGTATTTTCCCCATGATTTTTCTAAGTATGACTTTTTTATTGATGAATAATATGGATATACATCACCCTCTCTGTCCAACTTCCTATGGTTAAAATAGACTGAAAAAAGTCTATTTTTAGACTTTTATAGTAACTTTCTTAACTTTCATAGTAACTTTCATGGTAATAGACACCACGTACCTTGTGTGGGATGTGTAAATCATGACTCAGCAAAGAGGAGGTGATCAGAAATTCAGCACAGGTGATTCCAGAGTAAATGTATCTCTCTGAGACACAGGAATCCAGTAAGTTCAACCTTCAGGAACTGATTAAGTTAAATATAACATGCAACATGTTCTACTCCAATTCATGGGAACTCACTCAGTGGGTAATTTTGGTAATAGCATTGGCTTCAGCAAAAAAGAACAGCAATGCAAAATGTAGAGAAATTTCACTAATCTGCCATAGGGTATATTTGATTACTTTTACAGAGAACAAATGGGGTTCTGCTTAATAAATTGAAAGATGTTTCATTTCCTCAACTTGTCCAGAATTATAAGACTGTAAGTGCTAGCTGATGTCTAGCCAGAATCATTTTCTTCTGAGACCCTAAAAGATAATCCATAGTTATCTGATTCTCTATAGCTGTTTTCAAAGATAAGAAAATTTATACTGAGCAAATGTGTGGGTGGGGAGGGGTAAATGCCAAATCTTCAGCGATGATCCTCCATTTTTGTCTGAAATTGCACCTTAAAACATTGGAATTATGAAAGGATACACCTAAAAAACCCAGAAAGCATCATGATGGTTTTCCACCTGGATAAGAATAGGTTCTAATCCCAGCTGTGTATGTCATCTTGGAGATTTTATTGAACCTCTCTCTACCTCAAATTCTGATTTTTTCAGTTGTAAGTGAGAAGAAACAGTGAGATCACAGCTTGCTCCATTGTAAGTACTTCAATAACCACACACAGACCTCCACATAAACCTCCCACCATCACCCCATTCACACACATTTGCACTGAGGAAAGGGCCTGGCTCAGAATCACATAGATATTTCTTTCATAATGATTTTTTCTGGGGAAAAAAGTAAATGCCTAATGAACATTGTTAGTGCTTAATTTTTCATTTAATGGTCTCTCAGAGATCTTTTTATATGACCTTTAGGTTTCTATAACAAACCCAATATCCACTAAATGTGTTGCATTTCTTCCAAGAAACAATATTAAAAATTGATCACAAAACTGTTTAGAAGCCTAGGATATTAGCTTAGGAAGAGGATGTAGGTGCTCCTCAGTTTAATCTTCTCCTTTTCCAAAGGAGAAAACTCAAACACAGAAAGAAGCAATTGGCCCAAGGTGACAAGATTCTTAATGAATAAATATTGTACACATCAGCACCATTGTAAAACTTCTCTCCTGCATCACATGTTTTGTGCTGATTTTTTTCTACTTTAAGTTTTTGTAATTTTAAATTTCATAAACTGATCAACAGTTTTAAGCATTTTGGTACCAAATCATGGTTGCCAATCTCTTTTATTTTGCAACCTAGAAATAAATACAAAACAGAACAAAAATTCATAACATAATTTAAGTAAGTACTAGAAAAATAAGGAGGCTATAAAGCCAGAATAAAAAATGGTCTTTGTAAATTGTATGTATCCTTAAATAGAGCAAAAATAAACACAAAAATTAATAGATTAATTTTTAAATGTTTATTTTAATATAATACAAATAGATATTAATAAAGAAAATATAAAAGCCATTCTATGAAAAATAATTTTAATAATAGAAATGATTAGAGGATAACAATGGTTAGAACACTTGTATCATGATCTAAGAACCTTTGCTGTTTAAAGCACAATTTATAAAATGGAAAGTGAACAACATCACTTACCTGATAAAAATAAAAATGTATACCTAAAATACTTGAAGAGCTCTTATAATGAAATAACTTAACAGAAAAATGGGGGGAAAACTGAACAGACATTTCACCAGAGATATATAGATAGCAAAAAAACCCCACATTAAATGTGTTCAACATCATTGGAAAAATACAAATTAAAGCCACAATATGATACTACTACTGGAATAGCTAAAACCTAAAAATCCAACACTACTCAGTGTTGGCAAAAACTGTAGAGGAAGTGGAGCTCTCATACACTGCTGGTTGAAATGTAAAGGATGCTGCAGCCACTGTGGAGAAAAAGTTTGAAAATTTTTATAAAATTATAAAGGCAGTTACATTCCTGTTAGTTACCTGAGAGAAATGAAAATGTATACTACACACAGACTTGTATTTCAACACTCTCACTTGCTTTATTAATAGTAGCCCAAAACTACAAACAATTCACATGCCTATCAGCAGGTGAATGGGTTAAAAAATTGAAATGTATCCATGTGGTGGAATACTACTCAATAATAAAAAGTATTGATTGAACTGCTGTGTACCCAAAAAGGGTGCTAAAGCAGGTGAGAAAAAAGTCAGGTGTGAACACCTACTACACTAATCTGTTCAAGCAGTGTTGATTATTTCCTGTACTTTTCTGTTTGTTGTGTTCTTTGCGCATCTTGGATCCAAGTGCATGGTTTTCAACAATTTCAGAATTCCTATAATTTGCACCTGTTAGACTTTTTTTTCAATTTTAAGTTTCTAGAAAGCTGAGCAGGAAGGACACAGAGCTCTCTAACACTGCTTCACTACATCCTCACTTTCCTCCATCACTAACATTCTGCATTACTGTGTTACATTTGTTACAGCTGATGAGCAATGGTGATTTGTGACTGTTAACTACAGACCACCATTCACGTAAAGATTTACTTTTGTGCCATATATTCTATGAGTTTCAATAAACTGATAGTAATGTGCTCATCACTATCATATCAGAAGTAAGTTTCTCTGCCTTAAAAATCTTCTGAGCCCGGCATGCTGACCACATGTTCATTTCCCAAGCCCTGGCAATCACTGATCATTTTAATGTCTCCATAGTTTTGCTTTCTCTCCCCAATTTTTGAAGTGGATTCTTTCCTTGTGATTGAGTTTTGAATTTGGAAAATTTTCCGTCTTTATTATCTCAAATATTTTCTCCCATGCCCCACTCTCTACTTCAGGAGCTCAGTTTCCATATAGTATGCAACTCGAAGATTTTCCATGAATCCCTGGTACTGTGCTCAGTCTTTTAGGCATTTTTATCTGTTGATTTCATTTTTCAAGAAGACATGACTTCATGTCTCCACCTTCTCTAAGCTTTCCTTCTGCTGTTGTCCATCTTCTGTTAGTCACATCCAGCTCATTTTTTTATCCCATTTGTATACTTAACACCTCTTGATTTTTAATTTCTTCTTTAAATGTTGCTGATTCTACTTATTGTTCTTGATCTTGCCTCTACTTTTTAAACACATCACTTGTCTTTTATTCCATCACTTGTGTAATTTCAACATTAGTGTCTACTGTTCTTGTCACAAGTCATATTTTCCTGCTTGTTTGAGTGGCAAACAATTTCTTATTGGATGTGAAAGTTGTGATTGAACTTTTTCAGGGACTTTATAATTTTATATGCTACAAATATTCTTGAACTTTGTTTTGAAAAACAGGTAATTTTTCTTGGGATTGTATTAAATGGGTCCAAAAATTGGTTTCAGACTATATTAACATTTTTAAAGGGCTATGGTGGAATACAGGAAAATTTATACTTATATATTAGTGTAATATATGTATAACAAATAATTTGGACCACACTCTACTGTTTTATAGTCTAGCTTTTACACTTACTATATAATTGATAATTTCATGTCACCTTTCTAAAATAATGGTGAAAATTTTTTATAATATGATCTCCCATGAGTAAAACCATAAAAACCGTCACTTATTCCACCAATTTTTTAGAGTAGGATATTTAGACTCTCTGTTTTCCAAGTTAAATTCTGTCATTGTCATTGACATTTATGAAATACAGTTAGTTACCTTATTTTTCCTGACTTCCTCTCTCTCAGAACCAAGAATATACTAAATAAATTTCTATAAGATTTATGTTGAGGATTAATGTGGATGCAATGAAAAAAAACAATGCAGTGACTCGCATATAGGTGTTGCTTAATCAATCATTCTTATATTTAAAAATGGTGAGATTGTTGCAAAAAATCTTCAAATAATGGTAAAAATTTTCCAGATCAAGAATGAAAAATGAAGGCAGTGTTTAGAAAATGACGACAGATGGGAAAATGAGTGCTATTTGATGAATGAAGGAGTTGTAGAAGGCTCTGTTCTCCTAAAAGATCATACTTGAGTGTTTCATGCTCATCAGTAATCACTCTTATCAACTTCCAAAAGCATGAATGATTGGAAAGAGATATTCATGTTGTGTTCTAGTCTCATCTGGCATGGGCCGTGGTGCTGATAAAGCAGCCCCTTGAGTTCTCAGTGGTTTGTCAAAAGGAATGTAACTTGCCCTATCTCTAATAATACATGTGTGATTCAAGGTGACAATGCCATCCTGTGTCATTCATGATTTACTTATTTAAATACAGAACCATGAAACATATAGAAGAAATTAGTTCAAATGAGCATTGAAACTTTTGAGGAAGAAAGAGATTGATGCATAAGAAAGTGCATTATTTTGTTGGAGAGAGTATGCCTGGTGCTTCATACAGCCCTCTTGTCCCTCACATGGACTGAGAATTATGTTATATCATGTAAGGGTTGGTTGCATACAATGCAGACCTATTTTAAGAAGATAGCCATTTCCATCAAGGCTTACCAAGCATGAGAAAATGTAGATCTTTGGAAATTAGAGGAGGGGGCCCTAGGATAGACTTTGAAGAAAAATTCCTAGAATCTCGAAATCATAGAATGTCTGCTGTGGTTCTGAAGATATTTGTCGCTAATGTGGAAGAAATGCTAACCCCGAGCTGCAGAGCACAGAGCCAGGCTGTACCTGCCGTGACCAAGGGGATCTACCTCCTCAACCACAGAAAATGGAGGACTCAGAGAGACGACAGTGAACGCATTGCCTCGGCTCTTATCTACGCTAGAGAAAAGGATGCCTAAGATAGCAACCTTATCTATTCCTGGTCCAATTCCCAAGCTAGGTCTCATAAAACTTCCCAAAATCAGCAAAATTTGAATCATGTCTACCCATAGCCACTAGGAAAGCTAAAAACAGTTTTGAGTTTTACATTTTCTGAAATATGGAAAACATTCTGGAAGAAAGTATGCACGTGTATCAAATGAGTCCATAGCAAGGCCCACTGCTTCATAGTATGAAAAAGAAATAGAGAGAAGTTAATTATTAACTTTGATCAAGTTATACTACTAAATGTGATCATCAGCTTTTTCTGAACTCTTGATGTAGTCAATTTATTATTTTATTGGGTTTAAGCCAATTTGATTTATGATTTTTGTCACTTTCCAGATTAAAAACTTCAAGGTTCCTTCCAACTCTAGTGCTCCATACTTCATTTTATTTTAGAAAAGAAATTTACCAGCAATAATTCAGTGGGAAAGAAACGCACCATTAAACAGGCGCGACCTTGATCAAACTGACAGAGAACATTCTCTTCTTCCCCTTCATTTTACCTTTGTCTCTGATCCTCTTCGTTGTTTCCCAACCCTGGAGAGAACAATGTCCCAAATCAGTCATAGGGTATTGAGTTTGGCAAACAAAGAACAGATTTAAGCATGTTTAATGCCCTGATAAGAAAACTCTTGGCCTATCCAACAGGTACAGGGTCCATGGCAAGGGTGGGAGGGTGCTGACAATGAGTGAAGGGCTGGAGATCAGATGTGAGCTTAAAGATCAGTACCCACTGTAAGAGTGGTATTAGGTGGAATTAAAATCTGCTCCTTTGTTGTTGTTGTTGTTGTTTTGTTTTTGGTACCGGGAATTGAACTCAGGGATCAAACTCGGGACCTAGTGCTTGCGAGGCAGGCAGCACACCACTGAGCTAAATCCCTGACCCTAAAATCCGCTCTTTTTTACTGTGCAGTATAAATAAAGTGGACCATCTTTAGTCAATTTCCCATCCCTCACTCTTTGAATGAACCCAAAAAATTATATAACTTCCACTTCTCTTAAGTTCTGGGAACATTCAGAGAAGTAATCCAGTGTCATTGACAAAGGACTACAAAAGGGCCAATTCCCTCAACGAGGGAGAGGACAGCACGATTGTGGAAGGCATACTGGGGGCCAACTCTTCGAACTTCCCATTTCTTTGCTTTTGGCTAGATTTCCTATTATGTACTCTCCAAGCACACTGAGTTTTCCCTTGACAGTATTTATTACAATTTCACATAATCTTTTGTGCAATTACTTCATTAACATTCATGTTCCCTGATAAACAGCAAGTTGTGTAAGGCCAAATATGCTCTGTAGGTTGCTTATTTCTATATCCCCAGAACTGAGAGCCTGGAACATCAAAAAAATCACATAAAAAATATTTTTCATATAGTTAAATGAAATGGAACTATTGTCCTGATTGGAAGCAATTATGTTTGAAACTTCTTTTTTTCCTGGTGACTAACTTTTAAGAAAAATTTTCCCCAAATTCTAAATTCAAATTTTTTTTGAAGAAGGGCATTTTTCTTTGCTAAATGATTGGAAGCTCAAAGATAGAAAAGTATATGTAAAATACTATGTTTGCTATCTTGTTCATGGTCCAAAACTACCAGCTATGTGCATTTGCTATGTATCTATTACTAGGACATTGGCTTTAATTATGTGATTTAACTTGACTATTACCTCTGTATTCTAAGATATGGATCACGATTGTACCCAATGAGAAAGCTTAGGCCCAGAGGGTTTAAATAACATGTTAGAAAATGAACAGAGGGCCAGGGATTTAGCTCAGTGTTTCTGTCATCTGCCTTGCAAGCGCAAGGACCCGAGTTCTATCCCCGGTACCAAAAAAAAAAAGAAAGAAAGAAAGAAAGAAAATGAACAGAGTTACGACATGAGCTGAAGTCCTTTTGATTTCAAAACTGGAGTCAGTCTGAGATGGCTGAGCATATAATTTCCCAAAATGGTTTAGGTTTAAGATTCTTCTACTCATTTAAAACTACAGAGAGGCTTGATAAGTTCTGTTTCATCTGTGGCCCTAAAAATTTTCAAGTGTGATTTCTAGCAGTGCAATAATTGTCCTCAAATCCTATTACAACCAAACAATTTGGACAAACCAAAAAGTTGATTCCAATGGGAATTTATGTGACTTTGTCTAACCAACTCTCCCTGGAAAAGAAGACAGATGGAACAAACTCTGCTTATGGGTTCCACACCTCCATTTCTGGAAGGGATGTTTTATTTTAACTCTAAATCTTTAAAATCCCCTTTGTAAAGTCATAGCAACACTCTTGGGCATTTTTTTTTCAGCACCAAATGGTGGCCTACACTTTTCAAGTCATGATCTCTCTGAGGATCCTATCCCTTTGTTATACAACACAGTGAGAACTGAGCATTTTTTATTTTTAATTTTCCAGTAGCGATGATAGTCTAGACAACTCAGACGAAATGTGCTTTTGAATTACTAGGTGGTTCCACAGGAGGTAGAGATGTATTATGTTTTGATGCAGACATGCTCTTTAAAAGAAAAAGGATGCAGCAATCCCATTAAAATGCCTGGTGAGATGGCAGAATAGAACTGTGACTTTTAGGGCATTATAATTAAAAGTGAAAGCCATAGTCAAGAAAGTTTGTTGTTCTAGCATAAACTTTGCTCTGCTTTCTAATTTCTGAGGCTCGCAGGGTTGAATTCCCAGAACTCTGTCAATACTGTGACTCACTAACAAATGTGATAACTTCTCTCAGTTGTAACAGAGCATGTTAACATAGCATTTGCTCACAGTTTCCAGGGGGTCTGAAAGAGTCAGTCGAGAGGTTTATATCAGCATCCTGAGGCTTGTGATTACTTTGAGTTTGTAAGAAAATTGAGACTACTTAGAACAATTCAAAGCCTGAACAAGAGCCTACTCAAATATTTCACCCACTGTACAGCTGCAAAAAGTATAATTCTAGAGAGGAGCCACAGAGATTTGGAAAGAAAAACATTTATAATTTTATGTAACCTGGTCTCAGGTTTATAGACTTATATGGATCAATATATCCACAAAGAAGGACCACATGTGGCATCCATTAAAAATGATTCTTGCCACAAAACTCATGTTGAGGCTTCATTCCCCGGTTGTGACAGTGCTGGGGAATGGGGTCTGGTGAGAGATTTTAGATCAGAGAAATCCCATCTTCATGAATGGATTAATGTTTTTCTCATATTAGTGAGTTCTCCTTCTGGGTTAGTTATGCAAATGTGGTTGTTATACAGCAATTCCACCCTTCCTGTTTTGCCTCTTCTGCATGTACCCACTTATGCTTTCTCACTTTGTCCCAGTACTGAGAAGTAGCACGTGATGCACCTACCCATGTGATCTTGGGCCAGACAGACACATTTAGTACGTTAGTTGCAACACACGATGGATATATTGAATTATAAAATAATAGTATTAATACATATACTTGAATATTAATAAATATTGTCATTAATGCTTAAAATAAATGATAATATAAGTTATAATTAAACATTTGTAAATACCCAAGCAGACACCTTTGGGCAAGAGGTAAACACCTATGTCAATAGATGAACTTGAGACTTTGCTGAATGACCAACTGGAGCACAGACACAACACACAAGTAACGTGCACACTTGATAACAAATGGACATGGTCGTGTCTAATACGAATATTCATAATTGAATACATTGTGTGTTGTAATGATGCTCTAGGAGCAGGCTGCATGGACAAGAAGTGCTCATTTAAGGAGAACTCTATTGCTGGACCTGAGAGATGGGGCCAATGGTTGTATAGGCAATGGAGTTACAGGAAATTCAGACTGGAATTTGGGGTTTGGAGAGTTATAATGATGCTCCAGAAGAAGATGACATGACTGTATTTGAATAAATGTAGATTTTCGTACATGAATAAATATAGATTGTTGTATATGAAAAAAATAAGACAGTCCCTAAAAATAAGCCTATTGAGTCTTGTAGCAAAAATTAATATGAGATCTGGGAGGAATTATTTTGGGACGAATATGGTAGTTATGTGTTCAGAAATTATTTTCCTGGTTGGCTGGGCATGCCCAAACCATCCCTCCCCCATGTGCTCAGGACATTTTGTGAAACCTGGAAGGAAAACCAGTTTCCTGACCACTGTCGCCTCCTGCTTAGGGGTTCTGGTCTATAACTCCCTGTGTCCTTTTGATATCAATCCTGCTAATGTGTTTTCTGAAATCAGAAGCTCAGAGAGTCCGACCCTTGCCTCTCTGGCACTCTGCTTAGAGTTTCAAAGAGCATACTTGTGCTCATTCCCCAATAGCGCTGGTGACTGCTCTCAGTACATGCTTATATTTACTGTCCCACTAAAGCTTCATGTGCTCAAAGGGGGGGCTTTTTCAAGGTGATTGGATTATAGGGGAATTAACAGTGACTTGCTGTTAGGAGGCGGGGTCTGGTTGGAAGAGGTGAGTCACTGTGGGTGTGACCTGGAAGGGGGTTTGCCTATCTTGGCCCCTCCATAGACTCTCTCTGCTTCCTGGATGCCACACCCTGAGTGACCCTCTTCCACCACGCCCTGCTGCCACCCACCCTACCTTGGAGCCAGGCAACTATGGACTAAAGCATGAGCCCCAATAAACCTCTCCTCCTTTAAGTTGCCATTGTCCAGGATTTTGTCACAGTGACAAAGAAAGTGACTAAGACAGTAACCTGCATAACTAAGAAGCCAGTCTATGCTCCCAAGGAAAAACAATACCATATCAAAGCCTCTCACCAACAAACTAAATCATGGTCTAGCAAGTAGGTGCCCTGTTAAATCAGCTTGTACAGCTGAACTTACAGACTTTCCCCTAAAACCTCCTCCTTTTACTATGCACTCACCTTGGAAAGAGTTTATGTCTGTAGTCCTAGTTTCAAATGTGGGGAATATTCCAGATTTCTATTACTCATACCTAGTTCTTCTTCATCATTTTGAATTAAAATCTTCTCTTCTACTGCTGATGATTTGGTGATTATCTCTGGTGGGAACTATAATACAGCTGGCCATCTTTCTCCATCATCCATACTGTGTATGATGTGGCTATTTTTAATACAAAATGATTGTATTCTCCTTGATTAGTACTGGCCAGTGCTTACCCATAAGTCAAAATGGAGAAGCCTCTAGGGCTTCTGTCATGGTTTAAACTCAGATCTTCAGAGGGGGGGCTTGTGGACTAATCCACCACTGAGTTAACAGATCTGTGTGCTACTGGGATGTGGAGCCAGGTCAGCAGAGGCAGGCCACTGACAGAGCGACCTGGAAGGGTGGGCTCCTGTCCACAGCTCCTCCTGTCTCTCTGCTTCCTGGTTGCTCTCCTCTGCTCTGCCCTCTGCCCTGGTGCCGTCCAACTGTGGTCTGAATCCTCTGAAAACTGTGAGCCAAAGTAAACCTCTCCTCCTTTAACTTGCGAGTTTCTGGTGTTTTGCCCAGTGACAGGAAAGTGACTGATAAAATTTTCACACTGCATGATCTGGGCCACACCAAGCACCATGAACTTATCTCCAGCTGCTCCTCTCTAGGTCTTTAAATTTTCCACACTGATTCATCAGCTACATCATACTGTCCCAATGCTGTGTATTGGCACATGCTTTTCTTATATACAGAATCCCCATTTCCCTTTTCAATTCAATTGACTGCCAACTCAGTTCAAGTCCTTTTAAACTGGAGAGCAATTCCTATTCTTCTGTATGATTTTATGCTGTACTCCAGGCTGTGTAACTATTTATTATATCATAATGTGATGGCTCACCCACCTATTAATCTCTCTCCCTTTACAGACTGTAATCTCTTTATAGAAAAACACATTTTTATCTTCATAGTCACTTCAGAGAGGACAACCCTTGTCACCTAATAGGTATTTTATAATATTAAAACATAACTAATGTGTGCAGTGTACAGGAATATTGTCGAGTACATCATCAGACCAACAGACAAGAATTCAGTGTCCCCTAACTTTACAATGCTTTACCAAGGCCACCATTCCACGCTCTTAGGGTAGAGAAAGTGAGCCAATCCCAGCACCCAGGAGGAGGCTCCCTGCCACCATTCCACACTCCTAGGGCAGAGAAGGTGAGCCTCGTAGTTCCAGAAGCACCGCACCCCTCCTCATCCTGTGGAAATGAGAAGATATGTAAACAAGCCTCAAAAACAGACTTACAGATCACCTACAGCAATCGCAAAGGAAAATGAGATGGAACAATCTGATATTCAACCACCTGGACTCCCTGAACTGGCAAAAAAAGAGGACCTGGAAAAAACGAAATCTCAGATAATAGCAAAGATTGTGCCCATAGTGCAAGACATGACT
>NW_004624735.1:29323267-29347164 GCF_000247695.1 Heterocephalus glaber
TTTTCTTCTATTATCTTTATCCACTTTTAGGATTAGCACAATGTTGATTTCCTAAAATGAGGGGAGAAGTGTTCCCTTTTTTTGTGCTTTAAATGTTTGATATTATTTATCAGTTAAAATGTATATGAGCCTGTTGTCACATAGGTAGTTTTTCAAGCTAGGAATATACTTTCTTTAATAGGTACTATTCAAATTTTATATTTCTTCCAGAGTTAGTTTCATTAATTTGTCTTTCAAGGTACTTCTTAGAAGTTGTCAAATTTATTTCAAAACAGATTTTTGAAATATGCTTTCTATATCCTTTTAAATTCTGTAAAATCTGTGGTGATGTCTCCTAGCTCTTGATATTTTAATTTTAAAAATGTTTAATTGATATTGTGTAATAGGAAGTAAAGGTCTAAAGGAGCAGGGAAAGTGGGAGGAGTAAGGGAAAGGAAAGAAAGCAAAAGAAAAAATATGAAAAAAGGAAAAGAATGGAAACAAAATCTCTGCAAATAGGGAAGGGTGGAGTGGGTGAAGGGAGGGCAGGGGAAGGGGGAAAAAATAAGAACCAAGATAGTCATGTAATGGTACAAGATCCTAATGATGTATGTAAAGGTATTTTATACCTAAAATGTACCAATAAACTTATGGGGGGGGGAGAACAATGCTTTACTGAGCTACACTTTTAATTTGCATTTACACTATAATAACAATTTGCCCAAAGAAAAGAAAAATGGAGATTTTGTGTTTAGTCAAATTTGCCGCTCAGAATTATCTAGCCTAACACTCTAATGAAATTTATCCAGATATTTCTCAAATGCTTCTCTTTGTGCTATTTAAGTATAGTCTGTGTCAGTAATGTTCTATTCAGAAAAAGCAGGCGTCTAAAAATAAGGTTCAAGTGTGGCTCGTGAGGAAGTACTTATTCTCTAAAACAACTACTTGAATTTTCTCATTTATACAGAGACCATGCGTGGAAATGCATATTAAAGACTTGAGACAGTGGTGGAAGGGACATGAAATTGGACCAAGCCGAATTTATTAATATGGACTCACTACCCAAAGATTCTGCATTGGTATTACAGCTCAGGGGCTTTAAAAGGTTCTAATGATGTGGTTGTTTGGCAAATATCTGGATCAAAAAATGACCTAGCATGAGCAAACTGGAAATGTCTGACCTGCTTTGGTTTAAAATGTACAAGAAGTGTTTCAAAGGCTTAGGGAGATTGGAATAATAGTGTGGATTTGCATTTATGACAAACTCACCCTCACTGCAAGGGTCCAGGAGACATATATTTCATTAGCACTTTGACAAATCAATTTTGACGGATGTGCCCCACGTCTTAAAGGGCTCCATGATCTTACAAGCTAAGATTTACAACCACTCAACTGGGGAAGCTGAATGCACTGGGAGTAATTGGATGCTGGAGTGACAGAGACTAAGAGACAGCACTCAACTGCCAAGGGCAAGGTGGATGTAGCTACTGTAATGGACAGCAGAATCAAAGCCTTGACCATAACACCTGACATACAGACCTAAGGCATTGGCTAGTTAATCACGGTGTTCTGAGAAGTGAGACAGGTGGGAAGGCTATTCAACTCTTACTGAGCTGTACATGCAGAAAAGTTTTAGGCCAAGTAACTAAGAGTCTAATTCAAATTATGAAAACATATTTATGGTCCCTTCATCAATTCCCAGACTAAGGCCATTTTGTATATCAGAACTCCCTGAATGAAGGGAAGGCTTGGTCCCCTGGAGGGAAGATTCCAGTACATGAGTAAAAATGTATATCTTTAGTCTTCTTCTTCTCCAAGCCTTTCTCAAAAGGACCTACAGCCTTTTACCAGAATAACTGTGCATTGGAGGAAAGAAAAGGGAATAATTAGACCTTTGAGGGACTACTGGACACAGGCTCTGAATCTATTCTGAGTGACCCAAAATCTCACCCTGGTCCAACAGTCAAAATAGCAGCTGAAGTAAAATAATGAACAGAGTTTTAGCTCAGGCTCATCGCACAGTGGGTCTAGAAAACCCCCAACCCAATGTGTAGTTATTTTCCAAGTTCCAGGATGCACACTTCGAATACACATGCTTAGCAGAGGGCAGAAAACCCACTTGGGTTTTCTAACCTACAGAGTAAAGATTATTATGATGAGAAGTGTCAAATGGGAATTATGAGAGCTTCCTCTGCCTAGAAAAATAATAAATAAAAAAACAGTATTGCAAACATAGAAGGATTTAAGAGATTAGTGCCACTACGAAGGATTTGAAAAATGCAGGGGTGATGAGTTTCACCATATTCCCAGTTAACTCTCTCATTTAGTCTGTGCAGAAGACAGATGAATTTTGAAGAATGACAGTGGATTATCATAAATTTAACCAAGTGGTGACTCCCATTGCAGCTGTTGCCTGAAGTATTGGAGGTCTATAAATCTGTACTCATTGGAACACATGTATGCATTACACCAATTTATTCTGACCACACTCCCGTGAGATAGATAATATTGAAATCCTCACGTTGTAAATGTGGGCACTGAGGCTTGGCAAGGTTAAGCAACAAGTCCCAGCATGCACACTAACAAGAGGAGAAGTCAGATTGGATCTGGGCTCTGTGGGATTTCAAGGTCTATGATTTTAACCTCGCCTCTATACACCTCTTTCCTGACCCCACATGTAACTGGATACATTCTGCCATATTTCTCTTAGAAAGTTGGTCCAATTACATCATGTACAGTATTAGTATACAAAGATCCCATATGTGGTTTTCTGCAGGGCCACGGTCACGACTTGTATTTTTTCCTTTGTATTTCACAGTGCCTAATACATTGTCAGATGTTTTGCATGTGTTCAGCAAATATCACTGATCTACAGAAAATGTGAAGTTTGCAATCATCAGGAAGTAGACCTAAGCACAGCAGCTGCAATACCACTGTCTTCACTAATAAGGGTTGAGATTCTTCTTGCCAAATTAAAAGAAGGCCTTGTTGACATCCACACTAACTGACAGGTTTCTAACCCCTTAGACATTTTTTAAATACTGGAATAATGTCAGTTGTGACTACTTATGAGAGGGCAATTTTCATGCATCTACTTTCATTCACTTGAATACTTGTCCAAATTAAAGGCACCAGATTTGAATGGATGAGGAACATTCATATCCATCCCACAAATAGAAATTGAAAACAGCCAATTAAGATTACTTTCTCTGAGGCCCTAGCAAGCATTTGCTCAAGAGAATTTTAAATTTCTCAAAGAATCCAGAAGAGAAGAAGAAAATAGAAAAAAATTCTTGCTGCTCTCAGGAAGAAATTCAAAGGGAAAAAAATCTCCTTCTTATGTTGATCTCTGGATGCTTCTTGATTTTATAAAATGGACCTAAGGGTCCCTTCTAGTTTTTATATTTTTTTCATTCACTAGAAAGCTAGGGAAATTACATAAGCAAAGAATGAAACTCACTTCACGCTTTGCATAATTAAGAATTAAATAAAGACTGCAAATACTAGGCCTCCTTGGCTTCATCACTCACTGCCTCTTTGCTTATCCAGGCCCTGAACACCCTCTGCAGTCTGAATGACTCTACACCTTGGGTCATCTTTTTTTCCTCCAACCTACAATCTCATTTCCTTCTTTCCTCACTTGGCCTTTCTGGGCCAAATCAAATATCACCTTCCTTCTAAGTTGTTCTATGCTTATTTCTCTCCCCAAGGCAGAATCAATTACTCCTGGCTCTATGATTCTATGGTGGAGTTGCTCATGCTGTTTTGACATTTGTGACATTGTTTTCTAGTTAGTTATTTACATGTCCGTGCCTTCTGGTATTTCAAGCCCTCACTTTTTCTCATTCAAAATCATCATCAGCCCACACTGGCCTGGAAATCCCTATAAGCGCTTTTATTTTGTTTGTTTGTTTGTCTTTGTTTTAGCCCTAGGTCTCTTTGAGGAAAGAGCAATATCTGGAGCAGCGGTCATCAACAAAGATGACTTTGCTTCCCCTGGAGAGGACACTTGATAATATCTAGAGAGAGTTTTGATTGTCACGACTAGGGTGATGCTACTTGTATCCAGTAGCCAGATGCCAGGGACATTGCCAAACATCCTACAATGCATAGAATGGCCTCCACAACAAAGAATTATCTGGTCCCAAATATCAGTAGTATCACAGTTGAGAAATCTTGGTCAGGAGTAAAGACTTCCTTGGGGTTCTCCAAACATCACATCTTCTGCTGAGCCCAGTACATGCAACTGCCCCAAACATCTTCCAGGGTAGTTGATGGCATGATAAATTCAAAGGGTTTTGTACAGTCCTAGCCAAGATCCCTTCATAAAGCTAAGCTCATATGATTAGAGTTTGGCTGGGATCCGTAGAAATTAACTCAAACCTCAGAACCTGAATTCCCAGGTTCCCCTCACTGACTTCTGGAAGTGCCCAGCCCTCAGCTTTCATCTCTTCATTTCTTGATGATCTCTTTGTTCATGTACTTGTTGCTTTCCCATTACTCTCAGTGATGTCTACTGTTGGTTTCCCTGAATTTGTATCTCAGAGAATGTTTAGGGGCTTTTTCTTCCTTCTGAACACAAGCTCCTTGGGAAAATTGCTTACTTCCATTTGAGGGTTCTGTGTTCCTAAAATAATTAAAAGATGTTTTGTAAAAAGAAAATCCTCAAGTGTGTTTATACCATACCTTGCCCTGGGACATAAGCAAAGAGGTCAATAAGAGCTTCTTTCCATACTGAAAAACAAAGCCCTCCATGATAACCTCCTACATTCATGGAAACAAATTCAGTACATAGTTTCTCAGTGTGTGCTTCCTATGATACCCACTTATAGGAATCTGCAAAATAAAGAGGTTTATGGAAGCTGCTTCCAGACCTGCTGTATACTGAGTTTGGGGGTCATGCTTGATCTAAACCATAACAGTCTCCTACTCTGAGATTTGCTTTCTCTGGTACGCATTCAATCTCTAAATTAGTCTCCATTGTCATCTACTTTGAGGCAAAAAGAAGAAAACTATGTTAAGTCAGGAATCCATCCCACTGAATATTCCAAAGCTAGCCACATTCTAAGAATCATGATTAAATATTTGCTAGGAATTCTTTGGAGGCCTGTTCAGGCCAGCCAAGTTGTCACATTCTAAAGACTGCCTCCATCGTGCTAAGACTGTGCCCTTTCACCCTTCCTTGAAGACACTCCAGGCCTGCAAGTTTTGTGGTGGTTCTTGGCAGAACTACCTATATTTTAGACTTTAAATCTTACTTGAAGAATGTTACTATGAAGTGAGGTTTACACCAGTTTGTCTAACAGGCCTGACACCCAGTGCAAATATTATTCCCACCTGGATGTTCTCACATCCACCAAGCTGAAAATTAAGTACTACTACATGGCTCAAACTGAGTATTTCCGAGGCAAAATTTCCCCAAACTCCAATTTTCCCTTTCTATGTTTTCCATGTTTAAATAATAAGCATCATGCAGAGAGAACATTTAAAATTCCAGGAAATGTTATGCATAATGCAAAAACAAAAGAAGACTTGTCAAATGTGTCATGTAAGTCATTTTAATATTCTTATCAGTCATTTTAATATTCTTATAATGCTCTTCTCTGTACTGTTGTTTCCTTCAGAAGCTGCAATAACAATCTCTTCTTAAAAAGTTCAGGAGAAACCTTCTAGATGCCAAGTACCTCATTCATTATTGATGGGAGCACAAAATAAAAGCATATGATTCCTACCCTCAAAGCAGTATAAATAACAGTTTAAGGTAATAATGGTAGATATTTGTAATGACAATATAAGAGTTATTAAAAAAAGAAAACAATGGGGCTGGGGATTTAGCTCAGTGGTTCTGCCGCCTGCCTTGCAAGGGCAAGGACTGGAGTTCAATCTCTAGTACCAAAATAAAAAAAAGAAAACAATAATAGATGCTATAAAAATCTAAAAATTGAGTAGCTTTAGCATTTTGGGCTATTTTAGAGGGTTATTTTAAATGAAGGCAACCATTTACTTGGGTATAAAATGCAAGTCTCCACTTTTTTGTGTGTGACTGTTGTTTTCCATTTAATAGCTTTAAATGTATAAGAATGATATTATACAAATTTGGAGGTCTTTGAGGATATTCTTTTCTTTTCTAAAATCTGTTGACCCACTTTTAACCTAGTTACGATAGCCTTGGGCAAATGACTGCATCTTAGATTTTCTGCTCTATAAAATGGCAACAATAACACTAACCTTATGTGTTATTGTTGGAGTTACTTTAAATAGAATAACACCTGAAAAGTCTTTGCACCTTGCTTGAGAGAGTAAAAGCTCAGCCACCTCCAGGTTGACTAGGTGGCTTTGATTTTCCTTTTAGGTTTTTAATCATTCACCTTTCCTTAAGAGAACTAAAAATGTGATACCAATTTTAATCAATTGTTCCTTTTTAGAGGTTGCCACATTCCATATAAGGGTAACTATGGTACATATTACTTCTGTATCTCTCAAGTTTTGGGTTGGCTGCATGACTTAGTTTGGCCACTGAAATGTGAACAAAGGTAATGAGTGACACTTCCACCGGAAAACTGTTATTGATACTTAGGCTCATGCCTCTCAGCTGAACTGATTGTGGCCTTGTGACTTAATATGGAGTTAAAATTTGAGCCATAATAGGGACAGCAGCAGGGCTGGGGATTTAGCTCAGTGGTTCTGCCGCCTGCCTCACAAGTGCAAGGACCCGAGTTCAACCCCTGGTACCAAAAAAAAAAAAAAAGAAAAACGGCTAGCCTGGAAAGAGGCCCAAACTTATAGCCCACATTGTAGGAGCAAAATATAAACATTTGTTGTTTTAATTAAGATACTGAGAGTACCTCATAATAAATCTCAAAATATATTGCTGGTTGATTCACATTGATAATCTGTTTTCAGATGTGATTAATAAGACTTGTGTAATGTTATTAATAAAGAACTTTGTGCTCAAGCTATATACAAGGAAGTATGTGGTACTATTGGAAAACTTAATGTTTTACGCTTCTGAGCATAAAAATATCTAACCAAAATTCAAGTAGTGAACCTTGATTATCTGAATTGTATAATGAAACGCAAGTTCCCTCTGTGATTTCAAAATTTAGATTATGATGCCCCATTCTTGCCAAGGATGCTATCTGCTTGGAAAAGTTAATTCTTGGGTGAGAAACCCATGGAATTTCCAAAACAAACCTCTTGGAGACATTTGACAGTGAAGAATTAACCTTGGCCAAAATTTAGGGCTTGGCAAAATGCTCCAGAAAGCAATGCAGTTATCGAGGGTCAGTGTATGTATTATCATGTGACTTGGTCCAGTTGCTTTTCAGTTTCCTGGGTTTTAATTTCCCAGACATGATATGATCATGATCATGTTGGGTTAATTATACTCAAGGTTTCTCCTATCAGCTCAGTAGTTTTAAATGAGAAAATAAAATGCAGACTTTCATCTTTATAAGCTAAACTTCTTATTCTGAAGAAGTTAAAACTCATAATGAAGTCTGGAAATATTTCTCAATGTAGACACTAATAACAAACATGTACTACAAATAAGTATTGTTGTATAACATGTAAAAGTGTTACTTCAGAAATGACTATCTTGAACACAAAATCCAACTCCTTCACCTTTGTATATCCATGTAGTATGGTGCCAGGCACATAGTGGGTGCCCAAAATTATGTTGAGTCAATAGATGGGTTGATATTTTTATAGACAAGTACATAAAATGGATGAATAAATGAGAGTTTTTCCTGTCATTCTGTGTATATAATTTATTGTATAAAATTGTTCTTTGTGAGGAAGAACATTGTGAGTATAAATTTCAAATGCTTGAATAAATTTTATGCGAAGCACACAGAAGTGGGAGTCGAGAGACCTTAGTTGCAAAGCTGCTGCCATCATTAATTAGTGGAGTGACTTTGGAGAAACCATTTCACCCGCTGAACCTCAACTTTCTCACCAATAAAATGCCTATTAAAATTTTATCATGTCTTCTAAGTAACAGTTGCTGTGAAAACCAAATGGGATGAGACAAGAAGAGGTTTCAAAAAATGATAATATATGCCCTTATAATTGGTAACCAATCAATGAAGAGCATAATAATGTGTCTCTGAATGCTCCATAACACTTTCTTATCTATACAGTGGAGCAACCATTACAGTCAGTGTTTTGAACAACAATCAAAGACCATTGTCTTTCTGGAAGGAAGATCAATGAAAAGTGTCAGTGTAAGCATTCTTTTCAGACAGGGTTGAGTAGTGCTTTACAGAAAAATTCTAAAAACCATGCTGAGAATATCCCAAACCACTGTCCAAATTTTAAGACTGCTGTTATTTCATAGTGTGACTAAAGCTGTAGAAAGGGTAATTGTAGAAATGTCAAAAGTTAAAACAAATGTAGACTTGATTTTAATTCATGGTTTCCTTTCTGTCTTCGCTTCTTGTTCAGTGTAATCTGCAGTTCCAACAGCAAGGAAAAGCCATTGGTCATGTAAATTTCCTAACCAACAATCTGAATTTGAATAATAACAAAATGTGCCTCTAATCTCCAGATACGTGACAATTGCTTCTGCTAAATGCTATGTAAAGCAATGTTACTAGAAATTAACACTGTTTTTAATTCCACTGGTATTGGAACTAATGCTCATATTTCTTGCATGCATATTATCCTACTAATTCCGTTAGGTCTTTTGTGCATAGCAATTTTAAGCCTGCTCTTCTATCACTTGCATTTTTAATTTTTCATTGAGTTACTTTGTATATTTCAATTGCTTATAATTGCTTGTAATTGCAAGTCTAATAAATTGTAAGATTCTAGTGGCCCTCAGTCAGTTAGTACTCTGTCCCTTTTACTAACATTTGTGGTAAAGCCTGAGTCCATCTTGGTGTTTACCAGAAGCTTGCTTGTAAGCACCAGCACATTCTTCCCTGCATCTGGGCAAGCTGCTAAGAAACCCAATTCCCCTTTGCCACCAGTGGGAAATCCAAACCATATAAGACCCGGCCAGTGCATGGGAACACCCACTCTCGCCCCAACCTCTCATGAAGCCCCAAGCCAGCCTAATGGTCCGGCTTCCGTGTCATTTTGCGCCTTGTGGGGAACCTGCCATGCTGTCTCCTGGAAAACCTCACTGGGTGAAGAGTAAGCCTTCTTGTGCTCCCTGGGCAGGCATGTGGTGCCCTCATTCTCAACACCTGAACTAAATGATGGGTTAAGGTCTGCAACGCCCAGCGTGGCTGCCGAGTTGCACTGCTTCCTGTCCTGAACTCGGTAGTTCAATGATCAGACACATACTTGGCAATGTTTACATGTACCCTCCGTGGGGGGCTCACCTTCTACACCACCCTTCTTTCAGAGGCTACTCACTCACATTTAGGGACTTATGTTCAACACCCCAGTTTCTTTCCTCTGTGTGCAAGAAAGACAAAATTATTCTTTCTCTTGAGGCTTCAGCCACCCGCACATGCCTTGCAAAACCTGCCCTCTGGGTATGCTGCGGAGTCTGGGAATTAATCCCTTTGGGTCCCTTCTCCAAGTTTCATCACACCTCGAAACTCTTCTGCTAGTAGTTACCTGGAACGTTTTGTTCAGTTTGCAGCTGCTATCTATGGGCAGACTGATCTGCTCTGAACTTATTCTGCCTGGTGTGGGAGCAGAACACCTCATCCATGAGGTGTGTTTCAGTAATTACATATTTTACTTCTAGAACTTTTCATTTAGTTCTTTAAATATTGTCCTGGTCACTTTTGAATATCCTCTTGTTTTTCTTCTATATTTTGGAATATAACATATAGTTTTACTCTGTACATTTTAAGTCTAATACCTGATATCTGTGGAAGGATGACTCTGCTGTTTGTAAATTTTACTACCTTCTCTCTCAGGGACTTGTCTCTATGTGTTTTTGCAAATATTTTCTTTATTGTAAACTGCAAATCATCTCAATTTAGTCCATAGAAACCGTAAGGGCCATGAACTGAGCGTACTTTTCCCAGGACAAGATGAGATTTGCTCCTACTGCTTGCTCAGTGTATTCCAAGCTTGGCACACCCTTTTTACTGTTTTGGTGATAACCTTCCTCAGAGGATGGTCCGAGCCAGGGTTCCAAGCGTGTGACTGTTATATACAGGGCCTCACTCAGATGATGTTATCCCTTGATTTAATGCTCACTGTCACCACTTAAAATTGTTTAACCATTTTTAAACAACACATCCCACGGGGCTCCACTGTAGCTGGACCTGAGGACAATATACCCATGTTCCACACAAGAATGTGCATACAGTCATAAACACTACTCAAATATTTACGGTTGATGTTAAAAGTACTTCCATGCTACAGAGATGGAAAAGACTGAGCTCTCACTCTGCTTCCATTTGTAAGCAGGTAGATGCCTCCCTGACCTCACCTTTACAGAGTTGTAGTTCTAGTGCAAAGAAGTGTCCCGGTTTATAAAATTGCACTTCCACTTCCTACTCGTGTCTGCGAGCTACCCACTCTATCCAGGCCATTTTGAGCTAAAGACCTTCCTCAGAGAACCTTCCTTGAGTTCTGGGAACTTTCATGGAGAACTAGAAGTTTCTCAGAATGTATGCCCCAAACTTCCCTCACACACCCTTAGCTAGTTGCTGTTAAGTGCAATACTCTGAAAACCCAGCCCTCTTTCCTTCAGCCACAGTAAATAACTTACAATTCATGGTAACTTATTATACTTACATCAATGTCATAATACATTACTATAAACATGTGGAGTAACAAGCATACATATATTTATTTTAACATATTACATTGACTTACAATCTACAGTAGCTAAGTAATATTTGGGTCTTGCTCTCAGATCAAATTGAAATTACCTGAGCAGAGCTTTTCCTGAGATTATATACTTTTCTTAGCTTTCTCTTCTTTCCTCTCTTTTTTATTCTTTTCTGGCCTCCTCTGGCAATGCTTACTAACTAACACTCTCCACAAGAATTCTTATTTCTAAGGAACTCACTGACTCGCATGATCCTGAGGATGTGTTTCCTACTCTCTTGTGCTAGAAGGATATCCCCGATTTCCAGTCCTATTATTGGCTTAGGCCCAAGGCCATCATCAGTTTGCAAATTCTCCTGAAGCTGTCTCTGCATTTCAGACCTCTCTCCCCAAACTATCTCCAGCTCTTGAGGATTTCTTATACTTTCTTGGGAGTTCAACAGTGTATTTAAAATAAATTTGTTGTAAACTATCCACAATGTGTGAGGAAATGTAAGACATTTTGCTCTTTTTTTCCTAATTTAGTGTATTGAATGTTTGACTCATATATTTTGGCCTACTTTCCTAGTAGTTCTAGCATAACACTTATATACTGCTTCGTTGTAGTTTAGCCTTAAGTATTTTCTCATTTATCATATGTATTCCTTAACAGCAGTATTTTTTGAAAGTGATTTCTGTTTTAAAGACAAATAATTTACAAATTTATTATTTTGGACTTCATGAAAGTTATGTTATATGTATATATGTTTGTGGGAAGTAAGAGAAACTCTATGGAACAATGCTGATTCTTTCATTCAATTAAATTTTAATTGATATGTAAAAATAAATTTGCCCATATAATGGAGTATCATGTGATATTTTAATACATGGAAATATTGGGTAATGTTTAAAGCAGTTTAAACATGTCTACCTTCTATTTAATTGTAGTGAAAACTTCCAGTAGCTTTTCTGTAGTGTTTTGACACATACAGTGCATTATCAGTACCTATAGGCACCCAGCAGTATGGTAGCACACCAGAACTTCTCGTTCCTGCTCTTTAGCACCCATTGATTAAAATTTGCCCATCTCTCTCTCCCTTTTGTTTAGCACGGATGGTCTAGCATATGATACATTGTGACTGCTTTCATTGGTACAGAAAGTTATCCGTGTACCTTTAGCCCCATTAGTCACTTTACCCAGATTTGTGATCCTGTCTATTTTTGACTGTTCATCCTGTCACTTCCTAGAGTGATATGTTCTCTCCAAGAGAATCACTGCACCTGTCTATCACTTAACGTATTCTGATCTTACATATGGTCACATGCACATATTTTGCTGACTCACTTTCTAGATCAATCACTGGTTTTCACAGTTAACAGTATGGATTTCTTTGTCAGTGATTATGTTTCTGCCATAAACATCTTTTTTGTGTGTTTTATTAAAATCACTGCTCTATGTTTTTAACTCTTAGATATTTCAAATATCTTTCCCTGGGCTTTGGCTTCAATTTTTCCATTTTTAGTGATATATTTTGAACAAAAAATTTTCATTTGATGAAGTCTCATTTATCAAAATGATAGTGAAATCCTCCTGTTTTCTTCAAGAAGCTTGATTGTTTTAACATTCACGTTTAAGTGTGTGTCCTAACTACTTTTTCTATATGGTGCGAGAAAGAGGTTAAGCTTCATTTTTAAGTATGAACAGCCAGTTGCTCCTGCACCATTTATTGGAAAGACCTCTCTCTTCCCCCATTGAAGTTCTTTAGTACTTTGTTGAGAATTGATTTTATATATTATATGTGTCATCTTCTATTGTTGATCTCTCTTTTTTTCCCATGAATTTACCTTCATGCCAATATCAGGAAATCTTAATTAGAGTAACATAATAGTAAATCCTAAAATCTGATAGTTAACATACCCTGATCTCTTTTCATCTTTTGATCTTGTTCCAGTTTGGTGTTGTGTCTTCCAGCTTGTTCTTTTTCAAGATTATTTAGATGGTATTCATGCCTGTATCAATTTTAGAAGCAGATTTTCCACATCTTTAAAAATTTTTTGAGACACTAAGAGCAACTACATTCAATCTACAGACCAATAGAGAAGTCACTTTAAAAGTACTTAGTCTTTCAACCCATAAACATGGTGTATTTCCAATTAATTATATATCTTCAGCATTTTAGAGGGTATTTCAGTATAGAATTTTTATAGATCATTTATTAAATCTATTATTAAACATTTAATATGACACTGTTTTACATGCTTTATATTTCCCAATGTTTGCTGTTAGTTACAGACATGTGACTGTTTTGTGTATATCTGTTTTGTATCCAGTTTTGATTACTAAAATTATTGATCACTGGTGTAGTTTGTAGATTTATTTGTATATTATATGTATACAATCGTAATTTATGCCGTCCAAGTCCACTTATCTGAATAAAAACAAATGCATATCCTTTTCCAATATTGATGGTGCTTATTTTCTTTCTCTGTCTCATTGTTCTTGTTAGATCCTCCAAATTAAAACTGAATTGAAATTGAAAGGACAGATATTCTTGTCTTGTGTATTAGCATGCAAGGTCTACCATCACAAAATAACAATGCTGGGCAGTTTAAACAGCAGGTTTAATCTTCTGCAGGCTTAACATTCAAGATCAAGTCCTCCTGCGCATGGCTCTCTTCCTGCTTTGGACATGGCCATGTGTTAACTGTACCCTCGGTGGCAGAGATCTAGAATTTCTTCTTCTCCTTATGTAAGGACACTAATCCAATCACAAGGGGTCCTGCTATCACACCATCATCTACACTTGTCTCTCCAAAGCCCTCTCTCCAAACTCTATCACACTGATGATCAAGGGTTTAACATGAATTTTACAGGGGTGTACCATGGACCCTTGAAATATTACTGGAAATCTCTGCAGTAAGCTGCAGTCTCCTACTCAGTGTACAATGAAAGCCTGAGAAAACTAAAAAACAGAACTAAGAGAGACAGAAAGCAGGGCACCAGTATGGCCAATGCCAGTGCAACTGACAAAGGTGCTGGCCAGTCCAAGCCACTTGTTTTTATTGGTAATCCATTGGGGTAAAGGTGAGCTATGTGCAAGGGTAGAACTGTGTGTGAGGATGTGCAGTTGTGTGGTTTCTATGGAAATTAATGTAAGCAAGGCTCATAAAGGACAAGACAAAGCATTCTCAGATTAGGAACAGAATAGACAAAATATATGGTTGTAATTAGAACATTGTCCTTCTAGTTAGGAAGGATTTAGTTGTAGGAATGGAATTTGGGTGTGAGTTACTCTGACCTTGACATATAGGCTTTGGGTGGACTCACTTCTATAAACAAGTCATTTGTGGGGTTAACTCTTCACTGCCTGCTTTGGGCATAATCAATATTATGGCCTCCCGCAGGAGTGGACACCATTCAATCTATAACACCTTGCTGCAAATGGTAGAGAGAAGACATTCTGCCTTTCACCATGAAATGTGACAGTACCTATGAACTATATAAACTCCTAATCCAATAGAAGAAACTTATTTTGATTTCTAGGCTTCTGGACTTTTGTTGGTGTGCTTGTTTGACCATAATAGATTGTGTAATTACTTTTTCATCTTTCTTTCTCTATAAATTTTACTACTTACTTCTCTTCTTTGTCCACAGTTCTAGCCAAAATACAAAGATGTAGAATATGTAACAGCACAGGAGCAGAAATGTTTACTAAAGTACACTGATTACAGTCACATATGAAATAAAATATAATTTGATGTAAATATTTATTGAAGGAATGAGTGAGTTAATTATGCCAAATGAAACAAGTGTTATGCAACTGTACTGTTTCCCAGGAAAGCTGAAGTATGGAAGGTAACAAGTCCCTGAGGCAAATGTCTGACTCTTCCCTTCCCTCTCAATTGAAGAAATAGGAACTGAAACCATGGGACCTGACCTGTTTAATCACAGGTTTAAACTCAGAAAACATTTGGGCTTACTGCATGTAATCAACACCCAGAGAAGACAGTCCCTTATTCCTGAGAAAGGAAGGGAAGAAGGCTATAGAAAGAGACAGAGACAAAGAGATCTATTTTTGAGACCCTACTGATAGCATGTGTAAGTCAGAACAATTCATCTCTTTGGTAGAGGAGCAAATAGAAAGGTGAACAAGAGGCAGAAGTGTCTTTTTACAGTTAATACAGGAAGGAAGAGTTGTTGACAGAAAGAAAATATGGAAAAATAAATGGTAACTTTTTACAAAATTTAATGCCTTTTAATCCACATTTTTCACTGTCTTATCAGTTGGTATTTTCTTGTCATTTGAAATTTTTTTCTTTATAATTTTAAGTATTTTGTAAACTATGGTTGGATTTCATTTTAAACTTTACCCAATCTTTTGTCATTTACTAAGGAAGTTAAGCAATTTACTTGTTTTACAATACCAAAAATTATCCTTCAGCTGATACTCTAAGTAATAGAACAGCGGTGATTATAATACAGCTTAAGGCACAAATGATTATTAATGATGTAGTGTAGTAATGGCCAACATGCAAAGCAAAGACTCACCATTGTACTTAACAGTTAAAAGATTTTTTAAAAAACACATGTCTAGGGGCAGTTAATTAAGGGCCTGTGGGAACTGCAGGTATGAACCCCCCAATATTCCTGCTTCCTAGGGTGTGAATGATGGAGCTTGCCTGCCTCAGAGTGCAGTCAGCTGGAGTCTGCCCTTCTGATCCTGGTCCACTTTCTGCCCCTGAGAAGGATTCTTCCTGCCTTGGCAGGAAGTGTCTAAGTGTCTACTTTTTAATTGGGTTGTCTATTAATGAGCTGTAAGAGTTCTTTATATATTCTGCTCATAGGTTATATGCATTGTAAATATGGTCTGTTTAAGGATTACTTTTCATTTTAATGATGTCATTTAAAGTTCTAAATATTGATGGAAGCTCATTTATCGACTTTTTTCTTTTATAATCATGTTTTTTGAATTCTAGGAAGTTCTTGCCTACACTAAATTCATAAACATTTTCCCTTATAATTTTTTCTTAAAGTTTTATAGTTTTAGTCTTTCATATTTAGGTTCATAGAGTCTTTCAAGTTATTTTTATGAATGGAAATAAAGGGTTGAGGTTAATTTTTATATACAGATACCAGGTGTTCTAGTGCCATTCGCTGAAAACACTATCTTTTTCTCTGCTCTTGAATTGAGTTTATATTCTACAAAATGTTAATATTAAATAATCATTCAAAACTCAGTGGACCATATATGAGTGGTTCTATTTCTAGATTCTCTGTTTTATTCAAATGATCTATGTCTTTCCTTTCACCAACACTGCCTTGATTACTGTAGCTTTAGAAGAAGTCTTAAAATTAGGTACTAAATGTCTTCCAACACTGATTTTTTTTCTTTTTATTTTTCTAGGTCCTTTGTACTCCTACGTAACTTTTAAATTTCAATATCCAATTCTTCATTTATAGCAAGTATACATACACCTGAATTTTTATATATACCTTATGTTTTCGAATCCTGCTAAATTCAAATACAAGTTCTAGGGGATCCTAGAGATTTCTTGTATTTTCTCTGTAGATGATCATTTCATCTACATACAAAGATTTTGCTTCTACCTTGCCAATCATATCCTAATTGTGTCATTTTTTTGCCGGACTATATTGGTTTAGGCCTATATTTCAAAGTTTAATGGACAGATGAAGAGTAGACATATCTCCCCTTATTCCTCACCTTAGGGAGAAAGCATTGTATCTTCTCCATTCATATAAGATGTTTTTGCTGAAAGTATGAAGTACATGTCTTTGATCTGTTGAGAAGGTTCTGTTCTACTTCTAGTCTCCTGATAGCTTTTACCATGAACAGCTGTAGAATTTAGTCCAATACTGTCTCCAACTAGTGACGGGATCATATGGTTTTCTCCTTTCCTCTGTTAAAATGATGACTTTTGGGGGTGGATCTTCCAATGCTGAATCAACACTGCCATCTCTATAATAAAACCACTTTCTACATCCTGCCAGATCTGACTTCTAAGAGTTTGTTTTGTTAAACAAATTTCTATCTATGTTCATACTTTTTCTTCTATTATCTTTATCCAGTTTTAGGATTAGCACAATGTTGATTTTCTAAAATGAGGGGAGAAGTGTTCCTTCTTTTTTCTGCTTTAAAGGTTTGATATAATTTATCAGTTAAAATGTTTATGAGCCTGCTGTTGTCATATAGGTAGGTTTTCAAGCTAGGAATATACTTTCTTTAATAGGTGCTATTTAAATTTTATATTTCCTCCAGAGTTAGTTTCATTAATTTGTCTTCTAAGTTACTTCTTAGAAGTTGTCAAATTTATTTCAAAAAAGATTTTTGTAACATGCTTTCTATATCCTTTTAAATTCTGTAAAATCTGTGGTAATGTCTCCTAGATCTTAATATTGTAATTTAAAAAATGTATAACTGATATTGTGTAACAGGAAAAAAAGGTCTAAAAGAGCAGGGGAATTGGGAGGGGTAGGGGAAGGGAAAAAAGGGAAAGGAAAAAATATGAGAAGAGGGAAAAAAATGGAACAAGGTCTTTGCAAATAGGGAAGGGTGGAGGGAGTGAAGGGAGGGCAAGGGAAGGGGAAAAAAAATAAGAACCAAGAGACTCATGTAATGGTACAAGATCCCAATGATGAATGTAACTGTATTTTATACCTAAAATGTACCAATAAAGTTAATGGGGGGGGGGAGAACCAAGATACTCATGCAATGGTACAATATCCCAATGATTAATGTTACTGTGTTTTATACCTAAAATGTACCAATAAACTTAATGGGTGGAAGAAAAGAAAAAAAACCACATGTCTAACATTGGCTATTTCTCATATTGAAAATATCATAAATCTCATAAAATAAATACTATGTGTGACCGAACTACAAATATTCGAGAAGTACAATCTGGAAGAGAAATTTGACCAAAAATACTGTATTAAGTGTAAGAGTTTAACACTAATGGGAAATAATGTTTCTATTGAGAACTTGTGGCTTCTTTTGCATTCTGTGAATGATATGCAATTAATCTTATAATAACAGTCAGTATTGAGCCTTTGCTTTATGTAGGAAACTGTTCTGAACTCTATGTATACTAACTTTTGTAATCTTCACAAAGATCCTAAAATATTCCATAAGATTCTATACTCACGTAGGATTTTAAATTCCTTTCAATATATCAGGTGGTATGCACTCAAACTGCCAGATCAGTCAGAGAAATTCTGAAACCCTTCAATACAGGTCAGTAACAAGCAAATTCTTAATCATTGAAACCACAAGCCACCGAAAAATGTCCTCCAGCAGTGGCCAGAAAGGTGGGGAACGGGGGCCAGCAGTCATGCTGGCTGGGATAGAAAGACGACCTCAGCCACTGACAAGCCAAGCGGGGCTGCAGATGCCGTTCCTGGCCATCCACCCAGCCAGAGCATCGGACCAGGTGCCGGGCGGTGACCTTAGTGCAACACTGTCAGCACAGGGTTCAGGCAGGATGGGATCCATGGGCATCGAAACAAACACTCGGTCGCAATTTGCAGGTATAAAACTCAGCCACAGGATTCTGCAGTTTTGATGCAGTTCCTACATCTAGTCCCTGGGAGTCTCTTTTAGTTAGTGTCATGGAGAGCTAGTGACAGATCCGTTAAATCAAAGATCACAATTACCATCAACTCGAGATAATAAAAAAACCAGTAATTCAAAATTCATAAATGATTTCTGAGTTAATAAAATGATTTGATAATTTGCTGTATAACATATCTGTAACCAATTTACTGTATTCTCTGTGTAAATTTAGAAGATAAAAGGAGATATATTTAAATTATATATTTGCTTAAATAATACTTTAAGTTACTACGTCAGTGTTTGTGTATTTTGAATGTTGCCTCTGAGACCTATTTTTATTTCCTGTTTTACAGATGAGAAAACAAAGTACAGAAGAGCTGAGCAGCTTACCCAAGATTAAAAATGAGTAAATATCAGAGCTGAGATTCTCATACTCCCACGCTTACAATGTTAACCACAATGTCCTACTACTCATCAAACTGTCATTCTGACAGGTGATTTTCCCAGCACTTTTTATTTAACTATCATTTAATACTATTGTATGCTACTAAAACTTCATCTTTGAAGAGAATCAGTGTGCACTGAACTTCTGCTTTTGTTTAAAATTTGATAAGATTACTTATATTCTTTCATTCCTAACATTGTTTTGGGATGTTTTACCCTATATTCAAATAAAGCTAGAATCATAGCAATAATAGATACCTACTACTCTCCAACTGATCAGAAAGACTAGATTTATGTAAAATAGAACCTTTTTGAAGAAAAATGTGCTTGTTAATAGTTTTCTTTTTAGATATAAAATAATACTATATTTAACTAAAACATTAGTTAAAATAGGTCAGAGAATGGATACAGCAGCTAAACTATTTCCTATTTCAGCTGCCGTGGGCAAAATTCCTTCAATTATTCTATACTTTGTTGTTTTCCTGCTTCCTTGCTCTTTTATATAATTTTCCATAACAGCAAAGTTGCTCTTATTTCTTTTGTCTTCCTAGTGCTTTAGAAAGTTTATATATCTTGTTTTTGTAATTATGCATATGAATATTACTAATTTTTTTTCAAAATCACTTCTAAGTTCTATATCTCTTGGCAAAAGAAAGGTTATAATTTGTTACTAAGATATAAGGTAAAGATATCAGTACATTTTATTCACTTTTACCATTATGCCATATACAACAGCGTATACTTCACAATGTTTGTAAAAATAATATGGAATTGTAAATCAGAATTATTAATGTTATAGTGCTGTGTATTAGAATATTAAGTATCTCGTGTGTGCAATGGTATAAATAATAAGATCCCCAAAGTGTCAATTTCCCTAGCTTATGAAATAAAGTTTTATCAAATCAATGAAGTTTCCTTAGTGAGTACCAAAGTGGTCTACCCTGAATTTTGTGTTTATATTTCCCTAAACTTAAAAGCTGTTAGTATATATCTGTTAAATGTGTGTATATGCTCAAAGTGTATACTGTATTGTATTATATGGTTTAAGCCTTATGCAAAGGATATATTCTACACTTTTCTATAATTTGTTTATTTCACAAAACATTTTTTAAAAATTATTTTTATTCCCCTTCCCCTCCCCACTCTTCCCCCTCCCTCTATCTCTACATCCCCTTCCCTCATTTTCGTTTTTGTCAGTTCATGTTTGTTACACAGAATGAGTACATTCATTGTGGTAATTGATACAAGTACATGACACATCTTAAATTTGTTTACATTCTCTTCTTCTCTCCCCCCTCAGACTCTTGGTCCCTTCCCATTTGCAAATGATCTCTCTCCCTGTTTCCTTTGCTCAGTCTTTTATTTTGTTCTTTATTTGTTTTTCAGGTTTCTCGTATGAGAGAAATCATATGGCATTTAAACTTGTGTGTCTGATTTATCTCACTTAATATTATGTCTTCAAGGTACATCCATTTTCCTACAAATGTTTCAAATTTATCCTTCTTTATAGCTGAGTAGTATTCCATTGTGTATAGACACCACATTTTCTTTATCCATTTATTTGTTGATGGACATATAAACTACTTTGAAGATTTAGCTATTATAAATTATGCTGCTATAATAATTGGAATGCATGTATTGCTGTAATATGATGCCCTTAAATCTTTGGAAAGATTACCTACAAGGGGAATACCTGAGTTGAATAAAACTTCACTTTTTAGTTATTTGAAAAATCTTCATACTGATTTCAATAAAGACTACTATTGTACATGCCCACCAGCAATTAAATTAAAACAATATTGACGGGGGAATCTAATTTTTTGAGTCCTTTATGTGTTCTAGGTATTAATCCTCTGTCCTAAGAGTAGCTAGCAAAAGTATTTTCCTATTCTGTAAGTTGCCTTCTCACTGTTGGTTATTTTCCTTTTTAATTTGATATATATTGTGTTTTTGAGATGACTATGCTGATGACTATGTTGACATGTGTATCTTCACTTAAATAATTTAAGCACGGTATTGAATAGATTGCAACCAATTTTTATCCTTGTCCTGTAAGTGGACAATGCTTTTAAGTGCTTTCTCTAACTTCTTGCTCCTACAAACATCGTTGCTGTGAAGTGTTTTTTAATTTTTGTTATTAGTACGTGTTTGCAGTAATACGATTCTATTCGGCGTGGAGAGGTGGTACCTGGACTAGCACACATAATTTCTTTTTCCACCCCATTCCCCTCCCTCCACCTCTCGGCCCTCTCCCTTTTGCAAGAGATTTGTCTCCATGGCTCCTATTATCTTTCTTTCTTTAATTTGTTCTTTAATTGTACTTATACTTTGAGTTTCTCATACAAGAGAAGCCATGTGACATTTAGGCTTCTGCTTGACCTATTTCACTTAACATTCTGTGTGCAATTATATGTGTATGAACTTCACCCTGAAAACGTCACGATGCAGTTCCAGAGCAGTTGGTTTGAATTTACACAAACTTCAACTTCCTGGGCTTCGCCAACGTCTTCCCCACTGGACTGGAGTGGTTTCCAGCTCCATCCTTGCTAACAGGATCCAGTTTGTCAGAGGTTTCCATATTTGCCGACCTGCTCGTGCAAACTGCAGGGCACTGTGGGCGTCACGCTCACCTCCATGGTTCAGAGTCAGGTTGGACACCACTTCATTTGTTCATCAGCCATTTAAGTTTCTTTTTCCTATGAATTACCTTCTTACACATTTTACCCTTTCTAGTTGCCTTTTTCCTTGTAGCTGGGTGCTTATTCTGCTTTTTATTCTGGACAAAAATATTTTATCAGTTACATGTGTTCCTAACATATTCTCCACATCTATTGCCTAATATTTTTATAGTGTCTTTTTCTGTAAATAGGTATAAATGTTTAACATAGTCAAATTATGAAATTTTTTTCATTACTTAGGTTCTTCTTCAAAATGTTATTTCCTTCCCAAGGTCATAATGTATTGTTCAATAGTTTTCAAAGTTTTATTTTACACATGAAAACCTTTAATCCATCCAAATTTTATTTTTTGATTTATCACATGAGGCATATCATATTATATGTAAGTGTGGATTAAAAAATTATTGAAGCAACATTATTGAATAGTCGGCTCCTTCCTCACTGACTTTAATCCTTCACCTGTCATATATCACATTTCCATATATTTGTGGACTTTTTCTGCAGTTTTTATTATATTCCTTCACTATAGGTTTATGCATCAATCTCTGGAACAATATTTTACTTGCTTCATAATTCTATATTTCAATACATCTTAATATTGCATAGTAAGGCTTACATTCTATAACTTTGTAATTCAGTAAGGTAGAGTTTGACCTGTGCAAGAATTTTGACCAGGTGTTTTAATCTGATTATCAGGAGAAATTTTCACCTGTAGAGGATTAAGTTTTGAATTATTAATCTCTCTGAACATCTTCCAACCTGTATTTCCAACTTAGTCCCTGAAGTTGAGTGTCCTTTTTTTATTCTTTTGTCTTTTTAATATTTGCTGAAAGTTTATTTTGGCCTCCACATTGCTGATCTGGTGTTTTTTACTTTAAGATTGGCTGTGTCTTTCTTCCTGATTGTATGCAAGCCCACTTCATTTGCATTTCCTGTGGCCCTTCCTTCATCAACACAATTCTCTCTGCACTGTCTCCTCTATTCTCTCTTAATAGCATCCTGCACCTGTCTAGTACATCTTTCTCCCCACATTGACACTGAGGATTCCTAATGGATACTAAAATTAAATTCTGAGTTTCATAATAGGTAATTTTCAGGTACTGTTTCTGCTTCTTCATCTTCAGGGTTTTGTTCTCATTCTCTTATGATTTTTCTACAGCCTCTTCATGAACTACACTCTACTTTCACACAAATGAGATGAGGTTTTCAGAGCCGATGCATGTCACTGTTTGCCACAATCTGGCTGGAGACCCTGCTTATTCACATCCTCTGAGAAGGTTCTTCCTGCTTCCACACAGGTGCTGAGATGGAGCTGACCCTCTTCTAATGGGGATCTCCTACACCTCAGGTGGGAGGAGGCCGGGTGGTCTCCTCTTGGGTTCATTGCATGTTTCTTCTTTCAGTTTCCCCACTTTAAGTACACAGACATTACTAAAATCTGTGTTCTATATTATGCTCTACTCCCCAGGAATTTAGCTCTGGGGTGGCTAGTAGCCATGTCTAGTAGAGTTTGAGATCTTCACGTCACTGGTCAAAAAAGTAGTGTGTCCTAGGTCTTCAATTCACTTCAACAAAAGAGCACCTAATTCCTGCAGCTCTGTTTCATTAGGTCACAAATTACTGATCTATCTCATAGAAAATAGAGCCTATGACTCTTCCTTGGAAGCTAACTTTCTGAAAAAGTGTTAAAAATTTTATAAGGTTAATTGTAACATAGCATTCATTCCATCTCCCCATAAGAAATACACAGAGTATGCAATTAGAGAGTGAAGCAAACAAAGCAAATATCTAGCACTATTTCACAACAGAGAGACACAAGGAACACAATGGTAACATGGAGGTAAAATGTTCTTGCATAAAGGACAAACTATGCATAGCCATTTCTGTCTTTATAGGCTCATAGCTTTCCTGATCAGTTAATCTCCATTCTAGTCATACTAAACATTTATTTATCCCCGCTTAGAGTAACAAAGTAAATGTTGATACTTTGGAAATATTTCAGCATAGAGTGGTGGCATAGACATCCCTCCTGTCACCTCAGAAACCTATCCCAGACATCCTTCCTTCAAGTGGATCCTCCCTCAAAATTAGGCTAACCCTTGAATGTGGATGTACTGTATTCATTCCTCTCTCTAAATCACATCCCCAGCAAGACTAGTTATTGTGGGGCATTTAAAATGAATATTTGTTGAATATAGAAATTAATTAATATTCCGTTAAAATGTATGTATTCATAATATCTGTTGTATTTATAAAAGAATAAACTTGTCATTTATTGCAAAAGTATTTGCATCCCTACTTATCCCTATCTGCAGGCCATGGTCCATCTCTATTTCCAGAATCAATCAGTATTTGATATACAATACATTATTTTTCATTAAATTTATTGGTACATTTTAGGTATACAATACAGTTACATTCAACATTGGGATCTTGTACCTTTTCATGATGTATCTTGGTTATTTTTCCCCATTCCCCTGCCCTCCCTTCACCCCCTCTACCC
>NW_004624735.1:29348191-29380570 GCF_000247695.1 Heterocephalus glaber
AGCTTTGTAGTATAGTTTCAAGTTGGTGATTGTGATACCCCCTGCCATGTCTCTGTTGCCTAGAATTGCTTTTGCTATTCTAGGTCTCTTCTGGTCCCAAATGAATTTTTGGATTGTTTTCTCTAATTCTGTGAAATATACTGTTGGGATTTCAATCAGGATTGCATTGAACCTGTATAGCAGTTTTGGAAGTATGGCCATTTTCACTATGTTGGTTCTTTCTACCCAGGAGCAAGGGATGTCTTTCCATTTTCTTATATCCTCTTTGATCTCTTTTTACAGAGTGCTGTAATTTTCAGTGTAGAGGCCTTTTGCTTCCTTCATTAGATTGATTCCTCGATATTTCATTTTTTTGGATGCTTTTGTGAAAGGAATTGTTTCCCTAATTTCTCTCTCCGTGAGTTTATTTGTGTACAAGAAGGCTATTGATTTTTGAATACTGACTTTGTATCCAGCTACACTACTGAATCTGTTGATTAAGTCTGGAATTCTTTTGGCAGAGTTTTTTGGGTCTTCTATGGAGAGTATCATATCATCAGCGAATAAAGACAGTTTAACTTCTTCCTTTCCTATCTTTATTCCTTTTATTTCTTTCTCTTTTCTAATTGCTGTGGCTAATGTTTCAAGAACCATATTGAACAGGAGTGGTGATAGTGGACATTCTTGTCTTGTTCCTGATTTTAGCATGAAGGTTTTCAGTTTTTTGACCATTTAGTATGATATTGGTTGTTGGATTTTCATAGATATTCTTTATCAGGTTGAGATATAGACAATCTATTCCAATTTTTGTAGGGTTTTTATCATGAATGCATGTTGGATTTTGTCAAATGTTTTTCTTCATCTATTGAGATGATCATATGGTTTTTGTCCTTGAATCTGTTAATATAGTTTATTACATTTATTGATTTATGTATGTTGAACCATCCTTGCATCCCTGGGAAAAATCTGACTTGGTCAGGGTGTATGACCTTCTTGATGACCCTCTATATTCTGTTTGCCAGTATCTTACTGAGGATTTTTGCATCTATGTTCATTAGGGATATTGGCCTATAGTTCTCTTTTTTGGTTGTGTCTTTCTCTGCTTTTGGAATCAAAGTAATGCTTGCAGAAATGAATTTGGAAGTATTGCTTCCCATTCAATTTAACTGAAGAGTTTAAAGGGTAGTGGCGGTAGTTCTTCTCTACATGTCTTATAGAATTCAGCAGGGAAGCTATCAGGACTTGGGCTTTTCTTTGTTGGTAAATTTTTAATTATGTTTTCAATTTCACTGATTGTAATTGGGGTGTTTAGACTTTTTATATCTTCTTTGTTCAACTTTGGTAATTCATATGTGTCTAGGAATCTGTCCGTTTCTTCTGTGTTTTCCATTTTATTAGAGTACAGGTTCTTGAAGTAAGTATTGATGATCCTCTGGATTTCTGCTGGATCTGTTGTGATTTCACTTTTTTCATTCCTAATTACATGAATTTGAGCCTTTTCTTTCCTTTTTTTGATAGGATTGGCTAAGAGTTTATCAATTTTATTTATTCCTTTGAATAACCAATTCTTTGATTTGTTGACTTTTTTGTATCATGCTCTTAGTCTCCATTGCATTGATTTATGCTTTGATCTTCATAATTTCATCCCTTGTATGAGCTTTGGGTTTGTCTTGCTCTTCTTTTTCTAGGAGCTTTAGGTTCAGCATTAGGTTGTTTATTTGGGCTTGCTCTGTTTTCCTAGTATGGGCATTTACTGCTATGAATTTCCCTCATAGAACTGCTTTCATTGTGTCCCATAGATTCATGTATGCTGTACTGGCATTATCATTTAATTGTAGAAACTGTCTAACTTCTTTAATTTCCTCTGTGACCCATTGGCTGTTCAGGAGGGTGTCATTCAATTCTCATGTGTTTGTGGAGTTCTTGTGGTTTCTTACACTATTGATCTCCAGTTTCATTGCACTATGGTCTGATAATATAAAGGGGATAAATTCAATTCCTTGCATTTACTTAAACATGCTGTATGAACTACCATGTGGTCTATTTTGGAGAATGACTTGTGTGAAGCTGAAAAGAATGTATATTCTGATTTTGTGGGGTGGAGCACTCTGTAGACATCTATTAAGTCCATTTGTTCAAAAGCTTGGTTCATTCCTAGTATTCTGTTGTTGACATTTTTGTCTAGATGATCTGTCTATTTGTGACAGTGGGGTATTGAGGTCTCCCACTACAATTGTATTAGTGATTATTTGGTTTTTCATGTCCATTAATATTTGTTTTGTATAGTTGGGGGCATTAGTATTTCATGCATATATATATTTATGATTGTCATCTCTTCCTCTTGGATTGTTCTCCTTACAAGGATGTAGTGGCCTTCTTTGTCTCTCTTAGTTATTTTTGGTTGGAAATCTACTTTGTCTGCAAATAAGATAGCTACCCCAGCTTTTTTCTGGGCTCCTGTCACATGAAGAACTGTTTTCCATCCTTTTACTTTCAGTCTTTGAATTTCTTTGTGAACTAAGTGGGTTTCTTGTATACAGCATATTGTTGGATTTTGTTTCTTAATCCATTCTGCCAGTTTATTTCTCTTGATTGGTGAATTGATGCCATTAACATTGATGGTTATAACTGATATGTATTGACTTATCATTTTCATGTTATTTTCCTATTGTTGGCTCTTTTTCTCCTCTCCCTTTAATTTTTTGCCTTGCCTGGTGGACTTGCTCTGTTGGGCCTTACGGAGTTGTGACCTTCGTTGTCTTTTTCCAGGATATTGTTTAGAATAGTTTGGAGTGCTGATTTGATATTCATGAAATTTCTCCAGTGTTCTTTGTTGTGGAAGTATCTTATTTCCCATCAATTTTGAAAAATAGTTTTGCAGGATACATCAGTCTAGGTTGGAGGTTGTTTTCTTTTAGGGCTTGAAATACCTCTCTTCAGGCTCTCCTTGACTTGAGGGTTTGTGTTGAAAAGTCTGCTGTGATTCTGATGGGCTTCCCTTTGTATATGATTTGTTTCTTTTCTCTACCTGCTAGTAGTATTTTGTTCTTCTGTTGGATTTCCAGGATCTTAATTATTGTATGTCTAGGTGTAGTTTTTGTTTTTGTTTTTTTTATCATGGCTAGTTTTTTATCATGGCTATATGCCTCACTTATCTGTATGTCAAATTCTTTCACTCTGTTTGGGAAGTTTTCTGTCATTAATTCTGTGAACAGTTTTTTTATGTCATTTGTACTTTCTCCTGGTTTTTCATGGATTCCTATCAGTCTTATATTATACTTCTTTGTGTCATCTAGGAGTTGCTGGATTGATTTCTCATGGTCCCTTACTATTTTTAAGAGATCTCTCTTTTCATGGTCACTAACCACCATCCTGTCTTCTATATCTGAAATTCTGCCTTCACATTTACTCATTCTGCTGTGAATACTTTCAGTAGAGTTTTTAATCTCCTGGATATCTGTTTGAATCTGTTTCATGGATTCCATTTCTTTCCTATGTTGTGTCTTCATGGTTTCCATTTCTTTCCTATGCTGGGCATTCATGGCTTCCATTATGGTCTCAAGCTCATCTATTTTTTTTTTTTAAATCTGCTTCTGGTCTAGAGTCTCTAATCATGTCATTCATTCTGCTTAACATCTCTGTGGTTATCTGGGAAATTATTTCTGTTTCAAATTTTTCTAGAGCCTCATTCATCTGTTTTGTTACTTCCTGCACTATCAGTTCAGGGTGTCCAGGTGGTTGATTATCAGACTTTTCCACCTCGTTACCCCCAGAGTCTGTCTTTGGTGGGGTGGAAGTTTGAGTTTGTGCCTTGCTTAAATGTCTTCTCATTTTTGTTTTTTGTTGTTGGTACTGTTTGGGGGTTAATTCCTGGGTTGATACTTCGATATTGCTCATTGTAATTATCTTTGTTGCTTGTATTTAGAACACTTGTGGAATGATTGCTTCTCAGAGGTGTCTTCCATATATAGCTGGTCTTTAGGTTTTGAGTCTCTAATGGCTCTGAGGCAATCTCATTTTCAGTATACCAGAAAGGACAACTGATTAGATCAATCACAACACGTTAGCCCAAGTGATACAATCAGCAACAACAATAGCATCAAGCACAGCTTTTAAAAAATGATAATTTGTAGTAGTTATTAACCTATCACCTTTAAACATGTGTATTCAATCAAAATCAAGGTCCAACCCAACATATGTTTATAGTGAATAAACTCTTCAATATAGCAACTTTACCCTTTGGGATGGGGTCTTAGAAGGAGTTGGGGAGGGAGAGTTAGATAGGTAGAATAGGGAAAGTTTAGAAGTGAGGACAGAGGACACAGGAAGATCACACAAACTCTAGGAAGCTGTTGAAGACAAGAGGAGAAGAGAGAGTTAAAGAACAGACACAAGAACAGAACAACCTAGCAAAAGGGAGGCTATAAACTGTGCTCACTTTCCTTTAAAACTAATGAGAATTGAGAGAAGGAAAAAGAGAGAAGAAAAGAAAAAGAGAAAAAATTCAAATTAGGACAGGAACAGGAACAAAAAGGGGGAGAGATGAAGAACAAGGTGGGATAGAGAGACTGAGAGCAAGAGAGAGAGAGAATGAAAGGAAAGAAAGAAAGAAAGGAAGGAAGGAAGGAAGAAAGAAGAAATAATTTGAAAAGAGAAAAGAAAATAATAATTTTAAAAATAAGAGAAAAAATTGCTTTGAAAATAAAAAAATAAAAATAAAGGGACTCCTTCAGTGTATGTCTCTGCTGTCACAATAGACAGCATGGTCAGGGTTGTGCAGATCAAAGTCAATGAGTCTCAGCAAGCCAGCAGCAGACCCTGAGATTCAGGCTGATTTCTGGCTGCAAGGCCCAAGTTAAGTTCTCTAACTTCCTGCAGGGTTGAACTCTGCAAGTTTCTACTGCAGGTTCCAACTGCCCTTCCCCTGAAGATAGTCCAGGTTCCCATGGCAGGTGGTGATTCCTCCAACTTGCCAACCATAGTGGTCTGGTGTGCCTTTATTGCAGAGATTTTCTTTACTTTTCCCGTGGGCTTCAATTTTCATCAAGATGCCTGAGAGAGGCCCTCTTTCTGTTTTTCACTTCTGCTCTATCTTCTGGAGCTCAGAACAATGGCCTTTCTGACCCACTTCCCCTCTGCAGTGTCAGGTGCTGGCATGGCCCAGCAGCCGGGTGTGGGAGTTGCACTGGTACCAGCGTGGCTCGGCTCCTCCACACCTCCTCGCCCAAGGGGCAGTGCCACCAGGCTGATATACAATATATTTTACTTGTTTATTTATTCTCTATCACAATCATACTTTAAAAAAAAACCTAAAAACTTAAAAAGAAGGTGTACTAAGCAACTTAGCACAAATATAAAAGTATAAAACAAAATTGTAGACTTTCTCAAAATTAATTACTATGGAGGCATAATGTGTCAGACTCTGTGGAATATGATGGAAAGATCTAATAGCAAAAATGTATATAAATGCCTTTTTCAAAAATTAAAAGTTAAAATAAATTAATTAAAGAATTCAAAAAGAACAAAATAACATGGATCAAAAGACATTTTTCTGTAAATAGCAAAAATTCATAAGGTAGACAACAGATAAAAGGTACAATTAATTTAAAAATCTGAAAATAATCCCTATAAAAATTAACAAAATAGAAAAACTGCTACATATTTCAAGTAAAATGAGAGTAGGCCAAATAATAATTTGGGAAATTACAAAAATAGCCATTAAAGACTAGAATCTAATATATCAAGAAACTTTGTCCAATGTTACACACTTAAGTCAAACGAATACTAACTTCGGAAAAATGCACCTTAACTGGGGTAAGGAGGCATGGAGAGATGTAGTTCAAAACAAGGTGTAACAGATATGTAGGGTGAGCAAGTCCATAGACCTCAAGTACAAGAGTTAACAATAATCTATTGTAATCAGGATGTTAACTAAATATGTAAGAGCTGCTCTTGTCCCATAAGCAGAAAAAAAGAAGCAAGTAACTATTAACATGATTGTATTGGTCAATATTCTTTGGAGCAAAACAACCAGAATATGAGACTGACCCTGAAACTTGAGGGGACTCTGGCACAAGTCCCAGCAACCAAAGGCCAAAAAACCTGTAATTCAATATCCAAGGGCAGCAGTCGGAGCAAACCTGCCTCACTGCACAAGGAAGAACCAGCATTTCCCCTCCACCCTCTTTCCGTTCCATCAGGTGCCCTGGCAGGTTGGATGGTTTGCACTCACACTCAGGATAGTTCTCCCCCACTTAGTGGCTGACTCACACACTGCACACTCTCAGACAGAACCCAAAAGTAACCGCTTGCCAACTTCCTAGACACCCCTCAATTCAGTCCAGTAGACACCCAAAATTAACCATCACATTTGCTTCACTATTTTACCATACATTTGTCTCATCCTATCACATTGTATACCTTAAATATACACAAAGCATTTATTCTAAGAATTAGGATTTACCAACATTGACCCCAGTAGAGACAAAAAAGACTAAAGAGATAAATTGTCACAGAAAGAAATGGAGAATGTAGTCAAGAATTCCTGCAGAAAATATAAACAAGCAGTAGGCCCAGCATTTTTAGAAATGAGCAATTCCAGTACTCTTTAAACTATCCAAAAGTACAGAAATATAATTTGTTGTACAATCCAGAATAATATTTGTGCCAAGATCAAGAAAAAAAGTGTTAAACAAAACAAACTATAGACCAGTCGACTTATGAATACTAGCATGAAATTTTTTAACAGAATTCTGGAAAAGTTTTCATCTTGTCAGGTTTATTGCAAGAATGCAGAAGTTGTTCAACATTTGGAAATTGATTAATGTCATCTGTCATGTGTGTGAAGCTATGTAAAAAATCATGTAACATCATTGATCAGAATGTCTGTCTCTGCAATTTAAGGTCAGCTGATTAACAACTACAATGCTAATGAAACCTTATTAATTTCCACATAAACCAAAACTCACAGATTTCAGCGCTCAGGGTGTAAACATCTTCTTTTTGTTTAGTGCATATTATGTATTCAGAACAGTGGGTTTCCTTTCGGGCACATTTGTGCACCCATAGAGCATTCTTTGATCACTTAACTCCCTGACCTCCCTCCCTCTTTTCTCTCTCCCTCCCTTGATACCCTTCCTTCTCTCTACTGATCTCCCTTAGATGTACACATCTTTGGGGCCCATTCTTTCGCCTACTGCAGTCTTAGAGACCAGAGCCTGAAGTTTAAACTCAAGAGTCTGAGATCAGTAAAGTTAAATGATCTGTCTAAAGTCTCACAGCTAGTTCTCATCTTGGTTAAACATAGACTAATATAACTCTGGTCACTCACATCAGGCCACTTTCTCATAGAGACCCAACACCACATACCGCAAGCGTTAGGCCTCTTCCCAGAAAAAGAATATATTACTCTGTGTAGAGTGCGTAGAGTATCTTAAAAGTTTAGTACACAATGTAGAAATTCAGCATTTCAATTCAAAATAAAATCTCCTATTAATGTTTTTAGCATACTTTGTGATAAAAAGTTAACAGCAAAAACAAGTTATGAGATTGAGATTTTAAAGAATTTCTCTTCCAATGAAACTTGAAACTGTGAGCACGGATATAAGAAGCACGTCACTCTTTTCTTAAACATACACTGGACTTTCACATGTCTAAAGGGACTTTCTGTCACAGCCCTGGAATTCAGGGTCTGATCTTTAGGCTCAAATTTAAGCTGACACATTGCAGTCACACATATACAGGCCCCTTGTTGCTTTCAGCTAATAAATGTCCAGGCATCTTACACTTGGAAAGGTCGGCATATGTCACTCTGGTAATGTCATTAGAGACACCTCTCTCTGTTTCTGTGAGGCAGCTGGGAATATGAGCTCTTGCAACCACAGAAATTAGAAGGCCAGGGAGCCAGAAGGGCAGCACATCCATCAACGAGATCCTGGGGAACTGCCTTTTACAGAAACCCCTCCAGTGATTTGTTCTCTTTTGTTTTGACTCCAGAAAAAAGGTGCTGTCAACCTCATTCAGAAGGTCATTCCACATTTCTACATGCAAGGTGCTCTTTTCACTCAATTTCTTTTTATCATAACCCAATGCTCTTGGTTATTATCTTTCTCTCTCACTCAACATTGACTCATGAGCTGGTCCAGGTAATTTTAGTCTGTAGGGAAAACCAATTAGCTTTTGTATTCTCTAAAGAGGTCCTTGACCTCTTTGGAGAAAGATAAGGCTGACAGAGGAAGGGAGTCCAAAAACTGACTCCAGCTGAGGGTGGGGTCTAAAGTTAAGAAGGAATGGCATTGTTCTCTCAAGAGCAAATTGACTGTGCATTTCTGCTCTAGTGTTGGCTGCAGTTCCATACCTACAAATCCACCAAAATCTCAGGCTCCTGAACTGTAGACACCCCACAGAGAAAAAGAGTTTGGAAGTGGGAGATTGAAGAAGATTCTTTTGGATCATGGGTGAATAATCATTTCAACATAATTCCACTGCAAATATGAGGTGTTTTTTTTCTTCTTCATTAAAATGTTTTATGGGGTACATAATGGTGCTTCAGTCTGAGTATGAAGTATGTATTAATCAAATCAAGAGGGTATACATCTGCTTCTATTCATCCATTAGACATTGTTATGGGAGAGGGAATCATGTACTTTTCCAGTCATTTTGAAATATGTCATGTGTGGCTTTGCTCAGTATTTACACTACTGTATCCAAGAAGAAATCGGAGTTATTCCTCCATTTTAACTGTTTGTGGTGCCCTTCGTTGAGTTCCTTTCTGTCCTCCCTTCCTCCCCTTCCAGTCTCTAGTGACCACCATTGCATTCCATTCTTCTGCAAGACTGGCTTATTGGTTTCCAAAAATGAGTGGGAATATTGTCTTTTTGTACCTGGCTTGCTTTGCTTAACATAATGATCACTGAAAGGTATTTGTAATGTTAGGAGAAAGAAGGGAAGAATATATGGATTCTCACATAAGTAAAAGGAAAGAATAAAGAGGCAGGGTGTGTGAAAGGCCAGGGTCTTTGAGGGTTTGTCATTGTAATCCAGGCACCAGAAAGTGTTGGGAACCTTGAGAATAATACTAAAGAACCTGATTTTTTTCTTTTTAATTTGGAGAGGAAGTGTGGTTTGATAGAAAGAAAAAAGATTTGGTACCACATAAATCCTGGTCTAAAATCACTGCAATACCCATGAGCTGGGCAGGTTTGCAAAGATATTTAAAGATCATTAGCCTCGACTCTTTCATTAGAAAGGGTAGCATTCAATGCTTTCCCACTCATAGGCTTGTGTTGCTTATAAGAAAATAGACATTTGGAATCGCCCAGGACGAAATCCTACACATCTTAGGGTCTCAACATGCAATTTTATTTATTGTTCTCTTTCTGCTTCCCTTCTTTCCTCTTTCTTTTCCTTCATAATGGGACATTATCAAAGTAGCATGGTAAATAATATGTGGTGAGAATGACAACATTCTTCAGATTACTGACAGACCCTGGTCTACCTCTCTTTACCTCTCTTCACTCTGTTTAGGAGATATCCCACCACCACTGAACACTCAACTTTATATTCCCCATTACCATATCAAATTTGATTGAAAAGTACTTCTCATCTCTTCCACATGCAGTTCAAATCCATCCAAACTCTAGTCTCTGTCAATTTCTCCCACTCTGAGACACAAAAATATTTTTTCATTTTTCAGCAAATTTCTATAAGATACCTGGTCTGAGCAATGTGTCACTATATTAATAAGGTGATAAACATGAAGATTTTGATAGAAAATATGTAAAAGTTATAATTTTGTAGATTTTAATTTATATTATGTTTACCTTATTTTCTAAACTAAATTTGTGTCATTTACATAATTAATTTAAGAAGCCATAATGGGTCTATAGTATTTTTTCTGTATTAATGAGGGAATAAAAGTTCTGGGAAATTAAGTCAACCTCCCAAAACAAAACAACATAGAAGAAACCAAATAGAACTTGAATTATAAAATTTAAAAACCTGAAGTTTTGGATTTTGCTGCCCTTTAGCCATAAGATATATAAAATGCTCCATGTCTGCATATTTCCTAATAATTTTGATGGTTATATTTATGTTTTCGATATATTTTCATTTATGTGACAATTAATAAAACACTTAAGGGTGTTTTTCCCAACCCTCTATACTCCAATAAAGGAATTTTCTGTCTTGGCCAGAAGACACTGAATTCCATTCATCCAAGACAGTTCCTGTCTTTATAATCATATTCTCACCTAGAATTTTTATTCTTAGGAGTTTGGAAGCATTATTCATACATGACATTTTGAGGTTGGTAACTCTTCGCAAATTTTCTTTCCTTCTAATGCAAAAGGGAAGAAAATATCTTTGCTCATATTTGTTATCCCCACACTTTCAGGCATGCCATCAATTGTGGCTCATTGGAGAATCACCACATACACTAGGAGAAACACAGTCCCCGTGACCTTGGTAACAACTGCCCAGTTTTACAGAGTCAAGGAAAGTCAGTGACTTCAGTCTCTTGTCACATGTTCAGATTCTTTGTGTTGGCTGAACAATGGTGTCAGTGCCACCGAGTTCACCTCACTTTGTTTTGGCCTTATTTTTCTTCTTGGGCTGTAAAGAGAGAATGTCATTGTCCTGCCAGCCGAGGACATGAGAGACAAATCAAAGGAAGAGAATGTGATCTAAGACATTTCAGGTGTCTGTCCGTTCTCCTCTCAAACTCTGTTTGGGAATCATTCTTAGAATTCCAGCTGTGAGGAAACATACTTGAGGATCACTCAAGAATGCTGAACTTCCTGAGTTCAGCTTCCTCCGCTTTCCTCTTCACAATGTTGGCACTTCTCAGACGGCCAGTGACCCCAGGCTGTGAACTCCTTTGGGGAGGCGAGGCTTGCTGTCAGGGTCTCTGTTCCGCCTCTGCAGTGTCCACTTGGGAATCACCCCGTGATGGGCAGTGAGATTGGCTTTACTGAGAAGGCTGGGCTTCTGAGGATGGCCGGCCACACCTTCCCCTAGAGGGACCTCGTCCCTCAGGCACTGTCTTTCATATCTGACCCCAGCTCCCAAGCCCTCTCGTATAAGTCTGGTGACACAGAGCTTCCAGGTACAGGATAAATTACACGGGGCGGCAAGGGACAAGAGGAGCCCAGAATTTAATGTGAACTAAAGAAAGCTTCTGAGGAGGATGGACTCTCATCTGCACATGCTTCCCTTGCGCCACAGATGGAGGACCATGCAGAGCAGCCTTCCTTGGGTTATGAACCTCAGGGTTGCATGAATCACTGGGCCAAAGCTTCAAACCTTCTATTCTGGGGAGAATCGGAACTGAACCTGGGCTGTCCCGTTGTTTTCCCATTTATTTCAAGACATTGTGTTCCTGGTACACCCTACGGTTATTTTTGAGAATATAAGCAACAAAATGGGGAAAAATAGATCAATCTAAGGCCACCCAAGGAACCTTCCAGCACAGGCTAAGTCAGAAAATCCATTTAGAGGAGAATACCTACTTTTCAAAGAAAAGAACAGCACACCAAGGGTCACTGACCAGTGAGACCCACAGGAATCAGACATCTTATCCACCACCAGGATTTGTTGATATTTTCAAGGACATGGGTAATAAAAAAACACAAATAATGAAGGGAGAGGCCAAGACCCCCAGCTAACTAATGCAGTTGCTCAGTAAGATACACGGTCATCTTAACAACATCAGAACATCTCCATCTTATACTCTTGAGAGTTTCCTAGCCAAGCTTACTTACTCATAAATCCATATATTCTAGATTTCTTTGCTAAAAACAGCCCTCAACAACCAAGCACATTCTGCTGAAAGCATTGCTTAGACAAAGATCCTCATGTCTGCAGACACTGCTTAGTTAGACACAGAGAAAGGTCTAGCATGAATGTGTGAAAGGAGATTAGATCAGGTCACCAGCTTTCTTTCTCCGTATCTTCGCCCTTCCTATGCACCGCCCCACCACTGCCTCCAGTAAAAAAGGAGAAATGAACAGTGAAATTTCTGCTTACCTCTTTCTTCTCCAAAAGTAGTCAACATGAAATCAATTTTATCTCAATGTCCACTGTTGTTCTCAGTTCTGATTCAATTAGAAAACTGAATTATTGTTGTGGTTGGCTTTATTCTTCCTTCAAATCTTCCAGGAAGTGAAAATTCTAATAAAAAACACAGAAATAGAACAATTATCAGAATCATGTTTTGTTTTTGTTTTTTTTTTTGTACTAGGGATCAAACTCAGGACCTTGCTCTTGTGAGGCAGGTGGAGGCACCACTGAGCTAAATCCCTGGCCCTTATCAGAATTATTCTTTACCTACAGAGAAAGCATTTCTCTTTGTTTTTTATTTCTAAAATATGCTTTACAAAACTTCTAGTTGGCTGACCCCTGCCATATTATATATACCATACTATTAAATGTGTGAGATCCTAATTATTAGAATTTCTCTCTTACAAATTAAGACTTCAGTGTTTAATAAATAACCTACTACTTGGAAAAAACTGGTGATTCTCTACATCAGATGTAGGACAGAGTTTCCCTTTTGTCAAGCAACTCTTATCCTTCGGTAATGGTTATTTGGGCCACTGTGAGAAGATCTTAGAACACTGAAGCTAGTTGTAAATTTAGCAGCGACCCAAAAGAGGGCTGTGGCTAATTGATAATTTTGGTCTGGACCATGGATCTTGCCATTCATGATTTACTGTTATTGTTAAATATTTACAGTTCAGTGTCACTGAAGAATCAAAGAACAGTTTTCATAGAGGTGGATAATATGAACTTATTCCCTGATTTACCTGGCACAGCTACAATTTTTGCAATTGTCAGTGTAGTTTTAAAGTAACTTTTAGTGCCATTCACTCTCAAAAGTGTTCTGTGAAAATGGAATGCTGTTAGAGGCGGAATACAGGTATGCTAAGAGATCATATCTAGAGATATATCTACAGATACAATGCAAGAGAATTGATTAGGAAGCATTTTGCTTAAGGTCTTATTTATGAATCCAGTAGCTCATAGAAAATAACATTTAATAACGGGCTTTGAGATGAGTAGATGTGAGCTACATACACTATGGTAAGAGTATCCTGTGTGACCAAAGACCCTCTCAAACTAGAAGTCCCAGCTTAAATATCTTATCTTATGGGGTGTGTGACTGAAACTCAGAGAGTTTAAGTAAATTATTCAGTCACACAGCTTTTTTCCCCACATCTGCTGACTCTGAGATCAAGACCTTTCTCATGTATAGCAAGTTTGCAATCCCATTTTTTATTATATGTTGTAGGGCACCTGTGAGGGGTTGAACAGCGTCCCTCAAGAGTTTCCATACACCCAGGACCTTTCAATGTGATCTGCTTTGGAATTAGGGTTTTACAAATGTAATTAAGGATCTCAGGATGACATTATTCAGTGTTTGAGGTAGACTCCAAATCCAATGTCTTGTTGGCTTACAAGAAGAAAGAGGACACAAAAAGACATAAACACACACATTCACATGAGACAGCCAAGTGACAATAATGCCAGTGAAGGGAGTGATGCAGCCACTAGCCACAGATTGCTGAGCACTGCTGCCAACTGCCAGAAACTGAGAGAGAAGCTGAAACAAATTCTCCCTCTCACTCACAGAAGGAATCAACCCTGTGAGCCCAGCCTCCTGAACTGGGATAGGATCGGTCTCAATTGTTTCAAGCCACCTAGTTTGTAGTACTTTGCTATAGCCACTCTAGAAAACTAATACAACAGGCCTTCACGTTCACATTAATTTCATAAAGGTACACTGTCATGTTTAGAGGACAAAGATAAAGTAAGGGGCATCACTTAATCTCAGCTCTGTCGTGCTTTTGCTCAGAGAGAAGAGAAACCTCAGTGTTCACTTATTTTCATATGTGTTTTTTCATTTAAGTGTATGTAAGGAGACTAGTAAGTGGTAGTTTTTCTGATAGGAACTGAATATCCCAAGATTCCTGTAAAATATTGTGTGTAGGTCAGAGCCAGTGTGGCTATGCATAGAGAAATAACCAAAGGCATATGATACCTGTGATAAGTGTCATCATAGGGAAATGTTCAGGCTGCCATGGAAGCATGGGGGAGACAGAGCCTACTGTGAATGTCAAGGGATAGAAGATCAGAAGGATGGTACAGAGATGGGTCATCATTGATGAGTGCAAAGCAGTGCAATTGGAAGAATAAGGGCAGACAGTAGAATACTTGAAGCAGAGAAGAAAGTGAACATAAAATTCTATGAAGATGAAAGAGGACTGCATGGAGATAGGATTCACGCAAAAGTGGTTTGCACTCCCAGGAGCCCTGAGTGTGTGTTCCTGGAAGAAAGAGAAGTCCAAAAGGCAATTAGAGCTCATGCCCTGCTGGCTCAGGGGGCTGAACTAAAACCGAAATCTGGGAATTGAGATATCCATACCTATGATGGCACCTTCAAGCTAATGCCAAACAGACTAAGTTCAATGCATCTTTTACTATAAATAAATGAACATATTTTATGAATAAAATCTATCCTAAAATTAATATGGATTGAGTACTATTCCAAGCATTTAGCAAAATGCTCTCTCATAATCCTCATAGCATCCTCCAAGGTAAAAACTGTCACCAGCCCATTTTACAGATAGAAAAGCTGAGATGTACAGGGATTACATGTCTTGCCCAGGAGAACACATGGTGCAACCAGGATTTAAATTCAGCTGTCACTGGAGAAGAGCGTGTTCTCTTCCACCTGCGTGCGGTAGTGTGAGGATCGGCCACCAAGGCTCACATGCTCTGGTACCCACAGGATTTTGCTTTCAGTTAGTCCTGAGCCTCATAATACAGAATCAGAGAGGCTCTATCAAGATTAGGAAAGTCCTAAGCAAAAGCCTCACAGGAAATAAGTTATACTCCTCTTTATTTTTTTTTCTGCAGAGCCTAATTAAAATTTTCTGTCCCTGTCACATTCTTGGCTTCTTTTAGGCATTTTGTGAGAGGTATAACCTTATTTTAGGGTCACTAGCCAGTTTGTACTGGCTTTTTCAACCAGTTTCTGTTGCCAGTGACTTGCAGTGGCCTCCTCCACTGCAGTCAAGACCTGAGCTCCCATGGTTCTCATAAACAAATCACCCTGAGAACCTGCCTCACACACGAACAGCACCTGGCTGAGTCTCACTGAGAGAAATCACTTCTGACGTGCTGGGTTGCTAAGAGCTGCCCTAAAAAATACCACCATCTGGAGGGCTTCCACAAGGAAATTCTATTTCTCAAGCTCTGGAGTCTAGAAGTCCACGATCCAGGTGCAATTGCGTTTGACTTTTGAGTCTTTCTCCTTGACTTGCAGGTAACTCTGTCCTCACACACTCTTTCCTCTGTACACATCCTTCCTTTGTAGCACACGTAACAGTGCTCCGGATTCCCGGGTGAGTGTCTGCCAGTACGTCTTTAAGTGGGTTGTGTACACACGATGCCCTGAAATGCAATATCTTCCCCTAGAAGTAACCAAGGCACTGGCAGAAAGTCAATGCAGAGTTAGTTGCAAAAGTTTGTGTGGATTCAAATTTCAGCTCCCTTACCTGTTGGTCGTTTGACTTAGACAAGTCACTAACATTTCTAAGCCTCAGTGGCCTCATCTAGTGATAATAAAGTGTCTGCCTCACACGATTTTTTAAGATTTTCTCTTTTTAATATCCTATCTCATAACACCTGTAAATACTTAAAATAGTCTCTACCTCATCATAAGCACTTCACAGACATCAGATATTATTATTATTATTACTACTATACGCAGAAGAAATTCAAATATATATATATTACATCAGCTCATAGTTTTTACTTACAGGGATAAAAGGAACATAAAATTTTGCAATGATGGGGTTATCCAGATTTCCAAATAAGCAGAGGGTGTGTTTACTGCCCTTGACTGTGCCTCCATCAGTGACACCCTTGAGGGCTGATTCACCAACATCTACCCCACCTAAACTCTCCTCCATCACTGGTGACCAGTGGTGGGACTAAGTGCTTGATTTTTTTCCACCATTTGGTAATAAAGAAATAAAGGTCTTCTGGGAAGAACTCCTCTTCCTACCTGAACTACAAAGTCTACTCGGTGCCCAGATTTGATTTCTAATGCTGTTGTGCAATAAAAGCAAAAGTCAAGGTTCCTTAAGGAAATGTCTTATTCTAGGTTTCAGGCAGAAAACACACAAAGAGGAGCACGGAACATGGTGTCAGAAACTGAGGAAGCCTCAAACTGACAACAACAAAAGCAATCGAAATATGGCAAAGGGACACAGGAGCCAATTGAGGTAGCTTCTAATGACAAAGTTAAAATGGTTTCAGCAACAAATTAAATAATGTAGTATCGGATTATAACCCAAAGCATAAAATAAATGTTTATAAGTCTATACCAATATTAATAAAGAATCACCTGTATAAATAAATGGAGAAAATGCAATATCCTGTGCAGAGTTCCACACAATGCTGTGTATGGCCTTCATAGAGAGACTTGCATTCTGTTAGTATTTATGAGTTATTATTCACAAAAACCATGCTGTTTCCAGGACAAGACCGGTCCTTGTTGGGACTTGAGCTTTCACAAGTTGAATCTGCTTGGCCCTCACCAAAGCCTAACTGCAGAGATGTTCTTTCCACACATACCCTCCACTGATAACCAGGGCCCAGCCTCTCTCTTGGGAGTGAAAGGAAATCCAAGTACAGGGGAGATACAGTTTCATAGGGCAAATGAGGCAAGACTGAAGCAAGGGCTGAGAGCAGTGCTGGGTCTCCGCCATGCTGGGAGTGCACAGGCAACCGCTGCTGTGCCTCAGATGCTAAAGACAGTGCAGTCCTTCAGGTGGGACAAGGGCGGTGCCCACTCAAGAGAGGCCAAGCTTCTCTGGGACGGGGACCCTGCTCCTGCGATAAGGTTCCCCCAGTTCTGGTCCCCTTTGAGGTCAAACAGTCCCCTCTCCCTCGGTGCATGGTCTATGCCTCTTCCCTCCTTACAGAGCCTGGGGAAATTACTCCCTCACTCCTGCGTCTCCTGAGTAAGACCTGCACTCATGACAGGAGCCTTCCTTTTCTCTTCCATATTCCAATTTTTCTGTATATGCCCCAAACACTTTCTATTGGCCACTGAGGTTTAGGATGTTGACTCTTAAAACCATCTTAATGCTGCCACATTCTTTTTTTTTCTTTTATTAATTTTATTGGTACATTTTAGGTGTACAATACAATGCTATTCATCATTGGAAATTTGCACCTTTACATAATCTGTAATTCTTTATCTGAAGCACTTAGTGAACAACTTCTCTTAAAAACAAATAGTGACAGAAATGTAGGGGAAAATAGTTCATGTTTCACAAGTATCTCACTTTAGTTTCTCTCTGTCTCCTTTCATCCCTCCATTCCCTGAAACTTCCATGGATCCCAGTGATCATAATCCCAGGTAGAAAGTTCTCTACCAAGTATGTGGACAAAATGGAGAGACAGACAAGATGAAGGAGGCCCACTCTAAGCCTCTAGCATGGAGGTACTTTGTTCATAGCAATGGATAAATGTTAACACAATTATAAGAGCCCTATATGTGTTGTCACATGGCTACCCTAGATAAGTGTTAAACAAATGTATGTTGAATAAAAATGTTTGTTAAGTGAATAATTAATGGATTGGAAGGATGTGAGAGTCAACTGCCTTTAGTTAGCTGATTGGATGGTCAGGAAGCCCATCTTACAGTCTTACCCTCGTGTCCCTCTGTGGAAACAGCCAGTGAGTGCAGAAACCAGGTCAGGACCACATTCCACTGCCTCCTCGCAGCCTAATCTTTAGCCATTGTGAGGAACAGGGGTGGGAAAAAACAAAACCATGCATATAGGATAAAAATTGATGAGAATGTTTTAATAAATTCTAGGGTGGACACTTTTGAAAAGAAAGATCTATTTTTTTCTAAAACAGAAATTACGTCTGGCTTTTGTCATGGCTCAGGTCTTCCGTGAATAAGGACTCTCCTTGGAAATTTTAACATTTGCATTTTTGGTACTGCTTAACTGTACATTATGTGTGTTTTAAACTGTATTCTTCTCTCAGAGTTCATTAAGAGCTCTCATGGCTCTAATGATGTCTAGGCCTCGAGTTCAACTTCATACAATAAGAAAAATAAATTTAAACTTCACAATGCACACAGGGAAGATGTTTATTTGGTTTCCCAGTATGTTCCAGGTTGATTTGTCACTCAACATCACCAGGGAAACTATGCAAATCAAGCCAAATTCCTCATTCACAAAAAATTCATGTACTTTCTCTCATCATGTCTATTGCATGAATTTTTCTAAGCCCAGAATATTTGTCTGCCATACTGGCTTGCTGAAATTTACTCTTCTTTTATGATTCAGCAAAAATGTTTCCAGTATTCTCAATTTCTTTTCTACATTTTTCTTGTTAAATGAATTAATCCTTTTTTAGTTCACCTCCTGCACCAAATCTGTTCCAGTATAGTTTGGCAGGAAGACAGAACACAGCATTGAAAAACCAAAATCTGGCAGTTTCCTACTGCTCGCTGGCCTCGTGACCTTGAGCCAATCACTCTGTCTCTCATTCTCAGAGTCCTCACCTGTAAACTGAGACTCAGGATGGTGGCATATCGTAGCATTGCTCTGATAACAAGATGACATCATCATCTGACATGGTGAAAGTGCTTAGTAATCAATTTTAAAAAGTAGGGAAACTATTCAGTATGAAGTGAGAGAAACTGAAAATGTAAATAAGGACTAAAAGGTATAATAGATAATGTGAAATAGGAAGAAAAGGGGCAAAGGGGAAGAGGAAGTGGGAGGGGTAGGGGAAAGAAAAGAAGGAACGGAATTAATATGAGAAAAGGAAAAAATGGAAACAAAGTCTTTGTAAATAGGGAGGGGTGGAGGGGTTGAAGGGAGGGCAGGGAAAGGGGAAAAAATAAGAACCAAGAGAGATTATGTAAAGGTGCAAATTTCCAATAATGAATGTCATTATATTGTATACTTCAAATGTACAAATAAAATACAAAAATGTTTTTAAAAATTAAAAAATAAAAGTGAAAAAATAAATTAAAAAGCAGGGAAGGCAGTGAAAGAGCACTGACCACAGGACCCACTGACCAGAGATTCTCAAAGTGCAATCCAGCAGCATCAGCCTCGAGAACAAGCTAGAAATGCAAATACTCAGGCCTCTCCTCCAACCTACTGAATAAGAAACTAAGCATTGAGTGCAACCCCATAAGGAGCTCTCAGCACGTGGTAATGCACCATCAAGCTTGAGATCCAGCCTCAGACGACTTTAAAATGCTGCTCAGCTCTCACCACTATGGACCTATGCTGAACAGCCCTGATCAGTCACTACAAACTGGAACATCCCATCTGAAAGCTACTCTGCAGGGAGGGAAGGGATAGGAGAAATCAAATCAGGAAGCTGAAGTGAAAAAGGAAGCGATACAGTGTATCCATTTCCAGGAGGGGCAAATATGGGAAAAAAATACAGTGTTTGGAGTAAGAACCATGAATGTTTCCTCTTGTTCTTTCTCATCAAAAAAATCAGTGATCTGCCCATAGATGAGTATTCTAAAAAGGTATTAGTAAGAATATTTAAATTCTATACCCCCATATTAACAAGAAATGCTGAATTTTTAAGAAAAAATTTAGCAAGCCCTCTTTCCTTCTCTTTTTGCTTCTTCGGAGCAAAACTAATGGGAACATTTATGGAAAATGTAACCAGTTTGGAGTTTATCTCCACATGTAAATACATGTGAAAACCTGAGGATGACACAGGAGGGGCTGCATGTCACACTGAGCAGCACACTCATTCTCTGTAAAGCTGAGATCGTGTAGCACATGGTTCCCAAAACAAAAACCTCATGAAATATTTCAGTCATGTGAAAAGCTACAGAGGGGCAGCATGTAATCTGGGCACCCAACACCCAGTTTAAGAACTGCATACTTCCTATAGCTTTTAAAGGGTTCAAAAAAAATCTATGCATTTAAACACTGCCTGTTAAAACTTTAATAAAAAGCGGAGCACGGGGCTCAATGAATAAATGTCCACTCTCCTCTATTCTCCTCTTCTCAAAGTGTGTACACAAGCTCCCTGGTAGTGAGACTTCCATACAGAAGATGTTTATAGGTAAGGTTTGGGATATTAAAAAATGATTATAAGTGAATAAAACAATTACTGCTATTGTACACTCCAAATAAAGGGAGGTATTCTTACAAGAGGCTTAATTTGCCCCTTTATGAATAAAGATTTTGTACTAAAAATGCTAGGGAAAGCTCCCAGGGATAATTCCACTATTCAAGCAGAGTATTACAGATTCTGAGAGCAGAAAAATAAATGATATTTAACTCTGTTGAATGGGAAAGTGTTTGTAAGCATGAGGAGAAAATATGTCCACATACATAAACCTATAGAGAGATTAGGCAAACACATAAAATCAGTGAAATATACTTTATATGTGTTTTTTGTTGATTTCTCTGGAACACTGGGCTGACAAGATAAATGAAAAGGACATAAAACAAAATAATGGTTGCTTCGCTGTGGTAACTACGTGCCATGCCCTGCACTGTGAGAGGCCCCAAAGGTCATGTGCTGAGGCTGGTCCCCAGGGGTTACTCCTGCTGAGTGGTGGCACAACATCTAGGATGCAGGTCTTAGGGGAGGTCCTTGGGTGGCTGGGAGTGATGCATTTAGGGGAACTGGGGGGCCACACTCTTTTTCTGCTCCAATTCAAGACATGACTACTGGCTCCAACATGTGCTTCTGCCATCATTTGCTACCCACTACCACCTCACTGGAAGCCAAACTTCTGTCCTCCTGACCCCGGGTCTTGGACTTTAAACCTCCCAAAGTATGAGCTAAATAAATTTTTTTCTTTATAAGTTATCTGCCTCCAGCATTTCATTGAAGTAACACAAAGCTAACTGATGCATTAGTTCATAGATACTGATTTATTTAATCATTTTAATAAGTTGGGGGTGGTGTTGATTCATATTTTCCAGCTAAAGAAATTAATCATTAGAGAGGCTGACAGACTGTCCAGGGCAGCATAAGGGAGCAGCAGTACCGTGGTCTAATGCCATCCTTTCAGCCACTCCCCTATCCCAAGGGTCACCAGAGAACATTGCCAAGTCTGGGGACTGGAGTCACCTAGGAAGCCCTTGACCAGTAGATTGCACCTGAAGTTCAGTCTCGTCGTTTCATAGGCAAGGAAACTAAGGCCGAAATGGCAAAGGTCCACTGTAATGGAAATGAAGCTGCATTGCAGAATTCCTGAATCTCAGTTCAGCCAGTATGGTTTCCTCTTTCTCATTTTCTCTCCAAAACCTCTTTCCTCATCATACTCCAGTTCCTATGAGCAATACACAAACATTCTAGCTAATGTCCACCCTGGCTGTGCCAGGGATTCACTTGGGGAATGTTTGGGGTTTTTTTTAATACCAAAGCCACTGTACCTCATGAGAGTCTGTAAGTTTGGGCTGGGCTGGGACCAGGACTCCACACTGCCTCCACTTGAATGTGCTGTAGGATTCTCAAAGCTGACGCATACACAACCACTCTGGATTTCTATCTCCTCAACTCAGAGAAACCCAAGCAAACCCACTCAGTGCAGTCTCTTGGGAATCTAAGGAAATGGCACCACTGAATTGATTAGGCCAGAAATCTCACCTATGTTACCGATTTCTCTCTTTCCCTTTCTCTTACATTCAATTCATCAGTCTGTGTCAGATGTTAGGTAAATGTTAGATGAATAAATGCATGTATTCACAGAGTGCATCTCAGTGTGGTTTCTCATTTGGAAGGGTATATTTTCATAAATACACATTGTATTACACACGCACGCACACATGCACACATGCATCTTTCTAGACCATTTCTTCTGTTAATCCTACATGTATTTAGAACTCAAAATGTCTCTGAGGAGGAAGTTGCAGACTGTCTGCTCTGCTATGTTGCTCTCCACCACACTATTATGAAAGCTCCCACACTTATGCATTCTCTCATTTTTTTGGTTTTATTCTTGCTCATTGGCATGTACACAGGCAATCTGTGTGGTCGTGAGGAGAATTCTGCGCTCTGAAAAGAGGTGACAGAGAATGGTTTTTTAAAGCAATAATCTCCCCCAGGTTCTGGTCAAGCAAGCGATAAACGGCTTTGGAGGTTGATTAGTCAGAGCCGTCTGTGGAGGCCTCCAGTCAGTGCCCAGGGAGTGCTGTCCATGTGGATGAACTGCTCCAGCACAGCCACCTCTCAGTGAGCTCTGAAAGGCCCCAGACCTCAGGATGACCACACGCAGGCCGGAGAGTCCATGGCCAGAAACAACCTGGGAGCCAGGAAGCCGCCGGGGGATTTCTGCCTTCTGATGACCATGCGACAGGTGCAGTGTTCAGTCTGGGCCCTGTGTTTCACCTGAGGAATACCAAGGTTCTATGGCAGCGCTGTCCAGTGGAACCAATCATGAGTCACACGGAAAATTTTAAACTTTCTAGCATGCACGGTAAAAATAGAAAGAACAGGTGAGATTAGTTTTTATGTTTTATTTACCCCAATATATCAAAAATCAGTATTTCTACATATAGTATAATTAGTGAGATATTTTATATTCTTTTTTCATACAAAGTCTCCAAAACTTAGTGTATATTTTGTGTGCAGCACATCTCAATTTAGATGCTAAATTTTTAATAACTTAAATAAAACATACCAAAGCACTAGAGTTAAATGTAATGGAAAATATTTAACTTTTCAATAGAATAAGTTTAAATTAAATTAAATTTATAATGTATTTCCTTGGTTACATTACCCATGTTTCTAGCGCTTCATAGCTGTGCATGGCTTTTAGCCATATGTTAAACGGCTTATCTCTAGGAACTAGGATATGGCCTTTGGGCTTTTAAGAGTATCTGTAGGACCTTGCGAAGTATCCAGTTTCAATAAATGTTACCATATGCTTATTAGCTAAGAAAATTGTTTCAAACCACTTAAAAATTTTTAAAAAAGGAAAACACTGGGCTGGGGATTTAGCTCAGTGGTTTTGCCACCTGCTGCGCAAGCGCAAGGACCTGAGTTCGATCCCCAGTACCAAAAAAATAAGGAAAACATAAGCCTTGGAATAAGAAAGAAAAGGGAGTTTGTTTTACATTTCATAACTCAATTCGCGCATCTGTGACTGTTAACTTCCTAGGCACTTCCCAAAGTGTGTATGTAGACAAATGATTCCAGATCAAGCAGGTTTGGAAAATGCTCCATACAAGTTCAGCTCTTTGGACACTCACTGTGCAGATTAGTGCTATCTTTCTCATCATGGATTAGGGACACACAGCAAGGCTTATTTCATGCTCTGCTTCCCTCTTTGATCTATAATCAATGCTCTGTTTTCCTCCTGCCCTCCCCTACCACTCCCCCCTCTCTTTCCCAATTTTATGAGCAAGTCTGACCCCACCACTCAGTAGAACATTCAGAACTTTTATAGCAGCTGATACCCTTTGTCTAAGGAAATCACCACACCAGACTTATGCTTATTATGCCCTTGTTTTCACTTGACACAGTTTTTGTACTGTTCCAGTGATGTATAATTTATGCACATAGTTACAGTCATGGCACAGTGAGTTATCATGCTGTTTATAATTTGGAAATGTGTGCTGTATGCAGAAACAGATTCAAAAATTAAGGCTTCACATTTGATCTTTGTTCAAACCCTTGTTGTCTCTAAACAGATTATTTTATTATTCTTCTAAATATACTCTTATTTTGCCCAACTTCAGTTTTTCTTTAGTTATTCTTCCACACTTGGTCATTTCCCTAAAACACACATTTGATCATAGAATTACTCTGCTTGACGCCTTTTAGAGATGTCTCAATGACTAAAGGAAAAAGTTGAAACTCTTCAGAAAATTGTGGCAGATTTTGTAACGTCCATAATTTCCTCCCCTGGTGAGGCAGAGCTATGTTATCATGCAACTGCCCTTCCATCCATACAGTTGTGAAGTCTCTCTCCCCATTTTCATGAGCAGGGGCTGTAGGCTTTGTCACCCTCTTCTTGAGTCTTGCTTTGATCAATAGAATGTGGCAGAAATGAAAATGCAATCTCCCAGGTGCGGTTCAACATACCTTACACCTTCTGATTTTATTTTCTTAGAACACTCCTCTGAGACAGCCATGAAAGGAAAATGACTTCAGCGACTAGAAGATGTAAGGTCATGTAGGGAAAAGGCAAAGTTTCCCAGCCAAAAGCCAGCAGTGTGGCCAGACAGGTAAGAGAGGTTATCTTACGTCTTCCAGTCTGTCAAATCTCCAGCTAAAATGAATCATATGAATGAATCAGACAAAATCAACCTGACATTCTCCCGAATGACTCATAAAATGATCTGAAGTAGAAAAACAATCATGGACAATGGCAGTTCAAAGTGGGCTCCCAACTGTTATCAAAGAGCTAAACATTTTCTAACATATGCTATTTGTTTTCTTTTGCTTCTAATGGTTTTATCGTGATATCATTAACATACCACATAAGTCATTCATTTAAAATATATTCTGACCCAGGGATTTAGCTCAGGGGTTCCGCTGCCTGCCTCACAAGTGCAAGGTCCCAAGTTTGATACCCAGTACCAAAAAATAAATAAATAAACAAATAAAGTATATTCTGAACTGGTTTTTAGTATATTGATGTATTTTGAAACTATCACCATGGACAATTTTAGGAAAGTTTCATCCTCTCAAAAGAAAATTACCCTTTAGCTAGCATATCACATGACCTCAGGCTTCCCATTTCTAAGCAACCGCTAGCTTGCTCTTTTCTGTCTAGCTTTATTCTGGACACGATATATAAGTGAATCATTAATATGTGGTCATTTGTGACTGGTATTTTTAACTTAGCATAATGTGTTCAAGATTGTCTGAGTTGTAGCAAGTATTATTTCATTTCTTTTAATGTCTAAACAGCATTGCATTTGTTCATCCATTCACCAGTTAAATGACATTTAAGTTGATTTCACCTTTTGGCTACTATGAAAATTCTAGCCATAGACATTTGTATTCATTTTTATGTTTTCATTTCTCTTGACCATGCTAAGAAGGGGTGGAAGTTCTGTGTCAAATGATAAATCTATATTTAATTATTTGAGAAAATTAATGGATTATTTTCCAAAGTTCCTACAGTATTTTATATTTCCACCAGAAGCCAACAGGGATTTCAGTTCCTCTTCATCCTTGTCAACTCCACGGTTTTAGCCATCTTTATGCTGCAGTGATATGTAGTTTCTATTTTGATTGCATATACTTGATGGCTAATGGTGCCAAGCACTTTTTATATGCTTATTGGCCATCTGCTTATCTCCCTTTGAGACATGTCTGTCTAAATGTTTTGCTATTTTTATTTAGGTTATGTATCTTGTTTTATTATTAGGTTGCAGCTGTCCTGTATAGTTTCAAGACACAAACTTCTCTATCAGATATATAATGTACCAGCATCTCTACAGTCTGTTGTGTCTTTTTCACTCTTATGCATGTGTGAGTGTATAGCGCCAGATTTTGAACCCAGGGCCTCCCACAGCATAGGCAAGCACTCTACATTGACCACAACCTCGGCTCTCCCTTTCCTGATACTATCCTTTGAAGCACAATCTGATTTTTTCATTTATATGAAGCTCAGTTTAGGAATATTTTTTCTTTTGCTGCTTGTGTTTCGGTGTCTATCACCATATCTAATGTCATGAAGAGTCGCTGCTTTTTCTGTAAGATGTTTATAGTTTTAGCTCTTGTGTTCAGGTATTTGATTCATTTCAAGTTCATCTCTTACATATGTTGTGAAGTGAGAATTTAAGTTCTTGTACTGCCTGTGGTTATTCAGTTGTCCCACAACCATTACTTGAAAAGACTGTTCTTCCCCACTGTCAAAAATCGGTTGACCCCAGACACTGATACACAAGTCTTATGGAGTTTTATCTAAATTTTATGCAGAAGGGTAGTTCATCAAAGTATTTTCTTGGAAAATGATGAGTGAATTTCTTAACTATCACCATTTCCCAGGAACATAGAGTTCAGAGAAAATTCAAACTTGTCAATTCTCCTTTTGTCCAAAATGAATGAATGCAACAGTTGCCGAACAACTAAGAGACAAATATAAATACCCTCAGTGAGATGAAGGGAGTTCTAACAAGTAGTCACTGCAGGGCTCCTACTGGTGATGTTCCTATGTAAGACTTTAAACCAGCTGAGGAGAGGTAACAGCAAAAATCAGTTGTTTTAGAATCCTAAAGTGTTTTTAAAAAGTATGCTGAAATGAAAAAGAGAAATATTAAGATAAAAAGTTAAATTAAAGCAACTATCCAGAAGCCAGACACTGACAGCCATAAGTCTAGTGAATTCCAGTGGGGTTAACGAGTGAAAATCTTTTGATGTAAGCGGCATGACTGAAATTGCCAGATGACAAGCTGGGTTACCTATCTGGATCTACACTGATCACTGCCAGATGACAAGTGCTTGGCCCACTGCCCTAAGAAGGTTATCAAAATTCAAATTTAGAATATTGGTCAATAGATCGGAATAATTCTTTTTTTCCAAAGCCACGGACACTAGTAAAGTCATAGACTGATTTTTAAAGGTCATGTTCCTGTGTGTGTTATCCATGGAAACACCAACAGTTATAATTCCTTACAGTCTCTTGTGGTGAGACTGGAATTTCCCAGAGGTTTTTACAGTGGAACCAAGTGATGCATGGGATATTCAGCAGTAATAAGACCGAGGGGTATAGCTACTGTTCAGGATCATCTAAAATGAATATGTTCTGACATAGCAATTATAATAGGGATGGAAAAGAAGAGGAAAGTGACCATTATGTGTGGATGACAAGCGTCTATAAGAATGATTATTAGCAATTTTTAAATATAGGAATTAGGAGTCTTGGTCAACAATTTCCAAAAGCTGTCTAATGTCTGAAAGCATCTTCTTATTACATAGACTTTGATCAGCATTTCCCTTAAATGGTCAGCTATGTCTGTAGGCTCAAAATCCTCCAACTGAAGTCCCTCTTCCATTTCTGTGAAATTCTGAATTTATCCAAGTATTTACTCTCTGGAGTTTTACTACTGTGTTAGCAGCAGTGCATAATTAGATCTTTTCCAATATAATCAATGGTAATTTTTCTCTTAAGTCACTTTTAATAGATGAAATGCTTTGGTTGAAGATCACAAAGGGGCAATTTGGGAAAATGTTGTGTAGAGGAAGCTTTCACTCAGTGCTGATGGGACTGGGTATGGTAGCTAAGCTCTTTGCAATTTTTGCCTGGTCACTCTGAAGCAGGGCAGTATAGGAGCAGAGGAAAGTCTCCAGAAGTGTGTGCTCTCAGTTACGAATTCACAGCCGATGGCACTATTTGGCTGTAAGAGCAACTGGGAGCCCTTTTGGCTAAACGAGCTCAAGGGTTTCTGAAAGTTTTGCTAATTTTTGTGTAAGGGTGCCATTGGTCATTTCCACCTTTCCAGAAGATTGAGGCTGATAAGGTCACTGCTATTTTTAGTGTAAACAGTAATACTGTAGAATTCCTGTGTCTGTTAATGCTGAGTGAGTACCACACTGAAGCTTCACAGACAACTACACTGCACTAGGAGATGCCTGGAGGGGTATTGGACCTCGGGGGTTATGCCACTGATGCTCACAGTTCATGCTGTTAGGTGGTGGGGTCCAGTTGGCAATGGATCACTCGGGTTGTGCCTTTTGGGGGTGAATCTCTACATATTGTATAAGACCGCTGTCCTTACCAAACGCTCCGAGGAGCTGACTATAGTGAAGCACACCCAGGGATCCCAGCGGTGCCTCCAGAATGTAAGGCCAAGGGCCTTACCAAATGCTCCAAGGAGCTGAAGTGGAGCATACCCGGTCTTACATTCTGGAGGCACCACTGGGATCCCTGGGTGTGCTTCACTATAGTCAGCTCCTCGGAGCATTTGGTAAGGACAGCGGTCTTACATTTGGAGGCCCCAGCCAGATACCCAGGTAAGGAACCCCGGTTCAACCAAGACTCTGTGGCGGGATCCAGCAGGAGACTCTCAGGCACAGACCTCAGAAAACCTCCGGAGGTAAGTTTTTTGGCCAGTTGCAACCATTTGTTCTCAGGAGTGAGGTGGCTGACGGGCCGGTAAGCCTCCCCTGACCCCAGGTTCCTGACGAGGAACAAGGGAAGATTTAGTTTTGTTTTTGTTGTGGCGCCTGTTCATCTTGTCGTTTATACGTTAGTGTCCTATCCGCTGTGTGTTTAATTTTGAATTTCTTTCCAAACCATCAAGGACAGAGATGGGAGGATCCTGCTCCAAGACTACCCCGTTGGACTGTTTCCTCACTAATTTTAAATTGGCTTTTTCCCCTGAGCAGGAGGACGAATATGGGGTTAAATTTTCTCGCCGAAAACTTCACTCCCTGTGTCAATTGGAATGGCCGGCCTTCGGAGTTGGATGGCCAGCAGAGGGCTCCTTTGAGCCGAGCCTCTGCCGGGTGGTATGGAAAAGGGTAACTGGGTACCCTAGCCATCCTGATCAGTTTCCATATATAAATATCTGGGTTCAAGCTTGTCAAGAGCCTCCGGCTTCATTGCAGCGTTGTTCCTTGTGAACAAACTCTCGCATTTTGGTTATGGCCCCAAGGGAACCCCGAGAGGTCAAAGCTCGGGCTCCCAAGCCAGTGCTCTCACAAGATCCTGATCCCTTAGACCCCTTTGTAAGACCTCCACTCTGTGTGGAGCTATCCTCCTCCTCTGATAAAACCGGCCCCAGATCTCGAAACCCTTTCTACCCTCCTCTTCCCGAAGGAAAAAAAAAAAAATCTCTGGATTCTGTAACCTCCCACTCCCACACACAAACAGGGGCCTCTTATTGTCCCAGCGGGGCTCCCACTGAAGGGACTAGTTCAGTTCCTCTTCTGCCTCTTAGGGAAATAGAACAGGGTCATTATGTCTATATCCCTTTCTCTACCAGTGATTTGTATAATTGGAAGCATCAAAATACCCCTTTTTCAGAAAAACCCCAGGCTTTGATCTCCCTCCTAGAATCTGTTTTTCATATCCATGACCCAACCTGGGATGACTGTCAACAACTTCTCCAAGCCCTTTTTACCTCTGAGGAAAGAGAAAGGATCAGAGGGCAAGCCATAAAGTCAGTGTTAGGAGGAATGGAGGGCCCACTCGATAAACAACAGTGGGCCCGTATTGAGGCGCAACTTCCGTCCACCCATCCCCCGTGGCAAGCTAATTCCTCAGGCGGGAGAGAGGCTCTCCACAACTACCATCAGCATCTCCTAGTCAGCTTGAGGGGAGCCGCTCGAAAGCCTACCAATTTGAGCAAGGTAAGCGAAGTCCTTCAAGGACCTGAGGAATCCCCTTCTGCCTTTCTGGAGCGTCTGTTGGACGCATACCGTATGTATACTCCAATTGACCCAGATGCCCCTGCAAATCAACAGGCGATTAATTTGGCTTTTGTTACTCAGCCGGCCCCAGACATTAGGAAGAAATTATAGCTGATAGAGGGGCTTGAGGGAGAAAACAGGGAAAAGTTGATGAGTGTGGCAATGAAGGTGTTTAACAACAGAGATCCTTATGAGGATAGAATGGTTATATTCTTGAAAAGGGAAAGAGAAGGCTGGCAGAATCGAGAGTATCCACAATTCTCCAAATTCCAAAGCCAGGCACAAAGAAACAGGTGTGAGAGTTCCTAGGGGCAGTTGGCTATTGCAGGATTTGGATTCCTGGCTTTGCTGAGATTGCCAAACCCCTGCATGAGGCCACTGTGGGAGGAAATACACCCCTCGAATGGACTGAGGCTTGCCAGCAGACATTCCAATTGCTTAAGACTGCACTTGCATCGGCACCAGCCCTGGCATTGCCAGACTTAAACGAGCCCTTTACCCTGTATGTGGCAGAGAAAAATGGGGTAGCTAAGGGAGTGATTACTCAGCTTTTGGGCCATGGAAGTGGCCTGTGGCATACCTCTCAAAAAAAGCTCAAACCAGTGGCCTTAGGGTGGCCTACTTGTTTGAGGACAGTAGTAGGAGCAGCTATTTTAACCCGAGAGGCTGACAAATTGACCTTTGGACAGGATTTGACTTTGAAAAATAAGACTGAGATATTGGCATTGCTACAAGCAATCTGGTTGCCTTGAGAGGTTGCCATCATCCATTGCCATGCACACCAGAAGGGGTCTAGCCCCGAGATGATTGGTAATAATGCTGCTGACTAGGCAGCAAAACAAGCTGCCCAAAAATCAGTGGGGAAGCAAATGGTTCTGCTTCCCACACTGGTACTCCCAGAAAAACCTGAATACACAGATAAAGAAGTAGCAGAAATGAACAGAAGATGCTGGACTCGAGGAAAACATGGATCGTGGACAACTAAGGATGGAAAGGTGGTGCTTCCAGCCACTGTAGCAGATATGCTGCTGCGGGAACTACATGAGTCCACCCACCTTGGTGAGAAAAGGATGATGGCTGACCTGCAACCTCATTTCCTCAGTGAGGGATTAGCCCAAAAGGCCCAGGACATGGTGAGACGATGCCCCACCTGCCTCAAGGTAAATGCAAATCTGGTAACCGGGCCCCCTGGGGTCCGACACAGAGGACTAACTCCGGGAGAACATTGGGAATTGGACTTTACTGAAATGAAGCCTGGCATGTATGAGTACAAATACCTGCTAGTTTTTGTGGATACATTTTCAGGATGGGTAGAAGCATACCCCACTAAGAGGGAGACAGCTGAAGTAACAGTTAAAAAGCTCCTGACAGAAATAGTTCCCCACTTTGGTTTGCCCTTAGCTCTGGGGTCCGACAATGGTCCAGCCTTTACAGCTAAGATATCTAAATTAATTAGTAATATTCTTGGAATAAAATGGAACCTACACTGTGACTACAGGCCTCAAAGTTCAGGACAGGTAGAAAGAACAAATCGAACTTTAAAGGAGATTCTGACTAAATTATGCTTGGAGACTGAACTAGGTTGGGTAGAGCATCTCCCTTTTGCCCTCCTCCAAATGAGGTGCACTCCCAAGCCTCCCCTCAATTTGTCCCCCTTCCAGATTGTTTATGGGTGATCTCCCCCAAATCATTCCATTAATAGATGTAGAATTGAAGAAAAGTTTTCCCACCTTCAGCTCCTTAAATCCTTAAAAGCAGTTCATCAGCTTCAGTCAGAGCTACATGAGACATTATGAAAGAGAATGACTAGTCCAAATGAAAAACCTCTACAACCTTTACCCTATAGGCTGGGAGATTTGGTTTTTATTGGCAGGTTTGATTCCAAGACCCTGGAACCTCATTAGAAGGGACCGGTTCCTGTTGTCCTGTCAACTCCCTTGGCGGTGAAGGTGGCTGGACATTCTCCCTGGATACATCACAACCATCTAAAAGCAGGACCCCCCACAGACATCAAAAAGGACAAATGAAAGGTTATCAGCCAACCAGGTGACCAAAAGCTAAGATTGGAGTGGGTTGGAGATGTTTCGCCTTCATGATAATATTGTCTGGGACACTGGCAGTATTGTCCCCAAGAGGACTAGATCACATACACACAAAAATGTATGGATTCAATTGGCAAACTCGCTTAATTTGTCTGAATTCTATCTAAATGTTGACGTAAATTTCCATCATGTATTGGGGACGTGCCCCATGTTGTAAACCTAAAAATGCTGTCAAATTATATACACCCAAGGTAATTATGTCAAATAATACCCAATGTCTGAGGATAAAACGGTCGGAAGGGATGTCCTGCCATATAAAAGAATTGGAAGACTTGGCTCAAAGGGTACATAATGAAGATGGCTGGGACTTGAGCCAATGGCTAACTAAATGGTTGTCCAACCTACAATGGTTAAAACAACTTTTTCTGGTCATTACGGTTGTGTGTATATGCTTACTATTGTCATGCTATTGTATACAATGGATGCCTACATTTATAAGTAAGATTACTTAAATTGTAAAATCAGTGGGGAATGTAGGACTGCAGAACTCTGTAATCATAAAACTCCCCTAGCCCCAACTGTGATTGAATGTGAGTAAATAGATAAAGATGCTTCTTAGTTTCAGGACACTAGATAAGATCGTATCAGCCATAATTATCCAACTCTTTGTTCCAGACACCACTATCTATAGAACAATCTACAAAGCATCTGCTGACTATCAGTACATGTCAGACTAATTAACATACAAATGTAAGACCACTAAACCTTTGTAAATTTCACCTGTTAACTCCCCTGCAAGCCCCTATAAAAAGAGCCTCGGACTCTGGACTAGGCCTCTCTAAGCTACTTTGCTTTGGGAGTGCTATCTGGCCAGACTAAGGTCTGTTTCACTTTCCAACTTGTCCGGTGTGTTCCTTCCTGGGTGTTCTTCACTGCAGTCAGCTCCTTGGAGCATTTGGTAAGG
>NW_004624735.1:29380713-29504979 GCF_000247695.1 Heterocephalus glaber
GGGTGTGCTCCACTCCAGCTCCTTGGAGCATTTGGTAAGGCCTTTGGCCTTACATTCTGGAGGCACCGCTGGGATCCCTGGGTGTGCTTCACTATAGTCAGCTCCTCAGAGCGTTTGGTAAGGACAGCGGTCTTACAATTGCTGTGCTTATGCTCTGCCTCCCAGATGCCTTGAAGTGAGAGGCTTTGCTCACCGTGTCCTTCTGCCATGATGTTGCTGCATTGGACCCAGCCAGCCAAGGACTGACATGTCTCAAACTCAGAACTAAAATAATCTTCTTCTCCTTTAAATTGTGTCAGGTATTTTGTGCCAGCAACAACAAGAAAGCCAATTAATATATTTGATGTAAGATTTAGGCTGCATTGGGCGTGGTAGTGCAGGCCTATGATCTCAGCACACCTGAGTCTGAGGCAGGAGGCTCTCAGGGAGTTCAAGGCCAGCCTAGGCTACACAGTGAGTCTAAACCAGCTTTGAACTACATAGCTAGACCCAGTCTTGAAAAGAAATACAATACTTAAAATATAAAATAAAATAAAATTTAGTAAACACAAACTCAAGCAGATTTTTTAAGCAACTGTCAAGGCTGTAACTTCTCAGCAAGAAAATGCTGCATTCCATCCATATAAATATATAACTAATGTGTTCAAATCCTGTACCATCAGGAAACCAATAAAATCCATCTGAAGATATTCAATGCGCCATTCAGGTTTTAAAACCCTGCCTTGTTCCACCTTTTCAGTTTTTCCAGGATTATGTTGTTAACAGGTAACACATGACCTCTGTCCTCTTGTTAGTGTCCTCATTCATGGCTCTTAGGACTAACTGATCTGATGAGTGGTTTCACGGATAAATTTACTTAATATCCATTTGAAATTATCTAGTATCTGAAATGACCATCTTGAAAGTAGCAGAGAATTTCAATAGAGCATAACCACACTCTTTTCTTTTTCAAAATCCCACGAGGGTTTTTCCTTCAGGGTTCAGATAGAATCCTAACTTTGGTTAAGGTAGCTTATTTAGCATAAAGGTTGGCTAGACCATCTCTGCTAGCCCATCTCCGCTAGCCCATCGCTCTTCACATGAGCCCTTGCTCAGTAACAGCCATCCTTCAAGGTTGTAGGAGTTTACCTAAAAGTTCCTTAAGCTATTGTTTATTTTTACATGGGCTTCCTCTTCAGTTTGGTAAGACAAGAAACGCCCCTTGTCTTGAAAGCATAAGAAAGGCATCTCCTGGCCCCAAAGCATATCTGCTGTCTATCTCTCTCTCTGTATCTCTCATCTATCTATCTATTATCATTTATCTATCTTTACTGTTTGGTATTTTGCTGGTTGATAAACTCTAGTAAGTGCAGTAAGTTTTACTGCCTGGGCTGGTTTTACTTCAGAAAGAGGACTGTACTTGAAAAATCTATTTTAGATCCTGATAGCATAACCTATTAAATAACTCCAGGGCCAGTTTCCAGGTATGACCTATCAGTACAGTATTAGGTCAGGTTTTCACTGTGTGGAAGTGAGATACGTAAAGTTCCCTAACTGAAGCCAGACAATTATGATGTTGCCCATTTTTTAGGAAAAGTGGCAAGATTCAGTGTGCTGAAGGGGTAAACAGTAATGTGAGAGGAGAAAGGATGTAAGAGGTTAACTGGTTGGCTGAAAAGTGTTGTGTGAACTCAATCAGTAGTAAATTTTGCAGCCACATCTATTCTAAGACATGGGGAATTAACTTGTATAGCAAGTTCAAGGCTGAAGAAACAGTGAGCTAGAGAGATTTCAGTTTCCATGAAATTGAGAACCCTCAGAACATGTCCAGAGCACACATGTAGAAACTGCCAAAAGAGCTTTTCGCAATTAGAGATTCCTAAGGAAAGAACAGGTTGAGGAGCCTTCTTCGGGTTGGGAGGTACTGTTTTTATTTGTACTCGCAGATCAGAGTCTTTGAGCACTTTGCCAATAAAGAGATGTTGCAATCACAGAAAATCTGGCACCCTCTCTGCAACATCCAGTGAAATCTAGAAATAGTTTTGGTCACCATCTTGAGAGAAGAGAGTGTTTCTACCTCCTTAAGAAGGCCATCCCTCTCATAATGGGCTGTGTTCTGGAAATTTCATAATTTTATCTTTTGAAACATGATTGTTTTCAGCTAGGGCTGAAAGGAAGTAAATGCAATTTTTTACTAGCTTCCTTGTCCACAGAAGAAAATAAAATATTGTCCACATATTGGATCAAAATTTCAAAATTGAATCACAATAGACCTTTATAAATCTTAAAAATCTTTGTGGATGTTCTGGAGAAGATAAGAAGTGTTCCCTTCCCCCAAGAAAAGGCAGCAGTATGTCTTCTGCTCTAGAGGCACACTTGGAAAAGCAGAGCAAAGAACCACTGCAGGGAAGCAAGTGGCTTTGGGCAGAATAATGACAAGATGACATTTGAGTTAGGGACTAAAACTCACTGGTCTGTGGGCCTCTCACCTTCCACAGACTTAGGACACCTATGCCTGCATTATACCTGTGATCCTTCTTATGACAAACTACACATTTACCCAGCATAATCTAGATGGTGACATGAGAGGCAGCAAAAAGGATGAAGGCAGTGACTTGGCTCTATCAAGGGTGTAAAACAAATGGGAACTGATAACAAAACCAAGGTACCAAACTCAGAATAAGAGCTGAGGGACTGACTATACCACAAAAGACCAGAGCTCAGGACTGGGGCAGATGCACCACATTTTTACCAGCTTCCTTGTTCACTGAACAAAGTAGAATATCATCTACATATTGAATCAAAACTGAATCACAAGAGAAATTTATAAATCTTGAGAATCTTGGTAGAGGTTCTGGGAAAGATGAGCAGCAAGCAGGAGGGCACAAGGGGTTCCACACTTGGTGGAAGGCTGTGAGGATAGGTCTGTGGGGATTGGCATTTCTAGTCGCAACCTGCAAAACTGGAAATAAGTGATTATCACTCATATGAGAACAAACAAAAGCTCTTTATTCAAAGTTTACTACACATATTCAAATTCATTTGTGTTTGTCAGACATTCAAACATAAGTAGAGTAGTTTGAATGCTCTGTAAGAGAAGAAATAGGAAGGCTTCAGATATACCCCATTGAAGGTTGTTGGGACAGGATGTTAGGGGCCATCCAGTGTGGTTGGTGAGCAGTGGATATTTGTCTTTCTACAGTTGGTCATAAATCAGAAATGGGACAGATATTATGGTGGAATCTGGCCAATTATTGACCAAGTCTTAATTGATTTGGGAGGCGAGGCTGAGTAGGTTGCAAAAAGGCTTCTTAGACTAGCTGTTCCAGAGACTGTGGCCAGGTTTATATTTTATACATGGACTGATCATTTTGTTAATATCTTAGTCTATGTTTGGTTGCTTTAACAAAATATCTGATGATAGATTTTTTAAAAGATATAATAGATAAAAAAAAAAAAAGAAGTCAGTTTAGGTCACAATTCTGGAAGTCCAAAAGCACAGATCTAGAATCTGCTTGTCTTTGGTGAAGGCCTTCTGGTTATGTCACAACATGGCAAGAGGGCATTATGACAAAAGCAAGTTCTACAGAGAGAGATCACATGGTGAGAGAGGCAGCAAGACGGAGACCAAATTTGCTTTACAAAATCATATCCTCTCAAGAACTAATCTACCCTGGAATAACAGCATTAATCCCTTCTGAGGATGGAACTTCCGTGACCTAACAACCTGCACAAGGCTCACCTCTTACAGGCTCTCCCACTTCCACATTGCCTCCCTGGGGAACAAGGTTCCAGCACAGGAGTCTTTAAGGAACACACTCTAACAACATCCAAACCACAGCAATTTGTATAGCCAGCCTCTCAGCATTCACTGAGTTCTTGAAGCTAAGAGGTCAGTTATATTGGTAATTTTGCTCAGTGTAAGTTACTTCTCCAATAAGGGAATGCACAAGCTGAGAATTTCACTGGAATTTCTTAGCAATCCCAAGAGTTTCTTGTCTAGTATAAGAGCTGACCATGAGTATTTAGGTGGAATGACAGTCCTTATAACCAGTACTCAGCATTGAGCTTGATGTGATTCTTCAAATATCAAGAGAAAGATTAGCTACAAGGCACCCTAAAATTCCAATAAGGATTGTGGTAGTCAAGTTTCAGTTGTTAGTGAATTAAAGTCAAAAGAGAAAAAATTAAAAAGTTCATTTGGAAGCTGTTAGTTGTAGTCAGATGGTTAAGGAGCTGGAAGTATAGAAAATGTGGTCTGAGTCCACAAAGTGAGAGGTTCTAGTCTGATTGAGGCAGGGACCAACTGCTGCACACAGGGAGAGAGAAAGCTTGGCAAGCAGACAGCACAGAGCCAGCATTTCCATCAGTCTCATGCCATTTACACACAGGGTCAAAGCAGCTCAAACACATATGCACAAGAACCTGGGCATCCAGAAGGCTGTGCTAGTTTCCCACTGAAACACAGAACTTCTTTCCACTGATTCCCTTCCCCCACTTGATCAAACATAACCCCCAAGAAAGACTATTTCTGACCACTCAATAAGGCTGACTTACACTGGCTGTTTACATAAGTACTGCAAGAATGGCAACTTACACATCAGTCTTCCTACACTTACACTGGCTCCATAGAAAGTTTTCATAAAGAATCTCAAATTTCAAAGCCTCTTGAAGATGAGAAGCCAAGCCAAGAACTGACCATCAGTTTTACCTGCAGAACCCATTGCTTTGGCAGGAATTCCTCTCTTCTTGGGCTTCCTTGAACAGCCTAAGATTCCTAAATCTCCTGGGAAGACACTTCCTTACATTCCTGTTAGACCAGGAACCCTGTGAAGCCAGGGCTCAGGCCAGGTTTCCCAAGAGGAACTTGGTAATCATTGGCTGCAGAGTCTGCCTTATTTCTTGAGAAGTGCCTGCTCATAGCTGACTAAGGAAGCATCCTTCTCAACTATGACATTCCAGGCAAAACCTTGGTTGTACTGTCAGTGCTTCCAGTTATGTCCTGTTTTCAAGGAGGACAGGCTCCCATGGAATCTATGCAGGTTGTCACCAGATTGGGCCTCTGGTGCCCAAGGCTGAAATAAAGAACTTAACACCCCCTTTTAAAATAAGTTGGCAGGTTCACTGCCTCCAATTATGGAAAAAGAATCTTCAGGGCATGCCAGTAAAAGGGACTTGAGAGGTTTATTGGAGACAGAGATATAGGATACAGTCAAGAGTGGTGTAGAGATGCTCAAAGAAATGAGAACATTACCAGCTGGAGTAGAGCACATTCAAAGGCATCCCTTCAAGACAGCCAGTCTAGAGTGTGGATTCTCCCTGTCTGTCACATTACAGTGCAAGCCATCTATATGTGTTTGAAGTCCAGATATGCTGTTTGAAGTTGAGATATGCTGTCTCCAACTTTGCTGCATCCTGGGCTGGAGGCAAAGGTAATTTGCAGGTGAAAAAGACAGATGTAATACCCAGGAATTTGTTAGCTATTGCAAAAGGACCTTTTAGGAATTTCAGACTACTCTCTATAAGGATGGGAGATGGGGTCCACAAGCTGGGAAGGGGCCTTCAGAAGAACAAAAATTAACTTGTCTTGCTTCAGTTTTTCTTAAAAGTACAACTTTAAAATCTTTAGTTCCTTGTCTTCTTTCTGCATATTTTTTTTATTTTTTCTATCCTACCTCACTTCCAACCCTGAGTCTTTAAACCCTTATTCTTAGGGGTTCCAGAAGGTCCAGATGTCCAACTTCTTTTAACTGCATCAGGCTGAGAAGGGGCCATGACCATCCCTAACCAAGGACCAAAAGTCTCATCCTGTCTGATCTAAAGGAGACATAGGAATATCAGGTTCCTTCTTTTTTTTTTTTTTTTTTGAAGAACCATCATCCTCTGATAGTCTGAAAAAGAGAGCAAGGGCATAAGAGATACTAGCCCACATCAGCAATGGATCAGACAATATAAAAGAATCCCAATACACACTATCATAGTCCAAAACATGAGAACTTTCATCTACCAGTTTGCCCAAGAACCAGGATGCCACCCAGTCATGAAAGCTATGGCAGAGTCTGACGCTGCTTTGATTTGCCAATGTAAATCATGTGATTCAGAGGACACAGCTGCAGAGTTGTCAGGAATGTAAAGTAAACAACATTCTGTTATGAAAACCGCACATGTTCCACCTTGTACTGCTGTCAGAATATCTAGGGCTATTGATTTTGTAGAGTGACTTTTCTCTCATCATTTTTACTTCTGAATATAGTAATGAAATACCTTCTTCAATGTCATTTAAAGCTTCTTGCATTTAGCTAGTAAGACATTCAACATCCCCCATTACAGCCTCAAGTCCTATTTGGGGAATAAAAATCACACCCAGATAATCATACCAGTGAAACACTGATCTGATCCATCCATGTTGCAAGACTGGGAAGTTAGCTGGTTGATCTGTATTTCTAACCCAGTGTCCTTAGACCACTAGGTACCCTAATGCACATCTTCCTATCCACCCTGGAGGCAACCAGGGCCAAGGGTTTGTGCCACAGAGCAACTGGATACCATTCGGGGCTGGCTGGCTCTTGCCCTCCAGTCAGGAGCAAACAACTCAGTATCTCTTAAACATCAGGACAACAAGAATGGCAATTTACACATCGATCTTCTCATATTGGCTCTGGGGGGAAGTTTTCATAAAGAATCTCAAATTGCCCTTTTCAAAGCCTCTTGAAGATGAGAAGCCAAGCCAAGAACTCATCATCAGATTTTACCTGTAAAATCCATTGCCTGGGCAGGAATACCTTTCTTCTTGAGGTTCCCTGAATAGCCTAAGATATCTGAACATGCTAGGAAGTCACTCTCTTACATGTCTTTAAGGCTGAGAACCCAGGCCTCAGGCCAGTTTTCCTCAGAGGAACTTTGTAAATGTTGGCTACAGAGAATAAGCCTTATTTCTTGAAAAATGCCTGGTCAAACCTGATTAAATGAGCATCCTTCTCAAATATGACATTACAGGCAAAATCTTGGTTGTACTGCCAGAGTTTCTAATCATGTCCTGCTCTCAAAGAAGGCAGGCTCCCATTGAATCTATATAAATATAGATTCATTGCAATGAAAATAGGAATATTCAGTAAGAATTTCAGAAACTTGAAAGGGTGAGTCAGGAAGAAAAAGACAGAAGTTTTGCTTTGTATGCAAGAGATAGGAAATCTATGGAATTGGTGAGTGATAGAATATTTATATCCAGAAAACAGCGTTAAAATATTAACAAAATTTCAAACAAATTCCCAATCATCTTTCATGAGCTCATTCAGTTTTTGTATAGTATTTTCCCCTTTTCCATGGTTTTACTTTCCAATTCTTTTTCTTAAAAAAAAATTGTCTGCAATCAATCATAGCCCAAAAATATTAAATGAAAATTTCTAGCAAGAAATAATTTGTAAGTTTTACGTTACATGCTATTCTGAATCGCATGATGAAATCTTGTGTTGTCACCCCACTGTGTTCCACACCAGGCATTAACTATCCTTTGTCCACTATATCCATGCTGTATACACAACCAGCTCATTAGCCACTTGGTACACGTGATAGCCATCTTGGTTTTCACATCCACAGTGACTAAGATGAAATGTTTGTGTTCAGGTAATCCTTTATGCAACAGAGTGCTTCATGGCTCAAGAATATGGATGCTGGTAATTCACATATGCCACGGAGAAGCTGTGAAATGTTTCCTTTAAATGAAAAGGTAAAAGTTCTTTATTTAGTAAGCAAAAAATTGTATGCTGATGTCATTAAGATCTACAATAAGAATGAATTTTATATTCATAAAGGAAAATAAATTCATACTAATTTTGCTGTCCTAGTTCAAAATGCAAAAGTTATGGCTGTAGTCCATGTAGAGTTGCCAAGTTATGGGAGTTGATATGACCTTTATTTTCAGGCATCCACTGGGCATCTGGAAATGTTCGTGGAGGAGACGAAGAACTACTACAATCACTTCTTGTCCTTCTAGGTCTGGGATTGGTTGTCTCATGGACACATCTGCTTGTCAACTGGATGTGTGGAAATTCTGACTTGGTCCAGTGATATGATCTGATTGTGTTTAAGCAATGTCATTAGAAATTTGTACTCCACTGTGTCTGCCCCAGTCCTGTTCCACTAGACTCTAAGACAATTCTCTGTTGAGAATGAACACTCTAACCTATATCCAACTGCAAGGATTTCATGAAAGCATCTGAGTAAACCAAAACATTCCCCCCAGAATTGATCTGCTGGTGATAAAAAACTAAAAATGACTATTACTCACTTATTGATATTTTTCAAAAATGATCTCAATAGAGTTTGTTACATTAGTAATGCAATTGATGAGAAAATCTGGCTATTTATATGGCACACAAAACAAAATAAAGTCAATCCAAAAAACATTCTAGGCAAAATGTCTATAAACACAATGTTTAGATAGTTTTTCCAAAGAAGAGCACACAACACACCTAATTTATGAAAATGGAGATATATATATATATAATCTATATAGAGAAAGCATTTTCAGACATAACATAAAAATCCTGCGACATTAGATGCATATATACCCAGCACATAATCAGAATTTACCAAAAACATACTAAGATTACAAAAAACAAAGATTCAGTATATCTGAAGTAGGTTCTTGGTATCAGTATATTAACAAAATGCATAAATAGGGCCGGGGATTTAGCTCAGTGGTGCCACTCCCTGCCTCACAAGCACAAGGTCCAGAGTTCGATCCCCAGTACCAAAAAAAAAAAAACTGCATAAATAAGTGATGGGAATTCCCAAGAGAAAACCACTCCCCTAAAATATATTGTGTCCAAATTAAATAAGTAAAGCTGAAACCAATTTAATGTTTAAAAAATAACTGAAGTGATGAATGATAACAGGAAACTGATGTCTGGCATTAGGCAAAGCATTACCAGGACTCAGGAGAAAGAAACAGCGCATGCCCACACCTCTAGAGCCTTTCCATGCATACACAATTTTTTAAACATTCACACTAATAACCTTTTACCCGTACAAATTTCACCCAGGGAAATATATGCATCTCCTTGGATTTGACAGTGCTACCCCTGCTTCTAGTCACTAGTAACAGTTCAAACAATCTGAATCATTTCTAACACTTCCTTAGATGAACAAACAAACCTTCGTGATTTTCCAGGGGCCTCAAAGGTAGTGTTAGGTGCTGATGCAGCTAATAAGAAGCATGCTTAACACAGAGGCCCCAGCACCATTTGTATTTTTCTCACTTTAACACGTTTGCTCCACCTCAGGTGAAGCTGCCGCCCCCGTGCTTAACCTCAAAACATTTCCTGCCATCACTGTATTTGATGTTTGTTAGGTTTCAAGAACTCTCACCACCAACTTGCAGCATCTCCCTCTGTCCAAAGCCATCTACCCCAGGCATCTCTGAATTTAACTGATTTGCCTACCCAACTGTTTCTTGAGACATTGGGACTTAGACTTTGAGCATATTTCCGTTACAGTGCTCCCCTCCTCCTATTGCAGCACCCCTTAATGCAGTTTTCCATCCTAATGTATAGGTTAGGTTTTCCTTTGCCAGCAGTGATGCCAGGACTCGGACGGATGCTGGCCACTCTTCAGCTCCTCTCTCCCCCAAGTGTTAATGCCAGCTCTTTGTTGCTATTTCTTTCTGGCTGGGAGAATCAGGATCCACAGAGTGGTGAGTCATGATCCCCATTTAGGGTTCCAGATATCTTCTGTGGTGGCACAGTAAGAACTTGATTTTATTTTTCTTTGGGTTTTGTAATTTTTCCTATTTTTCTGCCTTTTGGGGATTTGGTTAAAGGCCCCGATTCTCTCCCAAGAAATCATGCCTTGGTTATGGTCCCAAGGTCTTCAGCATCTGCAGGTATTCCTGTTGTTATTATGGCCCCTGTCCACCCAACTGTGGTCCCTCACACCCCTCAGTTGCACGTAACCTGTGCCCTCATCAGTCCCAATTCAGCACTGCTCAAAAATGACGAAGTCTTGAACTTAATCTCCAGTGTCCTCTTTGGGGCATCTTAGGATCTGCCCAAATCATCTCCTTCTGTGAGGGGCTCTTGCATATCACATCCATAAGACCTCAACCAAGGAACAGAGTCCTCTTTTCTCAATTGCTGGCTTGTTAGGCATAGAAACAAAATATTTCCTGCAAAAGCTTTCCAGAGGCCGTTGCTTCCTTCAAAGCCTGTCTTCCTTTTCTGATTCCTTCTAAAACCTGTCTCCTCTCATCACCTACCCCTGAATCTCCTTCTCCTTTTACCACTTTCCCTCCAGCTCCCTGGGGTCCCTGAACCTCCCCATTTCCTCATTTCTAGCTGCTGCACCCCTCCTTTCTGCTTCCCATTAGACCCTCGATTCCCTTTGCTCACCTGAGCCTAAAGTCTCTCCCCCTGGCTCTGGCAGAGCTCGGGGAAATCAACATTACAATCTGAGGCTGAAAGGTTACCTAGAGACCACCAGACTCTTCTGTCCATTCAGATGGGCTTAGGAGACATGGCATGGATGCTCCTCTCCTCTATCCCTCCCCTGAAATCTAGGTTACAGCATCCATAGAATTACACATCAGGCCACAGACAGCTTAAGAGTTCCCCACACGGATACTGATGAAAGGGCTTCAGCCCTCATGTTGTGCTAGTTGTTTCAACTTGCCCCATTGACTAAAAACACCATCCTTAGGAAAAAGTGGAGCTGAAGCAACAATGAGAGTCAGCTCTTCTATGTAAACCAGGGAGCTTTGCATTTTTGTGATTATGCCTGAACCATGGCTAAAATTTTTAAATTAGATGTAGCCAAGGGGAATGAGTTTGAAGTTCCAACACTCAGGAGGCTGAAGTCAGAAGATCACTCAAATCCAGGAGTTTGAGACCAACCTGGCTCCAAATGGTATTACAAGATTAAATCCTAAAATCCATTAAAGGAGGTCCATTTGGTTCAGCTTAGATGTAAATAAGAGCCTATATAAACCAAATATTCCTGAGCTTCAGAGAAGTTAAGGAGATTAAATTTGTAATACAATCAATGTGAAAAAGTGTTCCCATAAAACCTTACCAAAATGTTTTTAAAATTTAACACACAACTTAGATAAATTTTTGGTCAGTGAAAATAATTTCATATTGCTGAATTAATAAACATAGTATGTCTTCTGCATTCTCAGCATTGAAAAAATAGTCTTATTCTGTCTGAGTGCTTTCTTCCTAAACTTATACAGCTATACTGAATCTTCTGGGTTGATAATATATTCGTGATATATTCTAATGTGTGCTTTATATATTCATAGTATATTATGTCTCATGATTATTACATCTGCAATTTTCTCTTGGAAAAAATTATGCTCATCTATTTTCATAAATTAGATGCATTATGCACTGTTCTTTGAAAATAGAATTAATCTTTACATATATACATATTTTGTCTAAAACTTTTAGAACAGACTTTGTGTCATATAAAAATCTAATTTCCCTGTCACTTGTACTTATTTCCATAGTTAACTTTCATCAGACCTTTTGCTTTGAAAAATAGCCAAAATATGTCAATAATACTCATTTTAAGTCTTTTTTTAAACTACAGATGGTTAATGTTTTACTCTGATGCTTCCCCATGAGGACTTGTAAATCAGCAATAGGCCAGTGGGCTTTGTCTTTAAGAGAATGGACCATCTCAGAGACCCCTGGGAAAGGACAATACTGAAAACTCAGGCAAAAGCCTGTGATGGAATCACTTCAAACTGTAGGATGGGGCCAGGGATTTAGCTCAGTGCTTCTGCCCCCTGCCTCACAAGCAGAAGGTCCCGAGTTTGATCCCTGGTACCAAAAAAAAAACCTGTAAGACCAAAACAGTGCCCAAAGCAGAGGAGTCTAGACCTCCCGCTGAGAGACATGAGTTCCTGAGACTGCTGATCTAGGATGAAGTAGAAAAGGATTAATAACATAGCATGGAATGAACTGATGGTAAGTGATTATGGACTCACTTTGGACAGTCTTGTTGCTTTAATAATCTATTTTCTGGATATAAAGGATCCCTTTCTCTTTTCTCTTGAACCTATCCCTCAATTCCACCAATGATAACCTTTCCTTGTAAACAGAAGCGAAATTTCTATCTCTTCCTTCCTGATTCACCCTTTCAAATTTGAGAAATTCTTACTGAATACCCTTATTTTCATGGCAATGTACATATTTGCATAGATTCCATGGGAGCATATCCTCCTTGAAAACAGGACATAACTGGAAACACTGACAGTACACCAAGGTTTTGCCTGGAATGTCATAGTTGAGAAGGATGCTTCTTTAATCAGCTATGAGCAGGCACTTCTCAAGAAATAAGGCAGACTCTGCAGCCAATGATTACCAAGTTCCTCTTGGGAAACCTGGCCTGAGCCCTGGCTTCACAGGGTTCCTGGTCTAACAGGCATGTAAGGAAGTGTCTTCCCAGGAGACTTAGGAATCTTAGGCTGTTCAAGGAAGCCCAAGAAGAGAGAAATTCCTGCCAAAGCAATGGGTTCTGCAGGTAAAACTGATGGTCAGTTCTTGGCTTGGCTTCTCATCTTCAAGAGGCTTTGAAATTTGAGATTCTTTATGAAAACTTCCTGCAGAGCCAATGTAAGAAGACTGATGTGTAAGTTGCCATTCTTGCAGTACTTATGTAAACAGCCAGTGTAAGTCAGCCTTATTGAGTGGTCAGAAATAGTCTTTCTTGGGGGTTATGTTTGATCAAGTGGGGGAAGGGAATCAGTGGAAAGAAGTTCTGTGTTTCAGTGGGAAACTAGCACAGCCTTCTGGATGCCCAGGTTCTTGTGCATATGTGTTTGAGCTGCTTTGACCCTGTGTGTAAATGGCATGAGACTGATGGAAATGCTGGCTCTGTGCTGTCTGCTTGCCAAGCTTTCTCTCTCCCTGTGTGCAGCAGTTGGTCCCTGCCTCAATCAGACTAGAACCTCTCACTTTGTGGACTTGGACCAGATTTTCTATCCTTCCAGTTCCTTAAGTATCTGACTACAAACTAACCTTCTGATTTTTCTCTCTCTCTTTGCTCTGCACACTAAAAATTGACCACTTCCATCCTTACTGAGACTTTCTCTTCTGGCTGCCCCCAGTTTCCCAAGAATCACTGCAAGCAAAAGTCCACTAACTTGTTATATGCCTGTAAGACTCACACTGCAGAGGGCTGAGGAATGAATCACTAAGCACAGTCCTATTTCTCTCTGGAAAGCCACTTTCTGAACCACTAACCATGTTTTCTTAATTGCTTAGGCCAGGCCAGGCCTCATAGGAAAAGTAGTTCAAACCATGTACAATGTCACCAAGACCATTAGGGAACTCAGAACAGCGCTGCCTGCTCAAAAGTTTTCATCCACCATCTTTGGAATCCCCTGAATTGGACATCTTTGGGTTCAACTCCTGTTTCTTTAACTTAATACACCCTTTTACACTAATATTTCTTTTTTTTCTTTTAGACATCCTGCTTTCAGATGTCTGATCAAAGGGCACTTAAATATCTGATGGTTCAAAAGGACTAACTCTGAAGAAACTCTGACCCCAGGGATTATTCTACTCTGCCATCCCTTGTTGAAATCTCCTCATCACTGTGTTGCTCAGGACTTTCTTTCTGACTTGTCCTGGACAAAAGATGGTGCTGACAAAGGTGTTCAAACTTTGTCCTCAAAACAACTGTATGCTGTTTTGCCAAAACAAACAGCCCTCCACTCTACATGAACCTCCTGGACTTGAATTTGTTCCTTCTCAGACCTAGAGACCCACTCTACCGCCTAACCATATCCAAACTCCCACTTCAGCTTCTCTGATGGTGCCATGTTGAATACGGTCCACTGAGTTTCATGGATCCCCATCCACACACTGTTAGAAGACACCCTTCCTAGGACTCTGCTTGCCTGTGATTCTTGCCTCAGTCTCTGAGCATCAGACACCTTCCTACTATGATAGTTGCCCTTAATAACACTTTTTCTCACTTAATTTGACTTTTTTTGCTCCTTAACATGGCATAAGATATCCTTTAGGATTTGCTTTGGGAGAGGTGAAATATAAAAAGTTGTCGAGAAATGTGAATATTTAATTAAATGGGATACTGGATTACCAAGGAACAATACTTGGTTCCCTGTTTAATCCAAATGACATTAAGAGATTTTTAAGGCAGATGAGAGAAGTAACAAGATTATTTTAAAATCCAACTTTTTTAAGTGAAGACTTTGTTTTCTTTAATAATGAAGGACATGTTAAAGTCAACACCAAGCATAAGAAATTATTCTGATGAGACCTTGAATATTTATAGTCTGTGAAAATTACTCAGAAAATAAAGGAAAGTCTCTTACAAACTTGTATTGAAAAGATCACTAGCCAACAAAATATATGATTTTAATAGAAAGAAACCTAAATTGTAGTTTTACATCAGTATAAAATTTAATGTTACTGCTCTCATTTACAATCTTATAAATAAATAACTTATTTAAACTTAGCTGTCTACAAAAATAAAATACAATGTCCTTTCCTTGAAGCTTCAACAACATTATCCAGTCAGGGTTTTCCCTACACCATGTGTACTGGAACAATTATTCATTTTATGGTAGAAAAGTCACTCTCATTTTCCTTAACAAAACACATCCTATGTGTTTTGCATACAAAGTGCTCCCTTTGCCGTGATCACTCCCAATACAATCACATTCACATTCGGTGCTTAACAGTAACTTCTATTATAAAGAAAACTCTTGGGTTTAATGTAAAGAAAAGCTGTTCCTGGCTACTTGTTAAAATAGTAAATATATCTTACTCAAACTACTACAGTAGAGGAAAGAGGCTGCAGAACAGGGTTGAGTTCAGCTGCAAGGAGAGCTAAGGATTTCCAGCCAAGGCAGAAAGGTAGGGGAATCAGTGCATCGGAGATTACCAAGAATAGCTTGGTTACTAGGAAGGGTAGAGGGATTCTCGATAAACTGGATTAATAAAATTACTGCTGAAAGAAGGTCAAGAACTTAGATATAAGGGGTGATGAGCTTAATAAAATCCCAGATAGCAAGAACTCAACATACAGATAAGTGAGGCATATAGAACACCAAATAGCCTTGATCAAAAAAAATCTACACGAAGGCATATAGTTGTTAAGATTCCAGAAACTTAACAGAAGAACAAAATTCTACAAGCAGTTAGAAAAGAAACAAATCACATACAAAGCAAAGCCCATCAGAATCACAGCAGACTTCTCAATGCAAACCCTCAAGGCAAGAAGAGCTTGGAGTAAAGTATTGCAAGCCTTAAAGGAGAACAGCCTCCAACCCAGATTGATGTACACTGCAAAACTGTCTTTCAAAATTGATGGAGAAATAAGATACTTTCATGACAAAGAGCACCTTAGGAACTTCATGAATACCAAACCAGCACTCCAAGAAATTTTAGACAATATCCTAGGAAAGACAATGAGGATCACAACTCCAGGAAGCCCAGCAGAATGAATCCATCAGGCACAACAAGAAATTACATGCAAAGGTGGAGAATCCAATGGAAAGAAAAAGTCATGACAATGATAAGTCAATACGTATCAGTTATAACCATCAATGTTAATGATCTCAATTCACCAATCAAAAGAAATAGATTGGCAGAATAGGTCAAGAAGAAAGATCCAACAATATGCTGCATACAAGAAACACACTTAATTCAAAAAGAAACTCATAGACTGAAAGTTAAAGGGTGGAAAACAATACTCCATGTTACGGGAACCCCAAAAAAAGCAGGAATAGCTATCCGCTTTGCAGATCAAGTAGATTTCAAACCAACACTGATTAAAAGAGGCAAAGAAGGACACTACATCCTTGTAAAGGGAGAAATATAAGAGGAAGAGATGACAATCATAAATATCTATGAACCAAACACTAGTGCACCCAACTATATAAAACAAATACTAACAGATAAGAAAAATCATATAAGCACTAACACAATAGTAGTGGAGGACATCAATACCCCATTGTCACAAATAGATAGAGCAACTAGACAAAAAACAAGCAAGGAAATATTAGAACTCAATCAAACTCTTGAACAAATGGACTTAACAGATGTTTACAGAGTGCTCCACCCCACAAAATCAGAATACACATTCTTTTCAGCTGCACACGGGTTGTTCTCCAAAATAGACCACATACTCGCTCATAGAACATATTAGGTAAGTGCAAAGGAATTGAAATTATCCCCTGTATATTATCAGACCATAGTATGGTGAAATTGGAAATCAATAGCAAAAGAAACTGCAAAAATTTCATAAACACATGGAAATTGAACAACACACTTCTGAATAACCAATGGGTCACAGAGGAAATTAAAGAAGAAATCAGGCAGTTCATTCAATTAAATGAAAATGACAATACAACATATCAGAATCGATGGGACACAATGAAAGCAGTCTTACGAGGGAAATTCATAGCAGTGAATACTCATATTAGGAAAACAGAGCTAGCCGAATTAAACAACCTGATGCTGAACCTCAAGCTTCTAGAAAAAGAAGAGCAGGACAACCCCAAAGCTCATACAAGGGAGGAAATTATAAAGATCAGAGCAGAAATCAATGCAAGGGAGACTAAGAGAACTATACAAAAAAATCAATGAAGCCAAGAGTTGGTTCTTCGAAAGAATCAATAAAATTGACAAACCCTTAGCCAACCTTATCAGAAAAAGGAAAGAAAATGCCCAAATCCATGCAATTAGGAATAAAAGGGTGAAATGACAACAGACCCAGCAGAAATCCAGAGAATCATGTAGAGAAGGAGCGTGTGTGTGTGCATGTCTGAGAGAGAGAACCTGTGTCCATTCTGACCTCTCTCTCTTCTCACCAAGTCACCAGGGTTCAATCATGGGGACTCCACCCCAATGACCTGAATCCTACTCACTTCCCAAAGAGCTCGGCTCCATGTACCATAGCAGAGCTAAGTTTCTACGCTCTTCATGCTTCATAATGGGGAACAGATTTCAGCCCATGAGAGCTTTGGGAGTACATTCATGCCATATGCAAACACAGCCCCTACTCTGTACTCCTGCTCTTCCCAGGGATGAGTGGGCTGAAACTCCTCTACCTCTTACCTTTCCTGTCATAACACTTGCTATAAGAGTTGGCAAATTTCTCTACCTTCATTTTTCTCTGCCATAAGTCAGGAACTTCCAGGACCAAGAATTGTTATGGCTTTTTCATGGCAAGAGGAGACAAGGGTTTGCAGTAGGGAGTGGGCAGCTGTTTCCAGAAGGCTGTGCATGGCGCACTCTCAGTAGGCCCACATGGACCTAATAAAAGGGTGGACTTACCAAGTGTCTTTCCACATCTTACAATCCTGTTGTGGGAACAATGCAAACTTATACTGAGCAATTAGAAAAAGCTGAAGACTCTGTGAGGTAGACAATGAATAGAGTGATTTACTTTTGAACAAATGTGTCACCTCTCACACACCCTAATGGAAATCAGAACCTGCTAACCAGGGGAGTTTGGGACGTGTGTTTATTCCAGGATAACCTCTCTCCAGTCAGAATCAGCAGGGAAGCCCTCCTGAGAGCCTCGCTCTGCAGCAGCTTCTGAGCAAGCTGTACACCAAATCAGTTCCACCTCTTTTAATTCAGCCAACATGAACATCCTCTGCTTTTCAGGACTGTGAGCTGCATTCTTCAGATGTATCCCCTAGCCCATGACTAGCACAGTTTCTGTGCAGCGCTGTCCATACCAAGGCAGGATAAATCCTTGGGCAGTCAGTGACTTGCAGCATAGCTTCCTATCACTGCCATGGTTGAGAGCTGCTCTGAGATTCTGAGTCCTCAACATTTTCTGCTCACCTGGCATCAGGTCAAGCATATGTTACCATGACAGAAGGGGCCATTAAGTAGAAAGCTATGCATTTGTGTAGTAAGAAGCAGTCTCCCGGACCTCTGAGCACCAGGGAGACTTGGGTGAGCAGTGTAGACAAGGTGTCTGCCCTACACTTTGTGTAGTTGAGTTCTAAATTGCAAGATGTATTCTTGGAACATAGATCCCATCATATTTTAGTTGAATCTAGGAAGTTGCATTGGTAATAAGCTGTCTTAGCTGATAGGCAGACAAAAAAAGACTGAATTTATTTAGCTTCATTAAATTTCTGAAAAGTGCCATTCAATAATTGTATTTCCAAACTCTTTTCTAGAATTTTTCATTCACTCCTTTTCCAACTAAATAAAAGTGGGTACCTCAAGCAAGTCCAACATGTTTATTCAGTTCTTTAAATCTGCATTCATCTACCTTAAATCCTTTTTCTTGTAAGTCCATAAGCAGAGCCTGTAGCTAGGCTCTTACTGCCAGTGATGGGTTAAGGAAGAAGAACCTGGGGAAAAGGACAGGAAGTAGAAGAGGCAAAAACAGGAGCTGAGGCCCCAGACTCTGGGGAGGTCTGGGGCATAAATTACATCCTGAAGGTGGTCTTCACACAAAAGAGTAGACTAGGGATACTGTAGTCCTATGGGTAACCAGACAATGGACACAGGCTGCCCAAATACTGAGACAGGTTAGATTTACTCCTTCTATCACAAACTCTCTGTTTTCAGACGGTCACAATTTCTGAGGGGAAATACACGAAAGGAAAGTCAGTGCAGTGCGTTAACCTGCCGCTGGTGCATTTGGTGCTGAGCACTGAGCTGTCCTGCCACCTGCCTTCTCTGCCATTCTTGTGGAGTCTCCCTCAGGCTGTGGCTCATGCCTCTGCCAGGTCAGTGATGCGAGGACTCTGGGCCCCTAGTTACCATGCTTTCCGGCCACAGTGGGAGATAACCAAGGGCCTCCCGGGTGGGCTTCCAAAGGGCAGGACAGGACGTTCTGCTGCTCCCACTGTGCAGCATCAACCTCTGTTGGCCCAGGGACACGCCCTCTCACACCTCACCCCAGGCTCTGCACCCCTGAGTTTTAATCCCAGGCCTCCCCTCCCCCAGGGTCTTGCAGACCTGGAGTTTCTGCGTCTGTAACTCAGAGAAGGTAGCACCCAGCCTTCTCATCTGGCCCGAATCACATTTTACATTGAGATTTCTCACTGTGGGGTTTTTGCTGACCTTGGACAGCACCCTTTGGTTGACTTATTTCTCTGTCTTTCCAGGGGAACTGAACCCAGTTCTGTCTCCCACTTCCCTGGCCTCCAGGGCCTAGCAGATTGCACCCGGGTCTCCTTGAGCTCAAGCTGAATTAGCAACTGACTTGCACCCCAGGACCGGATGTGTTTTTCTCATGGTAAGTCTGGCTTCCCAGAGTTCCCCAGCAGATTTGGTTCCAATGACACTCATTATCATTCAGTCCACAATTATCTTTCAGTCAACAAAACAGACAGCTTTGAGAGGTTTAAGCACTCCATATTTTACAAGCACCCCAAACCTTTACAAGCACATATTTTTAGAGACTCCATGGCAAATTACTTGCAGATGAAAGTCGTAAGTTTTTCCCATGCAGAAATGCTCCCTTCCCTCTCCCTCTCCCTCTCTCTCTTTCTCTCCCTCTCTCCTCTCTTCCTCTCTCCCTCTCTTTCTCTCTTTCTCTCCTCCCCCTTTCTTTGCATTTGTGTTACTCAGACCTGAAAACTTACAAACTTGTTTTATTTTGTAGTAAAAGGTGGTTGTGAAGAGGACATGGAAAACATTTTCAATCATCCCATAAAGAGGCAATTCAACACCTCAAAAAGGTGCCAGGAACCTCTAGTCAGCCGCCACTGGCACTGGACGAGATAAAGTCTAAGGGACACCTTAGACTGGACACAGAACAAGAGGGGTAGATGAGGATACCTTCTTTCCCTTTGTTTTTTTCAAAATGGGAAAAACTGTACTAGGTAGACTGTGTAGCACAGCAGGCTGGAGGCTTGCCAGGCCTTCTTCCCTCACTGCATGGAATTCATACTTAGCTCCAAAGAGTGTCACCTCGTCTCTTCTACATGCAGAACTGGCCTGGGCAGACCCCATTGGAGATAGTTAAAATTACCTTTAACAGTTTGACTCTTTAGAGGAAAGAACTACGTGAGAACAGTGAGAAGCCCGTCTACTGGGTATTCTAGTCAGATAAGCCTTCAGTTTAGGGCCCATCTTAAAATATTCTTTGTTTTCACAAGTGTAGAAGATTTTTATTCCTTTTGATTCTTATTGCAAGAGACCTCTGTTAATTGACCTACAAAGTTCTGACTAGTTTTTTTATATTTATAAACCTAAAAATTATAAAAATTATTTTAATTCAACTTGGCCAAATACATCTGAGTGCACTCTGGTTTATAAACAAGTTGTCTTATGTGTGTGCGTGCCTGTCTGTTCAATTTGTTACAACATGTACAGCTGTTATGTTTGAGCTTTTTTCTTTTGGCATTTTGGATTTTTAAAGATGTTTGCCTGTAACTCAAGTTGGCTTATAGATAAATATAATTAAAGACATGCTTCCCCCAGGCTGCCAGACATTATTATCCAAATAATGTCAACTGGTTTTACAAATACAGTACATATTGCTGTCTATAGATAATATCTCAGGAATCTTTCATTGGTCAAAATGAATAATGTGTTAATTGTTTTTATCTGGCTCTCATAGGTCATCTAAAGATTTGTTAAGATAATTAACTAAAGACTCTTGGGCTTAGGAAAACTACTGGACAGGATTCCCCTTGGTAAATAAAGGAGTAGCTACCTGGAAAATTTTTTCCAGCCTTTGTTCACAAAGGAGACCCCAATAATTTCCATAGCCTTGTCAGAAATACATTGCTAAACATATTGTGATATGTATACAATGGTCATGGTCAAACAGCTAAGTTTTCTGTAGGAAAACAAGGTTTTATTTAAAATGCTCTTAGTACAAAACAAAATTAAGGGACAAAGGGTTTCATGTAATGATACTCACTGTTATTTCATGGTATACACATTCATGCCTTCCGGGTGTAAGGTCCTCTAGGATATTGTTTGTGGTGATGATCTTTTTTGACTCAGGTATCTGCCTTTCTTGCACTCCAGCTACTTGTGATAAGAGGCACATGTCAAGCCAGCATGAGAAAATCAGTCAAATAATAGTTTTCTTAAAGACTTACGTGATGTATGTTATATGTGTCACCACACTTAGGGATGTTCAGTTGCCAGATGGTTGAAATAACGTCACACAAAAATCAGAGGCTAGACATGATGAACTCCTAGGGTGCATTTATAGGCCAATATGTATGTTCTCTTTAGATGGCACCCTACTAAAGGAAAACAAATAAGAGTTTTCTTTATGTCATGTCTTGTGATCAGATGGAGGTGTTTGGCTGAAAGACTATTCCATATTAAGATAGACATGTAAGTGTTACAAAGAAAATGTCATCATGATTGTCATGCTAAAATACTATGTCTAGCTCTTGATCTTAAGTTTCTCTATAATATATAACTGTTGTCTGTTAACGTTCTGCAGGGATTCAACTACTAAAACAACCATGGTTGGTAAGAAATAACAGCCCTCTAACTGTGCTTTGTACTTCAAAAGTTCTTGATGTCTTAACTATTATAATGGTTAAGCTCACTGCTCCTACTGAAATGCTTATATCACTGAAATTCTCTTCTGGGTGTTCAACATCTAAAGTTTGGATACCAAAACTAGAAAGGGCCATGAGGACAGCCAATATTTTGGCCCTGGCCCCTCAAGGTCAACAAAGATCCAGGACACAAAGGAACCTTTCCTAGAGGAGCCTACATTTTTGGTAAATCACTCAAACTCCTGAGCAGGGAGATTGCTGGGCACCAGAGGACAAATGGACCATGTGCCAAAGGAGGGTCACAAAGGGAAAAATCTCCCATGCTTTCACTGAAAGCAACATGGTCAAACAAGGCTGTGGCCCATCCTGATAGCTGACACTGACAGAGGAGCTGAGAGGCTCTGTGCATGGTTCCAAAGTAATGGCCCAGTGGACTTAACTGACCTTGATAGATAGCAAGAGATTCATACTGATTGACACAGGTCTCACTTTAACTTGGTCTTAAACACCCAGCAGAAAAGAATAAACAAAAGAGGTATAAAATAATGCCATAGTAATAAAGCTAGATATAAAAAGGGGCTCCAGTCACTGACTCCTTCTGGCAGTTTCCAGCTACACCAGTAGCTGACCACAGTTACGGGTTATTAGGAAAAGCTATGTTAGAATCTATAAGAGCCAACAGGTTACAATCACTATTTCAATTTCTAAGTGTGACTTTCTCCCCAACCTGCCCTTCCATTTTAGTGTGCTCATGCCTAGATTATACATGCTCTAATTTCTTTAATGTTTTGTTCATTCTTGCCTAGAGGTTACCAAACTCCAAAAGGTCATACAAATGGAACCGATGACAAATGTGCTAGACTTCTTTTACTGGGATCCACCAGTTTGACCTTGTAAACAGCTCATAACTGTTAAACTACACAATACAACTTCTATGTTGGGATTCTGAATTCCCCTGGACCTTCTCCTTATCTTCTTTGTGGGAGGCTATTACTACTTCCTCCCAGTGGAAAACCTTGTTGGCTATATTCATAGCAATCCTGCTGACCTTATAATTTGGCCCATGTATTCTTAATTGTGTCTTTGGCTTTGTCTCCTCCAGACTCAAAGCTATACAGCTACCTAGATCACAGTGCCTGGCCCCTATGGAAGGCCTTTAGATAGATCCTCTGTAGAGTAACTGACTGCTGATCAGAACTGTGACCCTTTTCAGCTGGAAGTAGCCAGAATGGTCTTCGCCCTGTGCCTTCCCCCCACAGCAGTTAGGGGTATTTCTTCAGAGTGGGGAATATTGCAGATGGGTAAGTTAATTAGACAGCTTGTAGGCAGTTAGACAGGGCCAGCCCACAAGGAGCCAACATGGAGGACAGTGAAGACACATTCACTGAAGGCCAGCATTGTAAAAGGAGAGAAACCACCACACCCATGTAGGTTGAACAGCAGAGATTGATACCCTAAAAGGGTATCAATCACCTGGGTGGGGGCTGAGGTCTTAACCCAGCCTTTCTGGGAAATATCCCTGACCCACCCTTACTGAAAATACTTGTATGCTTGCTCCATGACTTGCTCTCCCATTTGACCCCTATTTAATCAATATTCCCTGGGAGACTGTACTTGTAATCTTACTGGTTGGTTGTGGTTTTGCCCCACCTCATGCCCACCTTGTACATTTCCATTGGGTCTTAGAGTTCTGTCCCACTCTGTACCCGCTTCACCACCTGGCTTTGCTGTATAAAACATCTTTGAACCATGGGGAGGGCGGGCAACCCACTTTCTGGTCCCCCGTGTCTCTCTTAGACAGAAGTTTTCTTTCTCTCAATAAATTTTTCCTACTCTTAAAAAAAAAGGGTGCTAGGAATTGCTGCAGATGCTTAATACAGCCTGCACTGTGCTGAGATGTTTTGTTCGCCTTCCTGAAGCTCACACCCTGTAATGTTTTGAAGCACTCTCTAGCCCCACGTTGGGGCTTCAAGAGAAAGGAGGAAAACTCAAACCACTTCTTTTTGCAATTAATTATTTCTTCTGGGAAGGTGTTCCTTGTAATTGTGGTGTGTATTTTTATGTATCCATTGTTGCTGATTGTTGTCTCTTATGCTCTATTTAGAAGCAAAACTTGGACACAAAAATAGAACTAATCTTGACTATGTGACTCCAAATATGCAATTCACTCTCCACAAGAAGTACAGAGATGAAATGGATTATTTACATTACCATTAATAAAGATTAAAATTTATTGAAGGCTTGCTGTGAGCCAGGCACCCTGTACACTGTTTATATACATTGTTTCATTTCATACTCATAGCAATTTCCCAAGAGAGACTATCTTCATCTCTGTTTAACAAATACAAGAACTGAGGCTCAGGGAAGCTGAGTCACCTTCCAAAAATGAGGTAGCTCATAAGCAGAGAAGCTGAGGTTGTGCCTTGCAGGGGACAGCCGGGATTCTCTCCTTGGAGATAGCTACGTAAGTTACATTCTCAGGCCTGGTTTTGCTAGCCAAGAGATCAAAACTAAATCACACACTCTGTGGTCTCACTTTCCTCCCTCATTGAATGGCCATACTGTTTATTCCTATCCATCCCTTCAGCCATCTGTTCATCATAGAGCAAAGAACGCATACTGTTTCACGTTTTGCTTGTACGAGTCACTGGTGGATCTCAAAGAACAGAAAGTATTACACATCCATTTCATATCTCTGTGCCCTAAACCACTAACCTAGATGCTTTACATGTACCAATTCATTTAATCCTCACCATACCATCAGGAAGACATTGCTGTTATCAGCACTTACTTCATACTCAAGGAGGTCACATGGCTCTCAGCACAATCACATTAATAGATTTGAACTTAGGTTGTCCATTTCTGGGGTCTGTGCTCTTCATTACTATGCTATACAAAAAAGTAATTTAATTTCCTTTCATACATACAAGTTTAACTTCAGAATAGAATTTTATGTACATATTTATCTCCCTTATCTCTTTACTCTTTAGCTCTTGTTTTTATTCTGTGATCTCCATTTATTTTTGCATAATTGGAGGTGTGGATTTTATTGTATACTGCTTTAAAAAGTGTAAATATTAAATCTAATATATGCATTAATCATAGTTTATCATTGCTTTTTTCTAGGAGCAATATTGAAAGAGAATTCATCCTTTAATTTTCAAGTTTTACAATCTTAAATGTGAAGGGTAGCAGAATTTCCTACTTCAGAATATGCCAATTTGGCATAATGATTATTCTGAGCTAAAGATAATTGGGAAGCAGATATAAACAAAAGCCGTCTGCCCTCCTCTTATTTTTCCAAAAGGGAAAGCATAAATTTATTTCAAGGTTAATCACAATATCCCTTTAGAATATTTAACTATCGAAAATTGATACTCCAAAGCTGTCCAGACCAAAGCAAGTTGGAGGATTTCCGCTTTCTCTGACAAGAGGAGTACTGAGATGGGGAGCGAATGCACAGAAACTCAGAAAAATCTCATGTTTTTTGAATCTAATAATGAAAAAAGTTTACATTTTCATCACTTGTACAGTTTTTGATGTAATTCATTTTTAGTACATTTTATAGAAGCTTAAGTTTGTGATGGGTTATAAATTTCAAAAGTAAAACTGTCCCCTTTCCACAAGTAGTTTGGGAAATATGTAATAAAATTCTATTCAGTCTTGGAGTTGCCATGGATTCTTCTTCCTCTCTCTAGTCGTACAAGTCCACACATTTAGTTAGGCCATCATTTTCCCTTCCCAGGAATGGAATAGTTCACTGTCACTTTGGGAAGAGAGAGAGCAGCCGGCTAAGCAATAAAAGGAAAAGCGACCTTCCTGCTTCACAGCTACAAGCCAGAACTATGAAAGAAGAATAACCTTAGGAATTCTACTCACACTGCCAGCCCAGTACTTTGCCCCTTTATTCCAACAGTTCTGAGACTACTTTTCTTTCCTCTCCACACTGTCCTTCGGTACTTTGCTGAGACTTTTTCAGGTCACTTACAGATGTCCCGGGATAGCTTCTCCCACTAGCTGCTCAGCTCCAGCTGCCCTGGGGACCACAGGGCAGGAAAGTGCAGACCCTCACTAGCTTAGGGCATTAAGTGGAAGCTGTGGGCTACCTCAGCCTCACCTTGCTTTGGTGGCACTTCGCTATGGTTATGTTTTAGTGTCCACACAGGGCACAGGTGACTTCTGACAGGATGGGGGCACACGGAAGATGCTCGAGACCATGAGGCCTGAATGCCTTTTCAAACAAAAAAGCTGAAAGCTCACACTTACTCACCTGTATTTATCTTGCTTACCTGACAGCCGCAAAAAGTACAGAATACACATTCGCAGCCTGTTTACGTGTCCCTATCTCTGAAGAGACACAGATAACTTTTATTGTTTTGGAGGTACTGGGGATTGAAGCCTACATGCTCACCCCCACCTCAGCTCCACTTTTTATTTTTTGACAGAGTCTCCTTAGTCACTAAGTCACCCAGGATGGGCTCAAACTGGGGATCCTCCTGCCTCAGCTTCCAAGAGTGCTAGGATTACAGGCGTGCACCACCAGGCCTAGCTGACAATGGTTAACTCTTAATGCACTTTTCTGGCATTACATCTCGATTATGTTTTCAGGAAATGGGTAACAGTAGACGAGTCTCAGAATGCATCTGCCTTGCTCCCCACATCATATCCCTGTGTTCTGGTCGCTGGTCTCATGGCTTGCTGCAGACCACAGGAAAAAACTACAAAATTGCAGATGTCAGGACAGCTGTCTTTTAGACCGACCTCCTGCTAACAGCAAATCAATCTTTTTCTTCTCTCACCTTTATATGCTTTACCAAACATGTTTGTTAAATGAGGAGCAGTCCACTGTGCCCCAGGAAGCTCTTTCTCTCGGCTCTCCCTTTTGTGGACCCTTACACAGTGGGCTGAAGTGTATGTGTTAAAACCAAGTTCACTAGGCTAGAATACATGTGCTAATATGAAGTTCAGGGCTGCATATTGCACTATGTTAAAAAGGATCAAACTAGAAATGAATTTACTAATGCAGCCTCCAACTGTTAAATAGAACACCTGTAAGAAAGTATGAGCTATCATGGACTGAGCCCCATGTGTCCTTTAGGATAGTACAAAGGGCCTAAAGATACTTTTAACCAGGCTTGTTAAAGTTGACATCATCTTCTAGCAGAAGTTTAGGCCACGAGGCTGCCTACATTTCTGCTTCTCAGAGAAGAGGTCTGCTAACTAAAACAAACAAAAACAGATAGAAAAGAGTCTTTCAAAACTATGTTGATATTTTAAAATATAAGGAAAATTAAATGATCTAAAATTATTTGTCAGATGAATCTAAAAGGGGGAGGAAGAGTTTAAAAGCACTCATTATAAGTAAAAGATGCATGAAGAGAGACCACTAGGAATAGCTTGTAAGATAAAGAGAAATCAAAGGTGTCAGACATACCATCTATTGTGAACATCCTGGTGTCTTCTACTAAAGGTCTCTTCCCAGTTTCAAAATAAATGCGACAAACTGCAGCCTAAGAGACATGTTTACTATAACTAAATGAAAGCAAGCACTCAGAGCACAATGTACTAGTATCAAATGAGTCATTAATCATCAAGAAGGCACTCATCCACACCATTACTATGAGTACAGGAACACCAACAAAATTAACCCACCCTCCACCTAAAATACTTTTAGATAAGTATTTGAAGCCATCCAAAAAAAGAAGGAAGATGACAACACAAAAGCATGCAAAAATCAATGCAAAGATAATAAATTTCTCATAAAATGACATGAATATTGCTGATTTAGAAAAAAATAAAGTTTATACATTTGAATTTAACCAATTTGGTCACACACTAAGAGATGTGCCAATTAATAAAATTTGCAAAGAGAAAGGACAGGCTCAGCAATTTGCTTGGGCTGTGTAATATCCATCATTCTATTCTGTCTACAGTGGTTTAAAACAATGTCTGCCTCATGTGGGAGGCCAAGACCTGTGTGCGGACCATGGCACTGGCATTTCAGCTGTCCGCAGGACAAGTGCTCAGTGAATGTTTGTAAATGGATGAGAATCAAAAGAAAATTTCAAGAGGCAGGACAAGATTAAGAAATTCAAAACAATACAAAAGGTCAACAGTTTTGACTTAAAAATAAAAGTACTTAACCATGAAATATTTACTGGAAAACTTTTTCCAAACGTCTAAAATAGGGAAAGGAAGGCAATGGTGAACTATTACTTATTGAGTGATAATAAGTACCAGGCATCGGGCTCAGAAGTGTGTGTGTGTGTGCGTGCGCGCGCGTGTGTGTGTAAGAATTAAGACTGAAGGGCTGGGGATTTAGCTCAGTGGTTCTGCCGCCTGCCTGGCAAGCACAAGGTCCGGAGTTCGATCCCCGGTACCAAAAAAAAAAAAAAGAAGAATTAAGACTGGAATATAAAAGTTTGTGGATGATATAATTTAAAAAACAGAAAATAAGATAAATTTAAACCCTAAGACAAAATAACCTCTTTTTGTGATAGACTCTAAAGAAACTCCAAGTATTGCAGTTGAATTCTTAAGAACAGTACTTGTGGTGGCTAGAATACGAAAGAAATGGATTTCCTTCCTGGGAGCAAAATCAGTAGCTATGAATTAGTGTATTAATAAAGAGATGTTCATTACCCCACACACACACAGACACACACACACACACACTATCTTATATGTACAAGAACACACATAATCAAAAAAGAGGAAAAGACTCCTTAAAGTTGAAAACACCTTTAAAATGTAAGCATTTTTAAGCAGCAATCAATTCCAGTGATATTTTACCATCCTCCATCCAAACTCCACCCCAGCTTCCACCACTAGATTATCTTGATGTACAAGTTTTATGATGCATCCAGTGGTCCAAAATTCCCACATTATCAGCCCCTGCCATAGCTCAGACAAAGACCAAGCTCCAAAGTCATTCATAGGACCTTACCCATGCTTGATGTATCACCACTTATTTCTGTAAAAAATTCATTACTGAATTTTTATTGGTTTTTTTATGGTAGTAAAAATACAGCATAAGATCTACCCTTTTAATAAATTGTTAAGTGCACAGAAATTCTCTCTAATCTTTAGGGAACAAGTTCCAAGAAGTCTCTTGGATGCTTACAATAGATTGTTTTAGATATCTCGTAAAGGTGGAGTTATACCATACTTGTCTATGATTGGCTTATTTCCCTTAGTGAAGTATCCATCCAGTTTCATCATGTATAATTTTTATGTCAATATTCTTTCACCTGAATTTCTCCCAAGTCACCTATTTGTTGACTTCCAGTGCCCAAATCACATGTTCCTCATCCCTGCATTTTTCTGTTTGTGTGCCTTTTCATGAAGTTTTTCCTGATTTTTCCAATGGAAGCTACCTTTCCCTTCATCATAGAGCACATAGTCCTGCAGATGCCATTTACTGAAACTTTTAATTGGTTGTGACATTTCATGCAGCCTTCACCTGTTTTACAGTTCAGCAGGCTCTGTGTTTCTTCTGTCTACTAATGTTTCCTACTAGGTTACATGTGCATCTTCTCTCTTTATATTCATCATACCCATAGTAATTCTGCAGTAAATATTGTTTGGTTGATTGAAGTCCCTGGGGGAACATTTTATTTGATTTATTTTCCCCAAGGTCTAGGGAGCACCTGAATCGCACAGTAAATGGTCAGTAAACATTGTGCCATATGTAGAGAGAATCAGATTATTTAGCTGAGACCACACTGCTGAATACAGAGAACAGTTCTCAGGGCTCATCTCTGTTGTCCTATGTGTAGCCTTTGACACACTGATAACACACTCTTCACTAGACCTCCAGACACTCCTCCTCTTGGTTTCCTTCTGTGTCACTACTGCCGCTTCTTGGTCTGGTTTGCTCTGTCCTCTTCCTGGCTCTTCACTGTAGAATACCTCGGAAGGGCATTCTACTCCACCCTGATCCAGTGGAGTCCCTGGTCCAATGCTGTGTTTTAAATACACTCACTCCTTGTGAGATCTCGTTAGGTCATGGGTTTTAAATACCCATACAGCATACTAATGACACTCATATTGAAAAGATATGATAAAAAATACAATGAATATTTATACTTTTAATATATTCCAGTAAAAGACGTATTGCCATGAACCCTTCTCAAAACACTACTCTTGCTGGGAACACACCCGTTCCACCTTCTCTCCCTTTCTGAAGCAGTCCTACTGCTTCTGCGAACTGGCTCCACCAGGATTTCATTCTCCACCCACATTAACTGAGCTTCTCACAAGTTCCTCGGGTTTGGTTCTTGTTGCAATCATCTGATTCTGCAAAGCTAGTGCTCTGTCTTATCTTTAGTCCTCCCTACCTTCTTTTCTTCTCTTTTCTGAACTTTGCTCAGAAACTGGAACCAGATTATTTCTGGATAGCTTTTCCTGATGCCACTTAACCTGCTGGATTTTCAGTCATCTCTCTTTAGCACATCTCCATCAATTTATGTAGAAATCAATTCCATCTGATACCAGACAGTTCTCCAGCCCTTCCTGGTCACCTACCATCTTCAGGTATTGTGTTCTGTCTCCTGTCTTGAATGTTTCTCCCTCCCAAGCTTTCCCTGCCTCCCTTGACCAGTACCATGGATATTTCTGACACCTCTAGACTCAATTTTTCACATCCTAACTGAACTAAGGAAGCCCCACATGGCCACATTCTGAGACAAAAGAAAAAGAAACACTCTTCATATTCATGCATAGATGATATTTATGGATTGAATTTTTGTCAAAAAGACCTCAGCACACAGATTTTATATTCCAATTTACTCTCCATTCCCAGGACCTAGGCAGAGATAGGAAAAGGAGGGGAAAAGTAAAATGTTTTAGGGTCATAATGAGCTTCAGGTCATGACCACATAATTCACCTTTTTTATTATACCTGGTTGATCTTTTAAATAAAATACTAGCACCCCATTAAAATGAATGAGATAACAATGCCTCAGAACATCACCCAAGCATCCCTAATTAAGGGCCGTCTTCAAATGTATTCAAAGTGCACAAATCTCTAGGGTTTACAAAATTGACATGCAAATCAGTTGAAGGAAATTTAATGGGATTTGGGGGCAAGAGAGAAAGCAAGAAATTAAAAACCCCCAAAACCATGGGAGAAAAATTATTTTGCTTTGAAAAATGAAATCTTTGCTTCCAACTCTTCTCTTAAATATAGACAAAGTCTCACACTGTAGTTTATATCTTTCTTCTCATTTCCCAATTTCTAGCCTTTGAAGTAGGCAAGAGCCCTAGAGTCCAAGCCAAGTGGCTTATCCAACATTTGAGCGTATCATATAAAATGTAAATAATAATTTATATATCTACATCTGGAATAATAATGCAGATTTAACAAGAAGACAAATTGAAAAACCTGCCAAGCATCCTAGCTCAGGTTCCCACATCGCTGGGATTACAGGCGTGTGCCACCATGCCCAGCTTGAAAATGTTATTTTGTAAAAGGGAAGGGGACCAAGGGAAGCAGGGAGAGAAGAGAGAAGGGAGGGAAAGGAGATGAAAAGGGATTAAAGATGTGTTGCTCACGTGTATCAACTTTCACTCAGAATCTGATCATTATGTCGCGCCAACATGTCCTAACAAAAATTGAAAAACTAATAATCTTACAACCAATTGCAGGACTGCATTGAACTTGAAATAGAGAAAAATACTGCTAAAAATAGAAACATTTCTGTATGAGATAGTTAATATCTTTAAATCTCATTCTTCTCTAGATTAATATAGAAGTTAAATATATATTAAATATATTTACAAAATGAATATAAAGTTTAACAGGAATAATATATAGGAATAACAGAAATATTTGGAGGAAAAAAGGAATATTTGTTCTACGTAATAAAGAAAGTGTTTTAAAAGGCTAATAAGGCTAAACAGTGATTCTCAAGTGGGAGAGTTTTGTCTGCCAGGGGTATCTGTTAGTCTCTCGGAGATAGTTTTGCTAAATGCAGCTGAGTTGAGGGAAGAAAGATGTGTTCCTGGCACAGTTCTAGGCAGCCGAGAATGCTGCCTGGAGTTCTGCAGGTCTCAGGGCAAAGAACTGTCTGTCCCAGTAGCCAACTGCCAAGAGAAGCTTCCGCGGAAAGTGCTCAAGCTGCGATGTAGCCATGGGACAGAGATGGATAACGGAGCACACTGTGATGTCCAAGGACAGTCTCGGGTACACATGAGAGTACTGTGTAAAATAAAAGTGTTCCTCCAGTTTCATGGTTTAACAAATCTTGGAGATTCACTTGACTAATGGATTGGAAAGAATAGAGTTGTCCTTATTTTATACCATAAAAATAAGATTCAAGTGTTTTTATAAAACAAACAAAACATCAAGTAAATAGTGAGTAAAGCTTGGGATAGAGAGGTGGCTTCTAGAAATGCCACTTATTGTGTCTGTCCTTTAACCCAGTTCAAGGTCTACTTCTGAACCCAAGACCCTGGGAGTGGGAACTGAAAGAGAATACACTCCTGTTGCCCAGCAAGCAAAACAAATTTCAGTTTGAGAGAGGTTGAACTATTCCTGCAGGTAAAAAGAGACCTGATTAAACAGGATTTGGAAAGCACTTCCCGGCTCATGCTTTCCAGAGAGAAACAGGAAGGGCTCACACCTCTCTTCTTCTGCTCAGGACCAGGGACTACATTCTAGACTTTGTGCCTGTTTACCCCATGAGAACCACATAGGTTAGCTCACCTTGAATGATGAAGTCAAAATCAACCATCCCAGTGCTGTTTTCTAAGGAGGGAGGTTGTCTTTAATGTGGCTCTGAGCTGCTTAATCAAGTCTATGTTTTTCTTTAAATTCCCTATCTCTGAGAGCATGATTTAGGCAAAAATGCTCAGACCTGGTCTCAATGCAATACTATGCAAAACTGTCTTTGCTGTCATTTAGTTCCAAGCGGCGGTGTGTAACACAATCAAAGATGTTGGTGGGTTTAGCTGTGCTCTTCCCAGTCCATGGTACCTCAGTCATTGACAACCTGAGAGTACTGTGCAATCCACCAGTCACTGACCACCTAAAGTTCACTACACGATCCATCAGAAGAGTAGGCAGCGAAGTCCACAGGAGCCTGTGACCATGTTTGGATTCAGTGTGTGGGCCAATCCCACTGGCAGCCACAAGGCACCTGGGCAGCAAATGCAAATGGAAGATGGTGCTGGAAACAGATGAATTCCTCATTTGTAAAAAGGAGAGCAGAGCCAGGAGGACTGCGCCCTAAATAAGGAGAAAGGATACCAAGTGAGAAGCAGAGACAGTTACACTTCAAAGAACAGAGAGCCTCTTAAACTGCTAAATACAAACACAACCATAAGGTCCAAGCAGTGAGCCTTGTGAGGCTCTGCTAAGGACACAGAATTTATGCAGTCCTCCCATGACAACAGTCTTGCTGTAAAAAGGTTTCTTTCCTGACCCACTCCAATCATCAGTTTCTTCTTCGATTGATCACATTACCAGTCATTTATTTTTCAAAACAGTTGCCTCTTTTGTCTGCTTTTTAAAGTTTTGTATTTGACTCTGCCTGCGCTTTCCCTCTCTGCCCCGCTGAACCTGAGCTGGGCATTCCTTATTTTGTATCCTGCAGACTACAAAGCCTGATCTCCCCCTGCTCCAAAATAGTGGCATTTATGATTTTAAATTATAGCTTGTGCACAAGGCTACACAAGTGAGTGGAAGATAGACTGGAATTTCATTTGCCCAAATGCACTGCTCCAGCAGCCTTATCTATTTGAAATACATGCAAAACCAATAAGTGAAGAAACAAAAGTGTGTAAGCATCCAGAGTGGATGTTAAAAAGTTCCTTTGTATCACCTCGGATGAATGTAAAATAACTGAAGGACAAAGCCCGCGATGGTACCTCTGGGAGATACTTTAACAATCTGACGTAAGAATCACATATGGCACCCATAAACCTTGAGCTAGTGAAACATTTTTTTCCAAATAGTATAAAACTTGGTTGTTTTTCATCAAAAGCCAAGAAACTTGAATGCTTCTCCTTGCTACAGAGACCAGAAACTATTCCCAGATAATAAGGAATTTGAGCAAAGTAATTTTGTGTGTATGCTCTGGAGGAGAAAAGAAAACAACACCTCAAGTTTCAGAATTTTTGTGGATGTGTGCAATGTGCAATATGCAATAGGAAAAAGATAGCTAAAAGAATGCAATTAGTAAAGACCCTGCCCCTGGCGGGTGTACTGCAAGTTATTACCAAAGTTTGGGACATCTCTGGAGCTAGACCTTCAACACACGCACAAGGCAGTGACTTAACTGAAAGAGAATTACCTGGTATATTTGTCAAAGACTAGTATGAAACACAGCAGAGATTCAGTAAAATATGCAATCCAACAGGAATCAGTAAGAACATCAGGCAAAGGCAGGAGAGCATGTAACTCCACATGTTAATAGAAGATTCACTGCCCCTGACTGAGGAGAGGTGGCTGGCATTATTAGCCAGCTATGTTGGTCCAGGCAAAACCAGACAGCCTCAAAGTCTACATACAGAACCAGTTTTGCAACTTTTTAGTTCCAAGGGGCTGTGAATAACCCAGGAAGAGTTTTGCACTGTGAGATAATAACATTGTGCTTTACTGCCCCAATCCATAAGCCATTCATACTTGATTTTATGGGTTAAATTATTCTTTGTTAACAAGTTCTTAGCAGTATTTTTAAAAGGAATCAAAAAGCCTTATAAAAAGCCTTATCAGAGATTGTTAGAAGTTTTAATAAAGCCATTGCTGGTACAATTTAGTTGCTCATAAGTGGAAGAAAAAATAGCTTAATAATTCTTTCCTCTGATGTTCATAAAGGTAAGGAAATCCATGATTAGAAATGCAAAGAAAAGTTAAATTTAAAAACTTGTAAGATGGCCCTGATAACAAATAAGCGCATTTTGTATTTTAAGCCCAAATTTAAACCCAAAACCATTTTTATGTTAATATTAGAATGTAAAATGATTAAATTAAAAAGTAATATTTTGGATTGGGCCATGACAGAGGATGACTTCCCTCCCACCACACACCACTATAAATAAGCATAAAACTGGACAAAATAAGGAATACTTCAGGAGAAGAATGAGGGAGTTGTGTCAGTACAAAACTATGCTTCCAAAAATGTAAGCACAGTGTTTTCTTTTCACCTTGGGAACGTTGAAGGCTCCCACATGCCACAGAGCTGCAGCCCTTGTAGAAAGCGCAGCCTACTGAGCTAAGGAAGCAGAGATTAGACTTCAGAGCGACTAATGCAATTGGAATTTGCGAAGTTCCAAGAAGGAGAAGGGCACTATGACTCTGGAGCCCCTGAGGTACTGTGCAGGGAAATCCCCCTGGATCTGTGGCCCAGAACCCGACTGTCCCTCGGGCCAGACTTCTCTTCCATTGCCCAAGGCGGTACTTCCCGAGTACATTTCTGAGCACAAAACAGCACAGTGGAATTCAGTAAGTAAACTATGGATGTGCAAACATTTCACAATTAAACAACACACTTCCTCATGCTACCTGGAACAAAAGGAAATCACAAGGGACACTAAAATATTTCAAATAATCATAATGAAAAAAAATTTAAAATTTTAGAAAGCACCTAAGGCTAGAGAAAATTCACAACTTTATATAATTATATTTGGAACAAAAAACATCAATGATTTGTGTTTCTCTCAAACAAAAAGAAAAGCAAAGTAAACCTGAAATAAAAAGAAATAATAAAAATTAAAACAAATCAGTTATACAGATATATACTTTTTAGACAATAAAAAAGCCAAACATAGTATCTGTAAAAAAAATATTTGCAAAGTACTTTATCATGTTCCACATTTTCTGCTTTGTGTTAGTTATACAGATTAAAATAATAGTCTATAGCATTCTTACTCTCAAATTCACCAGTTTTGAGGTTTCAGGCATGTACTTCACAGAATCTTTTTTATTGGAAGCATCTGAAAGTTCACCTGTCCCACAATAGGATCTCAATAAATGTTTGCTGAAGGAGGAAGTGAACTATTTCCTGTAATATTTGGGGAGGCTCCAAGAGAGGAAAGGACTTGCCCCAAGGTCACTGATGTCCTAAGTGATAGAGCCTGGGTTGAATCCAAACCCCTGGACACCAGGTTTTGTCTCCAACACCAGGTGATGTGCTCTACCTTGGGCAGCTCACACTTTTAAGGTCCCTCAGGTCCCTCCTGCCACTAATGAACATTAGTGACCAGCTCCGCTTCAGGGGTGCCTGACAGCTCACCTGGGGAGGCTTGCTTCACGAGCATTTCTGGTCCTTTAACACCACCTCGCTGGCCGGGACCCACTGAGCAGTGGGGAGAGTGAGCAGGCACACAAACCACACCGGGCCTGCAGTTCTGCCACACCTATTGGGCTCAGCTGTGTTCTTTCAGGCACCCAAAGCTGCCCCTTATTCTCCTCTCTGCCCTGCCCTGCACCTGCTACTTCCAGCTGATTGAACCTGATGAACCAACTGCTCTGGGACAGAGCTGAGGCATAATTGAGATGGTAGGACCAGTTTCCACAGTGGAGAGCCAGGCCTTTGGGGAAGCATGAAGAAAAAGTACCATATTCCAAGTAGCATGGAGGCAATGCCTGCTCCCATCTTAGCAACTCAGATCCAAAGGTGGCAGAGCTGGAATTGCCAGGAAGATGGGAGGAGACCTAGCAGGAAGTGAGGAGGGGTTTGAAAAGGCATAAAATGTTCTGTCTGCTAAATAAATAAAAATAAAATAAAGGACTTACATGATGTGCTCTTTCTTAGGATCTGCTCCACACACTTCACAGAATATATGAAAATCTTTTACTCTTTATAGTAAACTACAACATAAATACTATTATTGCCCCCATTTTACTAATTAGGAAGCTGAGTCAGAAACAGATTAAGTAACTCACTTAAATTCACAAAGCTAATGGTGGCATCAGCCTTTAGATCCAGGTGATCCTCTTCCAAAGTCCAGCCTCCTGCTGGAAAATCACAAAGAATCACTTTTACTGTGGACATGAGCATCACTCTTCTCCTCCAGAGGTCAGAAGCCTCTGTGAGTCTGGTGATTGCACAGGAACCAGCACTCGGAAGGCCTGCAGACCCTGAGCACATGGTAAACACCAGTCGAATCTGGCCCCTCCCTCATCTCTTCCACACAATCATCTGACCACCGAAGAGTGTGTAGATAAGAACGGAGGAGTTAATGCTCCAATCTTGGAGTGGGAGGCAGTTTTTGAAAGTGCATCACAAATGTCAACGCTTGCCACAGACCACTCTCACAAGTGGAAACTAGGAGTCACAGAGGAAGAGAAGGCACCCAGAGTCAGAATCTGTGGTTAGGTGACAGCAAAGTTCCCACCAGCCGAGCTGTGCTGTCCCAGCTCTTCAGGAGCTCACACTCTAAGAGGAGTGGCAGACGTTATCCATCAGCAAGTGTGGAGCTGCAAAGGGTGGGAGCCCTGAGGGGAGGGAAAGGAGTCTGGGCAGTGACTCAGAGCAAGGTGAGCTGAGCTGGCCCTGGGGCAGCAGCATCAACTGACACCGAAAGAGTTGCTCAGGCCAGGCACTCTGGACGGAAAGATTTGGTCAGGCGGCACAAAGAGAGGAGAAGTGAGTTCTAGGCAGAATAAGCAGCACTCTTAGGGTGGGAGGGCACAGGCCTGGAAGCTGCTGGTGTGGAGGGAAACTAGAGGGACAGGCGGGACAAGCAGTGCCTGATAAGGTCACAGTCTGCGTGCAAGGAGCCCCTGAAGGCCACGGAGGGACACAGGCAAGGTTGGGCATGAAGTGAAAACCTGATCCTCCCAGGGAGTGAAAATAAGTAACAGAACACATATGCTTCAGGCTTCTTGCTCCCATCTTCACACCTCACTGTTCTCAGCAGCCCCCAACCCTCAGCCTGCAGGGTCCTTGGGGCTGACCGGACTCAGGCGTCCTCTACGCAGCTGGACTCGGCCCGGCTGAGTTTCGTCTGCTTCAGGGTCACTAGACATCTGAAGTCAGAGTCGGCTTGATATCTGGCCGATCTCCAGCAAATTAAGCCACTGTGTGAGTCTCTCTTCATGTGCACAAAAAGGGGTGATATGTCAATATAGTATGAAATAATGGAGGTAACATACCCGGCATCAAATCCACTTTTTGATACATACCCAATAAGTGACAATTTAATTTAAATTCAGACATTCATTCTGAGTTCTCCCAACTCAGCAGAGCAAAACGTCTAAGACACTGTCCTCTATATTAGACACATCATTAAATGAGCCCAGCAGTCCGCTAAATAATCGTGCCTGTTAGTGAAGCCTATTAAAAAAGCTCAAATTTTTTAAAAAGTCATGAACTTTCTCAAGGTAGAGAAAGAAGAAGCTCAATTATTCTGTCATTTTTCAGTATACTTTTCCATTGTTTCATTCTTTGAAAAAATGGCATCATTTTTCTAAGGCTTAAAAAATTAATGCCGACCCACTAAAAAACAATGAACTGCAAATATTTCAGCTGGAAATAAACATTTGAGAAAATTATGTGTTTATAGGTTTATGCATATTTACTCATTTGTTCAATTTACAACTGCAGGCTCCTTCCACACTAAGTGTTCTGCATCAAAATGATGAAGAAAATTCAGGACTTGCCTTCAAGGACCTCACAGTCTACAGAAGAGAGAGATTTCAATAAACAATCGCAGAACTGGGATGAAGAGCCACAGAAGAAGCCTGGACAGGGAGACAGCTGTGACTCCCTGCTTGTGTGACTGTCAGGAGAAGTTCCATGCCAGGTGAGCTGGACTTGAGTTCAACAGCTACGAAAAGAAGGAAAGTTACTGAGAGTGGGAGGCAATCTGTTAGGTCATCGCCCTCCAGGAAAACAAATTAGGCTCTACAGGGTGAGTGTGAAGTCAGACACCTTAGGTTAAGACCCTCCAGGCTACTTTAAGGCTTCTCTGCTGAAGACAGAGGCAGAAAAAAAGGCCAGCACATGCACAAAGCACCCTCGGACTCTTAGGACCATGCTTCATGACTTATGCTAGTCTCTGTGGGTGGCTGAATGATCTGGGGCTGATTACACCTGCTCTGGTTATTCTAAAATGGTGGGCTGAGATAGACAACAGATAGGGAAAACAAGGTTCTAAGCTACAGTGTGTGAGAGTGGCTTTGAGCTGTACTGAGTTAACATGAGGAATAGGACGAACCAGATCGGGAGCAATGGCCAACACACGAGCAGGGGCGTGGGCATTTTTGTTAGTCAGTCTTGAGAAAATATCTTGTTTCACTTCATCTCATCACACAAGTCCAACACCTGGGATTCACCTTCTCCTCAAGTAAAGGCTGATCTGCCTCTTTCCAAGCTGAAAGCATCCCAGAGCGGCTCTAGAGCATCATTTGTATGGGACTTTTATATCACTCGTTGTTTTTACAAAACTTCAATTTTCTAACAGCTCTGGAATGATAATAATCCCTTCTCCCTATCCCACTTTGCAGAGGAAGAAGCCAAAACCCAGAGGCGTTAAGCAGCCAGGTAGTTGCCACAGGAGGGGATCATGACTTAAGCCCTCTCTGTTGTGTCTACTCTGCTGCCACATTTTATCTGGGAGAGGGAGGCCTGGGAACCACTGTGATTGTTGTAGTCACAAATCCGGAGCAGCCCAGGAAGGCAAAGCAAACCTTGCAAAAAAGGAGGTGGTTAGAGTACAGCTCTGCCCTTCTCCAACAGGCAGGTTCAGTGAAGAGGGAAGGGGATGAGGCTAGATGAGCCTTGCTAAGGGGAGGAGGCTCACAGCAGCTCCTGAGGCCCTGAGCTGCATCCTGTAAGTGCAGACGGGGGCACTGTGCCTGCGAGGACTCATGCTAGCAAACTGACACAGGCCTGCAGTTTGTAGGACGTTTCTTAGGCTACAGTAAACAAGGATGGATTTCCCTAAGGTGTCTCCGTGTTGTTTTTGCAACATACAACTCAGATGTGGGCTGGCAGAATGGTCTTGGATTTTAGAAACAATACTCCATCTATTTTTATTCTCTGAGCAACCGTGTCTATAGAACACTCCTGTGATATGGAGTCAAATCCAATAAAACCTGGCCACCAATCTATAAGCTTCATTTACCTTTATATCTGGAGCAAACACACCACATACATGCAGCCCATGTGTGAAGAAATAACATGGAATAATGTGTGAATTCCAAGACATGTATATTGGGTTTTATGGCATGGTACTATGTTTACAAAAAATAAGATTGACTCAGAATCTGTGTGCTCTGAAGTGGTTGTCACTCATTTCCACTACTCTTCTGAAGTTGTGAGTGACACTACCGCAGGGATGCGGTGAACATCTGCTTATTATGAAACACCACATACCTGTGCGCACGCACACACAGACCCTCAGCCTTCTGAGTTTTAGGAGCTATTTAATATTGGACAGTTCAACAAGATACTGTACTAAGTGAATCCTGATTTGTCACTCAGGTAGGCAAATCCATGGTCGAGGGAAAGTGTGTGAGCTTCAGTGGGGTACTATGCACCCTAAAATCACTTGGCATGTTAGTTGGGAAAGATAATTAACTCCGAGACTCTGTACTTCCAGTAGTAAAGTAGAAATTATAATAGTCATGAAGTTGCAAGGGGAGGACCATGGTAGGAATAAGGGGCAGACTTCCTGAGTGTAAATCCTCTTCTGCCATCTCAGTGGACCCAGAGAGCTCCCCTCGGATCTCAGCCCAGGACAAAGAAACACACCCACAGCTGCTGGTGTGGGGCTGCTGACACTGCAGTTGATTCCTCCCAGGGAATTCCTCTGCATTCACCAAGGAGGTCTGCCTTGCTGGATTCTGTACCCTTGCCCGGGGACATTCTGCAGGAATCCAAAGGCAGCCCTCTTTCCCCAGTTCAGGACAGTCCTGAGGGGCCATTCCAGTATTAGAAATTCCAGTGGATCCACTTCAGCTTTGTGGCAGCCACCTTTGCTCAGTCCTGCTTCTCTCATCCCCTGACAGGTGCCATACCCAAGACCAGTGACTTCCTACAAGAAAATCTGCAGATCCTGGCATCTTCACAGTTCTCATAGTGAATGCTCTCCAGACAGCAAACCAGCAATGCAGATAACTGCACATGGTGGGCCTGGAATTTGGGTAACAGTCTTGTGAAATGAAGTCCAAGTCTCCTCTTGACTGCCATAATTTCATCTCTACACATGAAATGGCATGGAGGAAGCCTCAACACAGTAGACTTTTGTATTGCAGGTCATTAATAGTCAGGATACTCTGGTCCTTGCAACAGGTATTGTAAAGAATTTAAATTCACCAGATTTAGTTCGGTTTTTCCTAGTACTAGAGGGGATATCTGGACCACATACTTAGCCCCAAATCTTTTCACAGTGTATTTTCATTATTTTTAAGTTACTTATTGAACTATACTGAATATAAATTTAGAAAGTAAGAATTTTGCAAAGGTGATCATACAAATGAACAAAGCTCACTGCCATTCATCGTTTACCTATTCATTGGTTCATTTTGCTTTTATCTATCCAATGAACCACTATTTGTTATCTTCTTTCTACATACCATAGGACATAAAGGTCTTCTATCCATCATCCCCTTCCTGTTCACAGCAGCAATATGAAGGTTAAGAGATGCTGAACTTGGTCCAAGATACCCTGGGCAGGAGGAAGCAGAGAAGAATGTAATCTAGTTGTCTCCCAAGTTCAGGCTTTTAAAATGATCATGTTATTGTCCTCCCTGCTGGTGTACAGCTAAAATAAAAGTCAGACTGTGAGAAGGGACAGCAAATCAAAAGACAAGAGAGAAGAAGCATTTAAATTAGTGACCCTTAGAAACTTCCTAGATAAGGCAGAAGTGGGCCTTTGAGGCTCACCTTCAGATAGAAAGCTTGGCGATTTTGTTTAAGAGATGGGGTGAAAGACCCAGAGTGGAGTCCAGTGGACTCAAGTTTGAGTCCTTCTTGATCTTTTACAAGCCGTGAAACTCTGGACATCTTACTTAACCTCTCTGAGTCTCTGTTTTGTCATCGTCAAAGACTCTAAGGACATGTCATAAAGAATGAAAGAACCATCATCCGATGGCTGATAATATAGTAGATATTTAACAGAGGTCTTTAATTTGAGCTAACTCAAGTGTCTGAGTTATGATAAGAAAACTTGGAGTTATGGTAAGAAATGGCAAAAAGTTAATTAATCAGCTGCTCTAGTTTTTGTCTTCAAGAAAGCTAACCTAAATGAGGACTTTGCTCTTGTCTTCAGGTCTCACTTTGTACTGTTGCTCAAGAAAACATTGCATTCACATGTGTACACTGCAGACACACACACACACACAAACACTCACACTCAGGCATGAGCCACAGTCCAGAGGGCAGGAGTGCTTAGGCGTGCTTAGGAACTATAACAAACCTTCCCATGAAGTACAGCAGTAGTGCTCTTAATTAAAATCTCCAAAGAACTCTTGTTGCTGACAATATCGCCACCCAAAGCCATATTTACATTTTTAATTATTCAAGTTGCAGTGAATAAGAAACAATGCCCAGGCTTTCCATAAAATCTCCAAAAATTAAACTAGGAAAATGGGCAATAAATGTCATTTGAAATAGCACAGATGCTGGCTAATTGCAAGACAACTATAAAATAATGGGGCATGAGGTGCTTCAACAATGCCTCATTAGTAATTGCATGGACATTTTCATGGAAAAATGCCATTACATGGCATGAACACTTAGCAAGCATCAGCAAAGGCTGTTTACCAATATTAGCTAATTAATCTTTCCCAATACACCCTGGCAGGAGGCAGCAAAAGTGCCCATTGGGAGAAGGTGTAAGACAAGCCAAGGAATGAAGTGGAAAGTCCTACTCTGCCCAGCATCTTGGATAATTTGATTCTCTTGGCCTAAATGAACCCAGGAGGGATCAGGGCAAGGAGACAAATCAAACTCACCAGGCGACTTGCATGGTGAGCGACACGGGGACTCTCCTACAGAATCCCTCAACCTTGAATTGCTGTCTGCAGATAGACACTCATCCTGCGTTTATCAGCCTTTTCCCTGTTTCTCAGCAAGAAGGTTTGACCTTAAACATACAAAACCAAAGGGAAGGTGGGGGAGCAGCAGCTCTTACAGTGAGACTGAACTCACTGTGTTAGAACATGGCCCACAGGGTTTGGTTCCAAGTCAACTAAAGATCCAGTTATTTCAGGCCTGACTGCTTTTTTATTAGGTGATATCAGTTCTAGACCCAACACTACCTGGATCTTCCTCCCTTGCCTGTTGAGTCCTTCCATCTGAGTCAGGGGACACTGACCTCTAGGAATCTAATACCTGCTGAGGTAAACTCCATTTCATACAAAAGAGAAAGCGCATCATAAAATGAGCCCACGCTTGTATTTCTCAACCTGACTCCATTGTCTTATAAAAATTCTTTTCACTAAGAACAAATCATGAATAATAATATGAAACCAGAGAGTAAGAAAGGGGAGTGTGAAGAGGATGAGAAGGAGGAGCCAGAGAAGGGAGAAGATGAGATCCAGGACAGGATGGGGAGGAGGCTCAGAGCTGCAGCCTGTGTGAGTCACCAAGTCGGGTAGGCTTCCTTGCAGTGTGATTGTTCATCTTTCTAACAACACTGTGAAGGGAGTAACATCACTGCCCTTTTTTTATAGATAATGAAACTAAGGCATTGGAGATTAAGTGACCTCCATGATCCCATAGCTAGCAGAACGGTGCAGCAGGCCTTGGACCATCTCCAAAAGGTCCTGAACATTCAGGTCTCCCTGCAGCCAGGCCTTGGAATCTGTGTCACCCATAACCTGCCTCTTTAAGCCCTTCACTGATCCATAGCCACTGGAAAAGCACAAAGATATTTTGGATCTCACTACTCTGGAAAAATGATGATTTGAAATCCAGTTTGAGGTTCAATCTAATTACAATTCTCTTAGAGCAACATACACACTTCATGAGAGAAGTCCCAACGGTGTCACAACAAAAGGAGAAACAAGATTGGGTACATGTGTTTTAGGATGTTATATGCCTAGATTCAAACATCTCCCTCTCAGTAAAATAGACACAATAACAGTACCTACAGTATGGAGTTAATATGAGTAAATAAGATTAAATGTGTATCTAGTGTTTGGCACTTAGAAAGCACTCAGTTGCTAGTTGCTAGTGTTTTAAGCATACACTACCTTATTAATGTCACTAAAGATCACTCCTTCACTCAAGATATGCTGCCCTAATGTGCTGTCCTGGCTTTGGAGCCACACAACCTAATTTTGAGCCCCATGTCTGTCATCTGATTGCTTTCTGAGTGATCATAGTGGACCTGCTCAGCTTCCACATGCCTCAGTTTCCTTGTTAATAACAAAGAAATAGCACTAGTATCTGTGTGATCTTTTTAATAAAATTGGTTACAGAGGTTAAATAAGTCATGTGAAAGGCATTTAGCCTGCTGCCCACCCATTATCAAGAGGAGAAATGATAACCATTGCTGTATTTCAGGCAGGAATACCTTACACACAGAAAGGACTCAGCCCATGTTTGAGATACCAAACCAAGAAAATTAATTTGACATTCACTCAACAAATATTTGTTGCATGCCTCCTCTATAAAAGGCAGAGGCTCAACCTAACAAACACATAGTCCCTACCCTCAGATAATAGTTTATTCTGGAATACAAAATGTAACAAGGATCATTGATGAATGTGAGAGCAGAAGCTATTCTTTTTTAGAGCATCCAAGAATGTTGAATGAATAAATCATTTTATCGTCTCACGAAGTCTCAGGAAAATATATTGATCTAACTGCCTACACATTGGGGTTTATTTAATCTGACTCTCACTTCAATAATGAACTGATGATGACTTTTCTATGAGGCAACAGCTGGTCTTAAGCATCTCTCCAGACAGGAAGTCTTATAAAGCAGCAGTTTCAATGGCTCTTCTGTCTCTTGGTTACGCTGAGACCTGGCCCCAACATGTTCACACTTTGCAATTGTCCTTTCTCTGGAACAGAGAGAGTAAGTCTAGCTCCTCGTCCACTCTGTAGGACTTTCCTTCTGCCTGAGGTGTTGCTTCCTTCAGTTAAACTGGCAGAGCCACCAGGATGAGAGTCCAATAGAAGAAGCACCCTTTCCCAGTGGGGACCCTCCAGACAGCAGAAGGGATGCTGAGGGCTGAGCACCACTCAACCCCAGCACCTCCTCTTCCTCCAAGATCCATGACAGCCAGCACAGTCCAAACTTGTGATTTTGGGCCGGGTTTGCCAGTGCCCCCCTTTTAGTCCTCACTCTTGACCTAAGAAGGGCTCAATTCTCTGGATACAGGAGTTGCTCTCAGATCTATCTCTTGGGTCTTCAAAGCTTTACTAACTAAAAAAGTGATGAATAAAGGGACTTCAGGACCCAAACCAGAGCCAGGCTGAGTTTTCAGAGTTCCCTATTGTCACCAGGCCCAGGGAAGCCTTGTTAGACTTGCAGGTGCCTAACCAGAGAAAATTATTCTACTCCCTCTCAAGGTCCTGGGACTGCTCGCTTCTGCTCTTTTCTCTTTTTTTGCAGTACCGGGGATCGAACTCAGGACCTTGCACTTGTCAGGCAGGCGCAGTGCCACTGAGCTACATCCCGGCCCTCCTACTCCTAATATAGAGCTTGCCTGCTGGACTGACAAGTCCCACTTCTTGGTGTACCTCTGCTCCCCACCCACAGAGCAGAAGCAAAGTAAAGTCCAGCCCATGAGCTTACCTTGCATGCCCCCAACCCGAGCTTGGTCCCCATTTCTCCCCGATCATATTTCCCACTACACCCCCCTCCCAGTACCCCAGACCACAGCTGTTCTCCAGCTTCATCCTGACTTTCACCTCTCATGTTGTCACAGGCATTTTTCCCTTCTGATGCTTCACTTGACGACCTGGGCCCCAAAGATCTGCTCAAAACTGCATTCCTCATGAATTTTTCCAAGCCCCTGTTGAAATGAATCCATCCTACTCTCATCTTCAGGTCCAGAATACCTTCTATATCTTCTATGAAATTAATTATTCACTCGAAGAAAATTGAAAGCTCTTATCTGCTACAGTACAGCATGTAATCCTCCCAAAAGTCATATGAGGCAATTACAGTCATTTAAATATTCTTTTTAAAAAACAAAGCATGTTAGCATTTAGCATCTTTCCAAAACCACAAGGATATGGACCATGCAATCATTCCTCACTGCCCCCAGAGTCTATGCCTTCAGACCCTGGCTGCCTACAGAGCTGAAAGCTTGGAAGCAAAAGCTTCCTGAGGACAAGCTCCTAAAAGCCAGATTCCTTGCACAGAGCTGAAGGAGAGAAGGGTGGCCTGGAAGGTGTTGGTAGACAAAGGACCGAGGTTATGGCCAGGATGGACCTGAGCTGAAGTGAGGCCCCTCGTGCCAAATGGAAGAGAGATCAGAAATAGAAACAGATGTAAAAATGAGTTCTCAGGGACAACTGGGCACTTTCAAATGCAAAGGGGAGGATTCTGTGCCAAGACAGAGGGAGGAGATTGGCATGAAAAGCTGCCCCCAACAAAGGACTGGACACCAAAGAACCGTTTATAAAACAAAGAGCACTTCAGAGGCAACCAAGCTCTTCCTGCCAGAGGATCTTCAGACCCTGACCGGAAACACTGCAGACACCCTTAGAAGGGTACCAAGCGGTCTCTTCCCAGCCATCCTCCAAGAGGGCTCAAAGCACATGCACGCCAGAGTCACTGGCAGGTAAGAACCCTGAGAGGTCTGAGAGCTCATGTCTTCCCTTCCAACCTTCTCCCAGCCAAGAGTCAGTTTGATTCCATACCCAGGAAGTCTTACATGAAGACTAATATCAAGCTCTCTGCCTGGAATTAAGAATGGAAAATTTTAAAGTAACAATTCACATAATAGTAGCTGCAGCCTTACACAAAAAAACAAGTTCACAGACCTTTTAAATACAACATACAGTGCCATAAATGAGGCACCCTCAAACTGGGAGTAGCAGGAAATTTCATCTCCATTATCACCTCTGGTTCATTAGTAATTGCTGAATGATGTGAAAGGGATTCTGAAGTTAAATGTAGGCTCAGCCAAGAATATCGTGCTTGCTGATTGGTAATGTCTTCCAGGAGAGCAATGGAGAGAAGCATGAGGCAGGAGGACCAAGGGAGGAGGAGTCAGGGATGGCTTCCTAGGGGGATGGACCTGAGATGCACTTAAAGGAGGAGGAGCAAGAGACAAGCAGGTGAGGTGGGCAGTGGTGCCAGTGAAGGAGGGACTAGTTCTCCAACATAGAAACAACTTACAGGAAAGCGTAAGGAGAGGGTAAAGACGAGTGAGTGTTCCGAAAACTCCCAGTAGTTGAGTATGACTCAGACGTAAAGTGTATGAGATCCAAGAATCAGGATGCGGTTCACAAGCAGAATGGAGCCAGACTGTAGAAGACCCTTAGTCCTGTCTGCTACATAGCAGATTTGACATTAGAAAAACAAAGAGTGATTCATATGCTCATTTAGCAGTTATTATTTGAGTATCTTACACACCCACAACTGTAGATAATGGATTACCCATTGGCTGCAGAATCTTGGATAACTGCTAATATCAGCCAATTGTTTGACCCTAGGTGAGTAAGTAAAGTTCAGTGACAGAGACAATATGGTAAATATAGTTAGAGACATCAAAACATCCAAATTAGAATAGACTTCCTCTATTGGTGGATATACAAAATTATTAAGTAGTCTCTGAAAATTTCATTAAATCCAACCTCTTAAGCCATTCAGGAATCTCTTCGTCCACATTCCTAACAGAGTGTTCCTAAGCATCTCTGACAGTAGGGGGTTTGTGAAGCAACCACTTCCACTGCCCTGAAATTTTAATATTCTTCTATACCAGAGTAAGTTAAAGTTTACCCTTGTCACTTCCGGCCATGGTCATTGGTTTTTTTCTGGAGCTGCACAAAGAAATGAAACCCCACTTCCACAAAGAGAGACTGGTATATTTGAGGACCATCTTATATTCTCATTAAGTTTTCTGGGTGTTTGCTTCTTTGGCCTAAAGCTTTTATTCAATCGTTCTTTGAAATTATGTTCTAATTCTTTGTTAATTAATGTCTTCTGGGCTTTGATGCCTAAATATGGACAATCCTAACTGCGCCAACTCATTATGGAGTAGATGGACAATCCCACAGCCCCACAGTAAAATTTCCAGCAGCTGAGCCTTCTGTGCACTAGAAAAGCCTTGGATCATCAAGGAAGCACCAACAAGTGGGTTCTCTACTACTGAGGGAGCACAGAACAGCTAAGCAGGAGTATGTCATTGTGGTTCTGCACACAAGGAGGAGACCTCTCTTATTTCACTTCTGTAAGTGTCAACTCTCTGACCTTCGGGTGAGTTCTTAAAACATGTTCATCAGCAGCTGTCTTATGTGCCAGCACCAGTCCATATGGCATTTAGCTTCATGCTGTATTAGCTGACAAATGGAGACTTTGGAAAATGAGACTTAACTGGCTTCCTTATACACATTTGGACTAATTTTCAGTCCCCTAATTAAAGCTCTCTGTGACTGACAGAAACTAATGACAAACAGATCTACTGATAATACTAAATAATTTCAGTTTTCTCTTCAAGACAATGGACTTAGAGAGCAAATTTAGAGATCAGCATTTTAGTGAGTATAGGCCATCAGATTTTATGAAAAGCTTTGTGTAAAAACATAGAAACAGAAGAGACATTTAACTGGAGAGACAAAGTATCCTCAGAGATCTGTGGACAGAAATGTCCTCTCCTCACTCTCTAGAAAATAAAATTCCCACAGTAAGTGCAAAAATACATCCTGGGACAAATGGCTTTATTTTGCAATCAAAATTAACCACTATTTCCTGAGTTCCACACCTGCCATGGAGTGAGACATTGACCACCAAGTCCACTGACTTGGGTGGGAGAACTTACTGAGCATCTTATGGGCAAACCACGTTTCTCTCTCCTCTGAACTCCAGATAATGATAGCTAGCCACTTACTAGTCTCAATAATCAGTAGGTGAATTTCACATTATGTAGATTGATGAAAATGCCTATGTTACTGTGAAATGTTCTGGGAAGGTGAGATATGACTAATACCACATTCTGTCTATTACAGCTAGTTGTACACACTAACCACTAGTGTATAAATACTAGACAGGATGGATTGTTCCAGCTCAGTCTCCTTAGTGTCTGGCTCTGTACTTGTCGTGTACTAGGAGTCTGGTGAATGTTTGCTGAATTGACTTCTGTTGAATTGAATTACTATCTCACAAGGTCTTTGGGGAGAATTGTAGAGTCTCATTTTACATCCTCACCATCACCTTTCTCAAAGCTGACATGAGAAAGTATGTAATAAATGGTGAGCGAATGAATGAATAAATTGAGAAGAACTGGAAGGATGGTTCACAGCCCTGCATACACCTTAGAATCACCTGGAGTGCTTTTAAAAATTAATCTCTGGCATACCGCCCCAGTCATTTGAAAGTTCCCCAGGATATTCTAATGTACATTCAAAACTGAGAGCCAATGACTTTGAATAGTAGTAAAATATAAAGAAGAGTCTCTTCTTCCTTTTCCTCCCTTAGTCAATTTAAGTTTTATATTCTTATAAAACAAAGCATTCTGAAAAGTAGGAAATATACTCTAAGATGCAAGTGATACTGTCACTGTTTTTTAGACGACACTATCAAGAAGTGTCTTCCTAGACTCCTGGCTTATGGACTTCTCTGTGGCCATCCTTTTGGAAGACTCATGACTCTACTACCTCAATATACCTGAGCTCTGAACACAAGATCAACCCCGGCCACACTCAGGACTTCTCCCCAAGGAATGTTCTAAGAGGTGCCACCTTCTGGTCACTCTGCAGCCACAGTTACAGCAGTTTCCTTAAAATGGGCTTCTCTCTTTTGTTCAAGTTGCATGCACAGACTAGTCACATGTATTCTGATATTTCTGGAAAGTGAATATTTGATAAGACAGAGAGAATTTGGATGCTCCATGATAAAGCGAATGTTGTAGACCTGAACACCAGACATAAAGCAGAGGTTGCATGAGCAAGAGATTCATTTATCCCTGCTGAACAGCAAGTGGCAGGGTCAACAGAGGACAATGTACTCAGTGACAAAGACGAAGTATTTGATATACCAATGTTTTAGTCTTTACATCCTTGAGAAAAAATATGAGAGCAGTCATACAGTGCTCCTTCCTGTTTCCCAGATGGCGAGAAAGAGGCCCTATGACTGTTTTGGTCAATGTTGGTTCCACCATAGTCTGCTAAATTAACTCAAATTAAAATCCTTATCTTCAGAAAATGAGATTCCCTTTCATCCTAAAAAGAAAAATTCAAGGACAAAAGTCAGATTTCAGAACTGGACTTACATGTGCTTGTATGGGAAACAGAATACACATGTACATGCATAGGTATACACACATTAAAAACAACTGCATAGTGACGGCTAACTGAATGATGGAAATTTTTACTCCATAAAAGATTCGATTTTGTAAGACTGTTAAAGAAACACATTTTCCTCAAAGACACAAACTAATGCAAACAAATATCTTAATTTTTAGTCTTGTTAAAACTGCTGTACTGAAAGTAAGACTTACTAACGTAAGATTAAAGACACGATTGTGACAGAGGTGAGATCTATGTTAACATGGCACAAGGAGATAAAAAGACTAAAAATAGATGACCCAAGCTTCAAAGATGAAATGTTTACCTGTTCCAAATCCTAACAGAGTCCGAGCCTGATGACTTGAAGCACTGAAAGCTGACCACATTAAAATATATATCACGTGCTCGCTTCGGCAGCACATACACTCAAATATGTATCAGGTTACTTAAAGGGGGCAAAATATTATTACAGCATTCAGGAAGTATCAATGTCGGTAATATAGATGCTCAACTGGGCCTTATTTTCTAACCAGAGCTTTATCTGAAGGCTGTGGCCCAAGGAAAGCATGATGGGCACAAATTTCCTTAAACACAAAGACTTTTCCCTACCAGAATTCTATGGAATCTAAAATTTTTATTGTTTCCCAGTTAAAAAGTATCCTATATAAAAGCAAATGTATCTCGATAGAAGGATAATCTCAATAGCACTATTTGTATTGTGTTACCTTATCATATATAGAGAAGAATTGTGAGAAGAAAGAGAAGTGAGATAGAGAAGACTCCAACTAGCTATTTAAATTAAACTTTCAAATTAAGTAAAATTAAACAGTCAGCTCCTCTATGACATTAGCTGTATTTGGAGTGTTCCACGTTGCATAGGCTAGTGTCTTCCATACTGGTCAGTTTGGGCACAGAACATTTCTGTCAAATTTACAAGGAGAGCACAGCTTGACCAGTAACTCTAAGAGAAGGACAATATATATTATGCTTCAGAAGCTATGCTTTAAAAAGAGTTGAGTGAACTGTTCCAGAGAGAGACCTGTAGTGTCATACAAGCTTTCTTAGCTTTGCTAGACATATATATGTCCAAGAAGCAGCTATACCACTGCCAACTAAGCTATGTTGGAAAAAGACCAAGAGGGATCAGAGAGGAGAAGATTCAGACAGGACAAGCTTGGTAAGCTTGCTTCTCCCTTGCCAATGCCAAATAGAAACTGTTCACCACTAACATTAAGTGGAACCCCCAGTAAATCTTATTTTGGTCTATGTGGCTCACTGACCACAACCATGTGTTTACACTACAAAGTTCTCCTGCAAGAGCGGGACCTGCTCCTCACACATTTCTGTTGTCTTCATCGGTCCACTTAATGGTAACTCAGGATTCCTATAGACTTTCTTCACACTTTGACATGTTTTTGTTTGTTTCTTTCTTTCTTTCTTTGTTTTTCCTATGATAAGGTAATTTCAAAGTATTAACTTCAAGAACTCCAAGCCCACTTGCTTTCTTGTGTTTGATCAAGTCTGCTACTGGAGCTCCCTGTGGAATGTTGAAGTCCTTTGTCATCTTTATGTGTTCCAGATGACAGAACCTCTCTGGGTATTGTATAAATAGGTAGCCACCACCTGACCATACAAATGATAGGGGAACCAAGACCCTGGAAAAGAGAATGTTTTATGAAAACTGTAAATAATCCAAGTGTGAACAAAGGTATACATGACTCAGAGGCCCAGACTTTAAAGCCATATCATGTACAAAGAAAAATCCTCAGGAAAGGCTTGTTTTAGCCAGAAATGTATGTAGGGAAGGCCACCCTGACAAGACCCCCATGTCACCTTGACAGTGGTGTGGCGAACACGTGACCCGATCATAGAGAACAGCAGGCGCAGGGCGTCTGCAATTCCCTGCCTCTCACTCTCCGCTTCCCTAGAGTTCAAACCAAACTGTCTTTGCTCCTTTCAGTCCGCCATACTGTTTGATACCCTAGGCTTCCAAAAAGAAGCTAAGTGAGAATCACTTTATTATCTAGTAAAACTGGTTTAACTGGCACATATTGTTTCAGTGCTACAAAAGGACAGGAGTGCGTGTTAGCTAGCCACAAAACCCATAGTTAACAAATTGACTCACTCGCCCATTTCTTTAGTGCACTTAATCCTTAAAGAACTTTTTATGAAAAAAATGCAACATTTGAAAAGGAACTGTCGTGATTTTGCCAGGTGCAACACTGGAATGGATGACTTTTGCATATATACATCCTCTCTATGCCCACATGACAGCCTCAGACCCTCCCTTTCCCCCAAGCTAACCATGTTTATGCTTGAAGCTGCTTTGTGAATCTCAAGAAGGCATTTGGAGAAAATTAAAAACCTCTGCCCAAAACCATAACCATCACTGAGCTTGGTCATAAACTTTAATTGGAAAACTGATATTAAGTATGTATCTTTATTACATTTTGAAAGCATGAATAATATATGTAATCGTCCAGAGGCTGAGCTGTGAATGCTGCTTTATTATTCAAACATAAATGAAAGTGCAGCGCAGTGTTCTCAATTAGTGTCCAGCTTCTTTGGAAGAGTGAGGAAAAAGCTGTTGGACCTCAGCTGGTGGTTTACATATGCAAATATCTTTATTCACGAGCCTGAAGAGCAGGCAGCTAACAGTCGCCAAAGCAGGTGGCAAGATAACTTATCCCTGGATTTAGTATTCCTGCATCAGGAAAGACGCCCGTGAGGAATTTAATTAATGAATGCATCAGCCTCCCTGGCCACAAAATGATAGATTTTCTTTTAACTCAAAGTTTCTAAAGAATGAGATTCAGTGGATCAGGGCAGACGTAGACATACCAGATAGATTCACAAGCACCCACAGAGGCGGGATAATTATAAAATGATGAAGTCAGCACTCGAGTGATGTTTATATAAAATCTCCCTAAGTTGTTCATATATGAATGTGAATAACTATGGAGTGAGGGTTTTCATATAAGGTGTTATATATAAATAATTATATATACTGACTCATTTATACAAATATATTTATTCCTGCATTAATTTTTCTTCTTCCTCTTCTCAAAAATGAATGGGCAGTTTATTAGAAAATAAATTGTAACAACAAAGAGCACAAAAGAAGAATAAATCAGACATAAACCTGATAGATATTTTAGAATTGTTACAACTGTATTTTATCATTGGTTCTGAGGAATACTGGAAATGAAACAAATTGCATGGTGTAAATTGTTGCCTACAGAAGGGAACTGTTTTTATACCTAAATTCTAAAAAAAAAGTTGTTGTTGTTGTTTAGGAGGAGGGATTGCTTGAAAGCCGTGTGTATTTTTGACTAGCATTGTAAAATTCCTTCTATAATTGTCATACTTTATACTTTGTGGTCTTGGTGCTATTGTTAATTTTCCCGACTCACTACTAATTTCCAGCATATATAAAGCTAGTGGGAAGTGCTATACAGATCTTGTCTAATAGTGTTAATTACTGTTTACCTGGAGTATAGTTCTTTCTTTCCGGTATGTTGCTTTCCTGCATTGATGTCTATCCTCAGCTCAGGATCTGGAGCTGAGCAGCAGCCTTTGCCACCATACCACGGTGACCACTCTCTCACTAGGGCATCTTTCTTCCAGCATATACAATATTAGAGTAATTTTTCCTATTTTGGGGGAGCTCAAAATATATGTTACAAAAGTGCCATGTTTACATGCTAACAATTCTACAGCCCAATACTGTTTTGTCTTTAAAATATATTTGTAGGGGATGAAGGGCGCACAGGTAATAGGGAAAAAAATAAGAACCAAGATACATCATGTACAGGTACAAGCACCCAATGATAAATGTAAACGTAATGTATACCTAAATGTACCAATAAAAGAATTTAAGAAAAAAACCCATATTCACACACATTAATCTTTACGATCATTTCAACAAACAAGAACAAGCAGATAAATACTATTTACCCATTTGTAAGCATTAAGAATGGGTTCTGTTACAATATGTTTTTGAACACCTACGAAATGCTCCATACCTATATTTTCTTTCTTCTAATAAATATTATTCTGACAACTAAGCCAAAACTCTCATATGTCCAGGATATTGTTTAGCTTATCAGAGTACTTATTCATTAAATAGAAAAGCAACAATTTAATGTAATTTCTGATTATTCCTAATTGGGCGTCTCAGAATATAATCTTCAGGTAGCCAACTCTATTTTGTCTAAATTTATTCTTTATTTCCAGTTTAGCTTTAGTTATTCTACATTATTGCCATTTTCACAAGATTAACAAAGAAATTCTTTGCCAATTTCTGCAAAATAAAAACCTCTTAGTGAAACTCTTGATAAAATTTTGATTGGGATTGTGACTAATATTTAGATCAATTTGGAGATAACTGATATTTTAACAATATTGAATCTTCTAATCCCTGGACAAGCTGTCTCCCTCCATTTATTAACTTCTACTGTAATTTATCTCAACATTATTTCATAGTTTACAATGAACAGATATTTTTTATTACTTATTAGATCTATGTCTAAGTAGCACATATTCTGTGCTATTACAAACTATATTTATTGAAATTTCCAAATATTCATTGCTAATATAGTTAAATTCAACTGAATTTTGTGTGTTAATCTTGTGTCCTGGAGCTTTGATAAACTCAATTATTAGTTCTAATACCTTTTTAGTAAATTCTATGGATTTTGTACCTCAAAAATTGGGCTATCTTTAAGAAAATGGATTTACTTGCCCCTTTAAAATGTGTATGCAGTTTTTTTTTCTTGCTTAATTGCACTAGCTAGAACCTCCAGTACAATGTTAAATAGAAGTGATAACAGCAAGTATTTCTGTCTTGGTCCTGATTGTAATGGGAAATAATTCTATCTTTCACCAATAAGTATAACATAACGTTGGCTATAACTTTTTAATACAATGCTATTTATCAGGTTGAATGAGTTATCTTTTTTCCCCAGTTTGCCAAGAAAGTCTAATCAAGAGTTGATCATGCACTCTTGAGCAGCACTCGGCTGAAGGCTAGAGGAGGAATCCCTTGCAGTTTTTCAGGAGCCTCTTCTCCAGTACTTTACCATGTAAACTCCACTTTGACCTCTTCAGATTCCCAAGTCCATTTTCCCAGTGCAGGGAGAACACCAGGGTGAGCCTGGGTCCTACCGTCCAGAAACACAACCCAGACATTCTCTCCAAGCAGTAAGCTGGGGGATAATTGTAGGGATTATTCCATTTATTCTCTATTTCTATATGATCATTGTCTTTTGCTATCTAATGTCTATGTCTTCAAAGCATTGTGTTATATGTCTTACTCAATTTTTAGTTGTGTCTACAGGAGAGTCCTTCTGTTATTCTGCCTTGATTGGAAGCAGCAATTTCTCTTGAATACTTTTTCTACATGTACATTTTTAAGACTTAGTCCACATATAAATCATGGGCTAGGTCTTGAAAATGTATATATTCTCATAAAATCTCCATTGAATTTATTGATAATCCTGGTTTGTAAAGTACAGACTTATGCTTAATTTTATATCTAATAAAATGTGAGGTCTGTGGACTGTTTCAGAGCATAACTAGGACCTTGAATCCAGGTTCTCAGACCCTGTAGCCCTTACTTCTTCTGTTGTCTCCCTTATGTCTAAATAGTGTCAATGTCTTCTAGAGCCAATGCTAAGAGCCCTAATTTAATTTTATACATTTTAATAATGTTTAATCATCTAAATATGAGAAAACTAACTGCGTGTGAAATTGGGGTGCTCAGTAGAAATTGGGTACTTCTTTCTTGTAAATATCACATGCTTGTGCCAGATGTGGAAGGGACAATGACAGTTCCATTGCACATAAAAGACCTGAGCACCTTCCTGAAAGTGAAAGCCAGCCGAGTTTGGTGCAGCAGTTCTGATGCCCATCATGCAGAGCATATAGCACCATTTTACATTACACTGAGGATGTATTTTTATGAATAACATTTGCATCAATACATTCCATGTGAATTTTCTCAGGTAATGTCATAGAAATTGTTGATTGGTATATCCATTCATTCTCTTCAGTTTTTCTAGCAATGTTCAGAAATCTAGAATGTATGATAATATATTACATAACCTGAATACATAATTATGAACAAATTCATGATTATATAAATTCATATATATATAAATTACATGAATATAGATTTATTCTCTTCTGGCATTCTGTCTGAGAGGATCTGAATAACAGATACTGAGTTATATTAAGTCGAATGAATATTAAACAGCATTAAGTTGGTAAATCCCATGTCTTCTGCTGCTAAACTTCTGATCTCATAAGTTTCGAAACTTGCTTTCAATGACTGAAATAAGAAAGAGTTGTTTCCATTGCTATTCTTTTGTACTGAAGATCCCCCAACACTACAGCTATGATTCCTCAGGTTGCCCATGTTCACTTTGACACCACTGATTTTTAGTATGTCAAGAAAAATAACCTTACCAATGTCAAGTCTCACCTCACAAATGCTAACATAATCAAATTTTATCCCTTTGTCTTTTAGATCATCTTATAAAATATTTATAGCTTGCCAAACTTGATGTATAAACAAAACAGTAAACTTTGTTATAGCTCAGCAGTTGATTTTAAGCTCAGATGCTACGTTCATTAAAGGTTTAAACAGGTAGGTGGGCTATGTCTAGACCTTAACTAGGACCACATCACCAATATCAATAGGGGCCTTGATCACATACAGGTGATTATGAACTCAACCTTCTAAAACTGAACTTTATGACATCTTAACTGAAAAAAGAGGCATTAGAAATCTTCTAAAGCTCTGTAAAACTAAAGGTCCTGAGTTTGTTTGCTGTTACAAAAAAAAAGAAAGAAGAAAGAAAGAAAGAAAGAAAGAAAGAAAGAAAGAAAGAAAGAAAGAAAGAAAGAAATCATCTAATGCTATATTTCTCAAGTTAATGGAAGGAGAGGTGATGGCAGTAATGTGAATTACCAGGGACAATGAGGAAAAGGGGGAGTCTTGAGCACGTCTAGTTTGAGGAGGAGCTCCAGAGATCCTTTTAACCTCCCTCAAGTTCCAAGTCACCGACCCAACATGCTTTAAAGCTCCAGTTACTCTATGGAGAGCTTTCAAAACAATCCTTACTAACCAGGTCACATCACAGACCTCAGAAGAATCTCTGGGTTTGACTGAGCAACAGTACCCCTTAAGGGATCACCTGGGAGAGGTCAGACCCATGGCAAAGGTGGGACTTGCTATGACCAGATTCAGGGCGAGACCCAGATCTTATCAGGGTGGCCACAAAGACAGGCTCTCTAGGGAACGGGAAGGAGACATTACCAGAGACCCCTGCAGTGGGTCCTGGTCCCCTGTGAGACACTACAACAAAAAGCTGATAAAACAAACACAAGAAACGATACTTTGGGAGCAAGCTGGGTCTTGGGACTGATCAGTGCTGCTCTGGGCAGGAAAGACAAAGATCCCCGAGCACATCCAGTTTTTACTGAATACAATGGTGAGAAGGAATAGGGAGCTGGGTGTGCTTTGGAGGCATCCAGTGAAACACTACCGAACACCTGGCATGATGGTGCCAGGCAGGGCTGTCAGGGAGCCTGCACTGCTGATCTTGCTTGGATAGAATAGACTGGTACTGGGACCAGAAGCAATTAGCAAGCAACCCAGCAGGTCAATGAGAAGCCATAATCCAGGGGAAAAGATTTTAACTGGAGTCACACTGACCTCAGCCGCATGTAGCTCAGCAGAGCCCTGCCACTTCACAGACCAGGGCTTAGGTCTCTGTGGCAGCCACTGGAGGAGGGGCTAGAGTCACCAGCCTGCCATCTGACACGCCCATTGAGTCACGTAGAGCTCCAGTCTGACTCCTGATATAAAACAATACAGCCAAAGTATGGAAGCCAAGAAGCAGGTGTCACTCATAGCCTGCTAGTACTGGGCAGGGATGTCTGCTACAAGGCACACTCCACCTCTCTACACATCTACCACTAAGCATTGCTGTGCCTTTACTTTAAAGTAAACAATGTTTCTTTAATTGTGATAAAACACAACATAAAATTTACCACCTTCACTATTTTTAAGTATACAGTACAGTAAATTTAAGTATATTCACATTGTTTTGCAACAATCTCTGTAACTTATTTATCTTACAAAACTGAAATTCTATAGCCATTGATCTCCAGTTCCTATTTCCCCTTCCTTCAGCCCCCATAAACCATCATTCTGCTCTTCGCTTCTTTGAGCTTGATTACTTTTGATACCTCAATAAATGGAATCATACAATATTTGTCTTTTTGTAACTGACTTATTTTACTTAACATAATGCCCTCAAAGTTCATCCATGTTGCAGCATGTGATGGGATTTTCTTTTTTATAGTTGAAATATATATCACATTTCTTTATCCATCTGTCTCCCAACAGACATGTAAGTGATTTCCACCTCTCAGTTATTGTAAACAACACTGCAATGAATTTGAGTATGCAAATATCTTTTCATGATCCTGCTTTGAATTATTTTGTAATTTATCAAAAGAGGAAGTACTAGCCCTGGAATTTAGCTCAGTTGTTCTGCTGCCTGCCTCACAAGTACAAGGTCCCTAGTTTGATCCCCAGTACCAGAAAAAGAGGAAGTACTGGGTCATTTGGTAATTCTATTCTTAATTTTTTGAGGTGCCTCCATACTGTATAGTAGTATACTAATTTAGATTCCCACCATCAATGTAAAAGGATTCCCAAAGTAGGGAAAGTTTCAAGCATGTGCATGTCATCCTGGAATAGGGCCATGCTAATGCCTTAGTTCTAATTTTAGTATATGTGCTGCCAAAGCAAGCACTAATTAAATAAATCTTAATACAATCAGATTTCATTATTAACAAATCCCATGAGGCTAGCAGACTGAGCCTCCCAGATTTTTATAAATGTATATTTGACTAATTTGTTTTAAGAGGCATCAAATCAATGGTCAAGGAAAAGTTACTAATAGGCAGCCCTCAATGTGTGATCCTAGGCCAGAGCATCAGCCTACTCCGGGAACCTGCAAACTCTCAGGCCCCATCCCAGACCTACTCTATTAGAACTTCAGGGGAGAGGGGGAGGTGGCTCAGCAACCTGTGTTTTAAAAGCTTTGCAGGAAATACTGATGCATCTCAAGTTTGAAATGCTTTCTATGTTAGGATTGTATGGATCATAAGAAAAATCCTCAAGCTTAATACTTGTGCTATTAATCCCTGAAGCATCAATTAATACATTCTTTTCTCATTTTGTTTGTTAGATGATTTTTTTCACAGTAAAATTTGCCTTACCTGAAGGATCAGTACCCATAAAATTAAAAGCAGGCTTTGGCAATAGTTCACCCTATGAATTGTAACCATATTAACTTCTTATTACAAAGCTATATGTCCTATAAAGTGAGAAGGCTAGATCAAGACAGAAAATACCTGTCTTTGAAGCCAGTACCATTTCTTCAGAGGCTCAGGCAAGAAATGTTGATGATCAAGACACTCCTTATCACCCACTGAGTCTCAAAATACCTTCTCAGAAACATGCAGTGACAGCAGGAGATAAGTCCTATTTGAACACCTCTCCAAACAATCTTGACTGTCCCATGTAGCTCTACACATTTCAAGCAGTATAGATTATAAACACTATCAGTTCTATGGGACTCTCTAGCATCATAAATATCCTCCTGTGAGCTTAGTTTCATCATCTACAAAATGCTGCTAAAGTCACCTACCTCATAGAGTTTTTAGGAAATTCAAATGAAATAATATATTTGAAAAAACTAGATCAGTGCTAGACACCAAGTATTAAAAATGTCAGTAAACCTGAGCATCTGCAATTTTTTTAGTCTTTTAAATATGTTTTGGAATTAAGTTGTGTTTGGGAGTTGTGGGAGGGACACAGAGCTCCAGCACATTTGGGGGTGATGAGAGAGTGCCTGCTCTGACACTGCTTCAGTGTTTTGATCCACTTTTAGGTTCCACAGGTCAGAGCCACTGCAAGCCCAGTGATTCTGTCTCACCAATCCTTTAGTTCCTGGTTCTGGGTCCTTAACCAGGACCATGCCTTTTGCTCCTCTCTGTTCCTGAGAAAGGAGACCACTCTTCCATATGGAATTGGGCAACTATGAGTTAACTGTGTTATTAGGCAACTATGGGTTAACTAGGTAACTATGCTCTTTGTAGAATGTACTTGAGTAGCCACGATAACGTCTATAATTGGTCACCAAAGGAGTGTAACACACTCAGAAAGTCCTGGAGAGCTCTTTGCTCTGCCCCTCTCCACTGCTCTGCTTCATGTAAATCCTGCTTGCTATATTCCCAGGGAAATTTCAATGGAATTAAGCTTCATAGATGTAAAAAGAGGTATATAAGGAGGTGCAAACTTCTATTCTGGGCTCTTGAGACTAACAGGAGTCACTTGTTGAGCCACCGGCATCATTAAAAGCTCCTTTTTGCTCCTATCTTCATGTTGAAGAGTTATCTGTCTGGGGTCCTCACTGTTTCCTGCTTTATTCAATGCCTCACCAGTCTTACCTCACTCACCGGCCTCTGAATAGTCTCTGGTTTGCACATTCCTCAGTGCCCTGACATGAGGCGGCCTCTCATGCAAAGCCTTTGCTTGGTGGTCAGCACCTCCCCATGGGAGGAGAGTTAGGCCAGGAAGGTGAAGACTGCCAGACTGGGAACAAAATGGCCACCCAGCAGCCCCTGCACTTTGCATCTTCCCTTAAGGGAGTTTAAACTTTCCCCAAGATGATGTGTTCACCTGGGCTGTAATCAGTGCCAGGAATAAGTCAGCCTTCCTTCTCATTCTCAACATCCCTGTTACTGGATTTTATCAGATGAGCTTCTCTTTTTGAAGTAGGAAACAGGACCCTAGCACTGATAACTCTTTAACACAAAGACAGAAGCAAAAAGCAGCTTTTAATGAGGCCGAAGACCCCAAATAGAAGTTTGCAATTCCCTATATACCTCTTTATACATCTATGAAGCTTAATTCCATTGGAGTTTCCCTGGGAATATAGCAAGCAGGATTTACACAAAGCAGAGCAGCAGAGTGGGGAGAGCAAAGAGTTCTGACAGGACTTTCTGAGCACATTATGCTCCTTTGGTGACAGATTACAGAAGCTGTTGAGGCTGCTCAGGTACGTTTTACAAAGAGCATAGTTACCTAGTTAACACATAGTTGCCTAATAACATAGTTAGCCTATAGTTGCCAAATAACATAGTTAATCCATAGTTGCTCAGTTTCATATGGAGGGGTTGTTTTCCCTCTCACTTTAAGTTGCCTTCCCATGGTTTTATTTCTATATACCCCTGAATACCTGCAGACCTTGGTGAGTCCTCCTGCCTCTAGCTCACTAGGATCCTTTGCCTCAGTTTCAATTTAAATTCTGGCTTGTCTAAACTTAAAGTTCATGCTGTATCACCCGACCAGAAGTTCTCAACTAGCAGATTGGTGTGGCACTGACAGGAAAGGAAAAAATATGGATACACACATTCTATTCTAGCAGGGTTATTCTGATTCAGTACATCTGTAATGGATCCCATTATTCTCATTTTTAACATGTTTTCTGAATTGTATGAAAAATTACAATTTGTTGCTCAAGAGACAAGGAGATATTTGTGTAGTGGTGATTCTTGGAACATAGCTGAATTAATAGATATATATTGTTCCTTGACATCCAACATCTAAGAAAGATCCTATTTCTTCATATTTGCAAATCACTTACATCTAATACAAATTTTAATTTGTTTATGCTACTGCTCACTTTGTGTAACTTTGAAACATGCTAGAAACTCTCAGGATTACTCAAAGACTAGAAAGAGTCCTTTTCTTCAGACCATTTGCAGCCATCAATCACCCTTCCTCATCAAGCTGGTATGTCCTATGTGCACAAGTTACTAGTCCTTCACATACATGACAGTCTGTGGCTCCGAGGCTGAGATTTTAAATTTCTATTCTTTCGAGACCCTCTCTTAGTTGGCAGTTGTCGCTAACTGAAGGAAGGTGAAAATCCAGCCAGTCTCAGGGAAGCTCCCCGAGTTCCCTCCTAATTCACCAAGCAAAGTAGCTCTTCCTTTCAACCCACTTGTACTTCCCCCACATTACAGAAAAGGAAATAATGCTTGGGAACAGCCCAAGTGCCCATCAACTGGAAACTGGATAAAAAAGATGTGGTTTTTTTATAAAATGGAGTACTACTCAGCCATAAAGGACAACAAACTAGAGACCTTTATAGCTAAATGGATGTATATTGAGGCCATACTCTTAAGTGAAATAAATAGGACACACATGTGTAAGTACCAAATAGTTTCTCTAGTGTGAGAAACTGAAAGTGTAAATAAGGATTAAAATGAATAATTGATAATTTGAAATAGGAAGAAACGGTCCAAAGGGGTAGGGGTGGTAGGAAGGGAAGGGGAAAGGAAAGAAGGGAAAGGAAAAATTATGAAAAAAGAAAAAAATGGAAACAAAGCCTTTGTAAATAGGGAAGGGTGGAGGGGGTGAAGGGCGAACAGGTAATGGGGAAAAAATGCAAACCAAGATAGATCATGTATAGGTACTAGCACCCAATGATAAATGTAAGCATATTGTATACCTAAAATGTACCAATAAAAGAATTTAAGCACAAAAAAAAAAGAAAAGTTAATAAGAAGGATGTAAGTAGGATGTACATAATATTTTAGGTCCAAGAAATATCAGAAAGCATTTTTGTCTTTTATGAGAGTAAGATCCATCTAAAAGTGTGTGAAGTCATCTTCTATTCCCAAAGATGAACCGCTTCTTCAAAGCAACAAGAAACAAAATACAAATTTGAGTCTTCATGTTCTGTTACATTAAATTCTCAGTAATCTACCTTGTCACATTGTTTATAGTCTTTAATGCAAAATGAGAGCATTCAAATCAACATGTCTCTGTTTGGCCATTACACGTGCCCAATATTCAGTGAGAAAAATTTGGGAAACAAAAAATTCCCTTTTCCCTATAAAGACTTCATAACATTCTCCTTTCCTCATGAAGCCTCCATAACCTTTCTGTGCAAAAGACAATGTGTAAAAGGACCTTGGACGTTCAGATGTAGGGAATCCCATCTTACACTCTACTATTCATTTATCACCTTACACATTCTGTGAGTCTAAGCCTTCTACCCTAGCCAACAAAATTAAATAAATAAAACATGGTCAGTATTTTTAATCAAAAGAATAAGCTGTGCTGAGGTGTGTTGAAAATTGTGTTACATCAATGTACCAGAAACCCAAGAAATGAAGAAGTACACAGTTGTATCACTGAGTTATGCATCCCATCTCCTCTAACCTCTTCTTATCTCTCCTACTCCAATTTCTTCTTTGTTATGCTATCCTCATCCACTTAAGTTTATCTTTAATTTCATTTTATCTCTCTAAGTTCAGTTTATTCAAGAAGAGTGTCTAGTCTTATCTGTAATAAATTGAGATATTAAACAAACAAGTCAAGAGGCCCTATTTACAGGAAATCTATAAAGCAGAGCAAATTCAAGCACAGCATCAGGAAACAAATCTTTAAAACATCTGAAGAAGAAAAAAATTAAGAAGTCAATTTGGAAGTCCTGGGTAGAAGAGATAGAACGATTTAAAGGAGATTTAGGCCGGGGATTTAGCTTAGGCAGGGGATTTAGCTCAGTGGTTCCAGCACCTGCCTCGCAAGCTCAAGGTCCTGAGTTCGATCTCCCGTACCAAAAATAAATAAATAAATAATAAAAGAGATTTAAAGAGGGTAGGATTTTAACAAAGTGGCATACATGATGCACAATAAGGTTTATTGGTGAAATCAGAGTTCCTATTGGCGAGCAATGAAAAACATAGATAGTTAATAGAATCCCCCAAAGAATGTGTAAAAGGAATATACATCACACCAGCTGTGATTTATTCCAGGGTAGGCAATGCTGATTTACCATTCAAATACAATGTAATCCATTATGTCAACATGTAAAAAAAGGAAAAATCATATAATTATATCAATTGATAATGAAATCCTTTGAAGAAACCTAATACCCTTATAACTAACATCTCAGCAAATTAGAAATGGAAGGAAATTTGTGCAAGTTGATTTTTAAAAATCTGTCAAACTAAACCAAGCAAAACAAAATTTCAGCTACCATCATAATTTGTGTTGAAAAACCAGACTCTCTCTCCCTAAGGCAAAGGTAGTCTTCCTTGATCATGTCTATTAAATATACTACTCAATGCTATAGAATAAAAAGAAAGAAGGAAATAAATGATATTCAGGTTGGGAAGGAAGAAATAAAACAGTCCTTATTCACAGATGACATGGTTGTCTATGTAGAAAATGTTTGATTAAAAAAATCCCTCCTCAAATAAATAAGTTACTATATAGCAAGGTCACAGAATACTAAGGTTATACAAAAGTCAGTTGCTTTCCTATATACCAGCAATAAATAACTGTAAACTCTTTTTAAAAATTTAAAAATCATTTACAATGGTACATTAAAAAATGGTTACTATAAAGCTGATACTGCAAAGTACAAGAAACTGTACATAAGCAGCATATTCTTGTTGATAGAGGGGTTTCCCATGGGAGATAGTATATATTAATAGTTCTGATAGCATTAAGATGCAAACTGGAATTGAGCAATGAAGGAAATGGATGGTGGACTGTAGAGCCATGCTTCTCACTATTAAAATGAGAGGTTACAGACAAGCAATGGGATAAGTCCAGATAGCACAAGTGGTAATGATGGGGTAGAGCTGGAGATATCAGGGTGAGTATAGCTAACTATAAAGATTTAACATTTGAAAGCATTTAAAGACACGTGAATATATACTCTTACTAGACACAAATATTTCTTCAGCTTTGTCAGCTGAGGAAAGATGTAACACACAGTGCCACATCAGCAGCAATGTCCACGCAACAGGGTGCTAAGTGAAGCGAATTTCTAACAGCCATCGTTGGAATAACTTAAGCAACAAACTACACTAGCACTGGATCATACTTAAATATAAAATAAACATCCATAACCAGTTCATACTGATGATGGATAAATGGAGGCAAATCTACAATGAAGAATTCCAAATAATGTATGTAACTATTCCCCTTCAAGCAGGTGGAGCATTCTTGACTGTTCGAATATGGTGGGCACGTAGTGGCTTCCTTCCAGGAGATATGCTTCCAGAAAGAGGGAAAAATGGGCAACTTTGCAGAGGAGAAATGTGACAAGCAAGACCTCAGCCTCAGAACCCAAGCCACACTGAGTGGTAACTGATGTTTAGAGTTCACACTGCTAACACGCGGCGATAAGAGTCTCACGTGACCCCTGTGGTCCTCCCAGCAGCCCCTTCGCTGTAGCTCCATCATGAGCAAAGCACCAGGAGAGAGCATGCTCCCTGGCCAGTACTGACCAGAACTGTCCAGGTCATTAAAAACAAGGGAATCTTGGCACCCGGTTACAGCCAGGAGACGCCTGAGATGATATGGCAGCTAAGTGTCATGTAGAATCCTGGCAGGGATCCTGGGAAACATGGCATAGAGCAAAAACTAAGAAAATACAGATAAATATGGACTTTAGCTAATCACAAAGTATCAGAATGGGCTTGTCAATTACACACATGCTAATGTAGGACGTTGACAACTGAGAAAACTGAGTAAAGAGTATGTGGGAAACTTCCATGCTGTCGTCACACTTTCCTCTAAACCTAAAACTGTTCTAAAAGTAAAAGTTAGCAAATAAAGAAACATCATAAAGAGTTTTAAGAAAAGGTAAACCAAAGGAGCAGAGGCCACTGGATGCCAAAGAACACTGGCAGTATCCTGGCCTGAGGTCACCCAGCCAGTTGCAGCTGGGTTAGCGCTGGAATTGACGGCTGAGCAACTCCGGACCCAATGCGATGAGGCAAAGAATCAAAACAGGAGGAGATAATGAAATACTGCACGTAGCAGGTCTTTTTCCAGATTCCAACCAAACTCAGTTGACCCACCCTTGTGATCTGGGGAGAACACTAACAAAGCTCAGCTGATGACAGTGTGCTATCTGACGGTGCCAACAGGAAGGAAAGAGTCTGCCACGGGTTCTTTCTTAGTTTGTACAGGTTCGCCTGAGTGGGCTCGGGTGTGTGAAACATTCCACCTCCAAACCCTGCGGCAAGCAGTTATGCTAGAGACACTAAATCTCTATCCTTTGCAATCATGTAAATGTGCCAAGATTTATAAAGAGCAGTGAGTTTGCCAAGAACTCTGCTCACTGCTTCAGATATTGTGTCTAATATTGTGTCTAGCTCTCACACGCTGGGCTTGTCAGGGGCCACACACATTGCCTGTGCTATTGTATCCGACCCTATAAGAACACCACAAAGCCAAAATCATCATATATATTCTCAAAATTGAATGAGATGTATTCTGAGTTAAGTGACCTGCCCCAAATCATACAATTGAACCAGCATTGGAAGCCACATGTGTTTATTCAGAAATCCACACTAATTTTCTAATTCTGTGATTGTCAGTATGTTGTTTTCATGCACTGGGCACAACTCTAAGTACCTTAAAAATATTAATGTATTTAATATTCCTAATCACTTATTAGGCAGTTATTACTAATGATCCTATTTTAGAAATAAAATAAATGACTTCATCTAAGTGTGACTTGTTTTGTAAAAGTGGTTTATGAGAGTCACCTCCACTTCTACCATCATCGATTCACTAACAAGCAATGTGTGTCTAAAGTCGAGCTCCCCAGCCCTGTGCCTGAGACAAGGACATTTGGAGGTCTGGGCAAAAACACTTGAAATGGCACCTATAAAACCCAGTCCAAAGCAATGGGACAAAAGCTTACTAAAGCAATTTTCCTTGAAAAAGCTAAGGCAAATAGTGATGGTATCAACTGACATTTGGGCACAGTACTTTTTAAATTCATATTTATTTGAAAAGTATGCCGAAAACATACAGAAATGAAAGAATCCAAAAGGTTTATGTCAAAAATACTGTCTTTTTCTTCTCACAAAAAAAAGAGAAAAAAGAAAAGAAGGAAGAAAGTCAAGAAGGATAAGAAGAAGAGGGAGGGAAGGAGAAGGAGAAACCCAGTACTGAAAGCAATAAGGTAAATATCAGTAAGTGTGACATACCACCCTTGGTGTCAGGTAGACCCGGGGCCAAATCTTTTCTTTGTCCCTTAAGAACTGCACAGCCTCCAAGTAATCTCTATGAATCTCTACACTTACCTGAAATATCAGAACAGTATCTATGTCTAAGATTGTTGTGTGATGATTAAAGAACATATGTGAAGAATCTAATGCTATGACTGTGACACACAGCCACTAAACAAAAATTCATTTTTGCCATCCATTCTTCCTTCTAGATGTCTTGAACAGTGAGTGAGCACATAAGACCAGGGAAGAGTAGGTACACAAAGCCTACTCTAATAAAAGAGGCTTGAAAATATAATGTATCAGAAAACCCTATCTTGAACCATCAAAACACAAATTACACTTTGACAGCCATCCTCGTGACTGGATAGGGCCAGGTAATTCTAAATCTGTGGGGAAATGTACTTTACCATCATGAAGGGAGTACTGGCACCTCCAAGTAGATCCACCCTCATTGGTTCTGATTTCTTAAAACGAAGAGCAGAGTAACAGGAGACTAAGAATGGCATGTCCTAGATATTCTGAGACTGTCAGCCTACAAAAATAATACAGATGTCTTGAGAGTTTTCCCAGTGACATGATTTGTGATCCTCTTTCCATTTGTATGACATGGATAGCCTTTCCCTAGGTTCAGATGTCTGAGACTTTATCAGTCATCCAGGACTAACCTATTTATTCAAGGAAACGTTTCTCTCTACATTGTTCAGTCAGAATTGCTTTCTTGCTCACAATCTAAGACTTTGCTACTGAAGATCTAGGCTCCAATCCTAGCTCCCTTAGTTATTAACCTTAGGCATATTGTACTCTCTAATCTAAAAGGCAGACACTAAGAATATTATCTACCTAGGAAGCCAAGTAAGGTAATCTATCAAAATGTCCCTCAAAACACTCTACACATACTGCTTACTTAATATGTGACAATTACTGACTTATTGTTTCATATCGTTATTTATTGCCACCTCTGATTCCTGCTCCTTGTTTATGCTCTTGAAATATTCCATTCTAAACTCAAGCGCCCTGTGCCTAAAATCTCGCCCTTCTGAGACAGTTTCTCATTTCTTAATCTGGATGAATTTTGATCAAGTCTCACCACTTCTGTACTTGGAAACTTATGCAAGAGAAAAAGTCCTGGGCTGGATTTAAGCAAGGCTGAGAGACGGAAATAAATGTACTCACACTAACCTTGAAGAGAGACAGATGGCTACTTGATCTATTGGTTAATGATCAGGAAGAGGTGCCAGCAGCCAAATCAGGAACTGATTTGCAGATCCCAAATTACTCAGTTAATCAGGAAGAAGGGTAGGCACAGAACTGAGGAAACCAAGATGTTACACAGCACATGCAGGGGCGACGTGCAGCACCCAAATGAGCACACCGGGGAGTCACGTTGTCCAGAATAACAACACCCACATGAGTGACCTGGATTCGGGCGGGCCTATGGTTCTGTTTGTGCATTCTAATGGAGTCCTTGAGATAATGAAAACGTCTCAGAAACTAGTGAGTGGAGCATCAAAGCAGATAATTCAGCAGAGACGTCAGCTCTCTGTACAATAGCCGTCAAAACAGTGATGCACATTCAAGACTGGAATGATTTTCTCTTCGCCTGGCCGATAGATGCTGTGACAGTGGCTTCTTACTAGTGTGTGCTTGGTAAAGTGTGGGCTTTGACAAAGAAAGAGGAGGCGGGAGGAGAGGGAAAAGGAGTTGCTGTAGGAACTATGTCCCCCTAGATTCTACCTTCAGCTGTTGAGAAGACCTAGTTTTACCTCTTATTCCTTGCCAGAAATAACTTTGGAAACTGCGAAAGTAACTCATGCTCTTCCCTTGACTTAAACTCCTCAGAAAGGTCACATTTCATGAAGAGCATGGCCTTTTGTGTTCTGAGCACTATCTCACTCAGGAGATGTAGTTTTCTGTGAGGCTTACAGACAAAATTAATTGAGCCCAATGTCCAACTTCTGTCTATCCCTGTCTTAGTCCATTTTCTGTTTCTAACACAAAATGTCTAAGACTGAAAAATTTACTTTAAAAAATATTTGGCTCCCTTGGTCCTGGAGGGTGAAAGCTGCAAGAATATTTGAAGGTGTCTGCTGGCATCTCGGGAAGGCTTCTTCATGCATCGTAGCATGGTGAAGGGCATCAGATAGACAGGGTGGTCTGGAACATCTGGTCCTAGTTTATATGAAGCAGCACCAAGGTGCTGGGGGACAGAGAAAGAGCCAGGCAGATCCATAAATGCAGAGCACAATTTGTTGGAGGAGCTTACTGACAAAAACACTATACTGGCTGGCAGGAAGGCCAAGCAGACCTTGCAATTTGGGTCAGAAGTGGGGAGCTTATAAACTCAGGACAAAAGTGACTTCACCAAGCCTGAATGTGCCTAGTTTGTCTTAAGCTAGTATCAAGGAGAGCAGACACTTTCCTGGCACCAATAGTGTCAGAGTCTAGGTTGTAAAGTTCCATAAATCACTCTAATGGCTTTGTTTTTAAATAGTATGCTGGGAAAATATTCAGGCAGAAACAACCAGGACTACTCAGGGTCAGTTACAGTGTTTACACCTCTAACATGGCACTGATTTTCCCCATAATAACTATGGCAGAAAATAATTATATCTTCTATCACAATCAGCGATTTGTGAGAGTTTAAATAACCTCTTTCATCTTTTACTGGTGCATAAGGAATCCTTGATGGCTTTTAAAATAAATAGCGTAAGTAAGGTGAGGCATGGCATAGATAGATTAAAGAGCAAAATATTCAAGAACCAAAGACATAGGATCTACTCTCAAGAGTGTGCTTCCAAGGAAGTTTCAACCTGGAGATTCTGTGGTTGGGATGGTCAATGGAGTTAATATCACCACCTTACCAGGTAAGTATCAGAGAAGCCCGAGGAAAAGTTGCGGCAAACGTGGTCGTTAGCATCTGTTACTTTGCTCCTCAATTCGATGCCTATGCTCTGTGAATTTGTTCATGTGAGAGGAAGCAAGATATCCACACTGAGACTCTCAGAGAAGCAAGCCAGAGATAACTTTTTTGGTGTCCTGGAACTGCAACATGACTTCGGCAGGCAAGACCCTTGCTCCTTTGGCGTTTTTACAGGGTTTCGAATCACAGCTGGTGTGATTCCTACCTCCACTATTTGCTATGTATGTAGCCTGGGGAAAGTCACTAATTTCCTCTTTAAAATAGGGATAAAAGTGAGAGAATTAATTCTAATGTATGCAAAGCCTTTGGAATAATACCTCTTTAGTTCTATTCTTTATATTATTGGTTTTATTACTAGCTAGTTTTTCAGGCTACGCTAACAAAATTCCTTGGAATAAGTAGCTTCCAAATAACAGGAATTTATCTCTCAGTTTGGGAGGCCAGGGCATTCACAATCAAGTGCTGCAGAGTGACTGTCTGGGACAGCCCATCTTCTGGGTAGCACACAGCCCCTTCTTCCTCATTCTCCTATGACAGGGGACGGCACTCACTGTCAGACAGGAACTGATTACATTTGTAAGACCGAGGGCCTTACCAAACGCTCCGAGGAGCTGACTGCAGTGAAGGACACCCAGGGGTCCCAGCAGTGCCTCCAAAATGTAAGACTGAGGACCTTACCAAATGCTCCGAGGAGCTGACTGCAGCGAAGAACACCCGGGAAGGAACACATCGGACAAGGTGGAAAGTGAAACAGACCTTAGTCTGGCCAGATGGCACTCCCAAAGCAAAGTAGCTTAGAGAGGCGACTAGCCCAGAGTCCGAGGCTCTTTTTATAGGGGGTTGCAGGGGAAGTTAACAGGTGAAATTTACAGAAGAGGAACAAAGGTTAGTGGTCAGCTGACACATACTGATGGTCAGCAGATGTTTGTAGATTGTTCTATAGATAGTGGTGTTCCGAACATCAATTTCAAACAAAGAGTTGAGTAATTTACTTTGGAACCTTATGGCTGATACAGATCTTATCTAGTGTCCCAGAACTAACAAGCATCTTTATCTATTTACTCACATTCACAGTTGGGGCTAGGGGAGTTTTATGATTACAGAGTTATGCAATCCCACACATTCATGAAGGCAGAGACTTCATGAGCTAATCACCTTCCAAAAGCCCCACCTTCCAATAATATCACCTCAGTGGTCAGTTTCAACATATGAATGTTGGTAAGATGCAAACTTTCAGATGACAGCATTTGCTATTAGTGTTTTTCAGACTATTTAGACATGCTACAATACCCAAAACTAGAAACACAACTTAAATTAGGGACCACATCTGAGACCCCAAATTGATTCAGTTCAAAATTTGCCTATTTTTAATAACAGGGAGTTGATTTGGAATGCTGTCTACATATGAATACATCTTCATTTTCCTCCTGCTGGAAATATTACGCCTTTCCTCTGAAGAAGTCCTGCCTGATTTCCTCAGCCCATACACATCACTTTTGTCTTTCAACACATAATCAGACACTGCAAAACAATTTATCTACATTTTGTATAAATCTTGTGTATAATCTTGTCTTTCTTCTCTAGACTTTAAAATATCTCTAGTAAAGACCAGATACCTCTGGTCTTACTCTTCTTTGAAACCAGTCTTCACTTCCCATCCACTGGCTTCCAGAATATATTATACCCTTAACAGAGTACCATATGGCACCCACCAAAGAGTGAGTAAATGTGTGAATGAATAAATGAATGAAAGAATAGATGGATGCAATTTTTATAACTCTTTCAGTATATGGACAATCATAAAAATATAGCATATTTCCCAAGTAGTACCATAACATAGTATGGTATTTTTGAATTAATGAGTAAATAAAAGTAAATGAATATTGGTCAACAACTTGATTATCAAAAATATTATTCACTAATGCTAGGCTTTTCTCTGAAGAGTTAAACACCATTCTCTGTTTTTATAGCAGAAATGAATCATAAAAACCACTAGATAGAAAAGGCATCACTATGTGGCCTGCCGGAGCATCATAGATGAAAAGGCAACAATAGCTACTATAATGTGTGCATAGAAAAATGTTCTCCAGTCCTTTGCACTGTAAGTACTGTACTTCCTTTTTTCCCGGTAAGGATGTTTTCTTTATCATTACTGTCATGGACCTTTTCACTCATTTATATCATGACTATTTAGTATAGACTTCTTCTGAATTTGTACCTATAGAGATTTTGGTTTCTATAGTTCTTCATATCAGTTCAGTAAAGAATTGTGATTTCAGACAACAGGATATTGACCACTAGTGAATATTTGGTTTGGGGAATCTTTTATAGTTGTTAAATTCCATGTAATTCAACAAAGCCAGAAAGATAACTCCCATTTTACCCTTCAAGATTTCATTTCTGAGGCAGCATTACTCACTCCTCTACTTCCCCACATTTTGCACATATCTCTGTTTACTAGCATGTCTTCCTCCCCCACCCACAGTTTTGTGGGGCCCTCGTAGATGGGAAATGTATCTGATTGTTTTCACACCAGCATGTCCCCAGCCGAGAGCTTGGCACCATAGTGAGGCGTTGTTTAATTAATTAGTTACTAATGGGATAAGTTGGAGGGCCAGATCCCATTTATTCCATTTTAACCGTTAGCTACTTGCCCCTGAGCTCCCACAGCTCTTTGTTAATATATTTATAATAACTTATAATCACAATCACACACTGTAAGCTTTCTACTTTAGGTTTGTCTTCCTTTCAGACTTCCGAGCAAGCAACTCAAAGACATGAACTGTCAATGAGTCTTTTTTCTTTCCCTGATATTTAGTCAAAGGCCCCAGTGGGTGCCTCAGGAACAAAGAAGAAGTGGATGAAAAAGTTTTAATAATAGAATGTCTTCAAAGTAAAAGCTACCTCAATGACCACATCCATCTTGCCTAAAATGCTCCTGCTGACCCTAACCCCCAGCAAAATTGTGCAGTGGTTTAACTTTGTCTTCACCACTCACTATCTGGCAATTTTCCTTCTTTCACAAAATGGCATTCATTTTTATTCTCAAGATTTAAGAAAAGGTAAGTGCTGGCAATATAAAGGGTAATTCATTACTAAGAACTCATTACAGAACACACAATAATAGTATCAGAACTCTTCTTTGACCTTTGATATACATCATCCTTAATTCATTTGGAGAGTCAGAATCAATACCCCTAGACAATCTAAGAGAAACAGATAAACACCTGGAAGCAATCAACCTACCAAAATTGAATCAAATATAAATAGAAAGCTTAAGTAGACCAGTAAAAAATAAGGGATTTAATCAGTAATCAAAAACTTCCCATTAAAGAAAAGCCCAGGACAAGTTGGCTTCATAGATAATTCTACCAAACATTTAAACAATACCATTCCATCTTAAAGTCTTCTAAAAAACAGGAAATGGAACATTTCTCAACCCCTTGTATGAGGTCACTATCCTAATATCAGTCACGAGAAGACACCAAAAGAAAATCAAATGAGTCAGGATCTCTGATTAGCATAGATGCAAAAATAATCAAATTATATACCAGCAAACTGAATTCAACAGTACATTACCAATATTATACACCATGTTCAAGGTGTATTTATCCCTGGGATGCAAGGATCAGTCAATATACCCAGATCCATCAATGTAGTAAGCAAAGCACTTCACCTCAATTCAAACACACTTATCCCACTTTTTTGAGACAGGGTCTCACATTGTAGTTCAGGCTGGCCTTGAACTCATTATGTAGCCCAGGCTGGCCTCTGACTCATGGAAATCTTCCCCTTCAGCCTCCCAAGTGCTGGGATTACAGGTGTGCACCACCAGGCCAAGCTCATTCTTGCCACTTTCTGAAGCAGTTTTGGAAGTCGTCTTTCATGAGTGTCTTTTATGAGGTGTGATCAGAAATATGGTGAATACTGCTGCTAAGGCAGGTGTGTCAAAACATCACAGTGTATCTTCATCTGCCTTATTCACCGGATCTGGCACTGTATGACTTCTAGCTCTTTCCCAAATTCAGAATGACCATGAAAGGTAAACATTTTTAATCCATTCAGGACATCAAATCAACCATGACAGCACAGCTAAAGACAGGAAGCTGCTTCAGAAAGTGGTGAGAATGATGGGATAAGCATGGGATAAGTGTGTGCAGCATGAGGCAGAGTATCTTGAGGAGGATTAATGGCCTTTTACTATAGTAATTTGTTTACTTTAAACATTAGCCATATTTTTCACTCACACTGTGTATGTCAACATAATAAAAGCCATATCACAAGTCACAGCTAGCATCATAATTAATGGTAAAATGTTGAAATCTTTTCCTCTAAGATCAGTATTTGGAAATGGTGCCCATGCTCACCACATGTACTTTTATCTAGTGAAATAAGTCAAGAAAAAGAAAGACATCCAAGTTAGAAGAAAATATAAAATTATCCCTATTTACATATGGTATGATGTTATACATAAAATCCTAAAGACTCTACACACACACACACACACACACACACACACACACACACTTCTTAGGACTAATTCATGAATCCAGTAAACTTACAAGATACAAAATCAACATGTAAAAAATGTATGGCTTTAATATACTATCAGAGAACTATCCAAAAAGAAAATGCAGAAGACAGTCCCATTTGCCATAGCATCAAAAAGAATAAAATACTTCGGAATAAAGGAAGTGAAAGACATGTATTTTGAAACTACCAAACATTTATAAAAGAAATTAAATAACACAAATAAATAGAAAGACATTTCATGTCCATGAGATGGCAGAATTGACGTTGCGAATATTTCTGTGTGACTGAAATCCACAGATTCAATTCAATCCTTATGTAATCCTTACACAAATCCCAATAGTATTATATACAAAAAAGAAAAGGAAACCCTAAAATTTAGATGGCCACCCACTGAATAGCCAAAGCAAGTTTGAGCAAGAAGAACAAAGCTGGAGGCATTACATATTCTGATTTCAAAATATATTATAACACTACAGTAATCAAGATAACATGGTACTGATATAAAACCAAAAGAACAGAATAGAAATAGGGACAGCTGATTCTATGCAATGGTGCCAAGTATGCACAATGAAGGAAAGATAATCTCTTCCATAAGTAGAGTTTGGCAGCTGTATAACCACATGCAAAACAAAAAATGAAATTGTGTCTCTAAACTGTACACAAAAGCAACTCAAGATGGGTTAAAGACTTAAATCCAATGCCTGATACAATAAAACTCCAAGCAGAAAGCATAGAGGAAAACACTCTTGACATTGGCCTTGAGAATGATTTCTTAGACATGACACCAAAAGCCCCAGAAAGAAAACAAACACAGACAACTGGGATTACCTCAACCTAAAAAGTTTCTGCACAGCAAAATAATCAATCATGAAAGAAAAGATAACATGTGCAATGGAAGAACATATTTGCAAACCATGTATTTAATAAAAGATTAACATCCAAAATATAGAAGGAACTTAATAGTAAAAACAAAAAATTGAGTTGCACCCACAACTCAATTTAGGACAGGAAAAGAGCCAGAGCATATATTTCTCCAAAGAAGACATACAAATGGCCAAAGACAATCTTTACAGACTCTTGTGGAAAGGTAGATAGGTACATCTATTAGTAAAAATAGAACTATGTGATTCCCCCAATCCCACTTCTGGCAGGTACTCAAAGAGAATAAAATTAGGTCTTCAAAAGACCTCCCTTCCATGTTCATTGCTGCATTATTCACAGTAGCCAAGATACAGAAGCAACCTAAATATCCATCAGTCTGTGAACTTGTTTAAAAACAACCTATGTTATTGGCATACAAAGGAATATTATTTGGGTTTTAAAAAGAAGGAAATTGTGCCATTTGTGACAACATGGATGAACCCAAAGAGCATTATGCTAAGTGAAATAAGCCACAGAACAGATGTGTGACCCCACCTGTCTAGGAAAGTAAAATAATCCAATTCCTAGAAACAGGCAATGGAATGGTGGTTACAGAGGGAAGGAGAGGAAAATCAGGGAGGCATTGCTCAAGGGGCATGAAGCTTCAGTTACAAAGATGTGCACACACTAGAAATCTCCTGTACAACAGAGAGCCCATGGTTAGCGACAGTCCACTGTACAGTTAAATTTTCACTAAGAGGGTAGGACTTGGACTAAGTGTCCTTGTCACAGAAAAATAACAAAGAGGGCGAGAAGAATGGAGGTCACCTGTGCATAGCCCTGATTGTGGTAATATCACTGGTGGTGCATGTTTATCTCCAGATGCATCAAGCTGGTTATATTAAATATGTACAGGTTTTTGAGCAACAATCATATCTCCATAAAGTGTTTTTTAAAGAGAAAGAACTTGAAAATTGTTCATTTCTACTTACAGCAAGAGAAAAGCTGAGCAAACTGATAATCAGTGATGTTTCCCATTCCCATCGGAGAGCTGAGGCTCTGGGATAAGGCATGCGTGGTCTGGAGACAGGAGAGAACAGAGAACCATGCCCAAGAAAGGGATACTACTTTAAAAAGATCAATTAAAACCAGACTAGACATGAGAAGAGGGTAATGTAAATAAAAGAAATAACAAGTTCAGAGCCAATAAATTAAAATCTATGTAAGAATAAAAGCCACTAGCATTTATGAAGTGCCAAAACCTTCCAGGCATTGTACTGGTTTATATGTATAATCTCTGTTCCCCCAGTAGTCTCCAAAGTAAGCTTTCTTTACCCCTATTTTACAGATGAGGAAACTGAGGCAGAAGCAGACTGAATGTGCACGAAGTCCCACAGCTTGCACGTGTCAGATCCGAGACTGGAATTCCAGAAATTGTGCTCTGTTACCACACCAAGCCATCTCCAAAGAACAAATCTGTAAAGATGGGCTTAGGTGAGTAGAAACATGCCAATGAGAGCAAATTTGTCCTTGGCTTCCCAATCTTGTTTTTTACTATAACTTATGGCTTGAGAAACCCAGTTGGAGTGACGGCCCCGTCTCCTGAGCTGTTAAGCTCCTATTCGTCTGCAGGACCACAGCTAGTTAACATTCTGTGACAGAATTGCTGCCAGTCAACATCTACAACACCGCAATCAAATCTGCACTTAATTATTGAGCATCTATTATTCATTTCAGCCACATGGATGAAGCACTTACTGAGATGTAAGGCCCAATGCGGGGTCATACGGATGATACAATGATGAATTACAATTATGACTACATTAAATCCTTACATCTATAAAGTGCTTCACTCTTAGCAGAGGACTTTCATGTGCACATCACACTTCATCTTCACACACCAGGGAGAGGTAATTTATTGCTCCAATTTGCATAAGGAGAAACGTGTCTGCCCCAGGATTTGGTACAACTCGTATCTGAACACACAGCTTCTGATGTCAGGAAAATTAGCCAGTCCCTGTTTTCCCAGGAGTTAGCATTCCATGAGGAAGACGGAAAAATAATGGGAATGTGAGGGACAGTGTTTTTTGTAAAAGGAAGACTGTCTTTGGGGGGACAGGAATGAAGAGAGCTTGCAGAGAGAGACACAATGTCAAGCACTGCCCTCTTTCCCTCCACAAACCCTTCCCCTGAATCAGTGCTTTGTGTGATGGAGGCCTCAGCCAGGTGGAGGAGGCCCAGAGCTCCTGGGTGGGAGACCCGCCCACACTGGCCAGGGCAGGAGCCAGTGACCCAGCCCAGGGGGACACAGAAGAGTCATGCACAGCATCTGACTTCAAAGGACCTGGTCGCAGGGCTCGTAAGGAAGAAGATCCAGATAATGGGACTTTCCCAGCAAATCAGGAGGAAGACATTTATGTTCAGAACTGGGCCTTGTGATGGGCAGAGACCGTGAGGTGTTGGAGAATTAATCTGAGCTCACAGCTCACAGCTCACAGCTCTGGAGAATTCTAACGCCAGCCCTGGTGGGTGAAGCCCAGGCATCCACACAGCCTGACCTCTGACAGAGCTCCGGATGACTCAGACCAATGGTGCGAGACAGCTTCCTCAGCTGGACAACTAGGTGTGGACAGAAAAAAAAAAGAGGAAAGACAGAATTCCCCACTCAGCTTTGTCTCTGCTCCTGCTGGCATTTCTGGCCCAGAGGGGACTGGTCTCTGCAATGTGCAGCGTTGTCCAGCCAAGTGTCAAGGGGCAAAGGTCATTGTCTTAGGACACTGAGTATCCAGCTGATATGAAATCAGTATTTGCTCACATTGATCTCGATGTATCTGCTCTTTGTCCTGAGATACAATGAGGACTCCAGAACCAATCCGAGAGTGGAGAAGAACACGGGGGTTTCCCCAGCATGAGTCAGCACCACTGGCCTGCCTGCTCCAGCCCTTTCAGACACTCGGCTGCCCTTTTTGAGAGGCAGGCCAGCCTGGCACGCTGAGATTAGGGAGGAAAGGCTCTGGGCCCCGATTTGCCTATGCTGCTCTCACAGCACGCCTTCCAGAAGATTCCCTGGCTTCAGCCCTGCCCCCCACCAGCACAGGCCTGCAGCCACTCTGTAAGCAGCACCCCCAGTGCTTCTGGGTTTTGGTCTAGGAGGGCTCCCTTCTGGGCCTGGCCCATACTGCAGCCCAGGCCCCGTTAAAATAAAGGCTCACTCTGCTGGTCCTGTAAAAGCAAACAGAGAAAGAATTTGGAGGGTCTGCCAGACCCCTCCCTACCTTATTACACAGGCTGCTGTGAGCCCCAGGGAAGAATTGAGCTCCTTGGGGGTGGGTGGCAATGACAGCAGTAGCAAGAGTCGGGAATAGGTGGGTAAAGGGAACCCAGGAAGCACATAGGCCACAACAAAGACACTGAGTACCCAGCTGCTCCATAGCGCGTCAGGAGAGGGCAGAGGTGCAGAACACCCAGGGCACTGTTTGGAGGGAGTCTATGACTCAAGTCATTTCATTTTCAGTAATTTATATCTCTCACAACTGTCCCTGCTCACTCGCACAGAAAAGATCAACTAGTGATCTAGCAGCTGCTACCCGGCCTATTAAGTGGGTCATGCTCATGTGGGCCAAATGACCCTGGCAAGGTTGTGCCATTTTCATCCACTGCAGTTCTCAAAATGCTCAGGAACTCTTTCTTAACAAGAGATGATGGCCTCCAAGTTTCCTTGTTGGCCACCCTGGGCTTTCCTACGCCTCTGAACCACCCCCAGGAATTCTGGGCCGAACAAGGTCCCAGCAACTCTTGACAATCACTGACTATTTCTGCCATGGATTCCCAAGAATGGTGAATGCCCCTGTTGGCCTGGAGGCTCCTGTTAAAAGGTACGAAACTTTATTTTAAGGGGAAATGCAGATATTGGGTTAAACCATTCTTTCCACTGAAAGAGAAAAGAACAATTTTAAAATTTCTTCCCTGCTCAAGAGTCACATCTGAGTTCGTGAAGAGTGGACAGGTGCAGAAGAGGGTGTCATGATCTGGTTTAGATTGTCTTTCTTAGGCCTGGGATTTAGCTCAGTGTTTCCGCCTCCTGCCTCGAAAGCGCAAGGTCCTGAGTTCAATTCCCAGTACCAGAAAAAAAAGACTGTGTTTCTCTCATGCCCAAGACTTCATCACTCAACCAAATTATCTACCCAGCTCTGCTTCACTCTGAGTCCTCTTCTTGAAGGCAAGCTTATCTCTCTAGTTTCCCAGGTTGTTTTAATTCCAGTAGTCAACAGTCTAATCTAAAGTAACACTCTTACTCTGCCATTTTTAGGTAGCACATGGCATTATCAAGTAAGAGAAATTTAGACAGAAGCCAAATAACATTTAGGACAAGACAAAGTTTACTACAGAAAAATTAGTTCTAAACACCATTCAGACCACTTACAGCTAAGCATGTTAGCTCTGTAAACTACAGATGGTCGGTTCAAGGATTATCTGGACATTTGAAAACATGTGTACACAAAATTTGAAGTTTTAAGGAAAGCTCATAAATACACTTGGTTTTGGTAGGCATTTGTGGCAAAGCAAGCACATGGCATTTAGTTTTTATCTATGTAGGAAAAAAATTACTTAGATGATGGAGAAGACTGAAAACTCTTTCCTGCCCCTCTAAGTGCACTCTCAAAATAAATTTATGCTTTTTGGAGAGAAGACAGTGAAGCCAGGCAAGACTCTGTTGGATACCAAATCTCTTCAGACACCAGAATAATTTAAGGTGATTTTTAAAAAGCCTTCTGTGTCCTCTGAGTGGCCCAATATGCTGGCGCTCACTTGGCGCTTGTGGAAACCTTGCCTGATCACCAGGTCTGACTGATCACCAGGTCTGACAGCAGCACAGCATCCAGGTGGAGAACGGAGCCGCTTCCACCAGCACACGCGAGAAATCAACACGCGTGCAACACTAGTGTCTGCCCCACCACGTCACACTGCCACCACAGCCTGTCGAACCTCCGCAGTTCTGGTCCCAGAGGCCACTTGACTTCCCTCTCCCACCAGCTCCGGCATTTTGCTCTTTACCAATTATGATTGAATGACTTCTCAAGCTCTTTGCCAGAGAGTCAGGAAATGAGTTTAGTGGCTTTTCCAACTGAACACATTGCGAAGGTAGAGGGAGGGGTGTGAGAGCACACATGCTCATAGCTCCCCTTCACCGATGCTGCTGGAGTCTCTTTTTCATCTCCATCTCTATCTAGATGGCATTCTGTGCCCTCCTCTCTCTAAGGCATGTAAAGCATCTGCCCATTCGTTAGGATCTGGCACGCAGTGTGCCCCCTCTGTGAAGGCTTCTGTGATTGTTTCACCAACACAAACTTCAGCTACCCATGGAGAAAATTCAAAATAGACAGGACACAGCTTATCAACTAACCTGAGAGGATGGCTTCCTCTTATCCGTGCCAGTTCATCCTTGTCCTTCTGCCCATATTGGAAAAACTTGAATCAGAAAGTATATAATATGACAAAAAAGAATATGGCAAAGTACAAATACTAGGAGATTTGTGTTAGAGGAGAAAGGGAATCCCAGTTCTAGCACTTAGTAGCAAAATAAGTTAGGAATTGATTTTTTTAAAAAATGATCTGGACTAATAGAGGATTAATTTTCCTCATATAATTAACTCTGGAAAGAAACCCAGGACTGACACAGCTGCTCACAGATGTCATGGAAACATCAAGCTCTTTATGTGTAGTTTCTCCTCCCCCTGCCTGTCCATGGCTATAACTCTCATGCTGTAACCTGGTGGTTGCAACATGCCTGCTGAACTTCCAGCCATTCCCTTCAGGTCCAGAAAAGGAAGGGAAAGACAATGGTAATTAAGAAAAAAGTAGGATGTTCCAGCTGAAGAGTCTATTTTTAACCAAGAAACCAAAAGTTTTCTCAGAATCCACAGCAGCAGACTTCCAGTCTCACCACTCACTGGAACTGTCCTTAATGATTCCATTAGCTGGAAGAAAGCTGGGAGAAGAGGCTCAGGAAAGTTAATTAACCTCTTTAAAAACTCAATTTCAAAATTTTAAAGGTAGGAGAAACAATGAGTGCCTTATTGGGATTTTATGAGCATTTATAAATATCTCATAGTGAGTAACAGCAAGTACTCATTAATTTTTTTTAAAAAATGAATAAAAATACAGTATAACTATCAAATACCTTCTATAAGCTAATCACAAGAAAGTACCATTTACAGTGTTTACTCTGAGTTTATCACTGTGCAAAGCCCCATGAACAAAAGAATAATTAAAATTTAATCTCTATAATCAAGGAAGTAACACTTTACCAAGAAAATTACATATGGAGATATATAAATTTAATGAAATGTAACAAATTGCTGGAATAACTGTATGTGCCAAAGGAAATTGTAACAGAGAAGAGGAAAAGACTAGGCAAGCCTGTTGGGCTTAGGGAGAGATTCAGGAAGAAAATGATAAACACCTGGGACATGCGGAAGAGGTAGGAATTCCCAGGTCCTGAAGAGAGAAGAGAATTCAAGAGGACTCAGTATATGCAAAGGCACATGGACAAAAAAGGTCTGACAAGACACAACTACAGATGTTTGGCAGCAATTAAGAGGATATACTTGCTATTGCTGTGTGTATATGTGTGTACTGTACCCAGTCAGCTTTCCAGTGCTGTGACAAAATGCCTGAGAATAACAACTTAATGGAGGAAAAATTTATTTTGACATATAGATTTGGAGGTTTCAGTCCATGGTCAACTGGTTCCATTCCTCTGGGCCTGTGGTGAGGCAGAACATGACAGCAGAGGGTGTAGGAGGAGAAATCTGGCTACCTCATGACATCCAGGAAGGAGGAGGAAACAAAGAGGAGAAGGTGAGAGAAGAGAGGCTGACCAAGGATAAAACATACTCTTCAAAGGCATGCTGCCAGTGACATGCTTCCTCCAACCCCAGCTCCTAACAGCAGATTCAGGTAAGAACTTGTCAATGAATTAATCCATTCTGAGGTTATCACCCTCAAAATCTGTTTCAGTCACTTCCTATCACTGAGACCCACAATTTAAAGGATGAGTGGTTTCTTTTAGCTTATGGCTTTTAAAGGATTCAGTCCATAGTCAGCTCTCTCTAAGGTGGAAGGGTCTGCAGGAGGAACACAGTTCATGTCTGGCCATCAGGAAGCAAAGAGCCCAGGGAGAGATGGGAAGAGACGTGGACCCTTCCAGATCCAGCCCCAGTCAGCTGCCTCTTCCAGGCAGACCTTACCTCCTCACAGCACATTCGTTCTGAACTCTGGACCCACCAATAATATAGCAACCCTATGATCCAATTGATCCAATATGATCCACTTGCCTTCCAAAGGTTTCACCTGAGCAAAAGCCTCTGAGGCCTCTGGGAGACATTCCATATCTAAACCATAACATGATCCAGTCACTCCCTTAAACCCAACCTCTAAACATTGGTGCACTAGGGATCATGCCCTCAGTATATGAGGCACCATGGGACATTTCATGTGTCAGCCACACACTGTGGTGGGACTGATGAATGTGCGAAGCACCTAGAAATTGATGTCCTTGTATAATCCCTTTCCCTTTAGGTGCTAGGTCTAGTGATCTGCTTCTAATAAAGAGAATATGGCAATAATGAGGGAACATCACCTTCATGATTACTTTACAGGTAACTATGACTTTCTTCTTGCAGGTATGTTTTTCTCTGTGTGTTTTCTCAAGTGATGGGCAGGTCATATGCAAAGAACCAAAAGCAGCTCACATCCACCAACTGGCAAGAAATAGAGGACCACCCTCAGTTCAACGCCCCTTAAGGAACTAATGAATCCTGTGAACAACCATTGTGGGAGCTTGAAAGTAGACCTTGATCTGCTGAATCCTGAGAAGTCCACCGGATCCCTTGACTGTGGCCTGTGAGAGGCTCTAAAGCAAAGGACGCAGCTAAGCCACGTCTGGAGATAGAACTGTGATATGATAAAGTTGTTGTTTTAGGCCTCTAGGTTAAGTAATGCACTGCACAGCAATGGATATCTAGTACATTTACCAAGATTTTATGAATCAACACTTGATACCTCACCATTAGCAGGCTCCTTATTCAAGAAACTCTAGTTGGTCAAAGAAATAACAGATCCTATTACCTGAAATCAGTGCCTGATTTGGCTAGTCCCTCGCACCCCCCCCCCGAGCTGAACACAGTTGTATGTTCACCAGAAACACCCTCTCCACTCTCTCTACCATACCAAGTTTTCACTCCTATGTAGTCCACCTTATTTGCCTTGACAGCCGAAGAGCTTTCTCTGATCTGTCTAGATATTTTTAGATGCCTCTGGATTATCTTTGGTTTGAAGTTTGACTCTTTAGCAGTCTTTGGGCAGTTTCATATTGTATTTATTTTATCTAATGCATTGTACTCTAATATGTACAATATGATCCATCCCAGGGTTGTGTAGCTATCTGAAAATTCCAATCTTTTATTTTCTTTTGTATATCCTGGAGGCAGTAACAATACTGGTTTTCTAGAATTGTCCAAACATACAGGTAATGAGAGAATTTATAGAATCTATTCATTCATCTGATATTTTGATGTACTTATGTTCCAGACTCTGCTAGAATTTAAACACTTTTGAGAAGTGGTCTCTTTTCTTGAGCAAAAAATATTCCAGTTGGAAAACTGATAAAGTGCTCCAATTGACTTAACTAGAAGGCTAATTAAAAATTAAAAAATTACTCCCAAATGGCCTCCTAAAAGTCTAAAATGTACATGTTCTTTGTGAAACATAAAAAGCATGAGTTCCAAGTGTCATGGGTGGGTTCCCAAGGACATAGCTGAGGTGGAATTTCATACATAGGATGTTTATTAAGTAGCACCCTTGTGATCAAGCCAGTGAGAAAAGAAGCAGAGAGGGCAAAGGGGAGAACCAAGGCATATTACAGGCCCAACAAGAGATCCAGGAAGCATCACTGAATGCGTGGTGCTCGCATGGGCCTTCGCAGCAGTCCCAAGCTGGGTGCTTCTCCACACTGCTTCACTACACATCGAAAGTGTGAGAGCAGAAGTATTTGACTTTGGACTCTGCAGCCCAGGCAATGCTGAGGGCAGGGCTGCTGAAATCTCCCTGCCCGAAGCTCTCCCTGCGGCGAGGGAGGCACGCCCTTCCTGGAAAGGGACCTGGCCTTGCAGAGCCCAGCAGACCTGGAATATAGACAAACATGTGCAAGCTGAATTGGGCAGGAAGAAGAGGGGATCAAAAGGTGCAGGTGTGAGGGAATTATCTTTCCGGTGGTGCTGCTTTGCTTCCTTTTTATTTTAAAAGATGGAAGAATTCACTTCAAAGGGAGAAGCTGATGACAGGGGAGAGAAGGGAGATAGAATTAACAAAATAAGTCAGACCTATTTCTCTCTCCCAAAGCCATTTAGAACTCTGTACACTTCAATCATTATACTAAATCCATAATTATTTAGCCCCCATATCATGATCTACACAAAAGCAGGAACCCAAATTATATCCTCTGCATTTAGAACTGTTTACAGCATATAGTTAGTCTGTTGAGTTTGTGAATTGAACATTAAAAATAGAAACCTCTAAAACCCCTTGACTATTACTTTTTGCTTAACTTAAATTAAGGCCATCTAAACATTGTGCATTTTTTAAAGTAATAATATTCCCTCTCTACTTTGTAAATGCATCTCCTTGCTGGTGTGGGGCAGGAGAAAAGGGATGGATGTTTCTGGAAGTAATTATATTAGGTAATTAACAGGCCCAGATCTGGAGGCTCCCAGGAGCTTGTCAACTTATTACACAAATAAGAAAATCCAAACTGATACATCACAGCCTGGGAGTTCCATACACGGTGAGATTTTGAGACATCTCGAGTTGAGTTGTTGTAAAGACTTTCTTCTTTATAGTTTCTTTTTCCTACTTTGAAGAATCTGCTGTGAAAGATGATTAACACACAGCTTATTGGACTGGAAACCAAATAATCAATGCTGTTTTCTTTAAACCTAGAGAGCTCTCAAGAACAATTTTCACAAAAATGTGTTTATCTTTAATAATCTTCAATGGACAGATCTTTACAATTGATCTGCCAAGGGTCAGGAGAGAATGAGGGAAACCATTCTTACCCTGACCTTCACGGGGTCTTTATTACTTGTGTTTTCATTGTTCGTTTCCTCCGTGGCTGAAATGAAAAGCAGCATTATTGGGAAGATTCGTCTGAAGTTCTCATCCCTGAAGCGCCAGAGGAATGCAAAAGAAGATGCCTTGATGGGGGAGCATCATCCAAATTCTCGTAATTCTCCATAGATGCATCTAATCCAGTTTTGCATGTGATAAAAGAATACTGATTAGTGAGGAGAATGTTAAATATGAGAGTGTGTATCACTCACCCTTTGGAGGGTTCATGACTATGTAAATCTCTGATTCTATGTCAAGGGGTTGAAATGTGTGCTGAACAACCGTAAATACCAAACAGACTGTTTAATTCCAAGAATTAGACCCTCAGCAGTTACACTTCAATAGGAGAAATTGCAAGGCAAAAAAAAAACAAACCCTGCAATGTTTTTAGGACTGCTCCAGCCACCAGTCCTTAATAAAACATAAGAGCTTCTCTAAACTGGAAAAGAGGATCCTGATGCCCACCCAGGCACTGCACCAAGCCAGGAGGACCCAGAACCCTACACCCACCCTCGGCTCCTGGGTCCTCCACAACACCGGGAAACAGATGACAGCCAACAGAGGGGCCTGACTGGTGAAGGCTGACACCCAGGAGGAGTTTCAGGACTGAAGTGACTCCCTGCCAGAGTCGGGATGAGAGATAGCCTAGGGAGACAGGCCTGGAGAGGTGCGAGCTAATACAGATCCACTGGGATCCCCTGGCAGGTCCAGGCCCAGGAAAGGAAGATCAGGGGGGCCTTCATTCCACTGTGGGAGGCCAGCTACGGTGGAGTAGGCATCAGGGGGCAGTTGTGAAGAGAGTATCCAGTCTACTGGTGTACTCGAGGACTGGCATCCAGCACAAATTCATGGTCTGAAGTAGTACAGATCAGTATAAGGGTCACCTGATCACCTTCACTAAATCAGAGTCCCTTTGTTTTGGTTAAGGGTTGTAAGCAGCTCCTAGGGTTTGTCAGCATCCAGTTGACATCAATGCCATTGTTGCTGCCGAATTTACTACCATAACCACTGTGACATACTACTAGCTGGCAGTTGCTTTTCTCTCAATGCCAATTATTTGAATTACCTGGGGCCCATAAACAATTCTGTGGCTTGCTCCCAAAGAAGGGACACTGAGCCAAAAAATTTGCAAACCCCAGCACATGCGCGCGCGCACACACAAACACACACACACACACACACACACACACACACACACACACACACACGAAATGACAAGGCTGCCTAAAGCCTCCAAAAATTCCCAACTCCCCCAAAACCAGTTCAGGGGGCTTGAGGGGGTGGATATCATAAGCTACACAGAAGATAGGTCTGAGAGGGTACCAATGGTGGTAAAACAGTTCAATAAGGTGCTTGGCAAATTTAAAGAAGATATAACTAATCAGATAATGAAACAAATGATTAGCAACTCTAGAAAAGACACTAATAAAATCTGCTGGAGCTAAAGAAAGATGGAAAACTTGAATGCCCAGCATAGAAAAGAATGGGAGTCATAAGAAAGTTCCAAACAAAAATCCTGGAGATTAAACATATGATTGAGAGTATGGGTAGCAGAAATGACCAGTGTGAATATAGTGTCAGACCTAGAGGACAGGGCTCTGATCAACGTTCAATTAATGAGAGATGCCTTAAAAACAACAAAGGAACATAAACAGTGAATCCAACAGCTCCTAGGTGACTTAAAGGTAACTAATATTAGAGTAATTAGAATTAGTGAAATCAGAAAATAGTCCAAAGGGCATAAAAACCTGTTTACACAAGTAACAGCAGAACTTTTCAGGCATGGAAAAAGAATATAACCTATAGATAAGTAAATGATATAGAACCTCAAATAGCCATGATTAGAAACAACTACTGTATAATACATAATAATTAAATTATCAGGAATAACAACAAAGAACAGAATTCATTGCTAGAGAAAAGCAATGACTCACCTATAAAAGAAAACATCAAAATTACAACAGATTTCTCAATACAAACCTTAAAGGCAAGGAGAACATGGAATAAAGCTTTTAAAGAAAACAACTTCCAACCCAGGCTGTTATATTCTGCAAAATTATCTTTCAAAATTGATGAAGAAATAAAATACTTCCATGATAAGGAAAATCTAAAGAAATTCATCACCACCAAAGCAACACTCCAAAACCTTCTCAAGGATGTGAAGCTAACAATCCCAAAAGGTCCAATAAAATAAATTCATCAGGTGAGGCCAGCAATTAAGTAGAAGGGAAAGAAAGCAAAATAACAACAAGAAATTAATACAATGACAGGAATAAATCAATAATTATCCGTTATAACTATCAATGTAAGTGGATTCAACTCACCAATTAAAAGACACACGTTAGCAGAATTGATCAAAAAACAAAATCCAATGGTATAATGTATACAAGAAACACATTTAACACAAAAAGAAATTCATAGGCTAAAAATCAAAGGATGGAAAACAATACTTCATGCAATGAGAACTCAAAAACAAGCAGGAGTAGCTATTCTATTTTCAGTCAAAACTGAAGTCAAGCCAAAGCAGATCAAAGAAGGCAAAGAAAGACATTACACATTGACGGAACTATTCAACAGGAAGGGATAACAATTATAAACATATATGTCCCAACCCGTGGTGCACCCAACTTCATAAAATAAGGTCTAATGGACATAAAAGATCAGATAAACATCACCAATGCAATTACAGTGGAGGATCTCAATACACCACTATCACACACAGGTCAATTAAACAAAAAAATCAACAAAGAAATATAGGCATTGAATCAACCCTTCAAACAAATGGACTTAATAGATATTTAGAGGGTTCTACCCAACAACAAGAGAATAAAATTCTTTTTGGCACCACATGGTACTTTCTTTAAAATAGACCACATACTAGCTAATAAAGCATGCCTAAGTAAATGCAAAAGAAGTCAAAATTTTAGCATTCATATTATAAGATCACAATGCATTGAAACTAGCAATGATAGCAAAAGAAACCGCAGACATTATGCAAACATATGGAAATTAAATAACACATTCTTGAATAATCAATGGGTCACAGAGGAAATTAAGGAAGAAATAAGACAGCTCCCAGAATTAAATAATAATGCCATTATAACATACTAGAACTTAAGGAACACAATGAAAGCAGTTCTCTGAGTGAAGTTGATAGCAGTGAATGCCCATGTCCTGAAAAACAGAACGAGCCCAAATAAATAACTTAATGATTCATCTCAAAGTCTTAGAAAAACAAGACCAGTCCAAACCCAGAGCTTGTACATAAAGGAAATCATAAAGATCAGAGCCAAAATTAATGAAATGGATACTTTAAAAAAGGAATCAATGAATCAAAGAGCTGGTTCTTTGAAAGAATAAACTGGATAAACACTTAACCAATCTTACAAAAAATAGGAAAGAAAAGACACAAGTTAATTCAATTAGAAATGAAAAAGGTGAAATCACTATGGACACGGCTGAAATTCAGGAAATTACTAGCAGCTACTTCACAAACATATATGCCAAACTGGAGAATTCAGAAGAAATGGAGGCATTCCTAGATCCATGTGAATTGCCAAAAATGAACCAAGAAGACATAAAAATTTTGAGCAATCCAATAATATGCAATGAAATTGAAGCAGTAATTAAAAGAAAAAACTACCAAGTAAGAAAACTCCAGGACCTGATGGATTCAAAGCCAAACTATATAAGAACTTCAGGGAAGAGCTACCATCAATACTCCTCAAACTATTTAATGAAATTGAGAGAAAAGTACTTCTAAAACCATTCTTGGAAGCTAAGATTATCCTGATCCCAAAACCAGACAAGGATCTAGCCAAAAAAAGAGAACTACGGGACAACTTCTGAAATGAACATAGACAAATAGGACTTGGTCCCCTCCCTGGGATGCTCCTGATCTATCTGGTAAAATAGGCAATCAGTGAAGTATTCCAAAGGCTGTAAAAGTTCTTTGTTAGAAATAAGCATCACAGAATCATAGGGAACTATGACTAAGACTCTGAGAACACTCTTCCACCACTGACATGTTCAATTGCCTGGTAAAACTTATGGATCATTTATGTAAATATTTTATAATACAATATATAAACTGCATAGAACTACAGGGAAACTAATTATATCAAAATGGAGTTATCAGAATGTTTTCAAATGTCTTCATATTACATTTGCTTATTAATTAAGTTATGAAAAAAAGATTTAGTGGTAGGTTTAATAACTACTGTAGTTAGACAATGGTGAAGGTCACAGATAATATTGTAAAGTACGTGAAACAATTATAATGATGCATGAAAATATCTGTGATTTCTATTGGCGATATAATCACAAATCCTGATGAAGGTAATAATAATAGTATTTGTTCACTATGTTCATAATGAAAGGAAATAATCAGCCTCAGTGAGAAGCTAATGAAAATAGACAATTCTTCCATTTTCAGACCTTCCCAAGTTTATTATGGACCCTTTGGGAACCAGCAAAACTGTGTTAGGAACCCTTGCACAATAGACAATGACCAATCCGAGTCTTAAATGGGGGTAAGGGCGAAAGATGTACAGCTGTGGCGGGAAAATCCCTTGGGCACCAGGCACTGTGTGAGCAAAGGCACATGAGTGAGAAACAGCATGGCACCTTTGGGACCATTCAAGAGGTTTGCCTTAGTAATCAATAGAACTTTGTGATGTTTCTTCTAGCACTGATGAGCTTTGTTATTGTCTCATTCCATTTATTACTGTGGATTGCCCATCCACAGTCTCTGTTCCCTAGGAGGTGTCAATTTTAAGATTAGTGTCACCCTTTCTAGTATAGTTTTCACAATGTGGCTTATAGGAATTGCATAGGAGAAAACCTGGATTCCAATTCTGGCATTTGACGTTATTTGCTTCTTGTTACAGTACAACTTATTCACCCATGCTATATTCCATCAATACTTCTGGAACAACTACTGTGTGCTAGGAAACGTACTAAACAATAAGGGTACCAAGGATATGTCACAGAATGCATCTCAAGGAGCTCAACACCTAGTGTGGGAGATAAGACTTGAATACAAGTTTCTTTTGGGGCAGCTGACAATGACAACACGTGAAAACCACACAGCTCAGTACCTAAGAGTCTAGAAAGCACTCAGTAAGTGGTAGTTTCTTTAAGTCCTACTAGGTCTCTTGGAGAAAAGCAACATCTATCTGGAAACCATCAGGGATGTCTTCCTAATAAAGGTGGTCTTTCCTATAAAGCCTTCTTTTCCAGACCAGGCTTTAGAGAAATTTCCAAGTATCCTGGGAGAGTCTTTCCTTCTCTAATATTCTACTGATTTATGATGTGGCTCAGCACAGAAGTGGTGGTCATCAGACCTGGGTTGCCCAAATCCTGCACATTCTAATAATCTTCTGTTCTGATCCTGGACCAGCTCCAAGCAGATCAACTCTAAGCCCTTGGAAGACCCTGTCTGATAAGAGTGTCTTTGGATGCCTGAGTTCTCAGACCACCCCAGATATTTTATGCTAACAGTGTGACTTTTGTTGAATACCTGGTTTTGTACATCTGGTGATTCTGGCCATAGTGTATTGATTTGACCTCTTCAGGAACTAGTGTCTGAGTAGCTAAGATCATGGGTATGTGACCAACCTCTGATTTGTACCCCACACACCATGTCTTGGTGGGCTTCCCCAAGTGACAATATTCCATATGTGTCACTCCTCATTGCTTGGACAGTTAAGTCCTGTCCACAAAACTCCACTTGAGAAGACAACTATGATTTTGCACCTGGTGTCTCCTGGATTCCACTCTGTCCACATTTTCCTTGCTGGTTTAATCTATACCTTTCTTCTGTGATAACTGTAGGCAGGAGTAAACTCTTTGCCTGAGCTCTATTAGTCCTTCTAGTGAATTAACAAACTTGAGTATTACCTCAGGGAGCTGCAGCACAGGAAAGGACCTGGATGTTTTGTTTTGTGTTTTCACAAAGCCTTCTCTGCTTCATTCAGTACACATCATTCTCTGCATCCAAATTACTGCAGAACTTACAGCATAGTCTGTATCATACTTGTGAATTTAAATTAATGTCTAGCCACTTAACTGCTTCACAGCTGGGTGTTCTATCAGTCAGTCTCTTAATTCTGATGAGACTTGCTTATTCCTTACACCTCCCCCAGGTCCCGTGGAACCAGGGCTGGCATGCAGCACACAGTGGACAGTACACTGTCAATGCACACTTGCTGCAAGAAAATGATTGGCCTAGCTGCATATTAGAGAGTCTGAAGGGAAAAAATAAATGGAGTTCTTTCAACTAATCAAGTAGACATGTTTAGAAGGAATAAACCAAACCTTCACCTTGGTACAGAAGGCGCACAAGTTGGAAAAATAAAGGATCAAAGGAGATTAAATAGATATGAGAAGGAATCATCTAACTAGAGCAGACATAAGAAAACAAATAGGAAATCTATTGCAGAGACTACACAAAGATTATATTGGAAATTGTGGGATGAAAGGAAAGATGAAAGGAACAAAGCGGCATAGTAATAATCCAGGGCCTGGGAGACACAGTTCTTTTCTAAACAGGAGACAGGAAAGCCCTCTATTTTTAATGATCAGTAGAGATAAGATGGAGACAGTGTGGAGAAGCACAATAAACATGGATCATCCTGGGACCAGGGCTGGCTTCGCTGCTCTTGGGCATGCTGACGCTGTGAAGGAGATGAGAATTGATCAACAGCGCATGGAAGGCAGAGAAGGGGTGTCACGTGGCCCCACTTTCTGGAATGGTGAGGATGGAGGCCTCGTCCCAAAGCAGGCAGACTGAGAGAGGGTCTTCCTCCCCTGCAAATATGATGTGAGGGTCAGGGAGCTCCTGTGCATCTCTCACCCTGATGACGGCTCCAGAAGGTAAGAAACAAAAGGCACAGCTATTTCCTTCCTTACAGATGGGCCTCACCCTACCCTACCATTGAAGCCCTGTCTTCATGCAGTCAGCTCAGTTCCATGGGAGCTCAGAGAGCAGATTCTGCTGGTGCCCTTGACTAACTCCTCATTCTACCCTGAGGATGACCACACATGGTATCCCTCACCCATCTTTCTGCCTGGGGGTGCTCCCCTGAAGGGCATGCTGAGCCAGCCCGTGATGGGAGAAGGGAACACAGGGCACTGAGTCCCCAAGAACAGTGCTTAACCAAGAAGAGGTTCAAGTGGGTGGAGACAAACACCCCAGCATCCTCATCCCACAGTGGGATAATTATCAGGTGAGTTCTACAGAGTTGCTCACAGTGACAATCTATATAAAATTATTTTTTGCTTTATTGCTTTTATTCCTTTCCTTATCTTGTTCTGCACCACTCACTTTCTGGGATTAATTCCCAAATGAACTGCTTGCATGCTAATCCTTGTCTCAGGGACTGATTTTAGGAGAAAGGTATGTTGAAGTACACCATGGCAGGCATGAATGAGAACAGAAAGAAGATTTAACAGTTACTGAGTGCCTGTCATAGCTGAGGACTTCACAGGCATTACCTTATTAATCCTCTAAACAACCTCTTGAGGGAAGTACTGTATTATTATCTTTATTGTACAAGTGAGAAAACTGTGGTTCTAAGCAATAAAATAAAAAGGATGAGAGCATCAGCCAGGTGGTGGCAGAGCTCAAAGTCTAGTGCAGGCCCCTGCGGTTCCAAACCTTTCCACATCTGCTTTGCCACACTGCGTCTCTGATCAGCCTGTGTGAGACTGGCCTGGCCATGGTATTCAGGGTGGATGAGGGGGAGCCTCGCTGCCCAATGTGGGGGCTTCTGCAGTCACTCAGGCCAGCAGATCTGTGGACCTGAACTGGCCGTGTAATGAAAATGCTTAGGAAGGAGACGAATACAAAACAGGGAAAGTAGGCCTGTCGAAATCTGATGACACAGAGGCATGGAAAGGAAGCAAAAGCATCTGGCCAGGTGCACAGTTTTTAAATGTGTTCTTCACTTCCTAAGATGTTGGCACATAATTCCCACACTGGGGCCATCTCCTTCCTGTGAGCAGTGGGAGTTCCCAGAGAAGAACAGAAGATTTTCCAGATATGTTTTATATTCTCCTGCTGGATATCACAGCTGCACATTTGGGATCTCTCCATCCTCAACAGAACAAGGGAAAAGACAGGTCACCCAGGACTCACACCACCTTCTGTGAGTGAGAAGTTCCTAAGGGTTGGGAACCCCAGCTGGACCCTCACTCCAAGAGCCCCTTCGGTCCCCACCACGCGAGATGCAGGTGCTGAGGCTGATGTGGTGCTGGCTTCAAAATCACTTTGGCTGGAGGGGACATTCCTAGTGAATCTTGACTTCTCTGGGTCTGGAGAATGCTCTGGGACGCCATATTCAAGGGGTTCAATAAGCTGCAGCTGACTCAGGTTCTCATTAACATCCACTTGAAATCCAAAGGTGATGCAGACATTCACTAATGGCCTGGTTCTACCGTGGAAATGCTGAAGCCACAGCAGATCCTAACTCAGGCAGACTGGTGAATTCATTAATTCCAGTTAAATCATCTCCAGCAAACACTGACCCCATGAGCTCCCCAAACACAGTACATGTGAACCAGGCTCTGGGGTAGGGACTAATTGAAATGACAGCTTCAGGGTTAAGATGCTGATGGTACTATTAGTTACTAACCCAGAGATGGCTGCATATCAAGCCCTGAAGGAGAAACTCCCATGTGCTGCAGCATCCCGTTTCTCTCCAAGGTTAAAAGTAGAGCTCTCTTCATGAGACAAGGCCCAGACATGAGGCCGCACACAGTAGGTGCACCACAGCGCCAGCTCAGGATGCCTGCATCTCCGGCCCCCTGAGGCAGTGCTTGGACACTGTACAGAGCATGGGAGAGTGACAGAGAGAGGGCCAGGGAAGAACTGCTGCTGAGACAGTGTAAAGCCCAATGTGGACCTGGGAAGGTTTTCATTCATTTGGGATTTTAGCTGCCATTCAGTTTACAGCCTTCTACAAATTCAGCACAAGGAGCCAGCACTCCAGAAGCTCTATCGTGGAGTTTATGGGGTGTTGGTGGCATAAACCATACAGTAAGATGGAGCTGGACCTGCAGATGAGTTCTGTGGCAGAAGGGATCAGTCACCAGGCCATTCGGGATGGAGAGGAAGCCCACTAGTCAGTACAGGTGCATAAATTATCTGAATGTGGCTGTTGATTGAACAATTATTAGAATACAAGGTTCATAAGACCAGTGTGGTGACTAGAAAAAGGATGCACCTGTCCATAAGGAACATTGTAGGGCAAGGGGATGACTGTTACCTTAAATGGTGAGGGTATTTCCAAACGGGATCACAGCCAGCAGTGGAGCAGTAAGGGCTCTGTGCAGGGAACCTGATAAGATTTCTGTAGGCAAGATGTTGAAAATCTTGCCATGTATAAAAAGTGTGAGGAAAGGGATCCAGCACCAACGGTGTAGATCATACAGAAGCCAAAGCCTTAGGCCGGGGTGGTGAACCTACAGCACATGTGCTGCAGCTGTTTGTATCATTGAAAATTAAAAGGTTTGCCATCACTGCCCTAGGTCTAAAAAAAGGAGCAAATGGACCATGACCTAAATAAAGAACGATTTTTAAATCAGACTCACAACATCAGTATAATTGTTGCTGATCCTACTAGTACCTATATTTTTCTTAATTTTTTAAAAAACATTTTCATATTTTATTGGTACATTTTAGGCACACAGTATAATAACATTCATTAATGGAAATTTGCTCCTCTACATAATCTCTCTTGGTTCTTATTTTTTCCCTATTCCCCTGCCCTCCCTTCAACCCCTCCATCCCTCCCTATTTACAAAGGCTTTGTTTCCATTTTTTCATTTTCTTATATTAATTCCATTCCCTACTTACCTTCCTCCTACCCCTCCTACTTCGCCTTCCCCAGTGCCCCTTTTCTTCCTATCTCACAGTATCTATTATACCTTTTAGTCCTTATTTACACTTTCAGTTTCTCATACTAGAGAAACTATTTGGTAATTACACATGTGTATCCTATTTATTTCACTTAAGAGTATGGCCTCAATGTGCATCCATTTAGCAATAAATGTCTCTCATTTCTCATTTTTTGTGGCTGAGTAGTACTCTATTTTATAAAAAAAAAAAATTTTTCTTTATCCAGTATCCAGTTGATGTGCAACTGGGCTGCTTCCAAGTTTTAGCTATTACAAACTGTGCTGCTATGAATATGGGTGGGCATATATCACTGTGGTATGATTCTTTTAATTCTTTGGGGAAGATATCTAGCAGGGAAATAATTAGGTCAAATGGGACTTCCAGTCCTAGTTCTTTGAGTTATCTCCATACTGATTTCCACGGTGGTTGCACCAGTCTGTACTGCCAACAGCAGTGGAACACGGTTCCTCTTTCCCTACAGCCCTGCCAGCATTTGTTATTGGTTGATTTCTTAATGGCAGCCATTCTTTCTGGGGTGAGGTGGAATCTCAGCGTTGTTTTCATTTGCATCTCTCCAATGACCAGTGATGTTGAACATTTTTTCATATGTTTGTTTGCTATTTCTACTTCAATGTCTGAAAACTGTCTCTTCATTTCAGATGCCCATTTTTGGATTGGGTCTTTAAATTTGGGACGTCTGATTTTTTTTAAGTTCTTTATAGATTCTAGACAGTAGGCCTTTGTCTGAGGAACAGCAGGTGAAAATTTTTTCCCACATTGTGGGTTGTCTCTTTACTCTGTTAATGATTCCTCTTTCTGTGCAGAAGCTTTTTAGTAAGAAGAGATCCCACTTGTTGATTGCTTGTGCTAGTTCATGGACAACTGAGGTTTTGTTCATAAAATCTTTTCCTACACCAATATCTTCAAGAATTCTATCTAACCTCTGTTCCAGCCGGTTCAGCATTTCTGTTTTAATATTTAGATCTTTGATCCATTTCAATTTTGCACGTTGAGAGATATAGGTCTAGTTTTAATCTTTGGCAAGTTGAAACCCAATTTTTCCAGCACTATTTCTTAAAGAGGCTATCTTTCCTCCAGTGAGGGTGTTTGGCTCCTTTGTTGAAGATGAGATGGCTGAGTGTGTCTAGAGCTGTTTCTGCATCTTCTATTCTGTTGCACTCATCCTCAGGTCCGTTTCTTTGCCAGTACCATGCTGTTTTTATCACAGTAGCATTGTAGCATAGTTTCAAGTTGGGGGTTGTAATACCCACTGCCATGTATCTGTTACCTAGAATTGCTTTTGCTATTCTGGGTCTCTTCTTGTTCCAAATGAATTTTTGCATTGTTTTCTCAAGGTCCGTGAAGTATACTGCTGGGATTTCAATTGGGATTGCATTGAATCTATATAGCAGTTTTGGAAGTATGGCCATTTTCACTATGTTGATTCTTCCTACCCAGGAGCAAGGGATGTCTTTCTATTTTCTGATATCATCTTCAATCTCTCTTTTCAGAGACCTATAGTTTTCAGAGAAGAGGTCTTTGATTTCTTTTGTTAGGTTGATTCCTAGGTATTTCAGTTTCTTGGATGCTATTGTGAAAGGAATTGTTTGCCCTATTTCTCTCTCAGAGAGTCTGTTGTTTGTGTACAGAGAAGTTATTGATTTTTTTGGTTGACCTTGTATTCAACTACTTTACTGAATTTGGTTATTAAGTCTAGAAGACTTTTGGAGGAGTTCTTGGGGTCTTCAATATAGAGTATCATGTCATCTGCAAATAATGACATTTTGACTTCATTTCCTATCTTTATTCCTTTTATTTCTTTCTTTTGTCTAATTGCCATGGCTCATGTTTCCAAAACTATGTTGAACAGAAATAGTGATAGTGGACGTCCTTGTCTTGTTCCTGATTTTAGTGTGAAGGATTTCAGTTTTTGACCATTTAGTATGATATTGGCTTTTGGTTTTTCATAGATTGGTTTTATCAGATTGACCATCTATTGCAATTTTTATGGGGTTTTTATCATAAATGTGTGTTGGATTTTGTCAAATGCTTTTTTTTTCTGCATCTATTGAGGTAATCATATGTTTTTTGTCTTTGGCTCTATTGATATAGTGTATTACATTTATTGATTTGCATATGTTGAATCATCCCTGCATCCCTAGGATGAATCCCACTTGGTTAAGATGTATGATCTTCTTGATGATCTTCTGCCTTCTATTTGCCAGAATCTTATTAAGGATTTTTGCATCTATGCTCATTAGTGAGATTGGCCTATAGATCTCTTTTTTGGTTGGGTCTTTCTCTACTTTGGGGAACAAGGTGATGCTTGCTTCCAGGAATGAATTTGGGAATTTTGCTTCCCTTTCAATTTCATTGAAGAGTTTAAACAGTAGTGGCAGTATTCCCTCTCTAAATGTCTTGTAGAATTCAGCGGTGAAGCCATCAGGACCCAGGTGTTTCTTAGTTGATAAGTTTTTAATTACATTTTCAATTTCATTGATTGATATTGGGTCATTTAGAATTTTTAGTTCTTCTTCATTCAACTTTTGTAATTCATAATTATCTAGCAATCTGCCCATTTGTTCTGTGTTTTCCATCTTATTGGCATATAGGTTCTTAAAGTAGGTATTGATGACCCTCTGGATTTCTGCTGGGTCAGTTGTAATTTCACCCTTTTCATTCCTAATTGTATGGATTTGGGCCTATTCTTTCCTTTTTCTAATAAGGTTGGCTAAGGGTTTGTCAATTTTGTTTATTTTTTTGAAGAGCCAACTCTTGGCTTCATTGATTTTTTGTATCATTCTTGTAGTCTCCATTGCATTGATTTCTGCTCTGATCTTTATAATTTCTTCCCTTGTATAAGTTTTGGGTTTGTAATGCTCTTCTTTTTATGGAGGCTGGAATTCAGCATCAGGTTGTTTAATTGGGCTAATTCTGTTTTCCTAATATGAGTATTCACTGCCATGAATTTCCCTCATAAGACAGCTTTCATTGTGTCCTATAGATTCTGATATGGTTTATTGTCATTGTCATTTAATTGAAGGAACTATCTGATTTCTTCTTTAGTTTCCTCTGTGACCCATTCGTTATTCAGAAGTGTGTGGTTCAATTTCTATGTGTTTATGAAACTTTTGCTGTTTCTTTTGCTATTGATCTCCAATTTCATTGCACTTTGTTCTGATAATATACAGGGGATAACTTTAATTCCTTTGCACTTAGTTAAATATGTTCTATGGGCAAGTATGTGGTCTCTTTTGGAGAATGACCCATGTGCAGCTGAAAAGAATGTGTATTCTAATTTTGTGGGTTGGAGCACTCTGTGAACATCTGTTAAATTCATTTGTTCAAGAGTTTGAGTTCTATAATTTTGTTGCTTATTTTCTGTCTAGTTTATCTATCTATTTGTGACCCTGGAGTATTGAGGTCCCCCAGTACTATTGTATTAGTGCTTATGTGATTTTTCCTATCGATTAGTATTTGTTTTATATAGTTGGGCCCACTAGTGTTTGGTGCATGTATGTTTATGATTGTCGTCTCTTCATCTTGGATTGTTCCCTTTACAAGGATGTAGTGTCCTTCTCTGTCTCTTTTAATCAGTGCTGGTTGAAATCTACTTGATCTGCAAAGAGGATAGCTACTTCTGCTTTTTTCTGGGTTCCTGTCACATGGAGTATTGTTTTCCCCGCTTTAACTTTCAGTCTATGAGTTTCTTTTTGATTTAAGTGTGTTTCTTGTATGCAGCATATTGTTGGATCTTGCTTCTTGACCCATTTTCCAAGTCTATTTCTTTTGATTGGTGAACTGAGACCATTAACATTGATGGTTATAACTGATACATATTGACTTATCATTGTCATGACTTTTTCTTTCTGTTGGATTCTCCACCTTTGCATTTAATTTCTTGTTGTGCCTGACAGATTCATTCTGCTGGGCTTCTTGGAGTTGTGATCCTCATTGTCTTTCCTGGGATATTGTCTAAAATTTCTTGGAGTGCTGGTTTGGTATTCATGAAATTTCTAAGGTGCTCTTTGTCATGAAAATATCTTATTTCTCCATCAATTTTGAAAGATAGTTTTACAGAGTACATCAATCTGGGTTGGAGGCTGTTTTCCTTTAGGGCTTGGAATAAGTCACTCCAAGCTCTCTTGCCTTGAGTGTTTGCATCGAGAAGTCTGCTGTGATTCTGATGGGCTTTCCTTTGTATGTGATTTGTGTCTTTTCTCTAACTGCTTGTAGAATTTTGTTCTTCTGTTGAGTTTCTGGAATCTTAACTATTATATGCCTATGTGTAGATTTTGGCTAGTTGGAGTCCTATATGCCTCACTTATCTGTATGTCAAGTTCTTTTCCCCTGCTTGGGAAGTTTTCTGCCATCACTTCTATGAACAGTTTTTTTTTGTCATCTGCACTCTCTCCTGTTTCTTCATTGACTCTGATCAGTGTGATGTTATTCTTCTTTGCCTTGTCTAGCAGCTGCTGGATTGATTTCTCGTGGTCCCTTACTATTTTAAAGAAATGTTTCTTTTCCTGGTCACTAATTGCAATCTTATCTTCTATATCTGAAATTCTGTCCTCACATAGGCTGGTTCTTCTGCGTAAACTTTCAATGGAGTTTTTAATCTCCTGGTAATCTGTTTGCATCTGGTTTTTGGATTCCATTTTTTTCCTATGTTGGGATTCCATCATGTTCCTCAGCTCCTATCTCAATTTATTAATCATGTCTTGCACTATGGGCACAATCTCTGCTGTTATCTGAAAAATTATTTCTGATTTCATTTTTTCCAAATCCTCTTTTGTTGCCAGCTCAGGGAGTCCAGGTGTTTGAGTATCAGAGTGTTCTATCTTGTTTCCCTTTGGGGTTGCTGTAGGTGTTCTGGAAGTCCGGTTTTAAGACTTGTTTACATCTCTTATCATTTTGATGAGGGGGTTGCTGCTGGTGCCCATGAGGCTCACCTCCTCTGTGCTGGGAGCAGTGGTATGTTGTCTGGGAAGCCTCCTCCTCTGTCCCTGCTAGTATCTTGCCAGCCCTCATGGGTTCATGGGCATGGACCTGAGACAAGATAAAAGTTGGAAAACAAGATAATCACTGATTTTTCACTCCACTCCACTTTAGGTGGTGAAATCTAAGCTGGAGCAACACATCATTAACTCTCATGGCATCCCCAGCTCTATGCAGGGTGAGGAGTGTGAACTTAGGAAAATTAGTCTACCAGTAATATGAAAGTGCATTTTATCCTTATGTGTTCTCATATGAAGCTGAATATGGGAAACAGTGCATTCCCTACTTCCTGCATCAATATATTTTTGAACATCTCTTATCTACCATGAGCTTTGCTAAGTAATTTATAACCTTCTGATGAAAAAGGCTTATGAAAATCATACCTACCCCTTGCTGAATGCATATTGTATACTAGATTCTGTGCTAAATGCTTTGTATCATTGTCAAGTCTCTCAGCAAAATTGTAAGGTCAAATACTGTAAAGTCATTAGTCAACTCTCCATTACTCTGGAAAATTCCTGCTATAATCAACTTAAAAAGAGAATGTTTGTTTGATTCATACTTTTTCAGGATTTTGATGTGTGATCAATTGGCCCTGCTGCTTTGGGCATGTGGGAAGCCAACATATCATGATGAGGAGCACACAGCAGAGAAGCCTGCTCAGCTGGTGGAAGTTAAGAAACAAAGAAAAAAGGAGGAGACCAGTAACCTAAAGACACCTTCCAGGGCAGCACCCCCAGGGGCCTTAGACCTCTTATGTCTTAAAGGTTCCACCACTTCTTAGTAGCACCACTCTGAGGCCCAAACCTTTAACACATGAGCTTTGGGGACATTCCAGGCCCAAACTATAACAAAGACATTATTCCTCTTTAGGAAACTGAGATGCAGATTCTGTAAGTAATTTGCTCAGCATCACAAAAATAAGCAATGGAATGCTACCAAACTCCACCCATTTGACGACATTGTAGTTTAAACTGATTAGTTTACAACTTTCTATAAATTAGCATTATAAAATGGTACAAATGCATGGGAATCCATCAAATATCTACACTGTACTACTTCTCCAGAAAGAAAATATATACACCAGATACTGGGGATTATTGATTATTTTAATAGATAGCCATAGAGTCCTTGAGGAAGAATGCACCCAGAGGTTCACAATCAAAATTCTGAATTAGATTTCATTGAAAAACACCAATGTGATTTGATTAAAATGGACAATAAGGAATGTTAAAAGGACTTAATCTGGGATTTAAGTGGACAAGAAACAGTGCATTCTGAATCTATACTCAACTACAGAGAACAAACTGTCAATCAGAGTTCAATTCTAAATCTGTGAAAGAAAGCTGAAATGCCATCTCAACAAATCCACAGAAACTGACGTGTCCTTCTGATAGCACTCGTCACAGCAAAGATCCCAGAGGATATGAGAGCCTAGAAATGTAAATCTGAATGTCACAGGGACATTCATACTTTACAAAAGTCATCTCTGAAAATACTAACCCCCAAATGACAGAACGATACCTGAAAAAATGAAGGTCAAATTCAACTCTCCATCCTGGATACTTTTAAGACATGGAAGCTCCTAGTTTCTGTTTCCCAAGGACCCAAGAAGATTAGCACCTTTTATTTCTTTTTCTTTTTTGGTATCTGGGATTGAAGCCAGGACCTTGCACTTACTGGGCAGGCATGGTACCACTGCATCCCCAGCAGCATCTCTTGAGTCCATGTTATATGAGGTAATTAAATTTATCTCCTTACACACCTTCTGCCTCTCTTCCTCCTGTGCCTCGCCAATCGGTCTCTGATTTCTGTCTGCTACACCATAGCTGCTGTGTGATCAATGATTACTTATGTTTCAATTCAAAGAGATGCTTAAACTTAATCTCATTATAGAAATATACATGTTCTAAAACCCAAAGAAACACTAGCATTTGCTATGATTATGTAATAATACACATTTTAACACAATGACATATCTGTGAAACAAGCAAGATTTTTTTTAGAGTATATTCCTATGTCAGCATAACTACATGACTCAAAGGAAATGACATTCGCCAGGGATTTAGCTTAGCGGTTTTGCTGCCTCCCTCGAAAGTCCAAGGTCCTGAGTTCGATCCCTGGTACCAAAAAATAAATAAACAAACAAATAAATAAATAAATAAGTAAATTTTTAAAAATATTGACTTCTTTTTAAAAAATGAATAAATAAGCAAATTTTTAAAAAATATTGATTTCTTTTTTAAAAAATGAATAAATGAATAAGTAAATTTTTTAAAAAAATTTTTTTAAAGATTTCTTTCAGGGCCGGGGATTTAGCTCAGTGGTTTCGCTGCCTGCTGTGCAAGTGCAAGGACCCCAGTTCGATCCCCAGTACCAAAAAAAAAGGAAATGACATTCAAGGGTCCAGTCCTGTGGATTCTACTGTACACACATGACCCAACTCCTGCCGCAGAGTAGTTTGTTTCATTTGGGGCTTTTTCTTATTGACCAAAGGAACGTGCCTATTCACCATGTCACTAAGATTATGCCACTTGCACTACACGGAGCTATTTTCTAAACATCCTACAGAGCTGTTGTCCCAGGACTTCCTCTCAGCCAAGCAGTTAAGCTAATCCTTGGATCCTTTGTGTTATTTGTTGTGGAATTACTTTTTTTTTTTGCTCATTCATGTTTTTGTTTTTGTTTTGAGAATAAATTCTAATGTCATTCCCAAAGAGATTTCATGAATGTCTGAATTGGTTTTTCATTGCTCTCACACCTGAATAACAATGTAGCTGAACATCAGTCAGTAATTCTACTTAGACAATGTCATTTAACCTTCTGACCTCAGTTTCCTATCTAGAAAAATGTATTTATTAGTAACATTTACCTCAAAAATTTCTGAGGTGATTGAATGTTATAATTTATAAAGCATTTTTAGCAATGTCTATCACAGCATTCAGCAAATGTTGACTCTTAGTGTTATTAATATCCAATGTCATTTCCCCTAGGAACTCTGAAGGCCCTTCTTTCTTGTCTTCTAGATTCTAATATTATTATTCTTATGTACAGTGATTTTTGTTCCTTTGTAAGAGGCATTTGTACTTTATCTCTGAAAGCTCTGGTGTTATCATCCATTGGTCTATAAATTTTCATAAGGGCTTATCTAGGTGTGAGACTCTTTGTATTTTTATTCCTTCTACTTGGCATTTATATATTTCCTTAGCTTTAGGATTCATCTATCTATTTTTTCAATTAATTTTCTCCTCTCTATTTTTCTTGATTTATTTTGAAATCCTATTAATCAGGTATTGGATATCTACTTGACTCTGTATATCTCTATCCTTATTCTTAATATTTTTCTTCTTTCATTTTACTTTTTCTCCTGGGAGATTTTCTCAACATTATTCCAGCCCTCCTATTAAATATTTTATTTTGGAAATTAGGTTTTAAGTTTCTAAGCAGGTTTTGGTCCCAGAAAGTTCTGACATCCCAGGAACATATTATTTTATGAAAGCAATATCTCCCAGACCCTCTCTCCAAATAGTACTTGGAATATCTTTGGTTGTAATTGTATTAGTCTGCTGGGGCTGGCAAAATGGAATGCCAAAGATGTGGTGACTTGAACAACAGAAATGTATTTTCTCACAGTTCTGGGAACCAGACATCTCCAAGACCAAAGTGAAGATGCATTAGGCTTGGTCTCTAAGGAGGCCATCTTCTTGGTTTGTGCATGGCCCTCTCACTGTCCTTGTGTGTTTCCTTTCTGCCTGTGTAGAGAGGAGAAAGAACTCTCTGCAACTCTTTCCCTTCCTTTAGGGACTCCGTCCCTATTAGATTGGGCTGAAGTCTTTTGACCTCATTTAACTTTGATCATTTTTCTAAAACCACTATGTCCAAATATAACCATAATTTGCTTTAGGGATTCAACATATGGAGTTGGAGGAGACACTTCAGTCTGTGATACCCCCTTTTGATTATTTTTTTATCTTTTCTTATCAGTTGTTTGTCCTTTGTCCTTCTTGGCCCTTTCTTCATGTGAGATTGATTTTCCTCAAATACCAGTGACCCTAGATTGTCTCTTTGTCAATTGAGTCTTGCATTTATCAATAGAAGTAATTTTTTCTTGTTTCTCTTCTTATTGGACCAGTTTCCTTATCATATTGGTCCCCTGATTGAGAGAAATGACAGAAGGCTTTGTGAACTTCAAAGCACATAAGTGGGGAACCCATAAGAAAGCAGATTGCACCTCTTTCCTATCTTCTCCACAACATCTAAACAAGCATGACTGGTTACTTCTGGCCCTAAAAAGACATGTTGATCCCTTATGTCAGAACCTGTGAATGTGATCTCATTTAGAAAAACATGGTTCTTACAGACATAATTAAGGATCTTGAGATAGATAATCCTAGGTTATCCGAATGGGCCCTAAATTCAATGATAAGTGTCTTTGTAAGAGAAAGAAGAAGAGGCACAGATGCAAGAATGCCACATAAGGAGAGTGGAGTGATGTAGCCACAAGCCAAGGAAAACCCAGAGCTACCAGAAACTGGAAGACACCAGGAACTCCTCCCCTAGGGACCTGGAGGGAGTGCCACCCTACCAACACCTTGGGTTCAGACTCAAGACTCCGCAATGGAGAGGTAATACATCTCTATTGTTCAAAGCAGCCACGATTGTGGTCATGTACTGTAGCAGCCACATATGGTTTCTTCTCACCAAGCCACAGGATACCAACACAGTGAGGAAGGCTTTACCTTCAGCACCAAAGTCCATCCTGAAAAATCTAGTCTTTTCTTTGAGACTTGTCTAATTTTGGCCACGAGATGCTCTCTGTTTGCTCTTTCTCTTATCCAGGGGCCAGTGAGATTATTGCCAGTCACTATGAAGTGGACACTCAATTGAAGTGAGGCAATATATTTAAATAACTGCAATCCCATCTCTCAACACCTGCATTCTACTCTCACACCGCTCCTCTGATGTCTTTCTGGTGTTGCACAGGACTGAACGACAGCCTCCTCATCTCAATTTCCCCCTTAGAGAATTTTAAATTGCTCAACCCGTAAGTAATACCATATGGCTATGTGATCAAAAGTAATCAGGATTATTCATTAGCAAGAAGTGAGGGACCCATTACTAAGGAAAAGGAATTTTCCCATGGTGATTTAGGCAGAACTTAGATAAAGCCTTGGGTTTTGTTTGGCTAGGCTTTGCATTTGCCCATGCTTGACAAGTGAATGCTCCCTCTCTACTTCCCTTTGATTGAATCAAGCTGGGCAGAAAACAGACTTGAAACAAGCTGAGGGGAGGGGACTTGGTATGGCAGTAGTTGTCCAGTGACAGTGATCACAGTGTAGCCTTTTTTTCGGAAATGCAGTCAGGGTGATTCACCTAAATCCCCCTTCGGCCAGTCATGTGATGTGGACTAGTAGATTTTCCTACAATGCTTAACCTGGATATATTTTTGTCTGCTTCTCATCCCTATCACATTGTTACTGTTCCTGTAATTAGCCCTGCTCATGTTACCCTCAAAACATATTTTCTCTGTATACTACTGTGCAATTCACAAGTCACTTTCATGTGTTGTTTTTATTTGATTCTTCAAATAATTGTATTAAAGTGATATAGGTATCCCCATGGCAAAATGACAGAAATGGAAATTCAGACTTTGATATCTTTTATTCTCTCCAAGTCTCAATTATTCTACCTTAGTTCTAGACTGACCTTAGACCCAGAAGAGTAAGAAAGCATAACTATTTAATGATTGGCTGCTAAATATTTACAACAGAGAAAGTGTTATTATATCCAGTTCTAAAACTTACACACACACACGCACTCCACTTGGACTTACTAATATCTACTAGATTTTGAGTAATTTTGTGTCAGGTATTTTGTCAGCCCCTCTACACATCTGACATAAGCAAACCTTCCAATATATCCTAGCATATTTAAGTCTTCAAAGATTTAAAGCTTTTACAGGAAAATGCATACAGTGGCAAATGTGAGATGATATCAATGTGAGAGATGGATTTTATTTTGCTGTGAAATGATAATTATAATAATGCTTATCTAAAATATTAGATGTTTAGGGCTTAGGCTAGAGCACAGAGAAAAATAGAAAATAGGAGTTCTCAGTTAGTCATCTACAAATTATTAACTAAAATAAATCAAAGTCCAAGGAAAATACAACCAGATAAACAGTGACAGGATCTCTTAAACTGCTTTTTTGTGTGTATAATTTTAAAGCATTTCTAATAATATACTTTTTTTCCACTGAATTAATTTGACTGAACCAATAGCCCTAGTTTTCCTTATGCCATTACAAGGACTTTTCCTATTTCTAACTACATGTTCCTTCAGGTTTCTGGTATGTTTCTTTTGTAAATTTCATACAAATATGCATTTACTTCTGCCCCCTCAGAACCCTACTTAAGACTGTTCAAAAACAACCAAACAAAACATGGGGCACAGGAAAAGGGGACATGGGATAATACTAACACTATTTGGAAGCTAGAAAAGAGAAAGATGACATTTATAGCTGGACTGAAATAGATGAATCTTCCCTAACCAATAATTGATAAAACTAGGAAGCAACTCTTAGAACCATTCAAGGGCTTAAGAATTGATTTCAGGGAGTACTTTTGGAAGTGAAGGTGAAAGCAAGACCCCAAAGGGAGACTGTTTGGAAGACTGTTTATAAATCAGCTAAGTAATCAGACACCACAACTATCTTCACCCAATACAGTTGGGTAAAATGCTTTTTCTCTGCTCAGTGAAACACCAAAGTTCTATTCCTTGAAAAGAATAAATCAAAGGTTCCCATTATATGCCAGGCCAAGATATGAGGGGATTTCAAGCTAAAAATAACAGTGATTTTCTTTTTGAGGGAGAGATATCTATCATAGAAAGACTATAGAATAATTAGAAATAATTTTATAGCAAACACACCAAAACATATACAGTTGTATGGTATTTTGGGTTATAATATTTTTGTCCTGTGAAGCTATACACCTTTCAATAAACACTTTGGAAATTGAGGGGGATTAACTTTTGGGGAAAATTAATTCATCTTTATTCAAATTGATGATAGAGTTGATTATAACAAACTACAATGATTCTTTAACAAACAAGATTAGTAATAGAACTGGATAGTGATATTTTGGTTTGCAAATGTCCACTTGTAATGTAAAGTAGCCATATTTCTTGTTTAGCTCTTAAAAACCTCAAAAGGTGATCCCAGATGAAATGTCTTAAAATGTTTTGAGTTTTTGCACATAGGTTGAGATTCTGACTCAAGCTAAAAGACTAAACCACTGAGTTGACAGCCGTCAATAAAATAGCAATAAAGGAATAAAAAATAACAACCAATAAATAGGAATGTAGTCATCAAAGGTCAAGAAAATGAGAATAGGTCCACCACAGGGTAAGAAGTCCCTAAAAGAAAAAAATTCAGGAAGCCGGAAAGCCATGGGGTAGCAGTGGATGACAGGGAGCTGAGTACCTTTTTCAGTGCCTGGAAAGTACTCCCTGAGAGTTGGAACCATGCCCTCACTTTTTCCTGCAGGGGCGCCAGACCTGACATCCAGGGTAGACCCATAACTGGGTCTGAAAAACGGCAGCTGTCTAAAGACACACTCAGACTGCCCCCAGCACTGAGGAGGTGAGCCTCTGGGGCCGCCATACAACTGCCCCAGAGCATTGAGGAGCAGAGCACCCCCCAGCACCAAGGAGATGAGGCACATTGGTGCCAGCACCCCCACACCCCCAGCTGTGAGGAGCCATTACCCGGATCCACACCTCAGAGTTGCAGGGGTCATAAAGGACATTATTCTGAGCTTGAGAAGATAGAGTAGAAGTGAACAACAGAAAGAGGGCCTCTCTGAGGGCCCTTGATGGAAATTAAAGCCCACCAGAAAAGTGAAGAAAATCTCTGCAATAAAGGCACACCAGACCACCTTAGTTGGGGGAGTAGTGATGTGGACCAGAGCAGCTCAGCTGCAAGCAGATCCCAGCCAGGGCTCTGCCCTGGCCCCAGAGGCTGGGGCACACTGGCCCAAGCTAAGGGCCTGCCTGGAAAAAAGCTTCATAGGCACACAAGCAACAGCCAGAGGTTTGCCCTGATAGCATCAGTAAGTGCGCAAGATTCTAGCCAGAAGCATGCTCACACAACAGGAGCTGGGGTACACAGCCCTCAGCCAAAGGCCCTCCCAGACAACACCTACACAGGGGCCCTAGCCAGAGGCACATGTACATACCATTCCAAGTGTGCACAGGCCCCATCCAGAAGCCCATCCAGACAACATGTCAGCTCAGGGATCCAAAAGGCCACAACTTTCTGAACCCAGGAATTAGTGTACAGGTGAGCAGCAGATAAAAAGCTGCTCAGTGGCTTCTGAGAATTGAAGATCACTGGGTGAGCAAAAAGTTGCCTCAACAAAGGCACAGCAGGCTGTCTCTGTTGAAATGAGAAGACATGTAAACAAGTCTGAAAACCAGATTTCCAGATCACCTAAGGCAACCACAAAGGGAAGTGAGATGGAAAACTCTGACACTCAACCACCTGCACTCCGACTGGAAAAGAAAGAGTATCTGGAAAAAAGAAATCAAAAATAATTTCTTAGATAACAGAAAAGATTGTGCCCACAGTGCAAGACATGATTAATAAATCTAGAGCACATGCAGATAAAAAAAAAATAGAGGATCTAAGGAACATGATGGAATCCCAACATAGGAAACAAATGGAATCCATAAAACAGATGCAATCAGATTTTCAGGAGATTAAAAACTCCATTGAAAGTCTACGCAGCAGAATGAGCCAATGTGAGAACAGAATTTCAGATATAGAAGATAAGATTGCAATTAGTGACCAGGAAAAGAAAAACTTCTTTAAAATAATAAGGGACCATGAGAAATCAATCCAGCAGCTTCTAGACAATGCAAAGAAGAATAACATCACACTGATCCGAGTCAATGAAGAAAAAGGAGAGAGTACAGATGACATAAAAAAAAACTGTTCACAAAAGAGATGGCAGAGAACTTCCCAAGCAGGGGAAAAGAACTTGACATACAGATAAGTGAGGCATGTAGGACTCCAACTAGCCTTGATCAAAAAATATCTACACATAGGCATATAATTGTTAAGATTCCAGAAACCCAACAGAAGAACAAAGTTCTACAAGTAGTTAGAGAAAAGACATAAATCACATACAAAGGAAAGACCATCAGAATCACAGTAGACTTCTCAATGCAAAGGCAAGAAGAGCTCAGAGTGACACATTTCAAGCCCTAAAGAAAAACAGTCTCCAACCCAGATGGACGTACCCTTCAAAACTATCTTTCAAAATTGATGGAGAAATAAGATACTTTCAGGACAAAGAGCACCTTAGAAACTTCATGAATACCAAACCAGCACTCCAAAACATTTTAGACAATATCCTAGGAAAAGACAATGAGGATCACAACCCCAGGAAGCAAAGCAGAATGAATCCATCAAGTGCGACAAGAAATTAAACGCAAAGAGGGAGAATCCAATAAAAAGAAAAAGTCATGACAATGATAAGTCAATACGTATCAGTTATAACCATCAATGTTAATGGTCTCAATTCACAAATCAAAAGAAATAATACTGGCAGAATGGGTCAAGAAGTAAGATCCAATAATGTGCTGCATACAAGAAACACACTTAATTCAAAAAGAAACTCATAGACCAAAAGTTAAAGGGTGGAAAACAATACTCCATGTGACAGGAACCCCCCAAAAAAGCAGGAGTAGCTATCCTCTTTGCAGATCAAGTGGGTTTCAAACCAAAATCTGAAACACTTCTTGTCCCAAGAATTTCAAATAAGGGACAGTCAACTTTTATGTACAAATCTATTATGAACATGTGTTTTCATTACTCTTAAGTAAAAACTTAAGAACAGAACTGTTGGTTCTTAACAGTAATACAAGAAATTTCTATATTGTTTTCCAAAATGGTTTTATCATTTTACATTCACATTAGCAGCATTAGAAAGTTCTAACTGGTTCACACCTAAGCTGACATCTGTTCTTTTAAAACTTTTAACTTCATCTCCCTAATGAGTGTATAATTCAATCTTGCTATTGTACTGATTAGTATTTTTCTGATTTTAGTGTTGCACACCTTTCCTTGTGATGTACTGGCTATTTATCATCTTCTTGTGTCTACTTTTTAATTGGGTTGTCTATTAATGACCTGTAAGAGTTCTTTATATATTCTGGTCATAGGTTATAGGCATTATAAATATGTTCTGTTTAAGGACTACTTTTCATTTTTTAAATGATGTCTTTTAAAGTTGTAAATTTTGGTGGAATCTCATTTATCAATTTTTTTCTTTTATACATTATATTTTTTGTATCCTAGGAAATTCTTGCCTACCCTAAATTCATGAACATTTTCTCTTATAATTTCTTAAAGTTTTATAGTTTTATTCTTTCATATTTAGGCTCATAGATCCTTTCAAGTTATTTTTATGTATGGAAATACAGGGTTGAGGTTGATTTTTTACATACAGATATCAGGTGTTCTAGTGCCTTTTATTGAAAATGCTATCTTTTCCTCTACTCTTGAGTTGAGTTTATGTTCTATAAAATGTTAATGTTAAATAATCTTTCAAAAATCAGTTGACCATATATATGTGGTTCTATTTCTAGATTCTCTGTTTTATTCCATTGATCTACATGTCATTCCTTATGTCAACATTGCCTGGATAACTGTAGCTTTAGAGGAAGTCTTAAAATTAGGTAATAAATATCTTCTAACACTGTTATTTTTTTTCTTTTTACTTTTCCAAGTCCTTTGTACGCCTACATAACTTTTAAATTTCAATATCCAATACTTCATTTATAGCAAGTATACATAGACCTGAATTTCTATATATACCTTGTGTTTTCTAATCCTGATAAATTCAAATACAAGTTCTAGGGGCTCCTAGAGATTTCTTAGTATTTTCTCTGTAGATGATCATTTCATCTACATATAAAGATTTTGCTTCTACCTTGCCAATCCTATCCTAATTGTTTCTTTTTATTGCCAGACTATTTTGGTTTAGACCTATGTTTCAAAGTCTAATGGACAGATGAAGAGCAGGCCTATCTGCCCTTGTTCTACACCTTAGGGAAAAAGCATTGTATCTTCACCATTCATATAAGGCTTTTTTGCTGGAAGGATGGAGTACATGTCTTTGATCTGTTGAGAAGATTCTGTTCTACTTCTAGTCTCCTGACAGCTTTTACCATGAACAGCTGTAGAATTTAGTCAATACTCTTTCTGCAACTACTGACAGGATCATATAAGGCTTTTTCCTTTCCTCTGTTAAAATGATGACTTTTCGGGGTGGATCTTCCAATGCTGAACCAACACTGCCATCCCTATAATAAAACCACTTTCTACATACTGCCAGATTTGACTTCTAATAGTTTGTTTTGTTAAGCAAATTTTTATTTATGTTCATACTTTTCTCTTCTATTATCTTTGTCCAGCTTTAGTATTAGCACAATGTTGATTTTCTGAAATGAGGGGGGAAGTGTTCCTTCTTTTCTCTGCTTTAAATGTTTGATATAATTTATCAGTTAAAATGTTTATGAGCCTGCTGTTGTCATATAGGTAGGTTTTCAAGCTAGGAATATACTTTCTTTAATAGGTGCTATTCAAATTTTATATTTCCTCCAGAGTTAGTTTCATTAATTTGTCTTCCAAGGAACTTCACAGAAGTTGTGAAATTTATTTCAAAAAGATTTTTGTAATATGCTTTCTATATCCTTTTAAATTATGTAAAATCTGTGGTAATGTTCTCTAAATTCTGATATTGTAATTTTTTCTTTTTTTGCCTAAATTCTTTTTATTGGTACATTTTAGGTATTATAACGACATTCATCATTTGAAATTTGCACCTTTACATAATCCATCTTGGTTCTTATTTTTCCACATTCCCCCATCGTCCCTTTAACCCCTACTTCCCTTCCTATTTACAAAGACTTTGTTTCCATTTTTTCCTTTTCTCATATTCCATTCCCTTCTTTCCTTTCCCCTACCCCTCCCACTTCCCCTTCCCCTTTGGCCCTTTTCTTCCTATTTCACATTATCTATTATACCTCTCACTTCTTATTTACATGTTCAGTTTCTCACACCAGAGAAACTATTTGGTATTTATATGTGTGTGCCCTATTTATTTCACTTAAGAATATGGCCTCAATGTGCATCCATTTAGCTATAAATGTCTCTAATTTCTCATTTTTTATAGCTGAGTAGTACTCCATTTTATAAAGAAACCACATTTTCTTTTCCAATCTCTAGTTGATGGGCAATTGGGCTGCTTCCAAGTTTTAGCTATTACAAATTGTGCTGCTATGAACATGAATGCACATATATCACTGTGGTATGATTCTTTTAATTTTGGGGGGAAGATACCCAGCAGGGGAATAGATGGGTCAAATGGGACCTCTAATCCTAGTTCTTTGAGGTATCTCCATACTGATTTCCACAGTGGTTGCACCAGTCTGCATTCCCACCAAAAATGGAAAAAGGGTTCCTTTCTCCCAAAACCCCCACCAGCATTTGTTGTTGGTTGATTTCTTGGTAGCAGCCATTCTTTCTTGGGTGAGGTGGAATCTCAGTGTTGTTTTGATCTGCATCGATATTGTAATTTTTTTAAATGTATGGTTGATATTGTGTAATAGGTAGAAAAGGCCTAAAGGAACAGGGGAAGTGGGAGAGGTATGGGAAAGGAAAGAAGGGAAAAGAAAAAATATGAGAAAAGGAAAAAAAATGGAAACAAAGTCTTTGTAAATAGGGAAGAGTAGAGGGGGTGAAGGGAGGGCAAGGGAAGGGGAAAAAATAAGAACCAAGATATTCATGTAAAGTACAAGATCCCAGTGATGAATGTAACTGAATTTGATACCTAAAATGTACCAATAAATTTAATAGGGAAAAAAAGATGCACTGAGGGAACAATCAAGGACATCACTGACTCTTTGCCCTCAGAAGAACCAATAGCCCTGTGTTTTACTCCTGATTAAAACAACGAGGTAGAATAGAGAAATTCACAAGACTCAGAATGACAGGACTCCTGGGAGTTCTCCAGATGGCACCACCTGTGCAGATGGATGGCAAAGCGGGACATGAAGGGAGCAAGGTCAGGAACACCAGCACGTCCAGGCCCAGGGAAATGTCCAGTGTCCCTGCCATGTGGTCTGCATACTGAAGAGCTATCCACAAAGTGTTTCTCCCCTCTTAGATGACTGCAGTCTTGGCCCATGCCTGCAATTACAGAAAGGAAGCCCAGATTTTGACTGATTGAATTTACTACCACCCAGCTGAGACAGAGGCCTGAATCTGGATTTAACATTATTTCAAGAAAACATTTGTTGCATGTATATTTTAACATTAGAAGGAAAATGCACAGAAATAGCGTACTCTGTGAATGTCAACTTTAATATCAATAAAAAATAAGTATTGACTGTGAACTTTCAGGCTAAAGACAGAAAGAACTGTACACAAGTATTGTACTCTGGTTAGGAAGATCATTTTTCACAGAGATGGTTGGAAATTTTGAAACTAAATTTATTATTCTGGAATTTAAAAAATGAGTTAATACATCATTAGACAAGAGACACTTTTTTATTAATTTTATTGGTACATTTTAGGTATACAATACGATGACATTCTTCATTGGGAATTTGTACCTTTACATAATCTCCTGGTTCTTACTTTTCCCTATTCCCCTGCCTTCCCTTCAACCCCTCCACCCCTCCCTATTTACAGAGACTTTGTTCCCATCTTTTCCTTTTCTCGTATTTTTTCCTTTCCCTTCTTTCCTTCCCGTACCCCTCCCACTTCCCCTTCCTCTTTGCCCCTTTTCTTCCTATTTCACATTATCTATTATACCTTTTAGTCTTTATTTACATTTTCAGTTTCTCACACTAGAGAAACTATTCAGTGTTTACACATATGTGTGTCCTATTTATTTCACTTAAGAGTACGGCCTCAATGTGTATCCATTTAGCAATAAGTGAAGAGACCCATTTCTTACTGTTGGAAAATGGAGTTATAAACAGGAGAGAGTCTAGCATGAATGCTATCATGTTAGACTAGAATTGGAAGTATCAGTGCATGCTCGGGTTTTTCAAAATATACACATGGAAAGCAGGATGTAGAAAGAGATGCAACTGTGTCCACTGACAGGGTTGGGGCAGTGGAGCCCCAACCTAGAGCCTCCCAGGAGCTCTTGCTTCCCGGGACTGGTCCTCTACACATCAGGGAGACAAAGGTTGATTCAAGGCCGGAGGCAGGGAAAATACAAGGTGAGGCTGGAGCATCTTCTGGTTTAAGAAAGCAACAAAATGCTCAAAAGTGACCAGAAAAATATTTCTTAAAACACAAAAGCCAAATTTATAAGGATCCCTGTGGTCAAATCTGAAACAGTTCGAGAAAATATGCAATGATGGGGTGGATTCTGATGAATATGAGAGGAATCAGAATCTGTGAGTTCACAGAGTGATAGGAATAAACAATTAAATAAATAGAGTGTTCTTTCTTATGACAGAATTTCAATAAGTAAAGGTGGAAGGAATAAGAGAAATAGAAAACCACCATGTGGCAAATACTAGAGCAATAATTATTTTAGACCAAGGATCATCTAAGAACAAAACAAGTAGATACAAACTGGATAGTGATACAGTCTCACAATATTGCCTGACAAGGTACACTTTTTTGTTTTATTTGATTTTTTGATACACGGTCATGCAGTGCAGTTCAGACTAGGCTTGAACTCACTATGTAGCCCATGCTGGCCTTGAACTAGCAGCAATCCTCTGGCCTCAGCCTCCTCAGTGCTAGGATTATGGAATTGTGCCATCATGCCTGGATGTAAAATACTTATTAATTATGAGGAGAAAATAGTTACTATGCAGGAGAGAAACCTGTCAGTTACCACCTTTTAAAAGTGATCAAAGTTACAGTTAAAAAAAAGGGATCAAAGTTGACATATTGAGGACAAAATGAAATCGTTGGCCTCCTGACTCAGGGCAGGAGAACAACAGACTTGTACAGTATTTTTGCCAAAATCACATAACCTGAAGTCAATTACAAGGAAATACCAGATAAATTAGACTGAGGGGCATTCTAGAGAAAGTGCTAGGCCAAATTCTTCAAAATGTCAAAGTCATAAAGGAAAAGGAAAGATCAAGGAACTGTCACAGACTGGGGAGACTAGAAAGACATGACAAGGAAAAGGATCGTGTGACCCAAAAAAACAGAATCAGTGAAATGGGTGCCATTCGTGTGAGGTCTGTATGCTAGTGTTATATATAAAACTGTGTGATAATCCCTCGGTTCTAGTCACTATGCTACGATATGTGTGGCATTTTGGTGAATGGCAAATGGGACTTCTTGCTTCTGCTTTTGCAACATTCTCTTATTTGAAATTTGTTTCAAGATGAAAGTTAAAAATAAAAAACAATCAATGTATGATAAAGCAGGTGGAGAGAGTTTGATGAATACATATACATAATTTCAAATTATTCCCCCACTAATTACTTATTAGTTACTTATTAAAAATCTATTGATTAATTAAACTTACCAATGCTTATTATTAATACAAAGGAAACACTGTATTTTTGCAATGTAAAACCTGGAAGATACCACAACCAGTGATCAAAGTTAACATCACTAATCCTGGGGAAAACTGACATCGTGTGCCCCTGATAAATGCACCTAAGATACAGAGTCACTTCTCTGATATTCTAGCCAAAAAGAATATACATAACCTGTGCCTAATCATGAAGAACATCTCCTGTGCCCAAATTGAAGGACACTGTACAAACAACAAGACTACCTTCTTTGAAAGACTTAATCCAAACCACCATTGTCTCTGTCCAGAGAAAGGTCAGGACTCATGGCAGTTTTATACTGGGTCAGCCTAGGGAAGGGTGGGGCCAGCTTATGCCTGATTTCCCTTCTCTGTCTGCTCTAGGTTTGAATTGACCTCAGAGAACTTAAGCAAGTTGGAAAAATGAAAGGAAATTCACAGCTGTTGTGTTCTAAAAGTTGATGGAAAGTGTTATTACTGCATCTTCCTGCTACTTTCCTGGCTAAGCAGGTGAATGTGGAGCAGAAGCCAGACCTGCAGGTCTTCAAGCTTCTTCCAGAAAACTCTTATCATCTCCTGAGCAGGTGTGTGTGAAGCTGGTCCAGGAGAGGCATCAGTTTCTTTTGCATGTCCTATGTCAAGGATAGAGGTAATGAGCCATGGTGGTGGGTTCCAATTTGCCCTCATTTGCCACACATTCTCAATTTTTCTGGTCTGTAGATCACAACTAGATGCAGAAGCCAGATCACCACTCCCACAGTTGTCAAGACTTAATCTAGGCTAATCAGATCTCTTCTTCTGAACGCAGACACTTATTCTGTATTCATAGAGGTTCTGATCGAGCCCTAGGTGATAAACCCTCTGAATCAGTCACCTCCTTGTCCTGTCCTGCTCCACACATACCCCACACACAAACAGAATGATTTTTATAAACATGAGACACATTTCAACACCTGTCTCACCTGAACATCTCCATGATCACTAGTCCTCCTTGGATAAAGACAATGCTCTTAATTCTGTAAGATCTGGTCCTTTCACAATCCCAGTTTTACCTCTCCTAAGATGGCTTTATTCTGTCTCTTTCCCAGCTACATCATTCTCCTTTGGTCCTTAGTGGTTGCTATGCTACCTGAAAATTCAGGGCCTTTTTCTGACCTATTCCTCAGCCTGGAATCTCTCTCTCTCTCTCTACTGTGTAACTCCTCATTTCTCAGATCTGACCTAAGTACAAACTGTGCAAGCCAAGTTCACCAGCCTGAGCTTTCACAGAATCAATTTAATCTTCTTCATGTTCCTTCTCATAGCAAGCACAAAAATTGAATTTTACTTTTGTGATTGTTTGAATTATATCTATCACTTTCACCAAACTGAAAGGTATATGAAGGCAGAATCTGTATGTTTGGTTTATCATTATGTCCTCAAAACCTAGCACAGATTCTAGATCATCACAGACAAAGATTCATTGAGTGGACATTTTAATTAATTAATTAGTTAATTAATTTTTGTGTGTGTCTTTGTAATAAATGTTCCTTTTTGCTTAAGCAACTGACTGGAACTTCATGAACTTTAGTCCACAAAGCTTTGAATGAAACAATCATGTCAGAGAGGAGCAGAGCTGTCCCCAGCACAAAGGAGGTGAACCATCTGGGCTGCCGTACCACCACCCCAAGTGCAGAGGACCAGTGTTGCCCCCGGGGCAGAGGAGGGGAACCTTCCAGGCTGCCGCACCACTGCCCAGAGTGCAGAGGAGCAGAGCTGCCAAAGCACAGAAGAGTTGAACCTTCCGGGCTGTGCTACCACTGCCCCAAGTGCCGAGGAAGGGAGCCACATAGGCATCAGTAGCACACATCCTTCCCCCACCCCCTGGTGAAATGCGAAGACTCATAAACAAGTCTCAAAACCAGACTTCCAGATCACCTAAAGCAACTTCAAAGGGAAACAAGATGGAACAATCTGATGCTCAACCATCTGGACTCCCTGAACAGGCAATGAAAGAGGATTTGGAAAAAATGAAATTAGAAATAATTTCTCAGATATCAGCAGAGATTGTGCCCATAGTGCAAGACATGATTAATAAATTTAGAGAGGACACGGGTTAAAAAAATTAGAAGACTGGAGAACATGGTGGAATCCCAACATAGGAAACAAATGGAATCAATAAAACAGATGCAAACAGCTTTGCAGGAGATGAAAAACTCCACTGAAAGTTTATACAGCAGAATGAGCCAATGTGAGGACAGAATTTCAGATATAGAAGACAAGATTGCAATTAGTGACCAGGAAAAGGAAAATTTCTTTAAATTTGTAAGGGACCATGAGAAATCAATCCATCAGCTGCTAGATGATGCAAAGAAGAATAATATAAGACAGATTTGAGTCAATGAAAAAGACAGGAGAGTGCAAATGACATTAAAAAAGCTGTTCACAGAAGTAATGGCAGAGAACTTCCCAAGCAGGAGAAAAGAATTTGACATACAGATAAGTGAGGCATATAGGACACCAAATAACCTCAATCAGAAAAAAAAATCTATGCTATGGTGCAACCACTGTGGAAATCAGTATGGAGATACCTCAAAGAACTAGAACTGGAAGTCCCATTTGACCAAGCTATTCCCCTGCTGGGTATCTTCCCAAAAGAATTAAAAGAATCATACCACAGTGATATATGTGCACCCATGCTCATAGCAGCACAAATTTATAATAGCTAAAACTTGGAAACAAACCAAATGCCCATCAACTGGAGACTAGATAAAGAAAATGTGATTTTTTTAATAAAAGGGAGTACTACACACCCATAAAAAATGAGAAATTAGAGACATTTATAGCTAAATGGGTGCACATTGAGACCATACTCTTAAGTGAAATAAATAGGACACACATGTGTAAATACCGAATAGTTTCTCTAGTGTGAGGAACTGAAACTGTGAATAATGACTAAAAGGTATAATAGATAATGCGAAATAGGAAGAAAAGGGGCAAAGGGGAAGGGGAAGTAGGAGAGGTAGGGGAAAGGAAATAAGGGAATGGATTTAATGTGAGAAAATGGAAAAATGGAAACAAAGTCTTTGTAAATAGGGAGGGGTGGAGGGGTTGAAGGGAGGGCAGGGGAAGGGGAAAATATAAGAACCAAGAGAGATTATGTAGAGGAGCAGATTTCCAATGATGAATGTCATTATATTGCATACCTAAAATGTATCAATAAAACCAATTTAAAAAAAGAAACAATCATTTCATCAAAGACCTAATTTGCTTGGGTTTTTACCTGTAAAATGAAAGCAGTCGTGTCACTTTGCCAGTCAGGCTGAGCTGTTGGGGCTAACTGATCACAATGAAGAGAGCTTTATAAAGTCTGGCGTTTGCGCTCCTCTGGCCAGACCTGGTCTGCAGAGCCACCTGCATCTTGCAGATGCAGCTGCACACACTTGGAGAGTGATCCACTCTGCAAGACCTCCAGATGCAAAACCCAGAGTAGCGGTTCTGACTACAGTGGGAGACCAGTCCCCATTTCCCAGGTCCTGGAGAAGAGATTCAGGCCATGACGTTGTAGATGGCAGAGTCTACATCCACGTAGAACAACATGATCACTTCAGGGTGACATGGTTAGAGATACCAAGGCTCTACGAGGCCCTGCTGAACAGACAGAATATCATGTCTGCCCATTAACCACGTCATGAATGAGAAACAGGGAGATGTGAGATGGGGAGGTCAACAAATGTGTCACAACGCCATGGCCTGTGGTCATACTTTCCGACAATGCCCAGGAGTTCATGAATTCATGGCCGTGGAATGTGGATTCCCTGAAAGAATGATGTGTGTGCACGCATACGCACATGTGTGTGTGTGTGTGCATGTCCACTCCAGAGAGCTCTTTTAAACCAAGCCTCCAGTTCCAACTCTGCCTCTGCTACATTGTAAATATGCAAAACAGGATGGACAGCACACATCTCTCTTCAATCACTGTCACCTCCAAGCATCCACTGGTGTTGGCCACAGATAACCCCAAGTTTGTGAAAAATTTAAAAAATGTGTTGTTAAAATAAGAAAAAAACAAACATGTAAAGGTGCCTTCTACTTCATTTCACCATGTTCCCACTGCTGGCATGACAGAGACCACATCCTTAGTAAGTCTAGAAGAGCCTTGCTGACTGGGCCCCTACCTATGTCTCCAGTTGGGCACACTCTGTACTTGTGCCAAAATTCTGCTCTCACCTCAACTTATTCATGCCCCACCTCTGCACCCCCATTCCCAGCCACATGACCTTCACTGCGTCCCGTACCCTCTCTCCACTGTTTCCAGCCATATGGCCTTTGTACATGATGCTCCCTTTCCTTGAAATGTTCTCCTAGCCTCTTCCATCTGGTCGCTTCCTGACCATGTTTTAGATCTCAATTCAACCATCTCTTATTCATGGAAGGATTTCCTGACCTCACCCACAAAGTTAAACACCAGCTCCCTAAACTCTCTCATCCTTCTGCATCTCTCCTGATTTTCCATTTATTCATGTGCCTCTAGTCATTTTCAGCAGGGCTAGGACACTTGCTCAGTGGTGTTAACCATTATGGGTCCTGTCACTGGGACAGAGCCCACCTGGGAAAAGACTTAAGGAGTCTGGACAGTGATATCAGTAATTTTAAGCCATGCTTAAAATTTTAAATTCAGATTTTATCAACACTTCTTTGTTAGTCAGCTTTTGGTTAGTCAGGCTTTTGATAACAAAAGCCTGATCTCAAGTTATAAAGAGAAAAGGTTCATTTTGGCTCACAGTTTTTGAGGTTTCTGGCTATGGCTGCTTGGCGCCATGACTTTGGGCATCATGTACTTTGCACCTTGTATTTTGGAACATCGTGGCAGGAGCATGTGGTAAATAAGACTTTTCACCTCTTGACCAGGAAGTGAAAGAGAGGAAGAGGAAGGGGCTTGGTTCCTACAAGAGCAGGCCCATGATGACCCAAGACTCTTCATTAGATCTTGTGTCTTTAAGATTCCACCACTCCTTGGGGACCAAGTCTTTAACATATGAGCCTGGGGGGCATTCTATGAACAAGAGCAGCCTCCATGATTATCAATGTGTTTGAATCTTCCTTCTCTTACAGAATCATAGGTAAAGTGAAAAGACTAATCTGTACTCTCCATTTGACCCATGTCTCCAGCTTACAAAAGTACTTTAGTCACCTACTTTCTATTCTCCTCAAGATGGCACTGACATCCTGACACTGACAGGAACTATCATGAATCAACAAGTTGATAGTCATTAACACAGAATTCAGGCATTTTCCTGTTTTATTACTTGTTGGACAATGCGTGGTTTTTCATGAGGCTATCAAAGAAAACTCCAGGAGAACTGCCAATGCGCTTCTGAAGGGATTTTGACAATCTATTTCCATCAGCCTCATGCAGTTCCACATCTATTAACACATTCCTTTGAGATTCAATTTCACTCCAAAATCTATCAGTTCAAAACCACATGAATCAAATTAAACACCAAGAAATTTCATCAAAATAATCCAATTAATTTAAAGTAATTGCATTCAGTTTGACAATTCCAAATACTGAAATTTATGTCGTTTTTGCCAGAGGCTACATGGAAAGATTTTATATCTACCAGTTTTTTTACTTTTTATGCCTTTACAAACTATGTCTAGACATATTTACTACCACACCTTTATAATTTCTACAGAAACATCTTGGTTCCTAATGGTTTGAAGGAATCGGTGTGTGATATGACCACTTCAGTGCCCTTCTCACTTGTTAACCACAGAATATCTGGTATGAAAAGTAAATCAGAGATTCAGAATGGTCCTGAGGGGGCCTACGGACACATAATTCACTTGAACAGTGAAAGTTGACAAGGTCTCCCAATCCTAGCTCAGTGCAGTTTATAAAGGATAAGCTTTTGTTACCATTAATATCTTCTCTAGTCCCTTCCCTCTTAAAACTGACCCTCTGCCATCCTAACACTCCACATTCCTTAATGGAAAACTTGGACTAAAAATAAACTTTTTTCAGGCCCTTTTGCTTAATGTTGGAGAAATTCTCAATGTGAAAGTCATTCTACCCCAAAGGAGAAACTATAAACACATTCCTGTCTTCCTCAGGAATAAAGCCTAATGTGACGTAGGGTCCACCATCACTGTAAGAGAGTGAGGGAAAAACTCTCACACAAGTCCAATCCATGAAGGGCTGTGGGAGGCTGGCACAAGGACCTTGGAGGTGGCTCCCTGGGGCTGTTGACAGTGACCAGTGTCACCCATGAAAGCTGACATGTCCAGCAGCAGCAACAGAGACTTAGGGGGAGCATCAGGAAGTGAAACTTGGAGATTTTACTTCCTGACTGTATGGGTTCCGATCCTAATGTTCTGACTATCCCATAAATTCTGTAAATTATGTGATAGGTTTGAAGAATTTCTTATCTCCTTAAGCTACTTAGACCAAGTTTTGGAGTGTATTGTACTTCCTGATTGATGCAGACCAGTATCACTACAATTTCTAATATTAGATTTTCATTAAAGCAATATGTGTTCCAGCCACTGGTCTAGATTTTAGGTAAGCTTCACTGTATGCCACTGCATAGAAGAGTCTTAGTTCCTCATGAAGTCTAAGATCACATATAGAGCAGAACAGAAGTTCAGACTTCTTTTCAGGGTTTGAGTTCGATGACAGTATATACTCCATCCAGCACATGATTCTTTTGCAGGTTACGTTTTGCTATAGTCATTTCACTGGATAGGTTTGTTCACAAAGGGATATGAGAATACTACAGGGCTGAGATGTTTCCTGAATATGGTTCCTATATTCACTTCAGTTTCCAGACAGAAGATATGACAACAGCAATATTCTACCTGTCTGCGATGATATCCTATTGTGGAGTAGGAAGCCACAGTGGTCTTACATCCCCAACCACGTCACCCTGAGACCCCTGCATGACAACTCTATGTGCTGTTAATCAGTTTCAATCACTGAACCTAACACTTGTGTAGGTAGAGTTTTTATTACATCATCACACCTCTGGCTAAATTACCCAGAATCTTCCTAGTAATCCCTGGGTGTGGGAAGTCGATGTTAAAAGACCTTAATATGGACCATGGAATCCTTTATCACTGACATTTTAGAGTGCATATCATTAGTCCTTCTGGGGCTTTAAATTCTTGCTGTGGAATTATGTCATTTCACCACTATCATACCAATAAAATGGCCATTGTATTAGTCTACAAGGATAGCCCAAACTTGTCATATGTTACAAGCTTCTGATAATGTGGTCACCTTACATAAATTCCATTCTGCATAGTGATTTATCACCTGACTTCCTTGACCCTCGATTTCTTCATCTATGAAATGTGACAACCACAATACCCATCTTATAGATATTAATATCTACTCTTATAATGTGCAGAGGCAAACCAGGAACAAATAATCAGACATAATAATAATCTCATTTCAAATAGGTAAAATTTCATAAAAGCATCAGCTTTTCTACAATATTACTGGTATCAGACTCTCCTTTTAAAAAGTCGTGGTAAAAGAATGGCTGCTAACAAGAAATCAACCAATAACAAATGCTGTCAGGGGTGTAGGGAGAAAGGAACCCTTCTCCATTGTTGGCGGGAGTGCAGATCGGTGCAACCACTGTGGAAATCAGTATGGAGATGCCTCAAATAACTAGGGCTAGAGGTCCCATTTGACTGAACTATTGCTCTACTGGGTATCTTCCCCAAAGAATTAAAAGAATCAGGACACCACCCCCCAGCTCCTCTGTACAGCCACCTGGTTCCACACTGCAAAGACGCAGAGGACACCAGACCACGAGGCCACTGTACTGGGTCAGGCCACTGTACTGGGTCATGCCACTCCCGGCCCAGAGGTAGGGGCTTCTGAGCTGCCATCCTACTGCTCCTGGTCCAGAGGAAGGGGCTGCCTGGCCATCAACCCTCCCGCTGCTCACAGCCCAGAGGAAAGGGCTTTTGGGCCGCCTTCTGTCCCACGGCTCCCAGCCCAGAGGAAGGGGCTTCCGGGCCACCATCCCTCCTGCCACTCCTGGGACAAAGGTAGGGGCTTCTGAGCCTCTGTCCCACTGCTCCTGGTTGAGAGGAAGGGGCTTCCCAGTCACCATCCCTCCCACTGCTCCCAGCCCAAAGGAAGGGGCTTCTGGGCCACCATCACTACCACTGCTCCTGGCCCCTGCCCCACCTCTCCTAGCTCGGAGGAGGTGATCCTCACGGGCTCCAACAGCACGAACCTGCCCCCCCCACAATCAAAATGAGAAAACATGTAAATAAGTCTCAAAACCAGACTTCCAGATCACCTACAGCAACCCCAAAGGGAAATGAGATGGAACACTCTGATA
>NW_004624735.1:29510884-29521016 GCF_000247695.1 Heterocephalus glaber
TGTGTGTGTGTGTGTGTGTGTGTGTGTGTGTGTGTGTGTGTGTTTTGGTGGGAGAGTGCATGTATATATTTATTGTTTTCACAATTAAACTATATGTTCCTAAAGGATAAGAACCACTTTTAATACCTATATGTCTTCCTCGGTGGCTAACCCAGTTCACTATCCACAGTGGAGCTGAAAAAGTAATTTCTCAAATACATAACCTCAAAGAAATGAAAAAGTACAACAGGGAAGGTAAAATTTTTCATTTAAACCCAAGGTCTATTATCTTCATCTTGATCCTAGACATCCAGTCCGGAGTTTCAGAACTGAGCACCCAAACAGGATGAGACTCAGAACTGGAGCACATTTTAGAGGCAACAACCTGAGGTTATAATCAAAATGAGATCTACCTCCCAGGTTCAACTCATGCAAATGGTATGTATTTATTTTCAGCCATAGTGTAATCATACAACTATGAATAGAACTGTCACAGTCAGCTAACAAATAGATGCACCCCTTAACCTAACAGAGCTCACACTAGTGTTGGAGGAAGAAAAATAGTAAAAATGAGAGACAGAGACCATTGGCACATAGAAAATAAAGCAGTGTGAGCAGGTAAAGAATGACTAGAACACGGGAGAAGGTACAACCGGGCCAGGATAACCAGGAAGCTTTGCCAAGGAAGTCTTCCTTGGACCCAAATCTGGAAAATAAGAAACAGCAAACTGTGTGGAAGTCTGAAAGAACACGAGACAGGCAAAGCAAGGGACTCATGTCCTGAGGTGGGGACGAACTTGTCCATGTGGAAAGTGGACTTACCAGTGGGCCAGTGGTGGGGACTGGGCTGTGGAGGAGAGTTGACCCAAGCCATGAAAGGCTTGTAGGCACGGAAAGAATGTAAGGTTCCACTCTGAATACAATGAAAAAGGCTCAAGTAGCTCATTGATATTATATTTGTGTTTCTTGTTGTTGTTGTTCTTTGAGGTATTTTGTTGTTGAGACAGTCTCTCTATGTAGTTCAGGCTAGCCTTGAATTCACTATGTAGCCCAGACTGGCCTCAAACTCACAGCGATTCTCCTGCCTCCGCCTCACAAATGCTGGGATAACAGGCTTTGGCAAAGGTGTAAAGAAAAAGCTTTAGAAAGGACAACAGTGAAAGCAGGGGGCACCATCTAGGAAGCCATTACCAGAGTTCAGGCAAGATATTTAGTGCAAATAACAGCAATAGGACCTGTCAGGGAAGCCCTGCTTGGACACTTCTACAGAAAGGCCCTACTAACAATGGGGAGCAAGGGCACCCTTCCACTTTGGGAGACTGGAAAATTCTTCTTGGAGTCATTCGACAGCGTGCATCAAGATTATTGAAAATGTGCACCTTCCTTAGTTCACAAATCCTACTCTTAATAATTCCTCTTAAATACATTATAAAGAAAAGCAAAAATATAGCCTGTGAAATTATTTATTGTGGTATTCATTTTGAGCCAAAAAACTTTAAAATTTGGTCATATAAATGTGAGTGGATTTTTATGACACTACCAAAAATTGAAATTATGAAGAAACAATTCATCACAAAAAATGTGATAGATTATAAAACAATAAATAAAGACGACTGTAAAAGGGCATGTCAGCTTGCATCCACCTTCTTAAAATATGTCTCTAGGTGAACTAGAAAGGGAAAGGAACATAAGGAAAAATAATATGTTAAAGTGATAAGGGCATTTTTTTTAAAGTTCTCCATAAATTTTCCAGGGTGCTACTTTTGATTTTGCCCACTGGTTTTGCATTTCTGTTCCCTAGAGAACAGTTCCACACCAAGGAACTCAAACAGCTCTCTGGTAAATGAATCATAAAGTTTCCCAATAAATTTAAGTATAACTCTAAATTTCTTAGAGGAAATTGCTCCTCTTTGGAATTATGAGTCTTTTTCATGGAGCCCAAGGTGTAGGATGGGAAGGTACAAATATAAACCTGGAATCAAATCTAGAAATCTGTGTATCATTTTAATGTGGTTAAGAAATAAATACACTCTGCTAACACTTTTCCCTCTGTGATCGCTGCTTCTCCTCAGTAGACCAAACAACCCTAAGAAAGGATTCCCATCCTTCTACCAGCATTGTGTGCATGCAGCAAGGAATAAGCTATTCTTATATCTTTCTACTTCAAGACTTCTTCAGCTCACCAGTTAAACTCTTCTCATTCACTTGGTGGATGGCTGGATCTAAAATGGTGTAACTAGAATTTCAAAGAGAAGTTAGTAAGGTCTGTTGGATGACTTGCCCAAAGAAAACCTAAATGTAAGATCTCCCACAGACCAGCTTTCCAACTTCCCAATGACAGAATGGTAGAAAATAGATGTGAGACTATTACCCTGAACTAAGAACACATCACACAGGCTGTTTTCAAACAGAATTGGGTTGTTCTTGAAATAAAATAAAGAAAGGACTTGCTAAGAGTTATTCAGTTATACAGTTGTTCTCATGAGTCTCAATGGCTTTTTTCATTACATACCTGTCCCCATTTAACCCTGCTACAGGAGCAAAGCAGCCTTTATTAAGCATATGTTGTCTTAGCAATCTAGAAACAGAACACCTGTTCTTTACAGTCAAGAAATTATCATTTCGTGGGCATGAACGATTCCTACCAACATCAGTCAGGGAACAAATTAAAACACGTGCCGTAAAGTGTTGAACAAATGAAGTACAACAGCGTATGGGACACATTTCTACACACACACACACAGTTCTAGACTTAGATTTAAATCTTGATTTTATCATTTATTAATTAAATGACTTTGGATGATTCAATTTAATTTCACTGAGCTTTTATTTCTCTTTCTGTAAAATGTAAATAATGCCAACAAAAATTAGGCCTCATATGTGTGAGAAAGAGCTGCCTAATATGGTGAAATTCAAGTTTCTGAAGAACATCTTTGGCTTTTAATCTCAAGCAGAGAGAGTAAAAGCAGAGTTTCAAAAGCAGGTAGCATATTCTGAGGGTCAAAATAACTGTCTCTTTTCTATAACAACTGGAACAGTAGTACAAGAACTGGCAAAGGGAGAAGCCCTGGACCCTTTGTGTCATCACAAAGATCAAGCACTGGGAGATAGTTTGGAGGAGGCTCAAGTTAGAAGCTGCAGCTGGTTGAGATCTGTTGACCCCAGATAATTCAGGTGGAAGAACTCACTTGTACACCCAACCAAATGTCAAAAAATTTTTTACTGTGAGTAGGAAAATCGTCACTCTCCTGAGAAAATGGTCTGGTCTCTTCTTCATATGAATCAGACATAAAAAGCTATGATATGAAAGACTCACCTTTTCTAGAAAATATTAGAAAAACTGTAGCCAATGTCCTATAATAAGTCCATTTGCAAACCATTATAAGGATAAATTATGACCACCAGAATAGATTCAGTGTAAACAACATCTATAGAGATATATAGTCACCAAAAGTTTGAGACAGGCAAAGATGTTGAGACATAATGTAACTATGTTGAATTTTTATATGATATTTTGGCATTCTTTAATATTAACAATAAAATATTTTTAGATGTGGCTACTAGTCATGGCAAGACAAAATTTAAAACAAAGCCTTGGTTTGCGAGCATAATTCATTTGGAAACATGCTTTGTATATCAAAGCAAATTTTGCCATAACAAATAATGGAAACTCAGGTAATCCATTCCACAACCCATTTTTATATTCATATAAAAATGATTACAATACTGTAATATTGAATAATTTAAAATAATAAAATATAAAACATAAAGAAAAATAAAGAAATTAATCTGCCCTTTGCAAACCGTCATGGCTGGTGTGAGGGAGACAAGAGAGAGGAGAGTTATTGTGCAGGATGACTTTCACTATCGTTAATGGAAGCACTGATATCTACTGGCTCCAAAGAATCTTTCTTTTCATGCAACTTTAACAAGGAACCTATCCAATGACACTTGCTCTTGCCTCCTTTTGAGAATTTTCCAGAAATGTGACATTACATTGACATTAAACAGATTCATCACCCGCACTGCTACAGCCTTATTTGGGTGGTGATTTTCTACAAAATTTTGCACGTTTTCCCACATTTTACACATCTCAGTAATTTTATTTGAAGTGAGAGATTTTTCTGCCTTTTTCTCCTTGTCCTCTGCAGAAGATATGTCTTCCATAACCGCTTGCTGTTGGGAGATGATCACCCACAGACCCAGAGAGAGAGAGAGAGAGAGAGAGGAAGGGAAGGAGGGAGAGAGAGGCCAAGACCATTGGCTCAACTGTTGTCATGTGAAGTTTAACATCATGTACTACTCATATTGTGAAACATCATGCATTTATCAAGTTAAAATTTATTAGAAATGGTTGCTTGTCTTGCAGAACATTTGCAGAACAAATTACTCACAATCCAAGGATTTACTTTACTTAGAAAAACATTTCATGAGAAATCTACAGATCTATATGAAGAAACTTAAAAATATTCCTAAAAGTCACAGAGATGTATAAGGTATTCCCGGATCTATATAATTCTGACTCCATATAAAAATTATGAATTTATTTCAATGATAAATTTCAAATAGGTACTCTTTTTTTTTTTTGGTACCAGGTCCTTGCGCTTGCGCAGCAGGCAGCAAAACCACTGAGCTAAATCCCCGGCCCTCAAATAGGTACTTTTATAGAAAAGTTTGTTTTCAAATATGTATTTTCAGCATATCCAGCATATCCTGAAATAAAGAAGGATGAGATAGAAACTAAACAGACACCAAAACAATTTATAAGGACTACAGAAATTAAGATAGCATTTCATTGTCACTTGAACCTTAAAAACACTGAAGCAAAATGGAGGCCAGAATCAATATGTATTGAATTCAAATACATGTGTGATACGCGCGCTTTGCATACAAGTTGAGAAAATATCGATTATTTAAGTACTAGTGTCAGTGTAACTGGATTACCACATGAGAAAAAAAAAAAAACTATGTTTGATTCCTACTTTAGTCTTCACAACAGAGAAAATTCCAGATAGATAAAATATTCACACCACAATATAAAATCATAAAAATCACCTGGAGAGAAACAATTTTTGAAATTTGAGGTGTAATTTTTAAAAATAATTTTTCACAATAAATATCTTTCTAAGACATAAATTCCAGAGACCACAGGGGGAAAAGAACTGATAATTTTGATTATTTTCAATATATCATGAGAAGGAAGGTATTTACAGAAAATAAATACAACTGGCTTTTAGCCACATGAACAGATGTGCAGGCCCCTTATAATGGGAAATGCAAAATAAAGCTCTTAGTAAATATCACTCCTTCCTTAAATACTAGGTCTGCAAAAAGTACAAAAATCTTAATAACACAAAGATTTAACAAGTACATTTGTGGTGGGAACATAGGTTCATATATGCTCCATAAGGAGCAACTTGGAAATGTATGTTAAATATGAAAAGGTACATCAGCAATTCTACTTTTATCCACAGGTATCTCTGAAACGATGACATATATGCACTGAAAAGTTATTCACAGTAGCAAAAGTTACACATGCTGAATTTCCATCAGTAGTTTTCCACCAGTTAAATAAATTACAATAGAGCTCATAGCAATGAAATAATACACCACCAAAAGAATGAGAAATGTCTTTATTTTCAAATGTGCAACAGATCTCCAAAAGAATTGTTAAATAATAAAAGCAAGGAGCGACATGTATACAGAAATGCATGGTTTCTGTTTATTTGTGTGCATTTGAACATGCATTTAAAATTCAGACTATCCCTGGAGGAGCACCAAGAAACTAATAACAGTGTGAGAGAAAACAGCATCTGGCAACAGAAATAGCAACTTCCTCTTTTATTCTACTCAATTTTGTGTTATCTAGTCAAAATTTTTGATTTTTTAAAACTAGTGCTTGAGGAAATTGGGACTAGGGAGAAGAGATGGGAAGTTTTTTGTTGTTCTTGAGGTTTGGAGGCTTAATTTATTATAAGCTCACTTCTGTATTTCTTGATAAAACAAGTGTTATTTTCATCTTGGCTGAAATTAAGCATAAAAATAATTTTAAATGCTCTGATCTATTTAAAATACTTCATCCCACAATTTGGCTGTTTGTGCCTATTCTGGAAGTGGAAATATGTTACTGTAGCTATAAAAGAAACAAAGTGTTCACTGAATTAAGGAAATCAATTAATTCTGCAGGCAGAAGGGTGGTTAGCGGGAAACAGAGATGGTAGTGCAGGTTAAACTGGCCCTTACAGCATGTTGAGTCCAACCAGCACACACCTGGTGCAAAAGTTTTGCAGGTATGGGGTAAAGCATGAGCATAAACAGCTTGGGTGTGCACAGAACCTGCCATGGCTGGGAAGCCATGGGGCTCTGGCCAACGTGAAGGTAGGAACAGCATAGGAGAAATCACTAAACATGAGCTGGAAGGGGCAGAGGGCTGGAAAGGGGCATCACAGGAAGCCACAGAGCCATGCTAATAGATGTTGCCCTATTCGGTAGACTGGTGGATCCTAAATCTGACTGGTGGGTTGTGGTCTACATCTAGATGTCCCCCCAAAGCCTCATGTGCTCATAGGTGGGGCTTTGTGAAAGGGACTGGACCATCCTAATTGGGGGTGATGTTGGGAGGTGAACCCTGGTGGGAAGAGGCGAGTCACTGTGGGCCTGCCTGGAAGTGTGTTTATGCCTCTACCTCCTTTCATCTCCGCCATGTTTCATCTGTTCCTCCCCTGCCATGCCACCCTGCCTTGGACCCAGCTGACTGTGGACTGAAACCTCTACAAACTGTGAGCCAAAATAAACATTTCCTCCTTTAATTTGTGGGTCTCAGGTATTGTGCCCCAACAAAGAGAAAGGAACTAAGGCATTGGTCATCAGAAATATCTGAATTATAAATTCAAAGATTCCCATCTCACAGAGATTAAATCTGACCCTGATGGACAGACCTGGGAATCTGCAATTTAAAACTAAAATCCTCTGACCACAGCCATAGACAAAGAAAAATAATCAGAATTCCAGCTGTGGTGTTTAGGAACATCATTCTGTAAGAGGAAAGGAAGGGAAGCAAATATCCCACTGGGATCTTAGCAAGAATTCATTATATGTGTAGTCTCACTTCTTAAACCTGTCCAGCTGAAAATTAAGATCTCTTTCCATGTACTTAAGGTTCTGAACTCATTCTTGTCTGCACTGTACTGAAAGTGAGGCAGGAGTAGGAAAAGAGGAATAGCTGCTGTGTAATCTACTTTTTCCTTTCTCGTTTCTCTAAGCAACCCCATGATGTTCATGCGATAAGTATCTGGTTAGAAAGTACAAGAATGCTTATAAGAACAATGGAGCCCACTCACTAAGTCTTTTCATTAGAAGCAAAGACTTGCATCCTGTACTTATTAAAAAAGAAATGACTTCAACCCATTATCAGTCCATGCCACTGGAATCAGACTTTTAGAAGAGCTGAATCAGTTGCTGCCATTAAGTCTCAGTCTGATGTTAATTACAATGATACCTCAGTTCACGAACAGAATCTGTTTCACGATTCTGGTCACAAACTGAATTGGTCATGAACTGAATCAAATTGCTCCATAAGGTTTCATTGTAAATAAGGATAAACCATTCTGACCCCTACAGACATGGCCACTAACCAATTTTGGTTGTGAACTGAACCAAATTTTTTTTTTGGTACTAGGGATCAAATTCAGTATCTTGCACTTGCAAGGCAGGCAGCGGCACCACTGAGCTAAATTCCCAGCCCAGAACCAAATTTTCCCATAAGGTTAATCAGTTCAGAACCATGTGTATTTTCTAACCACAAAAAAATAGGAAACAAAGTACAGCATGGCATGAAGAGAGAGAACACTAGACTTGCTTGAGGCGACTTCTGTATGGAGGACTGGAAGGTGGATGTGGAGGAGGTCACTGTTTGGAGGGGGAGCCCCTGAAGCAGAACTTAAAGAAAAACACGTTCTGCCCAGCCTTAGGCAGTGCCTCACCTCATTCTGATGAAATTGACAACTATGCCCATAAACAAAGTGTATGACACTCTCTTCTCATATGAGTCATAAGACACTGTCTCCATTCAAAGCAAAGTTACAAAACTGTCTGCTCTCATCCTATGCCAGTAAACTCATGTGCTACATCACTAGAAAGACCACCTTTCTTCAACCAAATATATAAAAACTGGAACTTTTCTTTGTTCATTGCTCTTTCTTTTGACAGGAGTCCATTGAGGCTGTGTGCACCTAAAATAAAGTCCTCCTGATTCCCACTGCTCTCTCCTCTCTCTTAGAATTCTGCGATGCCCCTCCATAAGGACATCAGGGAGACCTCCTTCAGGGGTTCCTCTCTTCTTTGGCTCTTATATGCAGGGTCAATTTTGATCAAAAGCCTGTCTAATGTCACTTGTTTTTTTCCTGTGCTGCTTGTAATTTCCATCCAGAAATGAGAGACCAGGTTACCACTCATCAGATTCAGCACTGTGTTCCTTACAGTTATGTTGAGGTGGAGCTTCTCAAAGAAACCCCAGCATTCATTCCATTTTCTGTAATGGGTTTTATCACATCACTGCCAACCTCCTCCCCATCTTCCTCTTCTTCAGTGGCACGTGCCTCAACAGCGCCTTCTGCTGCTCACTCTGGAGTTCAGTGAGTTCTTCCAGGGTCAGCTCCTCCTCATGGTCCTCAACAAGCTCCTCTGTGTCTGCACCACTGGCATCCAGACCCATACTCCTGCCCATGGACACAAACTCTTCCCCTGCCTGTGCCTCAGACCCTTCACAGTCATGCTCAGTGACACATTCTGGGCACAGTTTCCTCCAGGCTGAGTTTAAGATCTGGTATGTGACATCTTTCCAGGCCTTGTCAATGAGGTTGATGCAGTGGAAGACATTGAACTGTTTCTTCTAGAAATCTTCCAGAGTCAAGGTCATCTCTTCACTGACATTAAAACACCTGGTGAAGAACACCTTTGTGTACAGCTTCTTGCAGGTACAGATCACTTGCTGGTCCACAGGCTGCAGAAGAGGTGTCATGTTGGGGACAGGACTTGCCCTTTATGAAGATCAAAATACTGATATTATTCATAGAACTAGAAAAAAACAATCCTAACATTCATATAGAAACAAAAAAGATCCAGAAAAGCAGACCAATCCTAAGAAAAAAGACCAAGGATGTAGGGATCATAATAACCAATTTCAGATTATGCTGCAAAGCCTTAGAAACAATAAAGCATGACACTGGCACAAAAAATGGACACATAGACCAATGGAATAGAACAAAGGACACAAAAACAAAACCATCTGATTCTGGACAGAGGAGCCAAAAATATATTTGGGTGGGGGAGGCTACCTCTTTTTAAAAGGTGCTGAGAACACTAGATATGCACTTGTAGAAGTCTGCAGAAGATTTTGCAAAAATAAATTCAAAATAGATCAGATACCTAGATATAAGACCTGAAACATTGAAACTGCTAAGAGAAAACATACAGGAAACACTTGAAGCCATAGGCACAGGTAAAGAGAGCAGAGGAAAAGAAAGCAACCACACAGGAAATGGTAACAATAATTAACACATGAGATGGTATCAAATTAAAAATTTTCTTCATGGTAAAAGAAAAGGAACTAACAGAATAAAAACACACCCAGCTACTCTTCTGATAGAGGACTAATAGTGAGCAGATATAAAGAGCTCAAGGTACCACCCCCCTTATCCCCCAGTGCAGAGGAGCAGAGCTTCCCCAGGGCACACGAGGTGAACCTTACAGGCCACCATACCACCACCACCAGTGCAGAGGAGCAGAGCTCCCACAGCATATAGGAGGTGAAACTTCCAGGCTGCCATACCACCACTCCCAGCCCAGAGGTGAAGAGCTTCCCCCAGTGCAGAGGAAGTAAGACGTGTGGGCACCAGCAACACAAATCCCACCCCCATAGAAATGAGAAGATGCATAAACAAGTCTCAAAACCAGACTTCCAGATCACCTAAAGCAACAAATGGCAACGAGATGAAACAATCTGATACTCAACCACATGGAATCCCTGACCTGCAAAGAAAAAGGATCTCCAAAAAAAAAAAATCAGAAATAATTACTCAGATATCAGCAGAGATTGTGCCCATAGTGCAAGACATGATTAATAAATCTAGAGAGGACACAGATAAAAAAATAG
>NW_004624735.1:29525943-29535943 GCF_000247695.1 Heterocephalus glaber
AAAGATAGGAAATGAAGAAGTCAAATTGTCATTATTTGCAGATGACATGATACTCTACATAGAAGACCCCAACAACTCCACCAAAAGTCTTCTAGACTTAATAACCAAATTCAGTAAAGTAGCTGAATACAATGTCAACGCAAAAAAATCAATGGCTTTCCCCTACATAAAAAACAAACTCACTGAGAGAGAAATAGGGCAAATAATTCCTTTCACAATAGCATCCAAGAAACTGAAATACGTATGAATCAACCTGACAAAAGAAATCAAAGACCTCTTCTCTGAAAACTATACCACTCTGAAAAGAGTGTTTGAAGATGATATCAGAATATGGAAAGACATCCCCTGTTTCTGAGTAGGAAGAATCAACATAGTGAAAATGGCCATACTTCCAAAATTGCTATACAGATTCAATGCAATCCCAATTGAAATCCCACCAGAACACTTCACAGACCTTGAGAAAACAATGCAAAAATTCATTTGGAACAAGAAGAGACCCAGAATAGCAAAAGCAGTTCTAGGCAACAGAGACATGGCAGGGGATATCAAAACCCCCAACTTGAAACTATACTACAAAGCTACTGTGATAAAAATGGTACTGGCATGGTACTGGCAAAGAAACAGACCTGAAGACCAGTGCAACAGAATAGAAGGTGCAGAAACAACTCCAGACACACTCAGCCACCTCATCTTCAACAAAGGAGCCAAACACCCTCACTGGAGGAAACATAGCCTCTTTAATAAATGGTCCTGGAAAAATTGAATTTCAACTTGCCAAAGATTAAAACTAGACCTCTATTTCTTACCATGCACTAAACTGAAATTGAAATGGATTAAAGATCTAAATATTAAAACAGAAATGCTGAACTGGCTTGAACAGAGGTTAGGTAGAACTCTTGAAGACATTGGTGTAGGAAAAGTTTTTATGAAGAAAACCTCAGTTGCCCATGAACTAGCACAAACAATTAACAAGTGGGATCTCTTCTTATTATTCTTATCTTTTCTCTGCACAGCAACAGAAACCAACAACAGTGTCAGGAGACAACCCACAATTTGGGAAAATATTTTCACCAGCTGTCCCTCAGACAAAGATCTACTATCTAGACTCTATAAGGAACTTAAAAACTCAGATCTCCCAAATTTAAATACCCAATCCAAAAATGGGCATCTGTAATGAATAGACATTTCTTATACAAAGAAGTAGAAATAGCAAATAAACGTATGAAAAAATGTTCAACATCACTGGTCATTCAAGAGATGCAAATAGAAAGAATGCTGAGATTCCACCTCACCCCCAGAAAGAATGGCTGCTATCAAGAAATCAACCAATAATGAATGTCGGCAGGGCTGTAGGCAAAGAGGAACCCTACTCCACTTTTGGTGGGAGTGTAGACTCGTGCAACCACTGTGGAAATCAGTATGGGGATACCTCAAAGAACTAGGACTAGAAGTCCCTTTTGACCCAGCTATTCCCCTGCTGGGTATCTTCCCAAAAGAATTAAAAGAGTCAAACCACAGTAATATATGTGCACCCATGTTCATAGCAACAGAATTTATAATAGTTAAAACTTGGAAGCAGCCTAATTGCCCATCAACTGGAGACTGGATAATGAAAATGTGGTTTCTTTATAAAATGGAGTACTACTCAGCCATAAAAAATGAGAAATTAGAGACATTTATAGCTAAATGGATGCACATTGAGGCAATACTCTTAAGTGAAATAAATAGGACACACATGTAAATACCAAATAGTTTCTCTAGTGTGAGAAACTGAAAATGTAAATAAGGACTAAAAGGTATAATGGATAATGTGAAAGAGGAAGAAAAGGTGCAAAGGGGAAGGGAGAGTGGGAGGCATAGTGGAAAGGAAAGAAGGGAATGGAATTAATGAAAAAAATTCAAACAAAGTTTATGTAAATAGGGAGGGATGGAGGGGTTGAAGAGAGGTCAAGGGAATCAGGAAAAAAATAAGAACCAAGAGAGATTATGTAAAGGTTCAAATTTCCAATGATGAATGTCATTATATTGTACACCTAAAATGTACCAATAAAATTAATTTTAAAAAAGAACTCACAAAGCTTAACATCAAATAATCAAATAACCCACTCTATAAATGGGAAGATGACCTGAACAGACACTTCTCAAAAGTAGAAGTACAAATGATCAATAAGTATATATTTTAAAAACCTACAACATCTGTAGGCATTTGGGAAATGCAAATCAAAACAACACTGAGATTCCATCTCTCCCCAGTCAGAACAGCTATCTTCAGGACACAGCATGCCCGCTGCCAGACTCGAAAATGGCAGCCAGGCACAGCTCACCCAAGCAGGACGTTCCCGCCTCCTTCAGCCTTATCTGCAAGCTTCCAGAGTGGCCACTGGGAACCCACTCCTCAGCCTGCCTACTGCTGGTCACCATCTTGTAACCAGTGAATAACGTGGGAGGAAGGTGGAGTACCTTCAAAATCAGCCATCCGAATCTTTTCAGTCTTGTCGAAGAGGAAAGTATCAGCCTGGAAACTTGGTTCCTTAGCAGCAAAGTAGTCCCTTAAGAGAAAATGTTCCTTTAAGACTGGAATTAAGCCCTTCAGAGAATACAAGAAGAAACAAAAATCGTGTCACTGAAATCCCTCAAAATTTTTAAATGAGCTCAAGGATAATAATTCATGTGTTATCCCAAAAACAAGACTCAGAAGGAGATCCCTTCTTTTGATATGCTCCATAGAGTGGGAAGAAGAAAAATTTCCTGTTCCACAAAAAAACCAACATTCTTAGGATTTTCATTTTTCAAGTTCAGTGGAACTGCAGTAGACTGAAAAGGCAGAGAAGTGGTATGCAGGGTGCTCTGTGCACAACCAGACAGCACTTTGAAAGAGAAGCCCCTCTCTGAGACAGGTGTAGCACACTGCGGGCTTGTGTCTCCATGAGAACTTGCACCAAGCAGTCGAAGCCCCTCTTTTCCAATAAAAAAATACAGGCTTCTGAATTAAGGCTTTAAAATGCCCTTTTCCTATTGGCTCATATTTAGCCCAAAAATGGCATTTGATTAAACAGCATACAGTTCCTGTGAGTCCACATTCAACCTTTTTCATACATTTGCTACACCTTTGGTTTCTCCAGAAGATGAAAGAGGAAATCTTGCAGAGTAAAGATGCCTCAGTATTGAGAAAGGTTGGGTCCCCTTCCTAATCCACAAATCATACACTGGAAGGTACCTCACAGGCTATATAAATGGGAGCCCAAATTAGCTCCTGGAATGACAGAAGCAAGGAGGGACAGTTCCTCAATTCCACAAGCTAATTGTGACTCTGAAGAAGGCACAACCAGCCACCATGTGCCTGCAGTCACAGAGAGAGACGCAGCACTGATGTTGAGACAGCCGTGCCCGTGTTCGCAGACAGGGAGCCCGGGAAGTCCACACACACACTGAGTGCGTACACAGCCTCAGGCCAGCCTTGCTTCACATTAGAGAACCCCTGTTAGGGAAGTGATGACCTGCAGGGAGCAGGAGGCTGTCTCGAAGGGGGACTGGAAGGCACATGTTTTTTGCTCAGGGACTGTGAGCTCCTGCTGATGCCATAGATCCCTGCACACCCGAGGCGAGCAGTGCATTCACAACCTCAGTGTGAGGCCCCAACCTGTGTCTGTGTCAGTCCTCCACTGCAGCAGCTTCTGCACTGTCACAAAGAACCTAGGTTTTCCTATTTTTTGAACCATTGCTACTATATCACTGAATAGGGCCTTTCAGGTGGCTGTTCATCTGAAGCCATCTATGGGCATATTGAGGGGGATGGGAGCAGCAGGCTCCCTCTACCATGGATGTTATAGGAAGTTTTAAAAGCACATCATTATAAACAAGAAACAAGAAGCAGTCAAAGCAAAATTAACCCTTCTTTCCTCAACCTGCATTAACTGGCCTGCTTACATGTACATCACTACGCCTCTCGGAAGCACTGTACCAAGTGCAAGGTGTCCTCGTACACTCTGCAAACAGAGTTACTCATCTCAGTCAGATGTGATCTGCTGTTATGTACTCAGACATGGCAATCACTGAAACAACAGGATAGAGCTACAGATGTTCAGTAAAGCTACAAAAATATTTGCCAGGTTAGCTAACAGTTTGATTTTGGATGGCTGTAGCATTTGAATGAGGCAACTCTGGGCCTCTGCTATGAAGAATTCTATTTCTTACTAATGGACAAATTATTAATAATGAATGACTATTTCAACAGTGTGACTAATGTTTGAAATTACTTTTTCTAAGAAAATTTACATAACTTTCCAAAAGTAGTGATGCTTGTAGTTACTGTAAATCAAGCTTTGGAAGTACCAAAAAAATTTTTTAAACTGCCTTCCTTTTAGAAAAAAATGCAACTTTGAGACCACAAAAGTATTGTCTCAGTTACTTTTCTTCATTGCTGAGACAAAATATCCAACACCTAAAGTTAAAGAGGGGAAGGTTTACTTAGCTCACAGTTTGTATAGGTTTCAGTCCACAATGGGCTGGCTCCAGGGCAAGATGGATGGCAGAGGGGCATTAGAGAGGAAAAATAGTTCATGATGAGCAGAAGGCAGCAAAGCAGTGAAGTAGCAAGCTACAAATGACTAAAGACAACAGCATCCCTCTTTCTGTCTCATATTTATTCCAGGCTACTCACACTTGGGACATACAGCACTCACACCCTTAACCCTAGCATCGCATCACACCATGAATCAATCCCAGCATCACATCCTTAATCCCAGCATCATACACCCTAGATCCAGGCACCTCTGAAAAGCCCCACCTATGACTGCATGAGGCTTTGAGGGGCATTGACACATAGCCTTTGCAGGTATAGTGCAGTTCACTTAATAGTTAATGTATTTTATAGTCAGTCTCCTCTTCTCTTCTGCAAAAGTACTATCAAGTAAACTAGGTTTTCTAAACAGTTGTACTTAAATTTCAAATATAAAGTTAGTAGTACAATTTTATTTAAAAGTCCTAAGTATTAATTTTTTAATGTGTGCTTTAACTTAAAACAAGTATTTGGAATAGCCGCTGGAAGTATAGTTCTGCCTGTGTTTTTAAAGTTGACATATGCAGTCTAAATATTGTTTTATTAATGTTGGATCCATTCCTGTGCCCACGGTGAGTTAGTGAGCCAGGAAGAAAAGGGGACTAGAAAACTCCCAAACAAGTCAGATAATAGTAACCACAGTGGTGGGTTGAGATTATTGTTAAACTATAATTAATAATGGGGATGGCAGTATTTATGTCTTTGTTGTAAACTCTTCTAGCTGAAGTACAATTTATAGAATTTCAGTAGTCAATTCTTCATGGAAAAACCTGAACCCTAAATTACAGATTTAAAAAGCACTGTACAATCACTGTATTGGTAAATAACTTTACTTAGCACCTTTTGTCACTTGGAATAGTGTGCAATACAATTTGATGAACACCTTGAGAAGTACTACCGAGTGCTAGTGTTTGCTTAGTATTGAACTGAATTTTCAGTTCTGGCCTAGGCATTTTACACTACAGTAGCCCAATCCATGCTTGCGTTGTTTTGTTAATGTGCTCTGTATCACTGGCCTGGCGAGTGAGCACTCCTTAGATCCTTTGCCAGCTGCTACAGAAGGCCATTTTATACTCCTATGGCTATTGCCAAGGCTGCAAAAGAGAAAAGCCATATATGTGTATGCAACACTCAGCCTTTGACTACTAATGCATGTTTATATTTGCTGTGCCTTGCTGTGGCTGGGTGATTTTTTTTGTGCTAATAAAGTTTTATTTGGTGTTCTTATAAAAGAAAAGAGCATACAAAAACTATAAATGCTGGAAAAGATGCTGAGCAAAAGAAAACTTCTATGATGCTAATGGGAATGTAAATTATTATAGCCGCTGTGGAAATCTGTATGGAGGATCCTCAAAAAACTCTTCACTGAGGGCCAAGGATTTAGTTCAGTGCTTCCACCGACTGCCTCGCAAGCGCAAGGTCCCAAGTTCGATCCCCAGCACCAAAAAAAAAAAAAACCTCTTCGTTGCTATATACCTAAAACAATTAAAGTCAGCATAGTATAGGGAAAACCTGCATAGAATTTTTATTGAGGCACAGTTCACAATAGCCAAGACATGGAGCCAACCTAGGTGCCCATAACAGATAAATGGATAAAGAAAATGTGGTGTATATACACAACTAATATTATTCTTCAGTAAAAAAAAAATATACAAAATTTGTCATTTGTAAAAAAATGTATGGGTCTGAAGATCATCAGCTGAACAAAATAAGCCAGGCTCAGAAAATCAAATATCACATATTCTCCCTAAATGTGGAATCTAAAAAATAGCAAGGAAATAGAATGGAGACAATCATTAGCCAATAGGAAGCGAATAAGGGTGAGGGGTGGAAGGTTAATGGGGGATGGATGTGATCAAAATAGATTATATGCACTGAAACCCAATATGTAAAATTAATAGACACTAGTAATAAAAGGAAACAACAAAATTGGGAAAAAAACTGATGTTACACTTGGGTACCCCCAACTACTGCACCCAAGAGACATGCTGCGAGTAGAGCCAACCCGCGCCTACCATTGTGCTAGCTACAAACCTATAGCCATCTTACATTCCTTTCTTTCTTAGCAAGTTTGGGTCTGAAAGCATAAAGCAAAGGTGACAAATCCACCCGCAGCAGGCGCTACACCTGTCCTGGCCTCCATCCTGCACAAGCATCACAGTTGAAACCAGCGCCATTTCCACTGCACCACAGGGACCTCGGCATCTCCCACACAGCCAACAATGTCTGGCTAACTGTCAAGGGCAACGTATCACTGCAAGGCACAGGGATTTTGTCCATTTTGCCTTCCCACACAGCTCCAGCTGGAATCAAAGCCTAAACTGGAGTTGCTTCAAGGATAGAATAGGAGAAGAAAACTAAGAAGAATATTCTCATGGGTAACAAAACAACCAAAATAAGTAAACAAAAACACACAGTAAAAGCTGGTTGTAAGAAGGCCCAGCGTCGATTCGCAGTGATTCCATGTGTTCTGGTGTCAACACCACACTGGCTAACTGGAATACAGACACAAATGATAAAGTCCCCACATGATATTACTGAAACAAACAGCACTTAACAAGATAGCAGTGATTACAGCTGTGCGAGCTCCGTGCCTTCAGGCAAAGACCTGAATATAAAAGAGGAACTCTGTAGTATTTGTTTTTAGGGGGTTTTTTGTTTTTGTTGTTTTTTGGTACCAGGGATTGAACTCCGGACCTTGCACTTTCAAGGTGGGCAGCAGCACCACTGAGCTAAATCCCTGGCCCCATAATATCTGTTAAATGACTAAGACACAGAGGTCAGAGCATTAAGACCAAAAGCCTTAAGGAAAAAGGCAGTGTTTTCTTAAATCTTAAGAAATCGTGTTTTTACAGATGAAGGGACATACACAGGAGAAAAACTCCCACTTATAACGTTGCTACAAAATTATGATGAAAATCAAGATAGGTCTGGGGAAGGAGAAGTAGGTCAGTGGTAGAGTACTTACCTGGCATGTGCAGGGTCCTAGGTTCAATTCTCAGCACTGAAAAGTAAAAAAGAATTTCCTAATTTCTTATCCTCTTATCATTGCACTCTGATAAGACTTATTGTTCATAGAGGTCTCACTTGGCTACCTTCCAAATGACTTAAGAGACTGCTTAATGACTATAATGGAAGCAAGGATATGACAACATGGTTATCAAGCTGTTGCAATCCGTCTTTATTTGCTCCTGATATCCTAGGAATCCCAAATTCAACAGTGCCTACATGTTCCACCTGGGTATCTGCTGTTGCACTGACATTTTATCTGATTTCTTTTATAGAAAACTAATTAAAATCAACTAGGGTTATATGTCATCAATTGGCCTGGTTTTTCGAGGTCGTTAACAGATAGAAGAAAGGACTTGAGGGGTAATAACTGCCATTTGTTTTTACCCTCTAAATTGCAGATGTCTGTTTCTAATGGATGAACAAGGGAAATTTCAAAGCACTTACTTCAAGCATAGCTGTCTTCCATCAAGCAGCTGTATTAGAGATTTGATTAACATTATTTCTTTTTCAAAGGTACTTGAAAGAATTCATCCTTTATTTTTTCATAGACTATGTTCAATCTTCCCTATTTTTGAATTCTGATAAGATTTATGGTTTGTGCCTCTCCCACACACTGTTGTACTTTATTATGTATGCTTTTGTGTCATATGCTGTCTTTTGTATTCTAAATCATTGTGTCTCCAGCAAGCTATAGGTTAAAGGTGAAGAGACTGGGCCTTCTATTTTTCTCATGACTCTCAAAACAGGAAAGACAGAAAGTAAAGAAGAATAAGGAAGAAGAGAATGGAAAGAAGGAACTGAGAAGAATGAAAATATGCACAAAATGGGGATTTATTCTTCATCTACAGTGCTGTATGCCTTTATATAACATGTAATGTATGCCACTTAATTATTATAAGAATCATACCCAATAAATGCCTCTTTCTCGTTTGGATATAGGGCAGCAAAACACAAACTGATCACCAGTTTAATGGCAGAAACAGAATGAAAACCCAGGTCTCAAGAACAGTACTGGACCACTCCCCTTCCCTGAGGGCGGCAACTGGCAGCTGATTGATGCCTTCAGACTCACTCTCCGCAATCCCTTGGGCATGAGTGATGGAACAGAATTTCAGCCCATGAGCCATGGCTCTGTAAGAAAATGTTAGGCTATTCAGGTTATTCTTATTATTGATCTAAAAAATAGCTAAGAAACAAAATTAGGTAGGTGTGTTGTAAACAAAAAATAATGAATTAAGTGGATGCACATTGAGGCCATACTCTTAAGTGAAATAAATAGGACACACATGTATAAATACCAAATAGTTTCTCTGGTGTGAGAAACTGGAGACTGGATAAACAAAATGTGTTTTTTTTTTTATAAAATGGAGTACTACTCAGCCATAAAAAATGAGAAATTAGAGACATTTATACCTCAGTGGATGCACATTGAGGCCATATTCTTAAGTGAAATAAATAGGACACACATGAATAAATTCCAAAGAGTTTCTCTGGTGTGAGAAACTGAAAGTGTAAATAAGGACTAAAAGTAAAATATCTAATGTGAAATAGGAAGAAAAGGGACAAAGGGGAAGGGGAAGTGGGAGGGGTAGGGGAAAGGAAAGAAGGGAATGGAATTAATATGAGACAATGAAAAAATGGAAACAAAGTCTTTGTAAATAGGGAAAGGTGGAGGGGGTGAAGGGAGGACAGGGGAATGGGGAAAAAATAGGAACCAAGATACATCATGTAAAGGTACAAGATCCCAGCGATGAATGTAACTGTATTATATACCTAAAATGTACCAATAACTTAATGAAAATAATCATAATAATAATGAATTAAGAATTTTCCTTGTGAAAGCGCAGAGTAAAATATATTTACAATACATATAACCAACAAATAAGTTGTCTCAAGATTATATAAGTAGTCCTTACATATCAATGAAAGAAGCACAATAGAAACAATCAAAACACTTGGAAAGGGTACGTCATATAAAAAGCATATGCTACATTGGGAGGCTGTAAAATGTATTCTCCAAACTGGGACCGCTTTTGAGAGTGAACAAGATGCTGCCAACAGGTACAACAAGACAGCCAAAGCAGTCTGGATCTGACCCAGGCAGCTACAATGTAGGGACACCCTACCCAGTAACATCAAACATAAGAAAAGGAGCTTTATCTCATTGGCCACCCAAGAAATGCAAGTCAAAGCCACAGTGAGATACTTCCAAACACCCATTAGAATAATTACAATGAAAAAAATGACAGTGCTAACTGTTGGTGGGATATTGAGCACCTAAAACTTCTACACACTAGGAGTAGAGATGGGGGGAATATAAACTGAAACAATCACTTAAGGAACATTTTGGGAGTATCTACCAAATAAAACAAATGTCTAAGGCATCAATTCTCCTTCCTCAAGTACACAGAGAACAAATATATAAATATA
>NW_004624735.1:29536043-29559207 GCF_000247695.1 Heterocephalus glaber
TATATAGTAAAATATAAATATAAATAAATAAAATATATAATATAAATAATATAATATATAATATAAAATATATATATATATGTATTTGAAAATACATAAAAGTTTTACAGAGTAGCACTATTTACAAAGGCCCTAACCAGGAAAAAGCCCAAATGGCTATCCATGGTAGAATATCTAAATGAGTACAATGAATAGGGCCTAAGTAGAAGAAAGAAAAAAATCCACAAGGAGTCCAGGAAGCCTTCCAGAGGAACTTGGACCAGTAGTATAATTCCCTTCTCCCAATGGAATGAGGAGGGTGAATGTCCAGGGCCAAAGGCAGAGCAATCTCGTGATCCATTGGTAGATATTTCTAGCTGTAATCTCGCCTCTTTCTAAAATTAAAATCAAAAGTGATTCAAGGCATTTGCGGCCACAAAACGTCCAGAGCATGAGCCATTCAAGCCAGCCCAGCCAGTCACCCCGGTCTTCCAACAGCTCCCGTCAGCTTGTGGAACTTCTAATGGTGGTGGGACACTTCCATGCTGCGCTTCAGGTCGCTGAACCACCTTGCATTCTCCCAACTTCTACTTGGTTGGCCCTGTGGTCTTGCCAAACTCATGCTCAAATAGCAGTTCCCTGCACCAGCCCAGACAAGTTATTTCTGGCCTCCTCCCACTTTCACAGGCACACACTCTCAGTTCCATCCCAGGAAACAGTCTGGAAAATTTGGAACAAGGAGAGATCATTGGAAAGCCAGCCTTTCTGCGCTCCCAATGCTATGTCCCTCCAAGTATTTTCTGAAAACTGAGCTCAAGCCTCCCCTTCCTCCATAGCCACACCCACAGAGAGCCCCTTTCTATTTACAAAAGGTCCTAATTGGTTTAAATGAGCCTGGGCTAGCAAAAGACCCAGGGGTGTGAGACAGGGGAATGGTATGGGCTTTGACTCAGCCCTGAGTGAGCTTGCTCCTAGGGTTGGCCTGCTAGTCTTGGATTCTAGCTGAGCCACACAGAGCTGATCAGAGTACAACACTTAATTTCTCTGTACCTCTGTTTCTATATCCATAAAATAGGGTAAGGTCTTAATTCCACTTTGTAGCTTTATTGTAAGGAGCATATCAATTACATTTATATAACAAGAATAGGTACAGATGTGAATTATATATAACATACATAAATGCACCTAGCACCGTGTGAGAATTAGCTACTATAATAAGCATTCTCGTTATCTATTGTACCCTTCCTGCCTTCAGAATGAAATATCCCCAAGATGACTGCAAAACTGTCTCCATCCCACCTGCTCTGCAGTGCAACCCCCACTCCTCCCCTGCAAGGGACAGTACTTTCTTCTGTGCGGTGGATTAACTGATGGTCAACTTGGAACACCCAGTGGAACTGAGTCAGGGTGGTTCTGGGTGTGGAAGGCCCACCTGAGGATTGCTGCCAAAATGACATAAAAGGAGAATGGGAGGGAAGGCTGCGTGCTGCTGATTTTCCTGAAGAAGCTACTTTTTTACAGTTTTTCTTCAAAGGGGCTCTGGCTGCTGTCTTCCTTCAGGAGAGCTTTGGACTCAGCTGTTCCCATCCTTGGAGGAGCTCGGGTCCTTGCTGTATCCAGAGATGGCCGCTGTTCTCTTCCAGGGAGCGCTGCTCTTCACCTTTGTCTTAAGCACCGCCAGATCCTTCAGCCTCTGGCGCAAACCCTCCATCCCACTGGCACAGGCTTTCTAGCTCTCACCACTGGCCTCTGGGCCTTCCTGGTGAAGGTCCTCCATACAGACCTTCGAGGGACATCGTCGTGGGCTCCAGGCCTCCAGCTGGACTTCTGCGGGACGCTGCTGGGATCCAAGCCCTTGGCTGGATTCTTTGGGTCTCTAGTGTGCAGACAGATCTCTTCCACTCCTCTGCATTTGGCTTTTGGGTGAATATTATAAATAATCCTATAAGTTATGTGCCCTGCACTAAATCTATTCCCTTGAAAACCCTGACGACAACATTCTGTCTTTTGGGATTTGGGAGAAACTTGTGACAACTTTGACCAACAGGATATGGTAGAAATAATGTTCTGGTCTCACACGTAGCCTTCTCTGGCCTAGGAGTTTCTTTTCCTGCTATTTGAGAAGTTAACCATGACATAGTGACACAACCCTGAGTCAATTATGCTGTGCAAAATCCAAGCCAAGACCTTGGAAGATGAGATGGGAAGGAGGAGAGAAAAGACCAAATCACCAAGACACCAGACACATGTGTGAAAAGACATTTCTGCCGTCAATCACATTTGGGCCTTTGGGTCACTCCAGCCCCAGCTGCTCTCTGATAGCAATCATGTGAGGGGCCCCAGCAAGGCCATTCAGCTAAGCCCAGTCATCACAGAACTCTGGCAGGAATAATAAGCTCTGTTTCAAGGCCTTGAGTTCTGGGGGGTTATTAGCAATAAGAGATAAGTGAACAAGCCCTACATGATTGTGGGTGAGCCGCTTCATCGATCTGACCCCGGTATCACAGACAAGACACAAAACAGACATAAATATTTGCCATGGCCATGGGAAAGGTTTTGCTTGCTTTGTACCTTAAGAAGGAGGATTGCTGCCTCTCGGTCTGACAGGGAAATGAGAAAGCAGAGGGTGCATTACTGATGCATCAGAACGTCCTTCACCTCCTCTTTGCTGCTATTGCCCTAAGTACCCCTCCACAGTCACCCTAGAACCCGCTTCCTGACCCCACCTCGACTCCTTCATCCTAATGCAAAGCTCAGAAGCAGAGACACGTTGCGCCCAAAACCCTCTCCTGGAACCTTGAACCATTCCCACCTCTGGCCTTTGCGCAGTTATCTGCTTTTAAAAGGGATGCTGCTTCCAAATAGTCACCAGTGTGAACACGGACAAGAAAATGACAGGCTGTTCTGGAAATCCAAAAGCTATGCATTCCCAGGACTGACCATTATTAGCATCTAGTATTCAATGAGTATTAAATGTATGCAGAAAAGGAGAGTGCCTTGTCTCATTTTTATTGGAAAATTGTATTTCAAACCTCTATTTCTTAAATAATGTTTGTAGAAGCTCCACATCACAGTCACCAGGGGGCTTATTTAAAATGCAGATTTCAGATCCTTATTGAATCAGAACCTCCTGGAATGAAGGCTGGAAATTTGTATTTTTAACAAGCACCCAAAATGATTATTAAGGGCACTAAACTTCAAGAGCTACTACTCTAAATTCTCAGTTCTCTTTCCATGTTTGATTTGGAAACCATGAAATGGCTAAGATTGGGAACAAAGAGACGCAAGAAAAATTCATACACTCCAGTGCTTTCATACCTGCTCATAGAATGAGTCACATCTGCGGACTTCCTCTCCACCTAAGGGTATAAACACTACAAATTTACACTGAGTTTTTTAATCTGTTTTTCCTTAATCTGTCTAAATATAAGAGGAAAACTGAGAGCACCTTATTATAAATTCCAAGGCTTCCATAGAATGTTTACTTAAAGGCATGGGGAAGATTTCATAATAAAAAGCGATTGTGTCATTCCAGATATGGTAGGTGTAAGAACACTTACTATGCACACTTCTTTGAGTTGTCTAGTTTCTCTAGGAAAAGACTATAGGGCTTAGAGGATGACCTTGGGAAAGTCATTTAAATGTCGAAAGACCATTTTCCTCATGTACAAAGAGTTTCTATGAGGGCTATTTAGGGCCACATATTGCACAACTTGCATCAACTCACAACTGGACAATGCAGGGCAGAACCTGAATATCTGCCCTTGGTGGTGTCATGACTGAGTGAATGAGTGTAAATGAATATACTGTACTGAAGTGTGTGTGTGCTGTATGCTTGTGAGGACAGTAAGGAATTAACACAACGTAGTGAAGGGATGGAAGAATAAAACTTCATTTAGATCTATAAAATAGGAATCTAAGAAATTGGTTGTCCAGATACACAGTTGTTTGGTTGAAGTCACTCCTCAAGTTCAGTAAGATAATTGAGCGGTCCAAGAACACACACTTGTTACACATGGTGCAGAGGACACCACAGGTTCCCTGCCCATATTGTGAGCCCTTCTCCTTTCTGAGAAATTCCTTGATTTACATTTTTAGACCTTCAGGTCCTCCAACCCGTTGACAGGGCTCCATTTTCAGGTACAAGCATGGAAAGTATAACCCATACCTCAGCCCATTTGCTCCCCGTGTTTCCCTGAGGGTGAACAAAGAGGATGTGACCAAAGTGGACTGCTCAGAATGAATGACCAGGTTTGCACACGTGCTCTGGGAAAGGCTCTGCTTGTTTCTGCAGAAAGATGAGCCGGGAGTTGCCCAGGGATGAGGGGACAACTTGGAGGTGAGGTCTGGATCCCACCACACCTGAGGCTGTGTTCTGTACTATGAAATGCTTTCACCATCACTTGCAACATCAAATCACGAATACTGTGCACAACAGTACTGTGCCTACCAGGATTGTACTTGTTACTAGTTTGCATTGTGTTCATACATCAACTTGAACTTGACTGACCATACAATTTATTATCTAAACCAGGGTATTTTTGATACTTGTCTCAGGACAGAAGCATGGAGAAAGGCAAGCCCAGATATATAGTCACCTGAATTTTGATCAAATGGACAGATGATTATCTAAACATATAGACTCGATATTTTTAAAAATTAGTCCATTTTACAGTGCTCACCAGTACACTGATGACAGAACCATGTTCAACAGAAAGCAGATACTCAATATTTAGTTACTGAAAAAAGAATCTCAAAAACATTTCAGAATACTTATTCATGCATTTCTTCCACAAACTGCTTTATATGGCAATCATTCCTGAAGGCACTAAGGTTTCTGCCCTCCTAAAGTTTTCACTCTTGAAGAGAAGGATCAGACAATACACAAGAAGGCAAGCACTTTCCGTTAAGGGAAGGAAAAATAATAGAGTGGCATGGAGAAAGAAAGACAATTGCCAGATGGTAGGATCCGGAACAACTCTGAAAGTTGATGTGTGAGCTGAAACCAAGTCACCCAGGTAAAGTGCAGGAGACCGGGGATTGTGCTCAGTGATGCCGTGTTCGACTCTCAAGCGCAAGGTCCTGAGTTCCATCCCTGGTACCAGAAAACAAAGAGCAGGAGGGGGTCCCTACAGCAAATGCTGGCTCTTGGTCTGCTCCTCTGCACTGTTCTTCAGTTCATAACATGACCCAGGAGGCCATAGAGTATTTAGTTACCCAGGAGCTGCCAGGGACCAACTTAGAAGTCTCAGACTCTGAGGACAGACAGCAGAGACCCAGGCGCACAGTAAGTGGCTTGAGCATGTCAGGCTTGGAAAGCCCAGTGCATCCTGGAGTTGGAGGTAGAACCAGAGAGTGTCTTCACACACAGGAGGAAGAAAGGACTGGGTTTAGGGTTAGGGAGAGAGAGATGGTTCAGCACTCTGGGATCAAGCTGTACAATCAAGCCTGAGGTTTGGGTCCTGGCTCTCTTGCCTGCCAGCTGTATAACCTTGATAGGATACTGTGTGAGAGTCACTGTCTGTCTGAAAGACTAGGACCCTAATGTTAGTACCCCGATACGGACTCAAGTCTAAGCACAGCATCTGAAAAAATAGCTAAGTGTGCGCTAAGTATCAGGTATTATTAAACAGTAAGAAGAGACAACAAAATTTAAATATGTTCAAGAATACAAAGCAGAATGGGAGTGGCTTTTCCCCTCAGGAATCTCCTTACTACTCACTGCATGAGAGTTCTTCAACACCCCTTATTGCTGGCCAGGTCTCTATGGGCTTGACTGAGCCACTCTGCCATGAAGTCAAAGAATGATACTGTTTTTCAATTCTTAGAAAAAAATCATTTTAGATCACATTTTTTTCAGTTAAGTTTTCTTCCCAGATACATCTTTCTTACATTTTAGACATCTGCTACCAAAAGTACTGACAGTTGAAAAATAAGTGATCAACCAGCAGACAAATATGACCAGAAAAATTCAAAAACAGCCAGTCATGAAGATCAACAGTTTGTTCTTTTCATGGTCCATGAAAAGGGTGTGGTTTTTACTTTGTATGGAGATTGTCATATTGTCGGGAAGTAAAACTATTCCTTTGAATATCCCAGAGTTAATTATATCAGTATCTCATGGTGTTCTTAGAGTTCCATGCCTCCCAATTGCTCTGCCTCCTAAAGAAGTTGAGAATCGCTCTATAGAAAAGTTCAAAGCCTTTCACTAGGTTCCTAATTCATCCTAATAGAATTTTAGAACATGCAAGCAGGTGTGAAAGTGACCATAAAAGTTGGGGGGAACTAAGATATTTCTATCATTTTAAAGAAGAAAGCAAAACCCAGGAGATCAGGAAATGAACGGTGATTTGCCCAAGGTCATTCAGGAAGCTGACAAAGAAACTGAGACCAACCGAGATATTTCAGGATGTAATAGTTGATATGGGGCTCTGCTGTGTGCATAAAAATCACTGAGCCTCCCAAGGGTGATGAAAAGGAACAGACTGATTTAAGAACTCTGACTGCAACATACTTTGAGGTCTCTGGACCCAGAGGTACAGTAACTAAGAGTCACCAAGCAGCAGGAAGGAAGTGCCTGGCCTACTTAATGGATGACGCCCAGACAGCTGCTGATTGTCCTTCTGCATCCACATATCTACCCAAGTCTTTGATCACACTAGAAAGTCCCTGTTGACCATGACTGGTAGCAACCTTGAAGGCTATTTACTACTCCATGGAGTCTTTGATTAGAATCTTTCCCTGTTCCAAAAGTCTCTAGTGATGGTTTTTACCTGCTTTTTAGAAGATAGGATCCTATGAAAATATCTTAGTACTGTATTCCTTTTTAATGACTGTCATAAATTACTGCAAACACAATGGCTTAAAATACACAAATTTACTTATCTTATAGTTCTGGGATCAGAAGTCCAAAGTGGGCCTTACTAGGTTAAAATCAAGATGTTAACAGGCAGCATCTGTTTCTGCACACCATAGGAGAGATCCCATTTCCTTGCCTTTTCTAGCTCCTGTTGTCTATCTTCATTCCTTGGCTTGTGGCATCTTCAAAGCCAGCCACAAAGTACCTCTCTTCCTTGCTTCTCATCATCACATCTGTTTCTGATCAAGGTCAGAAAATCATCTCTGCTTACAAGAAGCCATGTGATTTGATTGTGGCCATGGTGACAATCCAGGACAGTGTCTCAGTATGCATCCTGACTTAATCAGATCTGCATCTCCCTGCACGTCAGGTGACAGAGCCAGTGGTTCCAGGGATTAGACTATTGATATCTTTAAGGAGTCGTTATTCAGCTTACCACACTCCACCTTTGTACAAAGCTCAATTCCCATCCCATGGGCAAATGCATGTACTTCATCCCAAAGTGCCCCAAAGCTTCAACCCACAAACTCTGTGTTCATAGCGTCATCTACTCAAATTAGTTCAAAAGCCCCAAATCTCAGCATCCAAATCATCTAAATAAGGTAAGAGTGTCTCTAGGTGGAGTCCATCCTGAGGCCTGTGAAACTCAAGAAGCAAGTGGTCTGCTCCCAAAACATAATCCTTGGAAGAGCAAAGTGGTAGATATAAACATTACTATTTTTTAAAAATGTTAGAAAGAGATAAGTAATTCTGAAATCCAGGAGGGCAAACTCCTTTAGGTTTCAAGGCCTATGAATAATTCCCTAAGGCTTGTGGCTCCTCCCTCTAAGATCACAGACTCAACTTTTGAGATTGAGGGTTTTCCCTGAGTCATACTTATTTGTTTGTAAAGGGGAGTACATGCTTGCAGCTGGGCAGTTTCACCAGTTTCTTTACCACCAGTAACAATTTAAAGGCCAACATCCTTCTTCTATGTAATTCTCTCTCAGTACAAGCTGTACACATTTCTGCTGGTATAAAATTCTCAAGGCTTCTGTGGGTCTTCTGTATGTTATGGGAATTGACACCCAGCACCTAACTGTTCTCAAGGCCTCTGCAACTTACCTGACTTCCAGCTGCCTTCCTCTACTCCAGTTCAAACAGATTCAGCCCATGAGTCTCACAGTCCCCTCCAGAACATGCACCATTGCATCACTTTTGCTCTCTTTTGAGATGTTCCTCAGGGATGTTTCTTGTGGCTGGAGAGAGAAAATGTTCTTCTTCTGCCCTACAATGATAACATGCTATTATCTATGGAATAAGATTGACACTTCATGAAGTCCTACCTTACATGCAGCTTTTATGGTTTTTGATAGTCAAAGCTAGGGATTTAGCCTAGAAGAAAATGACTACTCTCTACAAATCCTGGCTTCTGCAACAGAAAGTACTGGCTATTTAGAACTGTTATATCCGATTGTGTTTTTATAATTATATTCGTACATTTTAGGTATACAATATACTGACATTCATCATTGGAAATTTGCACCTTTACATAATCCATCTTGGTTGTTTTTTCCCCATTCCTCTGCCCTCCCTTCAACCCCTCCACCTTTACAAGGATGTAGTGTCCTTCTTTGTCTCTCTTAATCAGTGTTGGTTTGAAATACACTTGATCTGCAAAGAGGATAGCTATTCCTGCTTTTATCGGGTTCCTGTCACATGGAGTATTGTTTTCCATCCTTTAACTTTCAGTCTGTGAGTTGCTTTTTGAATTAAGTGTGTTTCTTGTATGCAGGATATTGTTGGATCTTTCTTCTTCACCCATTTTCCCAGTCTATTTCTTTTGATTGGTGAATTGAGACAATTAACATTGATGGTTATAACTGATATATATTGATTTATCACTGTCATGACTTTTTCTTTGTGTTGGATTCTCCCCCTTTGCATTTAACTTCTTGTTGTGCCTGATGGATTTATTCTTCCTGGCTTCCTGGAGTTGTGATCCTCATTGTCTTTTCCTAGGATATTGTCAAAAATTTTTTGGAGGGCTGGTTTGGTATTCATGAAGTTTCTAAGGTGGTCTTTGTCATGGAGGTATCTTATTTCTCCATCAATTTTGAAAGATAGTTTTGCAGGGTACATCAATCTGCGTTGGAGGTTTTTTCCTTTAGGGCTTGAAATACATCACTCCAAGCTCTTCTTGCCTTGAGGGTTTGCATTGAGAAGTCTGCTGTGATTCTGATGGGCTTTCCTTTGTATGTGATATGTTTCTTTTCTCTTACTGCTTGTAGAATTTTGTTCTTCTGTTGGGTTTCTGGAATCTTAACTATTATATGCCTATGTATAGATTATTTTTTGATCAAGGCTAGTTGGAGTACTATATGCCTCCCTTATCTGCATGTCAAATTCTTTTCCCCTGCTTGGAAAGTTTTCTGCCATCACTTCTGTGAAAAGTTTTTTATGTCATCTGCACTCTCTCCTGTTTCTTTGTTGAGTCCAATCATTGCAATGTTATTCTTCTTTGCATCATCCAGCAGCTGCTGGATTGATTTCTCATTGTCCCTAACAATTTTAAAGAAATTTTTCTTTTCCTAGTCACTAATTGCAATCTTATCTTCTATATCTAAAATTCTGACCTTACATTGGGTCATTCTGCTGCACAAACTTTTTTTGTTGTTGTTTCATGTGCTTTATTAAGTGGGCCATACTGCAGCTGGTTTCTAAGTTGCAAAACAACATAAATTTAACAGTAATAACATAGCTAGTTAGATTGTGACAAGCTTTTCCTTTCCTTAAAAAAAGAAAAAAGAAATACTTAAAACACACAATGGAGGACTAAATAAATAAAGGGTAAGAAAAAAGAAAAGAAAATCTGTTAAAATAAGCTTATGTTTACTTCTGTGCAACTGTGTGCCAAGAGGAAATATACCTTTCTGCACGGTGACAGCACTGTGACACATCCTGGCATGTCTCCATCCCAAATACTGACCCAAAAAACCAAGACAAAACACCCAAGAAACATGACATGGGGCTGACTCCTCAGCGCTTGCTTAGTGGCACTACTAAAAGTCCCTTGATTGGAGCATGGGTCTTCCCGCTCAGCACACCTGTGTGTCTGCTGCATAAACTTTCAATGGAGTTTTTAATCTCCTGGAAATCTGTTTGCATCTGTTTTTTGGATTCCATTTGTTTCCTATGTTGGGATTCCATCATGTTCCTCAGCCCCTCTCTCTTTTATCTGTGTCCTCTCTAGATTTATTAATCATGTCTTGCACTATGCACACAACCTCTGCTGATATCTGTGAAATTATTTCTGATTTCATTTTTCCCAGATCCTCTTTTGTTGCCAGTTCAGGGATTCCAGGTGGTTGAGTATCAGATTGTTCTATCTCGTTTCCCTTTGGGGTTGCTTTAGGTGATCTGGAAGTCTGGTATTGAGACTTCTTTTCATGTCTTCTCATTTCCACGGGGGTGGGGGGGAGTGTGTGCTGGTGGTGCTCATGAGGCTCACCTCCTCCTTGCTGGGGGCAGTGGTAAGGCTGCCCAGAAGATTCACCTCCTCTGCACTGGGGGCAGCTCTGTTCATCAGCGCTCAGGACTTTTTTTTTTTTGGTACCAGGGATCAAACTTGGGACCGTGTGCTTGCGAGTAGGTGCCGGAACCATTGAGCTAAATCCCCAGCCCTCAGGTTTTGATTATTATTGTTACTGTAAAAGAACAAATTGTCTTTTAGTTTTACTAAATGGTATATGGTAGAGGTTTCCACATAGTATTCTGTGGTAAGACAGTCTTACAGACACACCATTACTTCTTCAACAACTCCGCTTTGTATGCTATTCATAAAAATAATACTTCTTTCTCTTACTGTCTCTATTATTCAGAGGGCACCTTGATTTTTTATTTGACATTTTCAGGGTGCAATTAAAAGCTGAAAAAGCTTCACAATGCAGCAAAAATATCAGCTAACAGCAGAGCCACATGTGGGTGGGAAAAGTAATGAGACAAAATTAGCACTGACTGTCAGGTTGGGTCTTGTATTGCTGTCAAATGAGTTTTGGTACTAAACTTACACATTAGCACTTAATTTTCAGGGTTTTTTGATTCTGGAATTATGGATGAAGGATTATGAGCAACGCCTTCATTTGACAAATCTGGAAATTAAGAGTTGGCAGGATCATCTGGTGTAGACATTTGTAAGAATTCCTGCTAAGTTCAAGTTTGAAGTTAGACCGACAGGATTTTAAAGAACACTGACTTAGATACTTCATTTTTCTGTGCAACTTGGGCAAGTTGATTATGCATTTATTTCTTCAGTGGTGAAATGGAAATTCTAATCCTTGTTTTGACAATTAGCAAGAGGATTGAATCACATGACATATTTCAGCATATAACTGATCATGGGCAGATCTAGTGTTCTCTTTCCTCAGCATCATTCTTCCATATTCAGCACTCAAGAGCACTTAAGAACAATGGAGTCAAGTGAAGAGTTGAAATGTCTGTTAAAAACACAAATGAGAAACTAGAGACATTTATAGCTAAATGGATGCACATTGAGGCAATACTCTTAAGTGAAATAAATAGGACACACATGTGTAAATACCAAATAGTTTCTCTAGTGTGAGAAACTAAAAGTGTAAATAAGGACTAAAAGATATAATAGATAATGTGAAATAGGAAGAAAAGGGGCAAAGGGGAAGGGGAATTGGGAGGGGTAGGGGAAAAGAAAGAAGGGAATGGAATTAATATGGAAAAAATGGAAACAAAGTCTTTGTAAATAGGGAGGAATGAAGGGGTTTAAGGGAGGGTGGGGGAATGTGCAAAAAATAAGAGCCAAGATGGATTATGTAAAGGCACAAATTTCCAATGATGAATGTCATTATATTGTATACCTAAAATGTACCAATAAAATTAATTTTAAAAATAATAATAATAATCAAAACCTAAAGAAAATTGAGTGAAACATTGTACTGGGAAAAATATTAATATATTAATTTGGGGTTTATTAGAGTTTAAAACAATAAAGTGAATGTGTGTTACTGATCTATTTGACCATAGTGAAACATGGAGTAGCTAGCAGCTAGCCCACATGAACACTGAAAGTGAGTATCAATATTCAGAAAGTTTACTGCAGAAACTTAACAAGTGCTATGGCATAAAATATTTGAAAATCAATGCTGAAAGATTTCTGTTAATCATGAAGCAGCTGAGAACTACATGTATAAATCTGCTATCCTCTTACCTGAGAAAAACTTAATCCTGAACAAATTTTCTAATGCTGATGAAACTGCTCTACATCAGTGCTGTGCTCCTAAAATCACAGTGATGGCTGCAGAGAGAACCCAACAGGCTTTCAGGACTCGGAGCCCTGGGTGACTTCTCTGAGATGTCAGGGTTCTATGGGAGTCATGTTACAGTGATGGAGAAGCACCAACATTCTGACATTTAAGTGTCTGAAACCTATCTGTCATTGTTATGCAATCAAGAAAGCAAAGGAGCAGATAAAAACCTGTGGACAGATTCGATACTCACTATGTACCCATGGCTGGAGACCAGTGCAGGCAACCTGAACTGGAGAAAACTAGTTTCATTGTTCCCCACCACTCTCTTTCATTCATCCTTCTCCTGAAAAGTTTGGGGGTAAAATAATGTTTCAGCATTTAGTTTCCCCTTCAGTGTTAGATCTGTAATATAACTTTATGTGCCAAGCAATTTTACTCTATGGAAGGCAAGCAAAAATTTCTCTCTCACTCCTTCTCTCTCTCTCTCTCTCTCTCTCTCTCTCTCTCTCTCTCTCTCTCTCTCTCCCTCTGCCTTTAGCTGCAGTTAACAGAGGCTCTGGGAATGTCAGACATGCTCAAAGAATTAAGAATTCCATTTCTGCAGTAGCTAATGCTTGTAAAGCTGCTGGTTCATCAACACTCACAAATGCTTGGCACAGGCTTTGGACTGTAGAGATATTTGGAAAAGAAGCTGAAGATGAAGACTTTGAAGGTTTCATCAGTAGTAACAATAAGGTCCTTCCAAATCTCAGGGATGACAATAAAACTTAACCATCCAAATGTAAATAAATTAGAAGTTGGCATAGGAGTGCTGAGCACTAACACAACTGTCCACATCTAGAGTGATGGAAAAATTGCAGAAATGGTGGCGAGCATGATGACAATGACGTGGATGTTGTGAACACAACTGAAAACTTCACACAGATGCCAGATGAACAAAGGTGCTAGGCATAAGGCTTTAGCTCAACAGGGAATGAAGAATTCCCCACGCCTGTTCCTCTACTTCTCTTCACTGACTGCAAGTTTCATGCACAGACTTCACAACTAGCATAAGTGTACAAATTGATTGTCTTATTCAAGCTTATACCATGTAATAATCAGAAACACAGATACCCACATACAGAAGATTGAATCTAGACCCATACATCTCACCATGGACTAAGCTAAAAATCAAAATAGATCAAGGATCTAAATGTTAAAACAGAAACACGTAAACTGCCAGAAGATAAAGTAGGTAAAGCTCTTGAAGACATAGGTACAGGCAAGGACTTTCTACACAGAACCCCAATTGGATAAGAAATAACATCAAAAATCAACAAATGGAATTATATTAAATTTTAAAACTTCTGCACAGCAAAGAAAATAATCAACAAAGTGAAGAGACAACCTACAGTGAGGGGAAAAAATTTTACCAGGTATTCTTTGGATAGATGACTAATAATGTAGACAATATAAAAAACTCAAAAAAATTAGACCCCCCCACAAATAAAAGACCTAATCAAAAAATGGGCTACTGAAATGAATAGAAAATTCTCAGAAGAAGTACAAATGGCCAATAAATACGTGAAAAAATGTTCAGCATAACTGGCCACTAGAGAAATGCAAATTAAAAACCATACTGAAATTCCATCTCCTTCCAGTAAGAATGGATTTCATCAAGAAATTAAATAACAATAAATGTTGGTGAGGCTATGGGGGAAAGGAACCCTTCTACATGTTGGTGAGAATGTAAACTAGTAAAACCATTACAAAAATCAGTATGGAGAGTCCTCAAAAACTAAAACTAGAAATTCCATCTGACCCAGCTCTTCTGCTACTAGGTATCTTCCCAAAAGAGTTGGAGACATCATATTATAGTGATATATGCATACCCATGTTTATAGCAGCACAATTCATAATAGCTAAATCTTGGAAGTGGCCTGTATGTTTGTCAATCAAAGGATGAATGAATAAAGAAAATGAGGTATTTATACACAATAGAGTACTGCTCTGCCATAAAGAAGAATAAATTTGAGTCATCTGTAGAAAAATGGATGCACCTTGAGACCATAATATTAAGTGAAATAAATCAGACACTTAACTATTACCTTGTTTCTCTTACATGAGAACCCCAAAATATAAATAAAGAGCAAAATAAAAGATAGATAATAGGAAATAGAGAGATAAATCTTTTGCAAACAGAAGTGGATGAAGAGCTAGAGGGAGAGGGGAAGGAGAGGAGGGGAAGGGGTGAAAACAGATTGAAGATGTGTTATGTACATCTACTAGCTCCTCACAAGGCATGTGATGATTATGTGTGGCAAACATGAACTAATAAAAATTAAAATTGAATAGAAAAATAAAGGTACTCCTAGAAGCGTATAGAGAGCAGTCTTGCTAATGCCTGGGAGCTACTATTTATTGAATATCTGCATATACTAAGCATAGGTAACAATGCTCTGTACTCACTACTGATAAATCAAGAAAAACTGTACAAGGGAGGTTTTATTACCCTTATTTCAAAGATAAGTAAACAGAAACCCACAATCGTTGACTTACTTCCCATAGTCATATGACTGAAGTGAAAGAGCCTGAAATCTTGAACCCAAGTCTGTTTGGTACTAAAGTTGTACACTTCCTGACATGCCATTCTGCTCTGTGACCTGCTATGACTTTCTAGTTACTGTTATTATCCCACCTTTTTAACTCTTTGATTCAGTGGCTCCAGGACTACCCACAAGTTTTCACAAGGGTCCCCAGCCACCAGCCAGCTGAAAGTTAACTCCTTAAAGAACGCTCAGGTCAGGGCTCCTGAGTGGCTGAGAGGCTGCTCTGCCCACTTCCTCCGCCCCACTCCTTGCCTGTCCTCCCCCACTCTGCTCTCTGTGAACCACGCTTCTTACACCTCTCAGCCACCAGCATCTCAGCAGCTTGGTCCAGTGGGAAATACTAGCATAAAATCTTACAGTGTGGGAGGAAAGCAGTCAGGCTCAAGACGCCTCCCCTTCTCTTCAGAGGTGACTCCCACCTGAATGCGCTCCCCCAGCCTGGCCTCCTCCCCGCAGTCCCCCTGCTGTGGCCCTAGCTCTCCAGGTCCCTCCTCCAAGGTGGCCCCGCTCCTGGGCTCTGGAGTAATCAGACATCCTACAGTTGTGAAGCTGAATCATCTCCCTTCCTACTCACACACCTCTGTCTGCCCCAGCCCCAGAATTATCTGCCATGGTCTTGTTTTCCTGGCTGGTCGCAGACTGGTGCAGAAGGACAGTAGTGGGATAAGCAAGTATCTGGGATTCTGATGGACTCTCCTGGAAACTCTAAGAATTGATGACAAGGAAAGCAGAGCACTGGGTCAGGAATCTAGAATCTGGGTTTGACTACCGACACCTAAGTAGCTACTGTGCTGTCCTCACTTCCCCTCTGGCTCAGTTCTTGACCCAGGCTGTAGCTTTCAGAGGCATCGATGCCAGACCTCCACAGACCTCACCAGGCCTGCACAGGAGCACAGTGTTGGCTCCTTCTCTGCCTACCCTAAGACCACAGATCAGAGGTGCTGTGTCCTGGGGTCCATAACTGAAGCAGCCTCTCCCCTGCCATTTTCCTCCCCAGAGCAGAGACCTGGTGCCTGGAGCACCCACTGGCTCCCTGCTGCTGTCCTCAGGCCAGTTCTTTGTGGAGAGACTCACTCCTTTGCTGGAAAGTTTCTCTGCTATCTTCACTGTGGCTCATGAAATGACCATCATATGTCATAATTCAGTGACTTCTTGGAAACAGTGGGAAGCAGTACATTTTCCCCCAGAAGATCTTTCACTGTGAATGCAACCAGCCAGCTATGATAATTAGCAGGGACAGCTCACATGGCTCACTGGGAGTAGATCAACTACAGTATTAAAGGCAGCCCTCCCACCCAGTGCCACACAGATGTCTTTATTAGTAAGCAGATTCTGTCAGCTTCACTAAAGCCACACTTTTTAAGCACATTTCAGTTCCCTGAACTCTCCCATGGGCCCTGCAGGTGAGACCCACCAGCTGCTGGAAAGCCAAGACAAGGACCTTTGCCAGAGAAGATTCCAGAAGATTTGAGTTCACCCTATAGTTTAAACCACACACTCATTGTGTAAAGACAAATCCCTCTTTTCTACTAATCTGACATTGCAAAATAAATTATGGAGTAGATAAAGAAATGCTAAGATATTATGTTTCTTCATAAAAGCAAGTCAAAGAGATTACATTTTTCAAACTTGGCTCCCGGCTCCTGGGACTGATCTACCTCCCGGGACAGCACCATCACCTCATCTGTGCCCGGCTGAGAATTGCTGATCCCTTGGCATAAAAATCCGGGTTGTCAGAGGAGCCACGAGGCTGCAGACAGCCCAGGCTGGTGGTGAGCAGCACAGGGTCGAGTTCCCAGCAGCTCTGCTCCCAAGCACCACGCTCACCCAAGGAGATCTGTCCCCCTCTCTGACTCACTTTCAAATTTCCAAGAGAAGACAATAGCAAACACTACCTCCAGGTTTCCCAGGGGTTTAGATGAGATGTGGAAACTGGCCTGTGAGACCTAATGGATTAAGTCTCATACAGACAGGTGTCGAGTGTGGACAAACTCATTAGCTCTTTGCAGGGATCCTGTGAGCAAGATGCTGCTATCCCATTTCACAGAAGGCAAAGTTGAGGCTTTGAGAAGTTAAATCCCTTGCCCAACTTTCTGCAATTGCTAAAGGACCAAGAAGGGCCTTAAACCAGATCTGACTGACCCCATTTGCAGTGGTTTTTGACCTCTGTGCTCTATGCCTCCTTTTTCCATTGTCAACAGTACCAACCCCAGGGCTGCTAGTTCCTCAAGGGCAGAGGCAAGGGCTTTGCTCATCATTCTACTCCTAGTTCTTAGAACATCTGACATAGAGGTGGCCTCAGTAAATATTGCTTGCATGAATAATGAATGAATGAATGAATGGTTAACAAACCTGATGAATTCAAAAGGAATCTGAATTTAAATTAATGCAGTACACTGTTTCTAAACTTTTCACCAACATGTATTGGTGAAATTCTTTTTATTAATTTCTGCCCATGAGCCTCGTGCTTTGATAAATTTAGTCTTCCATGTGGAGACTAGTGACAAATCGGGTTTTCTTATGTTTAATTAATCAAAGATAGATAAATTGCAACCAGCATTTCTAATCAGCATGAAATACCTGAGTACTGCACCCAGACAAGTTGTTTAATTCCAGGCTAAAACAAATGCAAAGTCCTGTTAGCTTGGGTGCCCTCACCTACGCACAAATGAACAATAACTGGCACAGTTTTGAAATCCCACAAGGTGGCCTTGAACCGATCCAGACCTGGGGACTCGGTTCAGGGGACTCTTCCTCATGACACAGCCCAAACTCCAGAGTGAGCTCTTCTGGAAGGTTTTCGTTTCAAAGTCAGCCAGGAAAACCCATCAAATCTCTCAGATTCAAGGTTCTGTATCTACAGCCCTCTGCAGTAATGCATGCATCTCTGAATCTGTAGCATTGTGCAGCATTACACTGCACTAGTGAGTGTCTGAGCCAACCACAATTGAGTGCTTGTGATACAATTGTATGTAGTTAAATGTCCAGTGTATATATATGATTGAATTGGCAAGTTAAATGAGCCAATGTTACTTCCTCATATTTTTCATCGATACAAAATGATACATATTGAATATTTGTTATAAAGAATATTAAATAAATGGGCCCGGGGATTTAGCTCAGTGGTTCCGGTGCCTGCCTCGCAAGCAGAAGGTCCCGAGTTCGATCTCCGGCCCAAAAAAAAAAAACAATATTAAATAAATGCTATTGTACCATAAACCAAGTTTAAGAAATTAGATGTTGCCAAAAGTTTTGAACTTTGGTTTTCTTCCTAATAGCATTCCTGAGGCTGCCCTCCCTGGGTTAACATCTTACATTTTGCCTTGTTTTTCAATTTTACCGCATATATTTGAATTACTAAACACTGTAGCATTGAGTTTTATTTGTATTTCCAGCACTGTAGGAATGGTATCATATGGTATGTATTTTTGTGTGATTCACATTTTTTGATGAACATTAAATTTGTAACTATATACATGCGGCTTTTGTTCATTCATGTTCATTGCTCCATCAGAAGTCATTTTTCAACTTAAGGTATTCCTTTCCTAAAATTAATTACTTTTATCTAATTTAACCATGCAAGGCAAATGTATTGAAATAGATAACAACTGCTGCAACAAACAGCCCCAAATCTGAGTGCTGTTAACAGAATGAAAAGTTTTATTTTCTGCAAACATCACAGTTCCATACAAAGGTTGACATCTCTCCAAGAAAGGACTCAGGAGTCCAAGCTCCTCCCACCCTGTGACACCAACATCTTCCACACTGGCCCGTGGGAGGCCAGGAAAGGCGAGAGAGTACAGACCTTTGAGGGTTCAGGGGAGGCTGCCTGCGCTCAGGAAGAGGAAATGACTTGCTAAACATCCCTGTTTTTGTCGCAGTTAAACTGTTACAACAGAGCTCAGTGCTTAGGGTTAGAGGGTTAGCCTGAGTGGGCTTTAAGTGACCCAATCTCCCCCCCCACTTCGCTTTACCATCCAGTGGACATGCTAGCACTAACTCTATACCAGCAGTGATCGAGTGACATCCACCGCAGCTTCCATGGGGAACCGTTTGCCCTTCTTGGGACCAGTAGGACCCCACCTTGAACACCTCCCATCAGACTCACTGGCCCCAAAAAAGCAACTCCTATAACTGCATAGCTTGAACTGACTCCTACTCAGGATGCTCGGGTCAAGCAGCTGCAAGCGCTGACAGAGTAAGGGTTTGTGCACAACTAAGGAAGACTTGAGATGACGCCCAGCCCAGATGTTGTGAAGGGCCACCGATGGTGAAATCATCTGTGATGAGAACAGTAACTGCATATTACAAACATAATTCCCCATTTCAGCTTTTCTCTTTTTCATGTTCCAACACATTGTCACAAAGTGTTTTCAAAGTTTGGATGTATTAGATGTTTCCAAATCCCAAAATAGTGGAGCCAGCTGGGTTTTGCCTTTCTCGTTTTCAGTTTTTCTCAGTTCTTCCCGCCAGCCCCCCGCCCCACACACACCCGTACTAAGGCCAGCATATTATTTTATAGTTGATACAAATGTTTTCAACACTAAGCTTTGGAAATACTTCCAATTCCTAGCAACTTAGGATGCACACAGTGTACCTCTAAATCAGGCCTTTCACAGGGGTGTGCTCCACAATGTCAGAGAACTCTGCAGGGAGGGGACTATTGTAGCGACACAAGGGTCTACCTTAAGGCTGGGCCTGGGTTTTCAAAAAAGGCACCAGCACAAATAAACGTTATTCCCAAAAAATCAATGCTGGAACTTTTCTCCATTCAAATACCTTGCACCTAGTGAACACTAACTCTCTCAGAATTCTCTCTTCTATTGTCTTAAGGATTGGGGATACCTCACGGGAACTTCTTAGGGTAACTAGCTTGGATCCAGGCATGTTGATTATATTTTGGCCAGGAAATACAAGTTCTTTTTTCTTGTAAAGAGTTACACAATAAAATATTTAGGCTACCGGAACTTGAGTTCTCTATTGCCAGCCTCTGAGTCCACCATTACAGCAGGAACTCGGCCAACAGTGAGTGGGTGTGGCTGTGCTCCTGTCAGCTGTGGCAGGAGCCACATGGCCCCAGGTCATCATCCTCTGACCCCGGTTTGGGCCACAGAGTCTGCCACCCCTGAGGATGTAGCAGAGCCTGTCCTGAATCAGGTCACTGAGAGGAGGAGGTGGCAGGGGCAGTCCCTGAAGGAGACAGCCATGATCTGCAGCAGCAGGAAAGGTCCTCCCTCTTCCTCTGTGCCCCACTTGCTTGACTCTCAAGCTGGAAGACTGTAAACCTGCTGCGGGCTCCCCGAGGTAAGAGAACAGAGAGTCTCTGCCTCTCACCATCTACTGAGGTGGACCTTGAAAGAGGACCTTGAACTTCCCCCCAAAGTAGGACTGAGAAGGCTTTAAGAACCACTTATCTGGTACCTCCCACTCTGTTGTTCTCCCTTGTCATCTAGCTCCTGGTTATGGTTTAGATCTGAAATGTCCCCCAAAGCCTTGTGTGCTCCCAGACAGGGCTGGGGAATGAGGGTTGTGTTATGGAGGCGGGATCTTTTGGAAGAGGCCTCATAGGTCACTGTGGGCATGACCTGGAAGGTCCATCTCCCTTCCCAGCTCCTCCCTTCTCTCTGCTTCCTGGCTTCCCTGAGGTGAGCAGCTTTTCCTCTGTGATCGCCCCCCCCCCACCGCCAAGGTGCCCTGCCTTGGAGCCAGTGGACTATGGATGAAACCTCTATATCCCTTCCCAGCTCCTCCCTTCTCTCTGCTTCCTGGCTTCCCTGAGGTGAGCAGCTTTTCCTCTGTGTTGCCCCCCCCCCCACCGCCAAGGTGCCCTGCCTTGGAGCCAGTGGACTATGGATGAAACCTCTATAAACTGTAAGCCAAAATAACCCCTTCCCCTTTAGTCTGCAGGTGTCAGGTACTGTGTCTCAGTGATGAAGGTAGTGACCAAGACATTTGATGACTTCATCCTCAGCTCTCCACCTGCTCAGTCTTAGCTGCTGCCTGGATAACACTGAGCAGTAAGAAGAAAGATGGCAGCAGCCTTAAGGCCAGAGTTTGGGGATTATGGCCTTAGAGAGCTCGTGCCTTCCTGGCCCAGCTACACCCTCCTGTACCATCACTGCCTCTTACATTTTTCCTTTAGGAATTCAGGGTGTTTGTGCTCCCTGATGAGCCCCCATTGGCACTACACAGCTTTGCCCACTCTCAAGTGCCCCACAGCTCCACTGTGTCCTGGAGGAGACCTGAAGAGCACACAACTGCATCTCCTCCAGTCATCCCCTCTCTGGAGCCACCAGTTCCATTCTGCATCCTCAGGTGACCAGCCCTGCAGTCACGCCCTGATGCCCTGCCTCCTCAACCCCACTGACTGACTGTGACTCATCCCCTTCCCACGACCTCCACCCTCCCACCCATTTCCAGGCCATCATCACCACTCTGTGGACCTGCCGTCCCTTAGAGAGCACCTCAAGGCTCCTGGTTTAGACAGCAACTGGCTTCATATCAAGTACCAAATGCATACCAACAACTAAGCACAGGCCTCAGCTTGCAGCTTGTTACTGCCTGTTCCAGCTCTGTGCAAACATTAACAGACAGCTGAGCCTAGCATGCAGCACCTACAGGGTTTAGCCTACTCCTGTGCTTCGACCAGCTCTCAAGCAGTTATCCCCATCTCAGTAAGCAGCAACTCCATCCTTCCAGGGGCTCAGAATCCATAGTCATCTTTAATCGACCTCAACCTCTCTTCTCTATTCTTCTTGTGCTTCCCCCAACCTTGTCCTTGCTCCTTCTCTCCTTCCTATGCTTCTCTCCTTCCTACTTCTCTCTCCCCCTTCCTCGCTCCCCCAGTACTTTCTTTCATCTCCCCATATAAAATCCATGAGCACCCAGAGGAAGGGGATTCCAGGATGCTGTTGCACTGCTCCCAGCACAGAGGAAGTGAGCCATGCAGGCAACAATAGCACCCCCACACACACATCGAAATGAGAAGACATGTAAACAAGTCTCAAAACCAGACTTCCAGATAACCTACAGCAGCACCAAAGGGAAATGATACAGAACACTCTGATACTCAACAACCTGGACTCCCTGAACTGGCAACAAAAGTGGATCTGGAAAAAATGAAATCAGAAATAATTTCTCACATAACAGCAGAGATTGTGCCCATACTGCAAGACATGAATAATAAATTTAGAAGACACAGATAAAAAAATAGAGGAGCTGAGCAACATGATGGAATCCCAACATGGGAAACAAATGGAATCCAAAAAACAGATACAAACAGATTTCCAGGAGATTAAAAACTCCACTGAAAGTCTACACAGCCAAATGGGCCAATGTGAGGACAGAATTTAAGATATAGAAGATAAGATTGCAATTAGTGACAAGAAAAGAAAAATTGCTTCAAAATTGTAAGGGAACATGACAAATCAATCCAGCAGCTGCTAGATGATGCAAAGAAGAATAACATAAGACTGGTTGGAGTCAATGAAGAAACAGGAGAGAGTGCAGATGACATTAAAAAAAACTTTTCACAAAAGTAATGTCAGAAAACTTCCCAAGCAGTGAGGCATATAGGACTCCAAGTAGCCTTCATCAAAAAACATCTACACATAGACATATAATTGTTAAGATTCCAGAAACCCAACAGAAGAACAAAGTTCTACAAGCGGCTAGAAAAAAGAAACAAATCACATACAAAGGAAAGCCCATCAGAATCACAGCAGACTTCTCAACACAAACTCTCAAGGGAAGAAGAGCTTGGAGTGGCGTGTTCCAAGCCCTAAAGGAAAACAGCCACCAACCCAGATGATTAATGCACCCTGCAAAATTATCTTTCAAAATTGATGGAGAAATAAGTTACTTTCATGACAAAGACCACCTTAGGAACTTCATGAATACCAAACCAGCATTCCAAAAAATTTTAGATAATATACTAAGAACAGACAATGAGGATCACAACCCCAGGAAGCACAGCAGAATGAATCTGTCAGGCACAACAAGAAATTAAATGCAAAAGTGGAGAATCCAACAAAAAGAAAAAAGTTGTGACAATGATAAGTCAATACATATCAGTTATAACCATCAATGTTAATGGTCTCAATTCAACAATCAAAAGAAATAGACTGGCAGGATGGGTCAAGAAGCAAGATTCAACAATATGCTGTATACAAGAAACACACTTAATTCAAAAAGAAATTCATAGACTGAAAGTTAAAGGGTGGAAAACAATACTGCATGTGATGGGAAACCAAAAAACAGCAAGAGTAGCTATCCTCTTTGAAGATCAAGTGGATTTCAAACCAACACTGATTAAGAGAGACAAAGAAGGACACTACATCCTTGTAAAGAGAAGAATACAACAGGAAGAGATGATAAACATAAATATCTGTGCACCAAACACTAGTGCACCCAACTATATAAAACAAATACTAACGGATATGAAAAGTCATATATGCACTAATACAATAGTAGTGGGGGAC
>NW_004624735.1:29560337-29581385 GCF_000247695.1 Heterocephalus glaber
TGGAAGCAAGCATCACCTTGATCCCCAAAGCAGAGAAAGACCCAACTGAAAAAGAGAACTATAGGCCAATCTCACTAATGGACATAGATGCAAAAATCCTTAATAAGATTCTGGCAAATAGAATGCAGAAGATCCTCAAGAAGATCATACACCCTGAGCAAGTGGGATTCATCCCAAGGATACAGGGATGCTTTAACATACGCAAATCAATCAATAGAGCCAAGGACAAAAAACATATGATAATCTCGGTAGATGCAGAAAAAGCATTTGACAAAATCCAACACGCATCTATGATAAAAACCCTACAAAAAATTGGTATATATGGTCTCTACCGCAATCTCACAAAAGCCATCTATGAAAAACCAACAGCCAATATCATACTAAATGGTCAAAAACTGAAATCTTTCACACTAAAATCAGGAACAAGACAAGGATGTTCACTGTTACAACTCTTGTTCAATATGGTTTTGGAAACATGTGCCATGGAAATTAGACAAGAGAAAGAAATAAAAGGAATAAAGGTAGGAAATGAAGTCAAATTGTCATTATTTGCAGATGACATGATACTCTATATTGAAGATCCCAAGAACTCCACCAAAAGTCTTCTAGATTTAATAACCAAATTCAGTAAAGTAGCTGAATACAAGGTCAACACAAAAAACTCAATAGCTTCTCTGTACACAAACAAAAGACTCCCTGAGAGAGAAATAGGGCAAACAATTCCTTTCACAATAGCATCCAAAAACTGAAATATGAGGAATCAACCTAACAAAAGAAATCAAAACCCTCTTCTCTGAAAACTATAGCTCTCTGAAAAGAGAGATTGAAGATGATATCAGAAAATGGAAAGACGTCCCTTGCTTCTGGGTAGGAAGAATCAACATAGTGAAAATGGCCATACTTCCAAAATTGCTATGTAGATTCAATGCAATCTCAATGGAGATACCAGCAGCATACTCCAAAGACCTTGAGAAAACAATGCAAAAATTCATTTGGAACAAAAAGAGGCCGAGAATAGCAAAAGCAATTCTAGGTAACAGAGAAATGGCAGGGGGTATCACAACCCCCAACTTGAAACTATACTACAAAGATACTGTGATAAAAACAGCATGGTACTGGCAAAGAAACAAACCTGAGGACCAGTGCAACAGAATAGAAGGTGCAGAAACAGCTCCAGACACACTCAGCTACCTCATCTTCAACAAAGGAGCCAAACACCCTCACTGGAGGAATGTTAGCCTTTTTAATAAATGGTGCTGGGAAAACTGGGTTTCAACTTGCCAAAGATTAAAACTAGACCCATATCTCTCAAAATGTACTAAACTAAAATTGAAATGGATCAAAGATCTAAATATTAAAATAGAAATGCTGAACCGGCTGGAACAGAGGTTAGGTAGAACTCTTGATGACATTGGTGTAAGAAAAGATTTTATGAACAAAACCTCAGTTGCCCGTGAACTAGCACAAACAATCAACAAGTGGGATCTCTTCCTATTAAAAAGTTTCTGCACAGCAAGAGAAACCACCAGCAGTGTGAAGAGACAACTCACAATGCAGGAAAAAATTTTCACCTGCTGTTCCTCAGCAAAGGTCTACTATCTCAAATCTATTAAGAACTTTAAAATATCAGACCTCCCAAATTTAAAGACCCAATCCAAAAATGGCCATCTGAAATGAACAGATATTTCTCAGACAAAGAAGTAGAAATAGCAAATAAATACATGATAAAATGTTCAACATCACTGGTCATTTGAGAGATGTAGATGAAAACAACGCTGAGATTCCACCTCACTCCAGAAAGAATGACTGCTATCATGAAATCAACCAACAACAAACGCTGGCGGGGAAAGAGGAATACTGCTCCACTGCTGGTGGGAGTGTAGACTGATGCAACCACTGTGGAAATCACTATGGAGATACCTCAAAGAATTAGGACTGGAAGTCCCATTTTACCCAGCTATTCCCCTGCTGGGTATCTTCCCAAAAGAATTAAAAGAATCATACCACAGCGATATATGTACACCCATGTTCATAGCAGCACAGTTTGTAATAGCTAAGACTTGGAAGCAGCTCAAATGCCCATCAACTGGAGACTGGATAAAGAAAATGTGGTTTTTTTATAAAATGGAGTACTACTCAGCTATAAAAAATGAGAAATTAGAGACATTTATAGCTAAATGGATGCACATTGAGGTAATACTCTTATGTGAAATAAATAGGACACACATGTATAAATACCGAATTGTTTCTCTAGAGTGAGAAACTGAAAGTGTAAATAAGTTCTAAATGGTATAATAGATAATGTGAAATAGGAAGAAAAGGATCATAGGGGAAGGGGAAGTGGGAGGGGTGGGGAAAAGGAAAGAAGGGAATGGAATTAATATGAGAAAATGAAAAAATACAAAATCTTTGTAAATAGGGAGCGATGGAGGGATTTAGGGAGGGCAGGGGAAGGGGGAAAAATAAGAGCCAAGAGTGCTTATGTAAAGGTGCAAATTTTCAATGATGAATGTCATTATATTGTATACCTAAATTATACCAATAAAATAAATTTTTTTTAAAAATCCATGAGCAACTCTTGGTGTCTCTACCTTTAAAGCAAATCCAAACTCAAACAGTCCTCTCCTCATCTCTACTGCAGTCATATTGACCCACAGCTTTCTTAGATTATAATAACCTTCTGCCTGCTGTTTTCTACTTTGTCTCTTCTCAATCCAAGTGACAGGGTGTTATTTCAAAACTGAAGTCAGATGATGTCACTCTCGCTCACCATCCTCCTTCTCCCTCCAGATTATTTGTCTGATAAGCTTTGCCTAAACAACTAGTTATGAACCAAAAGAGGAAGTGAAATGCTGGATGCTGGTGCTCACGGATCACTAGGAAGTCCATGTGTGTGTGTGTGTGTGTGTGGCTTCAGTCTGGGACTTGTCCAGATCAAAAACCTGTTCGTTTTTGTCTACAAAATGTTCATCTGCTCTGATGACAGTAAAATATTTTACTCTTTTTCTTTCTTTGGCTAATTCTCTTGGACCTACTACTTAATTAGTTGGTCATTGCAGTGATTCATACTAATTATGTAAGTAGTTCTCCATTTTCTAAATAATTAAGGGCTACACATTTGCAATAAATGTTACAATATACCAGGCTACTAGTTCAGCCGCACTTTCATTCATATAAACTCATTTTGACTTCATGATATTAGTAAATATATTTGCATTTTCTCACTGGTTATTATGGTCTCTGTAGCATGAACTCAACTGAGTATCAAAAGACTCTTAAGAGATAGCTATTGTTAGCCACAAATTTTAGACCAGCAAATTGAAGTCTAGAGAAGTAACTTTCCCACGTGATACATGAGAGTAAAACTACATTCACGCCCCGATCTGTCTACACAAAGCCTGACTTTTTTGAGACGGCACTGTCGCACGCCGAGATGGAAGAATTGTAGCACAGTGCATTCAAAAGCATGAGCCCTGGAGTCAGCTCCGGCCAGTTTGCATCCTGCCTGTGCTACCATGTAACTTCTTGTTATTTTTCTTTTTGAGCCTCGATTTCTTTTCTGAAAGTGGAAGTAATAATACCTGCCGTCAGCACTGTGAGGATGGAGTGAGATAAAGTGGGTAAAAGTGTAAAACATCTTAGCTATTATTACTCCTGATTTGATAGGAAGGAAGAAGAAACAGTGAGATTAAGTGCCTTAATCAAAGCTGATGCCTCCTTGTGGAAGAGTCAAGAAGTATCTATGTCCGTGGAATTCCTGATGTTCCATTTTAGGTTCACTGAAAGGGTGATTTCACTTGGTTCAATGTAACAGGGCTTCTGTCCCAGGTCTTGTGCCTGTAAACTGAATCATAAATCAGCATTTGAGAGGTATGCTGTTGTCAGCTTTTAATGATCTTGCCTTGAAGATCCATCTCTTGAGAATACATACCTGTCAGGGACAGTGGGAAGAGAGAATCCTCGGTACTTCTAAAGGTCAATGTCACCACAGGTTTAGCTGCTTAAAGCAAGGCATTTATAACTCCCAATTTCTGTGAGCCAGGATTCCAGGCATAGCTTAGTGGAGGTGTCTGGTTAGGATCTCATGAGGATGCAGTTAAGTATCACCTAGGGCCGACACCTTACCTCACTTTCGGTTGAGAAAGATCTGCTTTCAACCTCATCCAGGCTGCAGGCAGAAGTCAGTTCCCTGTGGTTGTAGGACTGATAGCTTCCGCTTCTTTCTGGTTGTTGCCTGAGGGTAAAATAGTTCCTTGCCACTTGAGGTTTCCCAACTTGGATTCTTCAAAGCAAGCAAGGGAGGAAGGGAGGGAGACAGGTTCTAAACTTTTCTGTAATTAATCCTCTAATCACTCACATGCAATCACTCACCCCCCATCGCCCCAGCCATATTGTGTTGGTTAGAAGTCCCACATCCTACCCACATCCAAGAGGAGGGCGCTACACAAGAGAAACAGTGATCTTAGGGACAACTGAAAATCGGGTCTAGCATGAAAAGCATGATGGCAGACATCCATGGGGAAGAGATGGTGATGATAAATGACTGTACCAATCAATATTTTTTAATCAGTAGTAAAAAAAGTCAGCCTCCAGCTTACTGTACATTACCTACTTTTGTCACTGGCCTGGCAAGACTGGTAAACAAAACAGCATATTCAAGATGGGGGTTGGAACTTCGAAAGCTCTACACTTAAGACTTGCATGCTTTGGAGGCCAGGGATTTAGCTCAGTGGTTCTGCCACCTGCCTGCCTCCCAAGCGCAAGGACCCGAGTTTGATCTCCGGTACCAAAAAAAAAAACACTTGTGTGCTTTGGATACATTATAACTCAATAAAATACTTGTAGAGTTTTTACTATTTCTTACAATTTATTCTGAAATAGCCATAATTTATTTTATCCTATGAATTGTACGCTGATAGCATAGCCTAATTTTTAGCACTATTAGAAGACTATTTTTTTGTTTTAAATAACAAAAGAAACTCTAATTTATTCTCTTTCAACCAAAACAAAACAAAAATCTCAATTTTAACATATTGTTATTCCCTGAAGAGACTGGAAAAGTCAAGCATGGTTGTTTCATTTTAATGCTTCATCTTCTAAATAAGCTGACAAAGAAATGACATACTTCAATTGAATTTATCAAATGTTTATTATTTTTGGTACCAGTTATTTGAGATAATTATGGCTCTATAATTCCATAAACATGTTCTGATGTAAACAACTGTGAAAATTGCATTTTTGAATGCTCCAACTGTGCCCACAACATAATCAGGAGCAGTAATTTATTACTCAGACTAATAATTAGAAGTAATTAACTACTAGAAGCAATTAGGAATAGTAATTTATTTCCTAACATAATGTAATGAGCTGCTTTTTCAAAGTATGTTTGAATATTTAGCAACCAGTAATTACTTTTAGAGGAAAGAAAGAAATGTGCTATTTAGTTAACAATCTTAGATGCCTGATGTGAGAGTTTGCTGGCCCATGAACACGGGGGTGTGAGAAGTCATTGGGTAGAATGAGTTAAAGCATACTCAAAAAGAGATTGTCCCTGGATTTCATATTTCTTTAATTACTGACTATTTATGGAATATCTACAATTGTGTTATCTATGTTAGGCACTGGTGATGTAAAAGTGAACATGATCAATAACAGCTCCTCCCTGAGCAAAAGTCATATCTTGGAGAAAGAGACAGGCAAGGGTTCTCGGCATGATGGGAAAGTCAAGGTGTTAGAAGAATGCAGCGTGGAGCAAGGGATTTTTGTTTGGTTTTAATCCTGCGTTCTGTGGCCAGTAAACCAAGGTGCCAATTAGATGGTGGAGGGGAAGGAATCTCTTGGCTCTGGCAAGGACAGTGAAAGCCCCTGGGTGAGCATGGGCTGGGCGCCTCCAATCAGCTAAGGAAAGACCTGGAGGCAGAGAACAAAGGAAAAAGTTGATGGCACTATGGGCCCTGCCTGTGTAGCCACAGCAGCCATGTTGCAGACTGCAGTCTTTGCCCTAAAAACAGTGCAGGACCATTGAGGGACTCTACACTAGTGGATGACACACTAGGATCTGTCTTTTTAATGATCATTCTGGCAGCTGTTTGAAGGTAAAATGAAGAAAAGTGAGTGAGGAAGCAGGAAAGCGAATGAGCATGCTAATGAGTGGCCATCACACTGATGCAGGCTGGAGAAATACCATCTGAATCATGGGTATTTAGGCGTACAACTGAGAGGACTCGATGGATGGATAAAATGATGACAGAAAGAGAAAGAAAATGACTGCTACAAATGATTAGATGTAAAATCATGAATTGATCCAAGGAATACAAGATTAGGGTCAAATTGCAGGTTTCGTTGTGCTGTGTTTTGGGACTCCCCAAGCTAGAGGTAGCCATGAGACCTGAAAGGCAGAAGTATGCATCTGTTTGGAGTTCAGACAACACACTTCAGCTAAGGGTATATATTTTTGGTTCCATCAACCTAAAAAAGAAAATCTGTTCGAAAGAGGATTAAGAATAAGGAGAAAATTTAGTCTAGACTTGAGCTTGGAGAAACTTCAACGCTTAAACACTATGCATCCTTCCCCAAACCACCACAGTTTTCTTCAGAATGCCCAAGGTATATTCATGCACTGATAATTTTTCCCCTTCACTCCCTTCATAATATCCCTCTACCAACAAGCTTTTCTTTTCTTTTTTTCTTAAACAAGCTTTTCAAAGGCAGCATTCTTTGCTGTCACTGCTACTGGTACCCCATTCCCCATTAGAAGACAACATGACTTTTCTTCCTAGAGCCTTCTATTGTTCCCAACACTGCAGTGTTGGAGGGTAATCTGTGTTCATTTATCCACCCTGACCTTGCACAGAGATCCCTCTGCAGCTCTGGGTGCGTATTCTCTTTGACAGGATCTACCCAAGGGTCAGGCACTGTCCTCGTGGTAGGCTTGGGGGATGGATGCCTACTAGGATCCCTAACGTCTGTCCTCTCAATTATCTGAAAGCAATCCACTCACAGCCTTTGTGCCCACTGGAACCTGGAGTGCGAATGTGGGTATGCTGATAGTGCACTGCCTGATATCAGCCTGTACAGCCCAGTTTTGTTTCTGCTACATTACTGTTCACTAAAAAGCCAGTGGCAATACTCTGGTCTGAAACTAATAGCAACTAAGTCAACAGACATTCCTTTAATGTTTGCAGTTTGTGAAGTCAACATACTTTATCTTATTCGATTTTCATTACAATCCAATGAGGTATGTGTCATTAAGAGTGAGTGACCTAAAAGGCCCCAAGAGGTTACCTTGATTACTAGAATGGGTGCCGGAACAGTAATTGAAAATCATATCTTATAACTGAATTTTGGACAATTACTATAGAAGGCTCAAAACTGTTCAGGCTAGAAGGACCCTGACAGATTCTATAGGTTTATGTCACTACAACATGTGACGTCTGACAGCATTGTCCAGAGCTAAATGAACCTAAGAAAAGTTTTGATCACATTAAATTATTTTTAAAGTTTCATAATGCAGTGGCAAAGTCATAATTCCAGAAAAAAAATGTCATGGAGAGAGTAAGCATTATGAATTCAAAGACAAAAATACAAGGGAAAAGCAAATTATCTGAATCTCTGTTTGATAGTGCATCATTAAGTGAGTAAACAAATGTGAGCTCTGTTTGCAATGTAGGGGCCATCGCCAAAAACAGAACTACCTGGGATAGGTACCAAAGTGCAGACTCTCTGGCTTTGGAAATAAGACCAAGAAATGTGAATTTTTAAAAATGTGTTCAGTGGGCCAGGGATTTAGCTCAGTGGTTTCCACACCTGCCTCGCAAGCACAAGGTCCTGAGATCGATCCCTAGAACAACAACAAAAAAGAAAAAAATGTGTTCAGTGATTCTTTTGCACCCTAAAGTTAGAAGATTACTGAAATAGTCAGAAAACAGTTTATTAGCTCCTTAGCCGAAAATGAGGACATGGACATCACTGTGAGCAAGATGAACCCTGTTTTCTTTGAACAGTATAATGAGGTTCACAGGCTGTGCACCCCAGAGCCCCAGAGAAACTTGAGTCAACAGACATGGTACTGAGAGAGAGAACCAGATCTGGTGATGGAAATTTTGTTTGTATTTTCCCACGTCCTTGAGAAAGTCACTTAAATCCTGAGCCTCTGTTTCCTTATCTAAAATGATGAAACAAATTTCAGACTTCTAAGGTTATTTTAGGCATTAAGTAAGAGTCAGAGGATGCAACTTTGAAGAAGGTAAAACTCCAGTCGTAGAAAAGCTAAGTGACTGTTGTTGGGTTGATGTTTTCATGGTTTCCTGCTCACGCATCACTACTAAATAGCCATGAGCATGGACAAGTGGAGTTCTCAATGTCCTAAAAGGTCAGTTCCCTTTTTAGTTTTGCTGCAAATATGGAAGGCTGCAGGATATAAGTATAGATGTTTCTAGGGAAAGGGATCAGGCAGTATCATTCCTCAGAATTTTCCCTGCTTTTTATCCTTTGGCTCCAAATCTGGTTCTATCCCACTACCATCCCTCCTTCATATAACAATAAATTGTTCTCTGAAAAGCAAAAGATGATGTTTATGTATTTTCTGCATGATTTTCTGGTTCTCATGAAATGCTTTTTAATTATATTATTGTATTCTCTGTGGACTCTTAGGCATATAACACAATGAAGTTGATTTTACTACTGGAACCTTATCTCAATTAAATGAGAAATATCATTAATTTATCCCATCTTGGACTAGCATTCACTTCCTTTTCACCCATCCAGTGTTTCATCTTGTCTTCAAAATATCTGTATCTGCTCCTCCATTTCTGTGGCCAGTCAGTAAGCATTTACCTATATCAAATCTTGCTTCTGATGGTAACTGAATTATTTCCCCCAATGAATTCCTATATCTTCTTCCACTATCCGTTCTTGGCACTAAAAATTAATTTAATGGACTTAATGCAGAATGAGTTTAATTTCCTAGGGACACAATAAACATTACAGTATGTGATTATATGGATCTTAAGAACCAAAGAGTTGTAAAAAACTAAAAATATAGGAGAAGGGGAAGAAAGAAGAAAATAATTTGCCTCTGCCAAACACCTTCAACATGAAAAGCACCAGGCTAAGCACTTTATACTCATTGCTTTATTTAACTGAAACTGCTTTCTCTCCATGGTGTTGATCTTAATTTCTCCTAGCAGGTCCCTAGCTTTGGCTGAACCTACAGTAGAAATTTTATTTCTCTGGTAAATCCTTGCTAGGAATGGCAAAGGGATGTTTTAGACTGAAATTCTCTCATCACTCAATGCATAAAGTCAGCTACACCCCATCATTTACTGGTCCCTTTGCTTGGGTATCACATAGCTCTGATTCCACTCAAGTCAACTATAAAGCTAGAAATGCCCTCGTAGACCATCTAATCCAGTACTTGGTCCTCTGCGTCAGAGGTGAGAAAATTGAGGACAACCTGAAAGTAGGCAGCCCCTACCATCTTTCCACTTTTCTGTGCAGCAATGGTAATTAAATGGTAGGAGAGGTTTCCAAATCCACTCACCATCAGATTTGCATAGGACTTTGATTTAATCTTCCATTAAAATCAATTTCAATTGTTAGGTTTTGCACTGACTTGGGATCCACTCTAAACATTACCCTGAGCAGACTGAGATGCCTTCCTCCCATCACAGCACTCCAGCCACCACGGACCAAGTTGCCATAGCCTGCCCAATCCCCAGAGCAATCATTTTAGCTTAGCCGGGACATTATTTCCATTTTTCAGGGCCACTGTGAAATATCGCTACATCAGTGCTGAGGGATGAAAAGGAAATAAAGATTGTGGGATGGTCTACATTTTTACACTAGAGGAGTGGAGGTCTGGTGATACCTGGGCCCAGTGACAGCATGGAACCAGCTTCGTAATTCTGGGGCTCCAGAGGAAATTTTCCAAGTTCTCTCTCTGAAGGAGAAATGAGGGTCAAGGAAAAGAAATCCACTGAAGCTATGTAAAAGCAGCTTGAGGTTTTGTTGTTCTTTGATGTTTTGGGAGAGTAATCAAACAAGAAAAAGTACAGAAAATTCAAGAATTTAACATAGATCTCACAGGGCTAGGGCTGAGAATCTGGGTGCTTCAACCACTCTTCTGTCTCTCAGAGGCCCTCGGATCTCTCTAACTTCTGCTCCTCCATGGCATCAGCATAACTCTCTTTGCTATCTCTTTAGGTCAGGACACAACCAAATTCCCGGGGCTCGACTCTACGTGACTTCCAGAGAGCAAATTTAACATAGTCTGTGTCTCTCTTCGTGTATAGAGTTGTTCACCCTAAAACACACACCATTCCCTGGTCCACTCAGTGACAGCCAAGATAGGTCACAACACCAGAAGGCGGCCACTTCGGGGGGGGACATGAGTGGGCCACATTAGAGGGAAGGTCAGTGTGGCGCCTTCCGCACACCCCTGGACTGCACAGTGGAATGTCAGACAAGCCACTCACAGCTTTCTGCTCCCCTCTTACCTTAATTCTTTTTCCTAAAATATCAGAGAATGAGAGAATTAAGGGTAGTCCCAGCACAGAATTTGGAGTTGGCCTAAATAAACAGTAAGTTTATAACTCAAGAACAAGTAAGCAATATATGTTCCCCCAACACACACACCACATACGCTCACACACACACTACTCACGTGCGCACCTGCACCACCTAACACCACTATTTACATGTCAACCACACATTGACTCTCAACAAATATTGGCTGAATGATGAATGATGAATGAATGAATGTGTATGTTTATCTAGCTGTATGTTTGTGATATTGCTATAGTTGGTGGTATTATAAAATTTGAAAGAAACATTTTTCCTACCTGTGATTAACTTCCCTGCCCTTCCACCGCAGACCATTTGAGCTGCTATAAAAAATCACCGTAAACTGGGTAGCTTAAACATAAGATGAATGTGTTTCTCATGGTCCTAGAACATAGGAAACTCAAGATCAGGGCATCAGTAGAGTCAAAGTCTGATGGAGGCCTGTTTTCTGGTTCACAGACACGTCCTCACTATGCCTGTTCAGAGTGGTGGATGGCAGCTAGCTCTCTGGGGCCTCTTGTAAAAGGGCACTAATTCTGTCCACTGGGCCTCTGCCCTCTTACCCTCATCACCTGCTAAAAGTCCTTGATAATCCCATCCCAGTGTTGGGTTAGGGTTCCAGCATATCATTCTGAGTGAGGATACAAACACTCAGACCACGACGGCTCCTACTGGTATAGCAGGAAACAGCCATAGAGCTTAGAGAGGACGGACCCAGGAGACAGACTTCCGGGGATGGATCAGTGGGAACTTGGACAATGGGCTTAGTTCTCTGTGCCTCTGGCTTTTTATCTAGAGAAGGAGGATGAAAATAACAGTATTAACCTTCTATAATGGGTATAAGGATTAAAGGAATTAATATATGAAAAGTGCTTACAAGAGTTTCTGGCAGAGTGCCATGTATGAGTTAGTCATCATAATTAGACTATGCAAGTGAATTTCTGTAAATTCATTATAATTCCACAAATGTTTAATGATATCATAACAGGTACACACACACATTCAAATGTGTGATATATACACGTACATATATATTGCACACAAATACAGATTGATGTGTGTGTCCAGAATCAGATGAGGCAGATAACTGCATAAGCAATTAACCCATGAGGTCATTTTTTAAATGCCTCAGAAAATTATCCATAAGTAGATGAGAAATAAGAATAGGAGCTTAATTCTGCCTTGGAATTTTGTCATGGATTGCTCAGAAATTCCAATGGTTAGAAGAGTTGCCAGTTTATATAAGAACTGAAGTCAGACTTGAGTTCACAAGCGCCTACCCAGCATACAACACAGGGTTTACAGGCAAAATAAGACTGACACAGACAGTTTGTAAAGTTGGGGTGTGGGGGTGATTTGGAACCACAGCCTGACCCTTAAGAGTCACAAGGCCATGTGTGGGAGGGTCACGTTGGATTTGGCCCAAAGAAAACAATACATTCCTCTCTGTTAGCCTTCAGGTAGAGCTCATTTTGGCTGAAATAAGCTCAGCAGGTGGCCAGGCACTAAAATCAATGAACTGCACTTCCTGGCCAGGAGTAATAAGCTAACACTGCCCTTTTCCAACCCTCCCTCCTTGACAACCTCCTGAAGTCTCCCATTTGTTCAGCAAATGCTAATTGCAGTCATTAACTATCCAGAGAGATATTGATTTTGGAGGTGATGTCTCTGATGAAGCGCTTTCTCCTTTCCTCAGAAATATTGCCCTGTGTCTCACCAGAGTTAGCTGAGTCCTTTACTTTCTGTTTGTGGCCATGGACCCCAGCAGAAATGATCTTCCTTAAGTTATGCCCACACTGTGGGCTTGCTGGGGTGAAATTCGTGTAAACCAAACCCATTTTCCCATTGATTCTCAAGGTCATTTCAGAGTTGCGGTATCCTCATTCAGAACTTATCTTCCAAAAGTGTTGACCCTGATTGGCTCTGTCTCAGCCTTAAAGCCCTGACAGTATTTGAAAGAAAAAAATCACAGTGTGTTTAAAAACTACATATTTTAAAACATTTCCATCCTATTTAATAGAGTCAGAGCAGAAAATGAGTTGCCCCGAGGGCTCAAGAAAAAGTTGCAAAAATTGTTACAAGGCTTGATTCAAAAGTGAGAACATGTAATGAAAACAGCAAGGCTCCTATACGCCAGTACACCCACTCTGCCAGTTACCACCCGTGTGGTCTTGGACACAGGGTTTGACAAATGCTTACCTGGAAGGGCTAAGCTGAAAATTCAGTTAGGCAGTGTTTGTGATGTACCTAGCTCACTAGGCTTTGGAAGATGCCTCTTTGTCCTTGTCTTTCTAATAAAATACTGGGTAGATTCTGAGGACCTATGGAATGGAGGACTGTATAACCCAGGCCAAGACGGTGGATTTCCATTCACCAATCATTCGCAGACTCTACTCAGTTCCTACCTGGGATGAGTTCCAAGCCCAGTATTGAATGTTGTAAGACATGTAAAATTAAGAAACAGATCTGAACTTCATCCCCCAGGAAGCTCAAAGCCTAATAAACCGTGAAAGAATACATTTAAATGTTAAGGTATATGTCCGATCATAATTTGAGATCTGCAAGAGCTACCAATAATTATTTGGTGACTTCAGAAGAGAGGAGATAAGTCATTGCTACAGATGAAGAAAGCATTTGGGGCTGGAAATAAAAGTACAGCTGATACAACAAAGCATTTCAACTGCCCTTGCAGGACTGTGTGAGGGTCACTAACCAGAGACCTCTTCCAGAGAGAATGAGAAAACTCGGGACTTTGAGGTCTTGAGCCCCACTCTGAGTCAAGTACTGTGCTAAACATTTCAAACATGTTCTCATCAATCCTGACCCGAATGCTGCAAGGAAGATACTGTATCTCCCATTCATCAAAGAATAAAATATCTCTGAAAGATGAAATGACTTTCCCCTGGTCACACAGTGAGAACTGAAAGAGCAAAATTTGGGCCCAACTTCTCTCACTCATAAGCACCTATTCTAAATCATTATGCTATGTACATAAAAAATATGTACAGAATTCACAGGGCAAACAGCCCAACTCAGTGGCAATTTAGTGTCTAAACATAAGCAATAAGAAACAAATAGGGCATAAAAGGCTGAAACCAAGTATGAGAAAGCCCCAAATGTTAGCTTAAGGGTTTTGATCTTCATTTTGTATTCAAGAACTCACTCAGAAGAGCAGACAATAGAAATACAGCCTGTATGTCTTCCACTGGCAAAAGCTATGACTATGGAGAGAGAAATAAGAGATAAAGGGTTCTCCACAGGAGTGTCCCTTATATCAGCAAATGAGTCAGTCAGGATGGTAGGTCAGACTCCAATTATGTGAAACTCCAGAACATCAATGGCCTGAAATGACATTCTTGTTACACTGCAGGTCGAGGAGGGTCAGCAAGAAAGCTTTGCACCATGTGGCTTTATGTCAGGACCTTGGCTAGTGAAACGGCCACCACACTGCTCTGGCAGAGGTAAGAGTGCTAGGTGGCCTTGCATCTCCCATCACTTCCATCCCAAGTTACCGCAGCACCTTACCAGAAAGGGATGCAGTCCTAGATTATGCCCAGAAGTGGGGAAGTGGAGTCCTAACAAACAGTACTCAGGGCTATGCTAGCAAGGCCGAGTTCTGGAAGTGCACAGGGCTTTGTCGAGATCTCAGGCACCGTCATCCCCAGGAATAACCTCCTGCTCAGAAAAAGAGGAGCACTGTCCAGGATTATCATAATGAAATGTAACATCACCCCATTCCTTAGATTTATAATCTAAAGTAATCCTTGGGATTACTTTATTGTTTTAGTAATGGTAAATATTGACAAATGTTTAGAAGAAACTAGAATTTAGAGAGGGAAACTTAAATAAAAAGATAACCCCTAGTGTCTGTCTGAGCCTACTGTCTTGCATCTGGAATTTGGGGCATGCTTACCTTTATGCCCTTGGGTAGTAGGAGAGAAATGAACGAGACCAGGAAAATGAAGATAAAGAGCTCATCCAAAAGGCAGTCTACAAAATGGACATGTGCTCTGCATCCTATGGATCCAGGTTATAGTGTGTGCATGTGTGTGTGAACATGTGTGCCTCCATTCTGCTGTGCATTTAGTGGCACGTTGATGTTTACATGTGTCGGTCTAAGCACAGCTAAGTAGTTCTTCAGCTCATCTGGTTAACAGGCATTCATACAGTGTTCTGATCAGCTAGGGGCTGGGCTCAGCTAGAACCTGGAGGATGGCTAAATTCCTCTCCCACATGCTCTCCATACAGACTCAAGTTCTCTTCCTTCTTATGTGGCTCTCCATGAAATCTATATGATGTCTCTAGAATGGTAATCAGATTCCTTACATGGTAGCTAAAAGTTCAAAAAAAAAGCAAAAACAAGTGATTCTAGGCCTTCTTAAGATTTAGGCCTGGAACTTGTATGGTATCACTTCTCTTGGTTCAGCAGTCAACAGGCTCATATTCCAGGAACATGAATGCAAGAAGTCACAGACTAACAGAGGCCAGTAATGTAGCAGACCATCGCAATGTGCCTGAAAGGTTAGATTCTTACCATCATGGCCATTCCACCCCTAGAAGTCAAAAAAGATAAGAAGATATAGGCAATGGGTTACAGATCATCCTTTACAAGGAGACACCATGACTATCCTCTGAGGAAATTTCATCCGTGCCTCTCATCCACTGAAATCAGAAGGCTAAACTAGCCTTCTTCAACCTCATTTTTGGAAAGAGTCCACAGTTGATTCCTAAGGGAGAGGAGAAGAACGGTGCTTGGTTGTTCACTTGAGAAAATAATTCCCAGACACAAACAATCAAAATGGCTTGGTGCTGACTTCATGCATTCTAGGGTACATCAGATGAATGCCAAAGTGAAGGCTAATAAGGAAACAGTAATAGTAATTCTAGGGTGGATGCAACTTTCCCTACTTCCACAGGGGCCACCAGTTCAGACCTAACATGGCCTCAGAAGAGAGAAGCCACCACCACCACTGTACAGAAGAGATCTGAACTTGGACACAAACATGTGGGAGACTGCAATATTGATTATGCCCAAAGCAGGCTGTGAAGAGTTAACCCCACAACTGGTTGTTTATAGAAGCAAGTCTGGCCGAAGCCTATGTGTTGAGGTCAAGGTAACTTGCACTCAAATTCCCTTCCCACAACTAAAACCTTCAGACTAGATGGACAGTGTTCTAATTACAACCATATATGGTCTATTCTGTTCCTAATTTGGGAATGCTTTGTCTTGTCTTTTATGAGCCTTGCTTACATTAATTTCCATTAAAACCACACAAATGCACATCCTTGAATGTAGTACTACCTTTCCACATAGCTTGCCTTTACCTTGATTGATTACTAATAAAAGTCAGAGGCTTGAACTGGCCAGCATCTTTGTTGGTTGCACTGGCATTGGTCATCCTGGTGCCCCACTTTTTGTCTCTCTTAGTTCTGTCTTTTGGGTTTTTTCCTCAGGCCTGCATTGTACACTGAGTAGGAGACTAGAGCCTACTGCAGAGGTTTCCAGTAATGTTGCAGAGGTCCCCAGTACAACCAAAGGTTTATAAATAGAGCTCTGAGAGAGAAGTTTGGTTTATTTTATTTTGGTTTGCAAATAAAACCAGTTAACCTTTTTGATGGATTATCCTGATGCTCTCGTTTTAAATTCTTTATTCCTTATCTTCAGCTTATAAGATCTTAGAGAGTCTCTGCTTTCCTACCTGAAGAATTAAGACCAGTAACTATTACTAGGGGTTGAAAAGTAATAAAGTAAAAAGCAAGAGAAGTGTGAAACTGAGAGAATCCTGCCACCTGTGTAATCTCTTATTTCTGAATGAGAGTGATTAATTGGATGGTCAGAAGCTGGTCATTAGATGTATAAAAGTTCACCCATTTTAGGGTAACACCCACAGTAACTCTAGCACTTCCAAAAGAGGAAGGAGTAGCACACATGTATGCCACAATGTTTAACAGAACCTTGCCAGACAGTGCAAAAGCCGTATTGTCCCCAAATTGAAAGCTCAAGCATTAGCAACAGTAAGATATGAAAATTTTGTGATAATCATGACGTCAGTGTTTCAGCAGGAAATAGAATTCCACTCAAAAAGATTTAACAAAAAAGAATTGATGACAAATAGTAGAATTAGGGGAACCATTTAATGATGTGGAGGCACTCAGAAACTAGCAATAAGTCATCACCATCCCTATGGCTGGAGGGACCATACAAGAAAACATTAATGTGGCTATTATGACTTATGTCTAGATGTTCCCCAAAAGCTTCATGCACTCATAGGTGGGGCTTTGGGGAGGTAGCTGAGTAATGGATGCGTGACACTGGATCATGGATGCATGACACTGGATCATGGGTGTGTGATACTGGATTTGTTAATGATGGGTTTATACTGGGTGTGATGTTGGGAAGAGAAGCCTGGTAGGAAAAAGTGGATCACTGCGGATGTGGCCTAAAATGGTATATATCCTTCCTTCCTTGATCTTGGCTCTGTTTCCTGCCAGCCATGCCATGAGATGTTTCTCCTCTGCCATGTCGCCCTCCCTTGAAGTCAGCTGACTGTGGACTGAAACCTCTACAAACTGTGAGCCAAAATAAACCTCCTTGGGAGTCATGTAGTCTCTTCCCAAGTGTCAGGCACTGTGTACTGAGTACTGAGTACTGAGACAATAGCCTCATGAGAGCTGAAGCATGAAGAAAAAGAAAATTCTCCACAGGAAACTCTGCTATAGAAGAATTCACCATTATCCAAACACTGAGACAAGGAGCAGACAGGGATGTAAATAATTCAAACTTTCTCCTGAAAGCCTCCAACTTTCCCATCTCCTGTGAGTGTCTTTTATTAACTGAGTCAAACTGTAAGTCATGGGACAATGAAGCCACTAACATAGGTTAAACAGAGCAGCCTTCAGTATGTAAAAAGCAGAGAAGGGACAAAACAAAATGTGGGGAAAATGGATTAACCTAGAAATTAAACATCGAATGGAGAATAAACCAGCAGAATCATAGAAAATGGAATGGGGTTGTGGGAGGAGAGTAGTTGTCATGGGTCACAGTCACAAGAATGAGAGCATAACCAACTCTTTAAAACATTTAAAATTAGATTCAAATACTCACAGAGATTTTTTTAAAAAGAAAACAGTCTCATTCACTCCATTTTATATATTTTGGAAAGTCTAGAGAAAAAAAATGATGGATGGAGCTTGAAAGTGGTTATGGAGCACTGCTTAAAAGGGGAAAGTTTCTAATTAAAGGGCTAGCACCACCAAGCTGTGAACATTTCAGCATCAAAATAATTATTATACTTTTACGATTAATTTCAACAAGCTGTACCTCTGAAAGCTCATTAGCTCATGAATTTAAACATATTGTAATGTAGGTGAAAAAGTAAAAGAATGATGAATATAATAAGGTGTTAAATTTGATTTCTTTTTAAGTACTAGAGATTACAAATACATATAAGCGTTTTGTTTCTTCTATTCAGTGCATGTCTATAAAGTTTTAATATGAGCTATTTCTCTTGGTCAGTAGAAAAAATGTTAATACTATGGTGTATGCCAGTAATCCCAGGTTTTAAGAGGCTAAGCCAGGAAGAGCATAAGTTTAAGCCCACCCTGGGCCACTTAACAAGAAACTGTCTTAAAATAAAAAGTAAAAAGGGCTGGGGATGTAGCTCAGTGGTTGAGCACTTGCCTACCACGGCTGAGCCCATAAGTATGATTCCCAGTATGAAAAGGAAGGAAGGAGGGAGGGGAGGGGGAAAAGCAAGAAAGGAAAAGAGAGGAAAGAGTGAGTCATACTGAATGGGGAAAAATTGAAATAATTTATTTGACAAAGTACTTGCATCCAAAATATATTTTAAGCTAAAAATTTCATCTCAGTGAAGTAGAGAATAGTGGTTACCTGAGCCAAGACAGAATGTGAGGAAGAGAAAAAAGGAGAGAATACAAGGGTGCAGTTGGATAAGAGAAACAACTTCTAATATTCTATAGTGCAGTAAGGTATTTGTCAACAATTAATTGTATATTTCAAAAAAACTAATAGGATTCTGAATGTACCCAACACAATGAGATCATATATATCTGAAGTGATAAATATGCCATTTACTCTGCTCTGATTATTACATGTTGTATGCATGTTCTGAAAGGTCACACTAACCTCATAAATACATACAATTACTATGTGTCAACCCATAGGCTGGAGAAATATTAGTCAGTAGAATCAGACAAAAAATGGCAGGAATAATAGAATTAGCAGAATTACAAAGATGCTTCTTTGTATGCCTAAAGATGTAAAGAAAAATATGAACATAATCAGGACAAAATAGGTGCTATAAAAAATGGAACTTTTAGAGGTATAAAATAAAATAACAAAAAGAAAGATTAAACCACATAACATTAATAACAATTTAGATGCTGGAGAAGAGATTAGTGAGCTTAAAAATGTAGAAATTGAATTTCAACATAATTAAAGCTTTTGTTTTTCAAAATAAGAAAAGATGCATGGAACACTAAGAGAAAATATTCTCCACATATATATTCTCCACATGTATCTGACAAAGCATTTGCATTCAAAATACATTTTAAAACTCTTAAAACTCTATAAAAAAATATCAACCCAGTTCTTTCAGTAGTTAAAAGAACAACAGACTTTGACGTTCACCAACAAAATTATGTAAATAGGGAACGAGCATATTAAGAAGGGCTCAGTATCATTAGTTTTCAGGAACATTCACAATAAAGTTATAGTGATCAACTAGGACCCAAGTAGAATGGTTGAAATTTAAAAAGAAAAACTAATAATACCAAGGTTATTGAGAATGTAGACCTACTAGATCCTCTTACATTTTGCATGTAAGTTAAACATATACTTCCTATAGAATCTAGCAATTCTAGTTCCTAAATACAAGAAATATGAATACATATACCCAGAAAGAGCTCATAAACAAACATGCATAACAGCTTTATTTGTTATCACCAAAATCTGCAAAAATGCCAGACGTCTGGTGTATAGATGAATGAATTGTGGTGTATTATCACTGCTCAAATCAGTGATCACAAGTAATGAACTACTGATATGCTCAATTTAAATGACTCTAAAATAATTTAGGCTGAGAAAAAGAATACAGACAGAAAACAATACATGATATATGTGGTGCTGTTTATTCAAAAAACATTTTTAAAGTCTAAAATTCAGGTCAGGGTTGCCTGAGGTCAGGGCCAGTGTCATAGTGGGGACTTCCACATCCTGACTACAATAAAATTGGTACCAGAAGTAGGGTCACTGCTGTGATACTTCCTGGCCATATGGTTTAAGAGCCTTTGGAATCAATTTGGAAAGGTTTTGAGAGAGGGGCCAAAGAGGCAGCCCTGGAATGCTTTCAATTATGTGGGAGACTCTGTTCAGAACCCAGAAAATCAAAGTACTGATGGAAATTCTGCCAGTTAGAATGAGATTCCGGAGGCTTCTGTCAAGAAGGACTGCCTTGGCTGCTGGATCCCAGGTGATGTCTTCTGTGCTTTAGCAGAAAGTTGGTCTGCATTTTGTTTATGTTTGAGATATTGCCTGGATGGCAGAAAAATTTCAATGCAGTCTAGTGTTGGGACAGTGGCAAAGTTCCTGTTGAGGGCTTTTGGCCAGATATATGTTAGGAATGAGAACGGAGAGCCAGCAGGGTTATTTGAAGCATTTTGGAAGTGTTTGGCCAGAGGGGAGACCTCAGTGAAGCTGCGGATTGCAAGGATGAACCTGAGGAGAATATGGTCATTGAGAAGGAACGGGACAATGGAAAATGACCTGAGGCCTTTTACCAGAAGGGAAGAGTGTACTTGGAGTACAGGAGATGCCTTGAGGCATTTCCTAGTGTTGCTGTGCCCTGTGGTTAAAATTAATGGGAAGCAAGGATTTTGATTGTTATAGCTCTCTCCTCATATGATCTCAATGTAGTAATGTGATATTGTTGGATATAATATTGATTTTTTAATATTGCTAAATAATGTACATAAGTGGAAACCGAGGAGTTTTAAAATGTGAAGCTATATTTTAATGCAAATACACTATATTGGTATATTGCACTTTGTGAACAAATTATTAATTTTTAAGAGTGTAGATTGTTAAATAAATAAATAAAGATTTTAAAATAAGTGAGAGAGACAGAAGGGAATTGTTGTAAAGCATGTATATTTGTAGTTTTTAGACACTTGTTTATAATCAGGTTATTTAGTCAAGGCATTATGGGGTTTTTTGTTGTTGTTGTTGTTGTTGTTTTATTAAATTCTTTCATTGGTACATTGTAGGTATACAACACACTTACATTTCTCATTGGGAATTGTACCTTTACATAATGCATCTTGGTTCTTATTTTTTCCCTATTCCCAGCCGTCCCTTCACCCACTCCACCATTACCTATTTACAAAGACTTGATTTCCATTTTTTCCATTTCTCAGCATTTTTCCTTTCTCTTCTTTCCTTTCCCCTGCCCCTCCCACTACCCCTAC
>NW_004624735.1:29582671-29596513 GCF_000247695.1 Heterocephalus glaber
AGGCTATCTTTCCTCCAGTGAGGGTGTTTAGCTCCTTTATCGAAGATGAGATGGCTGAGTGTGTCTGGCGTTGTTTCTGCATCTTCTAATCTGTTTCTCTGGTCCTCAGGTCTGTTTCTTTGCCAGTACCATGCTGTTTTTATCAAGGCATTATGGTTTTAACTTTGAATTTTGAGAACCCTTTGAATATTTGTTTCTGGTGTGGGTATGAGTGCAACTAAGAATAGTATATATGTAATTGTTATATTAATGTAAATCTGAATAGATCAAGACATGTTAACTCTACAAATCTGCCACTGGAGACTATGGTTTAAAGAAATGTGTCTGGTTATCAAGTTGACCAGGGTGGATCGTGGTGGATTGATTAATGGTCACCTTGAGTGGGAACACCCAGCTGGGCACAGAAGACCCACCTGAGGCATGGTCTCGGAGAGGTACAGGAGAATAGGAGGGAGGACTTCATTGCTGATTTTCCTGGAGATGCTTGTTGCGCCTGGCTTTCCTGATACGAACTCAGCTGTCCCATTGGAGGAGCCCGGGTTCTTGCTACAGGAATGGCTGCTGTTCACTTCCAGGGAGCTCTGGACTTCACTTCCATTTTGAGCATCACTTTCTGGCTCCAGTGCAGAGCCCTCAACCTTCTGGCACAGATCCTTCAGCCTTTTGGCACAGATGCAGACTTGCGCAGACCTTGCACGGGCTCCAAGCCCTTGAGTGGAACCTTTGGGTCTCCATCACACAGACAGATCTTTGTGTTATTCTACAGTTGACTTTGTGTGCAAATATTGCATGACAATCTTGTAAATTATGTGTCCTGCATTAAATCTACTCTCTTGAAAACCACTGACTAATACAGGGCACAAAGAAACTTTGGGTGATAATAAAAATATTCTATAAATTGATTTGGTGTTGATTACTTGGTATATGCATTTGTGAAAAGTAATCTAACCATATACAATTTAAATGTACAAATTTTATATATATGTAATTTCTTACATTTGAAAAGTAGAAAAAAATACAACATAAAGAAAAGAAAAACATGTACATTTTATGGGGGAGATGTCAAATTGCAAATATGGAAATTGTGACCCTAAAATGCCTTATTAGCATAAGTTTATCTCTATTGGTAATGCATATATTCAAACAGCCTTGGGGGAGGCAGAAGTTTTATGCTCTGATGATCAAGTGATTTCAAGCACAGATGCTGAAATATTAACATCAAAGATGTTCTCTATCTTTCAAATCTGATAGGATTACGACCTTTCCCATGTAGGTGTCAGAATGGAATTGTAGAAGGTCTAGCGTGCCAGGGCTCAACCTTTGGGCTTGCCTGGGCTGCACTGAGTGGGGAGGAATTGTTTTTGTCATATATAAAATATATAATATAGTTAATGCATTTAAGTAATAAAACTTTGTTTTTATATTTTCACTTATGAAATAACACAAGCCCAAGTTTAATAATAAAGTAGGAAAGCATGCATATCTGTTTAGTAACAGTAAATGCCTGTCCTCACAGGCACACATACGCAGGTAGGTTGAAACACAATCATCAGAGTCACTGCGCGTTACTGGCCAAGCCACACGAGTGCAGGTAACATCTGACACATGTGGGTTTGCATTTCTCTGTGTGTGCTGAGTGCAAGAGGCAGAGCTATCACTGCCCTTCACCCTCCCCACAGAGCCTTCCGTTGTCACTTACCCAGTCCGCTCTCAAGCACTGTGCAATCAAGCCATGAAAAATATTGCTAAAAGCCACAAAAAATGTTAAAAGTGTGCAATCTTGTGGGGTGAGATGACATGCTATCCAGGACTGCATGCTGCCCCCAGTCTGAAAGTTGGACACACCTGGTCTAAACAGCTCCCAGTGAAGCTGGGAAGTGAAGAAATAATCTTGGGAAATATAATACCAACTATAGAACCAATAAGACAATGAGCTGAAACCACACCAATGACATCTTAGAGTAGGTTTGAATGCAGGTATAATATATGTATTGTAATAACTCTATTTGTCTTTGCTTACTGCTTAATACATGTACAGTATTTGGAAGAATAAGTTATACTAAATTTAAAGTTGCAATTAACTGTTTGAGAGAATTTAATAAAATTTTAAACCAATAATTTTAATACTCATGAAAATCATTTTCAAAGTTTTGATTTGTAGATATATGAATTTAATAAATTTCTTATTAAATATATTACAGGTGTTAGTATTTACATCCAAATGTAAAAAGCACCTCAGATATTAGAGTATTTATGAATGTAAAAAGTAAAGCCCATAGAAGTTAGGTAACTTGCTGAGGGTGTCGTGGCTTTCAGACTCTTCTCTGGATTTTACATTACATCTGTTCTATTAGTGAGGGAGAAAAGACGACAGAAGTGGCTGAGCAATGGGTGCCACTGGTAATGGAACCAGAATGGTGTGGGCTGGTGTGGCACAGGAGAGAAACACCGCTGACCGGAAGTCAGGAGAGCTGGGCTCATGCCACAGCTGGCCACTCACCAGCTCTGTGGAGCAGAATAAGTTGCTTCACTTAGCCAGAGCCTCTGCCTGGTGGTTGAATTTTTCAAAACCATCCCCTGAAAACCTGAACATTGAAAGAGGCATGAGAAGGGGAACTCAGAAGGGGCCAGGGGGAAGGAAAGAAGCAACAAGAAAAAAAGAGAACAGGAGGAAAAAATGAAAACAAAGCTTTTATAACAAGGAGGGGAAGAGGAGTCAAAGGGCAGGGAGGGGACTGGGAAGAAAAGAAGCAAGATGTATCATGTGCAGGTACAAATTCCCCATGATGAATGTGATCATTATGTACATCTAGAAAGTTTTGCTGAAAGAAGGAAAGAGGCATTAGAGCCAGTGGTGTGGCTGTCCCCACACATACACAGCAGTAAGGAAGGAAAATTTGAAATTTTCAAGAAGCAACAGGAAAATATAGGTAGATGAGAATCAAAACAAACATATGTAAAGAAATGCAAGTCAAAATCAAATGTAAATGCAAACTTCTGTAATAGATTTATCTCCAAACTTCTTGGCAACCAACATAAAAAGGAAAACGATCAGATAATAAGAAACAGTGGTTAAGAAAGCAGGCTTTGGAGTCAGACTTCCTGGGTTCATATCCCAAATCTACCATCTACCGTCCACAAGACCCTGAGAAGATTTTCTTATCTGAAAAATAAAATAATAGAACACATTTTCCAGGGTCATTGAAAACATTTACATAGATCAATGCGTGCTTGGTACAGTTAATTCATATACAACACAGTGGAAGTTGTCCAGAGTTGCTTTATTATATTTTCTATTTTACATAGAATTTAAGCATAACATTTGGTCAGAAATGGGAACTCCAAATGACTCCTGTTTTCACAACACACTAATCATATTTTATAACTACTGTGATATTTGTTTATGTTCATCAGTGACTTGTAATTGCCTAAAAGCATGGAGAAATGAGTGGCCAGGTGTCCTTTAAAGGTAAGTATTCTGAGAACCCAGCACAGGGCCCAGACCACAGTAAACGCTCCATGAAAGTTCACTGAATGACAGGGCACTGCACTAAGAACTGTAACATTAATAAAATTAACAAAAGTTACCACGTGATTATTACATCTTCCAAAGCAATTTTAGCATGCGTTCTTAAAGAGAATGTATCTGACCCAGAAAAGAGTTGTTGAGGATATAATCAAAACAATTCTCAACCAGGCCTGGTGCTACACTCCCGTAATTCTAGCATTCCAGGAGGCTGATGCCGGAGGATTGTAAATTTGACCCCGGCCTAGGAAACTTAACAACTTGGTGAGACCCTGTCTCAAAATCAAGAATGAAATTTAAAAGGGCTAGGAATGTAGCTCGGTGCAAAAGCTCTAGGTTCAATCTCCAGTACTTAAAAAAGAAAAATGAACCTGCAGATACCGAACTCTACTGAGATGGACAAGTCCCTTGCATCTGAGGTTCTAATACCCCACGTATTCGGTTCCAGTAGTTGTCAGTCAACAAGCATTTATGGGGTACCTACAACATCCCACATGCTTCACTAAGTGCTAGGGCTGCAAGAATGAGGACAGTGTAAGGTCTCAGGGATACAACATCTCAATGTCAACAATACTGTGTTTCATAACTTCAAGGAGAATAATAAAAGAGAAGAGATGACTAATAAATGTGTAACACAGAACATATTTAGGCGTGGTAAGAGCACTGCAGACTGAAAGTGCTACAGAACTCAGAGGAGAGATTATAGACCAAATCCCTTCCAACCAAATGCTATGCACAGAGCACACAGGTGGAAAGCCCATTCCACACAAGTGGAACTGTCATGCCTGTGTTTTGTGTTTCCCATTTCAAAGCCATCGTGAACCAGGTCAGCAAAAGCAAAGTTCTGTAATAGACTCTAATGAAAGTCTCAGACAATGGAAATCCCTCTTGGTGCTTGACACTCGTCTCACGGAACACTTGCCAAGTGTCAACTCTGACAGAACACAAGAGCCAATGTTTAAACATTCCTTCTCCTCAAGCTTTCTTTCCAAAATGCACCCAATTCATCTTGTGTGAGGTGAAAGACGTGGTCGGGTTTCTGAAAGATGAAATCATTCAAGCAGAAGCCAGCCACCACAAGCAAAATATCGCAGTATTAATATTTGATTCAAGGAAATGTGGGGCTGGTTACCAATAATTCAGTCATCATTTCATATCAGAGACATGCAATGTGCCGATGGTTTTTTAGTTTACACACTAAAGTGACCAAGATGTAGCACGCTATTGCCACTGTCACATTTCTTATGTCACACTATGACAGTGTGGCTTATGAGGACTGAAGCTGATATAACTATTTCTCACCCAGATCCGTAAAACAATTGGGAAAAGCTAGACTAGTCCTACTGAGAGGAGTTGTAAAAAGAAATATAGAATAGAGGTCTATGATAGTTTGGATTTTTCTAAAAGAATCAGTCCCTGAGATGGGATTCAAAAGAAGAAGAAGAAGTGATCGGGGCATGGATGAGACAAGGAGAGAAGTCAGCCCATTAAGGTGTGCTGTCAAACTAACCAAGCCTCTGGGTATCCAGATTTTCACTGGGTGGTGTCCTTCTGAGGGTCCATGTGAATCTGACTTCAGTTATCTCACCCACAGCATGAGGAGGCTGGGATGTTTATACCGTAGCTCCCAAAGGCATGTGTGAAATGCTGCTCCAGAGAGAAGTAAGTCCCTGGCGTGTTCGCCCAGTGTACGGGAAGGAAAAGCATGCCTTGGAGAAATGCTCGAACACAGGCATGAAGGGATGGCAGCTGGAAACAAGAGACACAGCAATGCAGTGGCAGCATCACCCACCATGTGACAACAGCTGGGACCAACATCCACTGAGTACCCACAACGTGCTGTGCGCATCACACGTGTTAGGGCATCTGCTCCCCACAGAAGTCACATGACCCATCTTGAAAGTGAGTGAACTAGATGTCAAAAGAATACAGGACTTCCCCAAGTGGGCCTAGCTCCAGAAGGAAGTGAGGATTTACACCCACTTCTCTGTCCTCAAGGTGAGCACCTCGAAAAATAAGAGTGTTAGCATCCTTCTGTGTAGCAATGCCGGGCCATTTAGACATAATCTGCAAAATCGAACTCGACCTGCTACTTTCCAAACATCCCCAGTTTTAGCCAGTTGTTTTTTTCCACACCAAGAATGCATTCTTTCTTTTACATCCATTTTCTAAGTTGAAGTATTGGTGATCTAAAACCAGCCTAGAAAGAAGATTAGGACTTAGGCAAGCAGATCTAGGCACAAGAAGACTATTCCACAAAAGGAGGACAGTGGCGTGTTCTAGTGTTCTACCAAGCTGCTCAAGTAAATCTCAAGCATGCCAGAGTCTGAGAACTGCATCTTCAAACAAAATCCAGTAAGGGAGAATGGAAGCGAGATTCACATTCCTTTGGCTATAGCTGAGCAGTATGACAAGTGGACATGAGATGGCCTTTGAGTGCCAGGCAACTGACTCTGGCACCCTCCTGAGGACAATAAGCCACACTGGTTGATTCTGAGGAGAGGCCCCTACACAAAGCGCTATTTCAGGAAGATTACTCTGGCAGCCATGAGCCAGAGGGATTAGAAAACAGAAGATTGGAACCAGAAACACAGTATCAAAACATAAGAAATATTGAGCAGCTTCCTTTGGGTCCCCTGGGTTTCCATTTCTCCTGATTCATTGTTTTCCATTTTGTACCCTAAATTAAGAACAAACTGATCTAGCTTGGCTCAAGTCGATCTGAGTTTCAAGCGGTTGCTATTGGCAAAGACATTCAGAAAATCACCTCTGCTGGTTTTGTGAAGTACAAATTTCTAGCCAGCCTCATTTCTTTTATTTTTCACCCATCACTTTGGTTCATAAGAGATTTTTAAGAAGTCATGTTCTCCTTACTATGAGAAAGTAGGGCTTTTTTCCTCTCTATAGTAATAAGCTTTTAAATCAAAGCTAAAAAGCTAAAAAGCATCTGGAGATCCAAGATGGTAAATGTGGAAATGTATTATCTTATCTTGCTAGGTGGGCCACGAGATCTGCTTAGATGCTTAACGCACACAATGTGAACACTCCCTGTTTCTGTCTCTGTAGATGCTCTGCCATCTACATTTAAACTTGTCCAAGTAAGTTTAATTCTCAGTCTTACGAGCCATAAAGAAGATGCAGAAAAGATCAAGATGGTGTTGTTATTCTGGGCCTTCACTAACTTTTAATGAAATTCTAATTTAAATTCATATGCCACCTGGATGCCAATCATTAAGTCAATGGCCACTAGCCAAGATTACCTTTCATGACTGATAGAAGTCTAGCTAACTTTTTGCTAGCTGCTGCTGAGAAGAACCATCTATTGTTTGGCTGTGGACATTGTGAATGGCAGTTTAGCAGGTTAGCCAAAACAATTAAAAGATCTTAAATTGAGACCAGAGAAGTTTTGTGGGTCGGGGAAATTAGAACAAACTTGCTGGGAATTTTCAGGACACATCCAACATATCTTTTCCTCAGCTAGTTCTAAATAAATTTGAAAATAAGATAATGAGTAGCAGGTGGAGGATTGAACTATCATCTTCCCAACCTTAACACACACGTTAGCTCATCACCAAGGTACTTGGTTCTAAGTTCTCTTTCATGTCCACAGAACAGAAACCAAACGTGTGCTGAAGGAGGAGAAGGCTGACCAAGACCCCTCCCGTCTGCTAAGCCGGAGCCCTACGTCAATGGTACTCCTCTTGAAACCAATGCATTTTTAGTTAAAAGTAATAAACTTTTTTATCTGATTGAAATTATTTCCACTTTTGGCAAAAATATAAGATAAAAATGTGTGTTCACCTGGCCTAGAAGGGTGAAAAATAAATTAGATGCTGTGCCAATGTCAAACCCCTCAGTAGGAGACAGAAGGGGGAGGAGGCATAGCAGGAGCCTCTGCCCAGTGGCCCCTCTGCAGGACAGCAGCGGCTCCAGCCGGCCTCTGAGAGACACAGAAAGCCTCCAGCTGGGCCGCCAGCACAGGCTACAAACACACTTCAAGCTTGTGTTTCACTGTCATTTCAATCATTCGGCTTCAGTAGTAGCTTTACTGAAATAAGCAACCTCAGAAGATTTAAAACACAACAGTGTTTTATCTATTTATTTTAAGATCAGACTCTTTTCCAGTCCATGGCAACATCCAACAGATGCACTGCGAGGATGGATTCCTCACTAGTCTTGTCTTCACAGTGCTCCAAATGTGTGGCTAATTATAAAACCACCTGCAGTGGCACAGATGGAAACATCTCGGCTCCAGCTGGAGCACACACCAAGCTCAGAGGGGCCTGGCAAGAGCAGCTATGGGCTTTGACGGCCAAGGACTGCATGGCTTGGCCTGTTTTCCCTTTCGGGGCCCAAACTATAGCTTGGGGAACAGAGGTTACCCATGCCTTAAAATATTTCTCCAAGAGCCTAGGCTGCCTAGGATAACTTTCAGATCTTTCAATTCTGCTCATTTCTGCTTCAATTCTGTCTCAGTTTACCTTTTTTGTGAATTCTTGGATCTGGCCAATAAAAGTGGCTTTGTCTTATTTATTTATTTTATTTTATTTACTGAGCTCTGAAAATATAAAAAGATAATTATTAAAAGCACTGAAACAGAACAGCTAACTGCCAATACTGTGACAATACTGTGCAATACAGATGTGCATGAAGCCAATACATGTTTGCAAAAGAAAGAGCTTGACTGCACTGTCAACCAGCAAGAAAATCAGGAACAGTAAGCTCATACTTGCCTCTAAGTCTGGCAGGCATCGGGAGAACTTACAGAGAAGGAGAGGAGAGAAGGTACTTCTCTCCGCTGGAATGGTGAGGGGGAGTCTTTTGGGGTTCTGCACAGACAGACAGAGGGTCAGGTCAGCATGCCTCTTCATGGGTCACATGCTTCTTTTGGAGTTACGTTCTGTATGGGGAATTCTCAGCAGTGTCAAAAGACGTTGACCAGAGAACAGACTGCTTCTGCACGTGTCTGTTCTTGAAAAGCCAGTTTCGATGGTCCCTGAGTGCATTCTGGAGGTTCTCCCTGAAGAACGACTTCAGCACTTTGCTCTCTAAGGAATTTCTGTCCAGTGGCCTTCACGGAGTTCAGCGGGTGCATCACGTGTTAGCAATAAAGGTAATGATGGCTAAGAGTTCTGCGGGCTTTTGGAAGAGGAGGAAATGGACTCAGGTCCTGCTGCTTGGGAAGACCTGGAGTGAAATCCAGATGCTGTGTCTACTTCTGGGTTTCTCTGCCACACTCCAGTATGCTCTGCTCAGAGGCTTGCTCCAGGTGCCTGGGGAAATTCATATTCCATTTCTATCCATAACTGTGTCCCAGATTATTTGATGATGTTGTGACAGCGAGGACTGCTCCTATGGAGAAGTGTCATTTGATGTAAACTTCTGAAAATCTAGATGCCATCCCAGACTGCTTGTTCTTGCTTTCTAAGGGGAGTCTTCTCAACGCTCTGAGAATACATCCACAAAGCACAAGGGTACTAATCTCCCTCAGGTGTGCCCGTGAAAAGCAACAGATGTACTACCTTTGTAGAGTCCTAAGGGCTACTTGTTTCTCTTGAGAGATTGAAAATCAGCTTGTGGCTGATTGTTTCCCTCTGAAATGGCCATTCCAACACATAGCACAACACTTTTTAAAGACCATGAGGTGTTTTTCAAAACATGATGAAGTTAGGCATTTGCTCCTACCACCCCAGTGAAGCAAAGTGTGGGAGTCATCTGTACTAAGCACCCTTTGTAGCCAATTGTTGAAGACATTTATGATTTATTTAGAGAACACTTAAAGCTCACCAATTATATTCTTTTGGAGTTTACCTATTAGTCTTTATCACACTCCTAGGGTGAAATGAGGCATCACTCATGCTAACTTTATTACTCTACGATTATAATTCCTATTGACAAGATGAGAATAATAAGGTGAGAAAAGCTGCTTGATTTATTCAAGGCTGAAAAATAAGTTAGAACCACAATGGAGATTTCATGACAGAATTATCCTGTTGTTTTAAGTCAAGCTGATAGATGTGTGCTAAATGGCTACTACAGGTCAAGCAATATGTGAGACATTGAGGAATATAGTAAAGGATAAAATGGGCCCCTCTCTTCAACACAAGTTCTCACTTGGGAGAAGAACCTTAACACAAACAGCTGGAGAACTGCATAAGATAGGAGGATTTTCAAGTATGAAGCACTCTGAATGTCACAAAAGCAGTATCCCTTCTCCCTGCTGCTGCTGCCGCCGCCTCGGTGTACAAACTAGCAGTGCATTGGTCCCATCCTCTGCAGCCTCCACTAGGACATAGAAATCCCTTCCTCCTCCAACCCTGGCTTCCATCCTTTCTCCTAGCGCTTGTCACCCAGCAGAATACTCTTTCTGAAAGGCATTCTAATCATGTCATTTCTTTAATTAAAAAAGAAAGCCTCCTGGGTATCCAGCTATGGTAGTATAAAAAGTACAAATATTCTTCAATACATATATACAGTAGAGAGGATCGGTAGATAGATAGCTATAAACACAAAATTTTAAAACTATTGCAACTAGAAATCAAGCAAAGGCAAGTAGCGGATTGAAAGGCATGTATTGATGAAAACTGCTAGAGCTTTATTAGGCACACCAGGAATCTGTGCTCATCACCTGGGAGGGCTCCCATCCCTTCTCAGCTTGACAAGGGTGATAGTTTTCCTAGAATGGGAAAACATCTTAAAAATCAGCACACATTCTGCCAGCAAGGGCAGGTAATTTGGAGCAGAAGGCAAAAATCTAACCAGCTGCTACCATGAATGGAAGAATCCAACAGCTCTGCTAGACTGAGGATGCAGACCTGACTAGAGGGGACAACAAGGCAGCTGGAAATTCACCCGAGAGAGGAGAGAAGTCAGAGTCACAGAACATAAGCTCTCAGCACACCCTCGACTGATGAGAACCCTGCTAACGTCCGAGTGCACAGACCTCAGGACTACCTCAGTTTGAATGTACACCCCACGCCTAAAGTACACCTAGCAGAGGTTGCAGGCCTCACAGGCTGTAGCTATTTGAACAAAATCACTTCCTAAATCACTGGTCTACCACTAACAGTACAGGAAAAGGGTAGCCCTGAGAGGACAGGTAAATATAAATATAAAAACAAAAATAAAACATTGAGAAGAGACATAAGGCTGTAAACTACGAGGAAAACAAATTCCCCAGTTTAAGTTCAGATAAGTTATCAAAAAATCAGGTTTTAGAACTGCTACAGTATATTTTTTAAGTGCCCATTATACTTTTAAAAATCACACAACATGCCAAGAAATAGGAAATCAAGCCATCCTCAAGAAAAGGGAGTAAGTAAATCTGTCTCTGAGGGGGCATAGATGTTGGTCTCAGCAGACTACAAAGTAGCAATATACATATACATATATATATTCAAATAATTACATGAAATTCTCTTTTAAAAAACAAAGAAAAATATGATGACAATGACTGAAAATAAACTCAACAGTGAAATACAAACTACTTTTGAAAGGTCAAAGTAGAAAGTCGAGAGTAGAAAATTTCACCATATGGGCTCAACAGCCTATTTAAAATAGCAGAAGAAATAATCAGTGGATTTGAAGATAAATCAATAGAAATTATCCAACCAGAAAAGAACAAAAAGACTGAAGAGAAACATAACCTCAAAAACCACAAGACCACCTCACAGGGAGGCCTCACTGCAACCATCTGCATGGAATGGGAGCCATGGAAGGAGAGGAGAGATAAACAGGTAAAATATTTGAAAAAGTAATGGTCAGAACTTCCCAAATTTCATGAATATTTATTAAGCTGTGATTCTAAGAAGCTCAACAAATCCCAAATATAATAAAGATTCACACCAAAACATATCAGAATCAAACTGCTGAGAGCTGAAGACAAAGAGAAAAGCTTGAAGGCTAACCCTACATGTATGAGTTTCCTATTGCTCTAATGGCAAATGCCCACAAAGTGGGAGCTTAGAACAACAGAGAAGTCCACACTCCTGAAACTCGAAGTCACCATGGAAGCTTGAGGCTTAAAGTCAGTATTGGCTCAGGGGGAGTTTATGTTTCTTGGCTTCTTGGGATATGGTGGCTACTGCCATTCCTTAGCTTGTGGCCAGATCACACCCATCATCTAGACAACAGCTTCTGTGGGAAATGGTAGAATTCAGCTATCTAGTTGTAAGAATAGATCACAAGAAGTTTGTTAACTAAGAGAATTAAGTCGTTTCTGGGAAATTCCACAAGTCTGTTTGTTAAAAGAATGCCAGAAAACTTTGAGACCTTGTAAAAGTCTCACAGGAGAAAAACAGGTTTTCCTAGTTTTCTTATTTACCATTTTCTGGGATCAGAGAACTGCGATCCAATGACTCTAGGGTGGTAAGAGAGATACGACTCACTATGCACATCTTTGATGTTTATGGTGGGCCTGTGGGCTTGATTTTTGGCTAAAAATCATCCTGCTCTCTTGATACTATCTGATAAGAAGAGGGCTGCGGCGTGCTCTTTGATGTACAGGATTGGTGAATGGAAACAGGGGACTTGTGAATTCTCCTGTAGCTTTTGTGAGTCACTTAAAGTCACTGGTTATCATCAGAGGTGAAAATCAGAAAGACAATAGCCAGAATAACTAAGCTGCTTTCCTACATGTATAAAAGCCTTGCTTCTTTCCTTTGTGATTGTCAAACAGTGCCAGAGGAATTAAACTGCTGTTCGTCCCCCAGGCTGTCTCCTTTTCTTTCTTTAAAAGTCAGTGCTTTCCGGGGTCTCTGGTTTCCCTCAAGAGAAACCAACAAGCTTCAGGTTTCCCTGTTCCACTGTCATGTTCTCCCTCCCCCTCCCCCTCTCCCTCCCCCCATTGGTTTCTTATGAGCTTCTTATGAGGATCATTGTGATTGTATTGAGAGCCCCCAGAAAACATAGATAATCTCTGTTTTTTGACCTTCAAATGAATCACATCTGCAAAGACCCTTTTTAATCATACACAGCAACATTCACAGGTTCCAAGGATAGGATATCAAGAGCTTTCAGAGAACCAATTTTCACTACACACTTTCAGAAACTTACTACAGAGGTACAGTAAACCAGGCAGTGTGTTACTGACATTAAAATACACCTAGAAGCCAGGGGACAGCACAGGGTCTAGAAATTAAGCCTTCACTCATGGTCAGTTTGTCTTCAACAATTTGCAAGGAAAATTCAATGGTGAAGTATGTATCGACTTTTGATGAAATGTTGTTTGCGATAATTGAATACCCATAAAATATCAAAGAATTTAGGAATCTTAGACTCTTAGCTAATGTCATAAGCAAAAAACACAAAAAGAAAACTCAACCCCTCAAAAATGAATAATTTTGGGCCAGGGATTAGCTCAGTGGTACCTTGCCTTCCTAGCAAGTGCAAGGTCCCGGTTCAATTCCTGGTACCCAAAACAAAAAAATTAACAATTTTTGAAAATGGGTAATAAACCCAAAATGGGTAATATAAATGCTAAAATTATAAATCTGCCTGGGCTGAGTTTTGCTGAGAACTCTTTGTAAGGAAATCGGTCCATTTTATTTTTTTAAACAAAGAATTTTTCTTTAAGAAAACAGAATACGGGAACAAATTGCTGAGAAGAAAAGTCATAGAAAGCATGAACCTTAATGCAGTTCCAGCACCCTGGAGGAGGTGAGTTCCATGCACAGAGGAGGAGGGAGAACCCTGGATATACATAAGGTTAAAAAGGAGGTGAGAGGAGCCAAAAACAAGAGGAGAAAAGAGAGAAGAGCCAAAGCAAGGCAGTTTTTGAAGGTTTACCACACCTGCAGAACTTACTCAATGCAGCTTTAAACTGGGAAAAAGAATTCACATTCATTTCATCTGCCTTGCACCTTGCATGTAACATCGCACCTCCCCTCAGCCTTCTGAAGCAGGTGTCATGACTGGCATTTTAGAGGTGGGGAAGCCAAGGCCACATATGGTTTGTGCACGGTCACAGCTAAGGAATAGAACCAGAATTCAAATCTAAGCATGTCTGACCCGACTTTTGCCTGCCTTTCAGAATTTTGTATTAATTAAAATTGAAATGTCGACGCCTTCATCTGGTGCTTCTCTCCGCGGGTGGGCCAAGCACTCTGAGGCTCCTGGGCTGTGTTCCTGTTCCTGCCCACTTCACAGTGAGGCTCCCAAAGCAGCTTGGAGCCACGCCTTCATCCAGTGCTCCATTTGGCTGCACGGGCTCCTGCAAGGCCCAATTCCATCCATCCCCCCCACCCCGCTTTCTGGCTGTTCTGCTACCTGGTCCCACACTACAGAGGCACAGGGGATTATACTTCACATAGTTAAAT
>NW_004624735.1:29602893-29616990 GCF_000247695.1 Heterocephalus glaber
TAAATGTATTGTATACCTAAAATGTACCAATTAATATATAAATAAATAAATAAATAAATAAATAAATAAAATTGAAATGTCTATACAATAAGGAGCAGAGTTCCTGATATATCATAAATGTTCTCCCTGAGTTTTAAAGTATACTTCCTCATTTGTTCAAGACTCTCATGCATAGCATTTAACAAGGCCAGGCCACCCAGCAGCTATACCCCATTCTCACTATGTGCCAGTTCAGTCTGCTACGCTGCTGCCCCAGGAGCACAAAACAGAGATGCCACCCAGGGAAAAGGCAGGGCGCCCCTGATGAGGGTGTGCAGCCGGGACAACAAAACCCTGTCCACAGAACCCTAGGCCCTGGGTAACAGCAGAGAGGTCCTGTAAAGCTGCTATGTTGAACACGAATGGGACAGAAGTGCAAAGCTGACACATGAGAGAGAAAAATCATTGGCCGACACCACAGCCAATGGCCCTTGACATAACTAGGTTGTGATACTTAGCCCAACTTTGAAGCAAACCTGTACACATTTATCCAGTCAGTCCTGTTGGCTTGCAGTCCCAATTAAAGACTGAACATGCAGTAACTAAGACAGAAATCAAAATTACTACTGGAGCTGCCCCGAGGAGACAGGAATGAGCTGGGAGCCTCTGCCTGCTGCTTACTGGGTAAAAGGGGAGACAGAGGGAGCGCCTGGCTGCACTGCGGCGGTTACTTATTAACTTTAACAGCTAGCAGAAAGGAGTGTTTCGGTGACAATCATAACAACTAATGTACACTGAACTCTTGCTTTGTGCCTTCCTGGCTTAGTTATTAACTATTCACAATCTTAGGAGATTCCACGATCATCCCACAAGGAAATGTAGACTGAGAGTGATGTTTACCTGGGGAGAGTCACGCAGCTACTAAGCAGTAAATTCAGAATTAGAGCTAAGTCTACTCAACCTTGGAAATGAAGGTCTTAACTCCAGTTCTACATGTACTCTGTATCCCTAAAGAGTGACCGACTAGCACATCTTTCCACTCCTCTCCTCCCCAGAAAACACCAGCAGAATCATGATTTATAAATAATCCAAATATCTTTAGACGTTTCTGACATTTCCTTAGGGGAGCTGCTTTCAGAACATTACAATTTCACTCTTGAAAAGTGCATTAGTCACTATGGGAACAGTTAATTCATTGATAAGAGTGGATATCTTTTATTAATAAGGATACAATAGTGTATGTGATCCAGAATTTGTAGTTCTATATAAAAAGACAACCCAGAGGGGGAAAAAGAATGCATAGCATTACAGTATTACGGCCTCAGCACAGCCCACTGCAGTATGTATGTGCAGGATTTGGCTCCGGGGGGCCCATTTGCCATCTCCCAGGGCCTATTAAGTACAGGTCTCCCCAGACCTCATTTTCCAAACCTGCCACTTGCACAGCGGCAGCAAACTTCCTGCCGAGCACAAAGTGGTCCCCGTCCTCCGCACCCCATTCTCCTGGAGGGCTTTCAAGTGAAGCTGAGGTGACCAAACAGTTACTGGGCCTAATTAGTTCCCCGCCAACCAGTGCACGCCCTCCCCGAATCCCCAGGCCTTCCACACAAAAGCTGCAAATTGCTTTCCAACCTTTGAAGCCTGCCCAGGAAGCCCCAAGGAACAGCTTCCTAGCTGCAGCTTTAGTGCCCAGCACCCTCTGATCAAAAGCCTGGGCAAAGGGCAAGAGAATTGGCCCCCGATGGGCAGCGGCTTTAGAGAGGAGCTAATCGGGGGCAGCTGTGGGGAAGACAAAGGAGGGAAAACCCAGCCTCTGTGTGGGTTTGTCCATCAGAACAGATCAGTACCAAAGCCGAGGCCCTGACCACCCTGTCCTCCTCTTCCTCCTCCTTTGTTTCCTCCTTCTCTTCCACTTCCTAAAGGCCTTGGCTTGGCTTGGCTTGAGAGCTTTCTGCATCAGCGCTGCCCTTTGACTTCCGAACATGCTTTGCCTACATTTTTAAACAGCTGCGCTGGGATTCTGGCTCCATCAGCCCCCGGTGGTGCAACTCCGGGCCGCTTCTCTGACCCTCTAAGCCTCCGATTCCTCATCAGATACCGAGTTTGCATGCTAGCTCTCCTGCTGATATTGGAGGCAGGGAAAGCAGCTTCCCTCTGCCCCCTGCTGCTGTCATACGCCTGCGGAAACACTCAAGCGCGCTACAGCTGCATGGGGATACCTGCGGGTTTGGGGTTCAGGGAAACACACTGGTGGTAAGAGCCCGACCTGAGAGCAGACTGCTGGTGACACCCTCCTTCAGCCTGGGCAGCAGCCTGAGAGCCAGAGATGGCCGATCATGGCGTCTGGCAGTCAGTGGCCCGGGTCACAACTGTAGCGATGGAGTGGTGGCCGGGTGCCCCTGTGGGCCCTGCCTGGCCTAGACAACCCATCCACCACTTCAATGCCGCCCTCCCCCTCCAGGTTGCTGGGCCTCCCTCAGCCCAGCCAGTGCCCAGCAGTTCATTAACCTAGCCTCGCCCTCTCTTTTTCTCCTCCCCCCCCCCGCCCCTGCCTTTTTCTCTGTCTCTGTTGTCAAAGCCCAGAGCGTGGCTGAGAAGTATCGCTGAAAGATGCCCCGGGTTCAGCTGCTTCTGTCACCTCGCGGCACGGCACACTCTCCTCGTGGTGCCTCTCTGACAACACCCTCGCCTCTTTCACTGAGTCAGAAGCACAGGAATCCTCCCCTCCAATCTACCCCGGATTACAGCGCAGACGTCCAGGGTGCGTGCTCTGGAGCTGGCTGTGACCGTGACTCCGGCCTCACTGAGCTCCAGTCTCCCCATCTGTGAAGTGGATGGTTCTGAGGCTTAGACGAGGAGATGCACAGAAAGCAATTAGTTCCATAACTGACGCATTAAGTCCCCATTAAGCATCAGTTACTACTCCTTATTATTGTGTCCATTCCCTCTCACATATTTTTGCCTTCTTTTGTGTTTCTCTTGGGAAAAATTATGTTCCTCCCTCCTTACAAGATAAACTCCCTTTCTTGTTCCTTGCTAACCTTTTTGGATTATTGCCCATTGATTAGGTCAGCTTTATTCAGTATTAGTGTCTACTCCTCTCCTTCCAACTATTTCTACCCATATGTGTAAATAACTAACACAAGAAAATACAAACAAGAAACACAGGACAATTCTCTTTCTTAATAACTACAGAAGTGCATATCAAAATATTCTGAACTTCTACTTTAGAACTAATAATAATAGAAGCATATCCATTCTTTCATCCATGCTATTTTTCAGATGGCAAAACACCATCAGGAACTTTGAAGGAAAATAGATAAGGTGGTGTGGCTATAACGTGGCATAATCTTTCCAGAAAGCAATTTAGGAGTGGTGGCAGGAGTCATAAAAACTTTTATACTCTTTGAACCACGAATTTACCCCGAGAAATTAAATGTATTATGCACCAATGTGTGAAACTGTCCTACATATTATCACATGAAACTGGGAACCGCCAGTCCTGGGGCTGGAAAAGCAGCTCAGATACTGCACACATGGGGATAGGACATAGGACTTGATGTAGCAATGTTGTTGGAAGAAAGAAGAAGCTATTTGTTGTGCATTGCTGTTTCCGTAACTGCCTTCAAAAACTCCGTGCAGGTCTGAAATGGACCACACAGAAATGCGAGGAAAATAGAATTTAGAATCAAGCAACCATAAAAATAACAAACAATAAAACATTTGTCTTTTAAAGCCATAAAAGAGAAACAGGCAGTGGAATTTTGAAACAGTTAGTGCTACAAATGGGTAAGGGTCCTTTCCTCTTGTTTCATTCACAGCAAATAGAAAATTATTGCAGTGCTCTCAGGAGGCAAGCTAAGGAAGTAGGACAAGAGGCCAAAGCCATGCCCTTTGCCATCAAACACTCAGAGTCCAGACAGCCAGTAAACAGAACATCATCATATGATGTGGCATGGGTGAGCGAAGAGGAAAGCGTGGATGGCTCTGGGAGCACCCAGATGGCTGGGGTGGGAACTGGCCTTCTGGGGGCATTGCCTGTGCTAAGAGGAAAATTACCAAGCAGAAAAGGAGCAGAATAGGAAATTTCAAGCTGAGGGAACAGTGCGGGAAGGCAGATCATCTGTGTAAAGGAGCATGGCTCCTCTGACAAAGACGACACTGGAGAAGAAAGCAGGAGCTGCATCATGGAGGACGGCCATGTTGTCAGCTGTGAACCATACACAGAAGGTTCTGGAAAGTGCTGAAAGACTTGAAGAAGCTTTAAAGTCATATAATAATTATTATTACAGATGAAGAGATGAGATACTAACACTTAGGTGACTCTTTAATATAAATTGTTTTAAAGAGAGAATAAGTAATCAAAGAAGAAACAATTTATTCTAAAAAATAAAACTTTTTCCCTTATGCCCACCAACATTTCTAAGCCATGTATCTTCTATCTTACAACAATAATATAAGATCAATATCCCATTGCGCTTCTTATTTTATCTACTGCTACCCAGTTTCTCAACCATGTGGCCAATGTCTCCTACTCCCACACTCCTGCCCCAGACGTCCCCTGAACCTGCTTCAGTGAGACTTGTGTTCTCGAGATCCTACTATCCTACTTACATCCCTGAGATCTCGCAAGCATCTATGTTCCAAAAAAGTTATTTATCATTGTTACGAAATGGAAGCCATGTCAAGTGCTAGAGATGGAAGGAAATAAAATACTCATGAAAATATCCTCACATCCCAGGAGAGTATGGAATAGGAGAAAGGACAGATACTGCCCATTAATCAGTGGGCTCAAAACTCTCAATGCCACCAGCTCCAGAATGTCAAATCCTCCCTACAAAATGTCTACATAAGATGTCAGATATCTTATTCAGAATCATCACCTCTTTCATTGCCTGCCACTCCTGGTTCTCTGTGTATTTAGGCCAAAAGAGACTTCTCAGATGGGAAACTTAGCCCTTTTAATGATATCCTGTTTTCCCCACCAAAAACAAGGGAAAAGAAAAGTTTCTCACACCAAGAATTTGTAGGTATAGAGGAGAGGGGATCCCAGGCATTCGCGCACAGATGCTGGTGAATTTAAAATGTAGCTGACCCCATCAGCCACTGTGGTCTCAGACGCACTGCTTTCACCTCAGCCTCACTGTTTCTGTCCTTCTCAAACCATTGCTCCTCCTCTCCATATTCTTCTCTCCTTTTGCAAAGCCTTTCAACATTGCATGGCGGCCCTCAAAAATGACGTGCCCTGGAGATTTCAAACTTGCTTCTGCCATTTGTTCATGCACTGTGAGCAAGGACAGTCACTTTAACCACTCTGCACCTCAGATTCCTCCCACATAAAATAAGGATAATTATCAGGGCAATATTTTAAGGCAATTAATGAGTTTCCCTCTTTTGCATTTTTGTGTACATAATCTATGTAATCAATCTAAATTGCCCATCTGCTTTGTCTGGTGTGGAGGTAAGAAAATTAAGATAGGTCTTCAAGGAAAAAGGGAAGAATTATTATTACTGGGCAGATGATATGTAAAACAGGAATTCACAACCAGAAAATAGTATTGAAATACAGACTTTGTCAAGAAAGAAATTTTTCTAAATTCCTTTATTTCCTTCCTTTAATTTTATCCAGAGGTTGTTCTGGCATCATTGAAATTTTACTTTTGCATGTAGGGGGTCCCAATCTAATAAAAAGAAAAGAAATAGAGAAACCTGTCCATGATATCAGATGAAAGATGGAAGGTAGCAAGAAGGGACAGAGGTCATTCATCAGGAAATCCCTACTAGATGTCTTCAAGCCAAAGTTCCCGAGTAGAGGTGATGTGTTTACTAAATTAAAGATGATTCTCAGAACCAGTGTGGAGCTAGCTGCAGTAATTTGGGAAGAGTCTGTGTATTCCAACTTTGGTAACTGCCAATAGGGTTTTAGAGAAAGAGGTGGAATACACAAATGTTAAGGAAGTTGAAGTCCCAAGACTTGATGAATATCTAAGTATCTCTTCAGTTTACAAGTTCAGTCCTTAATATATGCTGCATTTGTTATTTTTGAGATCATTTTTTCTCAAATTCTTTCCTCAGCTGACTTGTATGCCATTATACTACACTATCTGTCGGCCCCCTCTGCCACGCTAAAGACATAGTGCATTTTTCATAGAATAATGGAAAAGAAATTAATAGAGGTGGAAATGGCCTGCTTTATTTCAGGACTAAGCTAGTGTTTACAGCCAGGTGACAATAAATTTTATAAGATTTTCATTAAGGTAAAAAAGCTGATAACACTCTTTTACCCTGGTAAAATAACTACAGTATTACACAAGCATATTGTACCATACATAACCCATGGCAAGTCAGATGACTTAGAATTGACAATTGACAATTCATCAGGATTTGCTGCAGAGTGTTGCAAGCACATTGCCATTAACAACTATTACCTGACTCTAGCCTGGTAATAAAAGAGGCTATCAACTGTTTTCTGTTTATTACATTAGTCAGCTTAATGATGGTGACAACCCCTGGCCTTTCCACAGAAAGTAAAGCTGTACAAAGCACTTTCTAGAATCTCATGGCATCCCATGATGCATGAGAAAGGCAGTAAGGTGCAATAGGACATGAATTTTACAAAGATACATACCTTCATACAATTCCAATGGGAGAATTGAAATGCAAAGAAGGTAAAGAAACTTGCAGTGTCCATGTAGGAAATAGGTTTTATTTCTCATAATCTGACCCCGCCTATGTCTCCCAAGATTACCCAAAGGCTGCTGACAGGAAGCTCCCTCCGTACCCTCGATGGGAGAGCTCTGTGTGGACAGCCCACTCTCAGGCTCTCCTCAGTCCCCCTTAACCACATGTGGTCTCTGTTGTTTCCAGCTGACCTCCATCCATCTTGGCAGACACATGTATTTGTGAGAACCCTCGTGGTCATGTCACTCAACTCCAACTTGCTTCCGCTATGGAAACAAGGAAGTTAACTAACCTGACCAAGTGAGGAGGACAGGGTACATGGGTCTGGAGACCCCGGAGCGGTGGGCAGAAGCTGCCTGGAACCCACACTGTCTCCCACCTCTGCTCTTCTTGTGCCACCTTTGCTGCCCCCTGGGACACAGCCTAGCAGGAACGCAACCACTGAGTGAGCTGACATTTTTAGCTTATGGATTTGGTCACTAAAATTTGACAAATCTCTTTTGTCCCAATTCTAGTTGCTCCAAGAAAAGAATCCGTTGGCCAGATCAGAGCAGAGTCCATTTCCAGACCAATCAACTGGACCAGAGAAGCTACAGCTAGGTCAAGTTATAGTTTTATAATAATTTCCATGTCAATAATTTAGTCAAAGATATAGGAAATTCGCAGAAAAGGGTATGGACAGAAAAGTTCAGGAGTTGGCCACAAAAAAAGACAAAAACACACAAACACTGTCACATTTGTTTCTTTCTACCGTGTACCTACCTACGACTTGCCCCCAGCTGTAGGGATGTATATTCTTTGTTATCTTTCCTACTCCAAACACAGCTAAACTCTCCTGCTAATTTTCGTAGCACTTTTACAAAGCCTCAGCTTGATCTCTCTGGTGTTGATATATTAATTCTTATCTGTGATTCCTCGGTTGCTGCACCAGGACCATTTGTGATTGTATAGTCAATGGCCATCCTGCACACCCCTCACAGATGGCGCCATCCATCCAGTTAAAGCCCCTAGTCAGGGGTCATAACTACATTTTATCTGCAGTTGATTACAGCATGCCCTAGAGTGATGGCAAAAGGTGTTTTATAAAATACATCTCCATACTCATTCACTTATTCCAGAACATGGAGGTGCTGGACACCAACAACCTCCTGAGGATGAGAAAGGGGCGCAGAGGGGGCCAGGTACCTGGGATGAGTCCTGACCTCTAGCAGGAGAGTCTGGCAGGAGAGGCAGCTTCACACAACGGAAATGGATCCAATGTGTTACAGCTGAAGGCATGTGGGAGCCCTGGCATAGGGGAGCCTGAGCTTATGGAGGAACCAGCTCAGGGGAGCAACTGAAAGGAGAAAATGTCTCCCTACTCACTTTAAAATATGTCCCTCCCATTTTCTCTCTTGTCTCCACATGAGCCTGCCAGAGTCACTAGGCCACAGAATCACTAACCTTAAGAGTAGAAGCAACCTGAGAGGACATTCCACTTATGCTCCTTCCCAGCGTTCCAGTTTCCCCTGCCCACCTGGCTTAGTCTGGCCTCCCAAGACAGACCTCGCAGTCCTCGAGCTTGGATGGTAACTGCTTCGGAAAGTAAAGGGTTTGCCCTAAGACCGACTAGGATTCAAAATTTAACTCTTACTACTGGTATCAGGCAGTGCTCAGCAAGGAAACAGATTTAACATAAGATACATGAATATATAAGGATTGATAAGGTGGGCTTACAATGGCCGACCACAGAGTCAGGTGTGGAAGAGGGCAAGAGGGCTGCCTGGAGCTGGAGATCAGAAAGATCCAGTCAAAGGTGGAAGCCTGGAGCTCACTGCAGAGCCCCGTGCGAGTCCGTATCAGGGGCCAAAGGGTCTGTGCTGGGGGCTGCAGGCCCTGTGCTGGAAGCCAGGAGATGAAGCCCAAGCTGGCGGTGAAGACTGGAGCTCCTCTGAAGATACAGAAGCAGCCTGCCTTCTTCATTTCCCTTTTATTCCATCCAAGCTACAAGCCTATTGGTGGGTGCCAACCACACCCAGAGTGAGGTTTCCATTATCCACACCCAGAACTGTGCTAAACCAATTTAGTGAGCACGCACACTTAATCCATATTCACACAGCCCAGATCCAGCCACCTCTGAAAAGCCCCACCTATGAGCACCTGAGGTTTTAGGGGACATCCAGACACAAGCCACACCTTCCATGATTGTAGACTGACATCTTCACCTCTCTGGTCCTGAGAGTTCTTGCCAGTCATCACATCACCATATTGCCAGGCAGGCTTGTTGTGGATGGTGGCCTGGGCTACTCACCTTCCTGAGCAGCCATTCCTCAGCGGACAAATGGAACTTACAGGAAATTCATTGTTGGGTTAAGTGGAAACCCACTTCTACATTTTGCATGCATTGGTCCTAACTTGGTATTCTGCACAAGACAAAGAAAAAAGAAACGTTTTTATTCTTACCTAGTAGTGCTGCAGACTAGACTATGGTAACACACAAATTCCCTTTTTCCATAGCTGTCCTCTCCCTACAGGGGCCAATTCTCCTGGCTTATTGCAGCCCCCCTAAATCTTTGTATTTTCCAAAGTCAGCCATTTCAGCCCTCAGAGATTCAAAATAGTAGCACTCAACTCACAGTGTCTGCATATTACAATAAACAGGATTTAAATTAAATCTTATATTCCACAATTCCCTTTCAATAGAATCACATAAAATGGAAATGTCAAAAGTTGGAGCGAGTGTAACTGTTTGACAATTGAAGATAGAACCATGAGCCAGAGGAATTCAGACTGGCTCACTGGGTCACACAATAGATGTTTTTGTCGCAAGGGAAGGGGTGTGTGGGTCTCTGCCTCCCCAAATCAAATTCATTGTGTCCTGATAGGATGCCAAAAGGAATCCCATTGACAGATGTAAAATATTCAAACCACCAGCTCTGTAGCTGAATGCCAAGCTATCAGCTCCCTTCCACCCCATCTTTGGTTATGCGAAGCAAATAAAATGAGGTTTCTTTCATAAGAAAGTGGCAGATTTCTTACAGATCCTTATACAAAGCAAGATCATCTGACCAATGGTGGGCAAATGGTCCAATTATTTTCATATATTTACAATTGTACACCAAAACAATATGCAATCTTATATATATAAAGTCAAATTTCACTTTCTGGCTGCATGTCCAATTACGTTTTCTGAGGATGTGAGGGAGAAGATTCAGTTAGCATACCTTAATATCATCTTAAAAATATAAGGAGAAAATAGCAATTTGGAAATGATTGCAGACTTCAAAAATTTTCCATTTCGCCATTTATCTCTCATTGTTTTATATCCCAGGAGGTAAAGTTGTGTATGAGTCTATCGTCATAAGATCTGAGGGAAGAGACCTACAATTTCCAGTTCATTGTATTTTAATGTAGAGGCACAACTTTGGGACTTTTATGTTCCTTTGACATTTCCCTAGGAAAATAATGGAGGAGAAGAACATTTTTCAAAGCTCTTGGGCCAGCTATTCAAAGCCGAAGTGCTAAGCAGGCCCACACATGGGACAAGGTCCCTGTGGCTAAGTGTGACCCTGCTGTTTGTGCCTTTTTTGGAGTCAGCCCATGCAAATGAAATATTCCACAGCCATAGTTAAATGTTGTTTCAAAAGTTCTTTTTGAATGGGTGCAGATATTTGTCATACGAAATGCTGTCAAAAAAGGGGACGGTCTGGAGGTCATCGTGAGTTAGATAGCCCTGGTTTTTGACACAAATCAGACAGAACAGGTCTGCGAGCCTCTGTAAAGCAAAGCAGCTTTAAAGAGCAAGTGGAAGAGAAACTCAACTCATAGATGGGGACAAAGAGTTCAGAGGGGCCTAACTAAAGCTAGGGACTTAGCAGAGCTGGTTAGAACCCAGGTTCCACATCAAGCTACCTGCACAAGTCAGTCTGTCAGGACCTAGGGGCTGCATTTGCATCAGTAAAATGAGATAATAGTAATACCTGGCTCCCTGTATAAAGCATTTAGCACAGGGCCTGGTACGTGGGAAAAGTACAATGTGGTTAGCGGTTAGTACAGTGATAAAAATTAGTACATGTTAGGCTTAGGCAAAGGAGTGCTTTCCTTCTTACTCCCCAAAGGCACTCTGATGCCTACAGGGCATCGCTGCTGGGCAAGGTACACGAAGCCTGGAGCTGAACAGACTTCAGCTTCTGTTTCTCTCTCCCTTTTGGGTGCTTTCCAACCCTCTGCTTCAGTCCCCAATATGGTTGTCCAGGACCCCCAACAAGCTGCAGGGCCTGTGCTTACTGAATTGTCCAGGAGCCTCATGAGTGGACCCCAGCTCCAGGAAGGCAGCCTGGCAAGAAGACTGCTCCCACTGGCCAGAGTGACATTTTATTATAAAAAAAATCTTGCAAGATTTGGACGTGTTGGTTGGTGTTGATTCAAATTGTTCATGTTTAAAAAATACCTTTTGGGTCCCCCACACAACTTAAGGGCAGCTCTTACAGTGAGAAGGTACCCAGAGTTTTGGCTCTGCCTTTTCTATTCCCATTCAGGAAGAGGACTCAAAAGAGCATAGCCAAGAAATTCTAGATGCCCAAGATAGTATCAAAATTATTTCAAGTCTTTTAATTACTTTGAACCAGAAAGCCACTGGAGGGCAGGTTCCTAGGAAGCCAGGGAAACTTCCCTCCCAATCTTCTGCAGCCCATTTCGGCCAGTGCTTCGGAACCTCACCCAGCACCAGAAGATTTCTGATGCCCAGATATGAGTGCTTGTAAAGTTACTACCAGCCAGAGAAATGAAATTTAAATGATGAGTCCACATTTTACCTATCAGGAAAAAAATGTTTTAAATAATACTTCCAGGTTACTAGCCAACACAAAGTAAAAGGCATTTGCTCATATTTGCTGTATACAGAAAAAAGAAAGGCACAATGCACTGGGACAGTAATTCAGTAATATGTGTGGCAAGAACCTGAAATGTTCATCCCTGTTATATCACTCTGGGAATCCAGCCCAAGGAAATGATCATAAATACAGAAAACACTGTCAGCTCTTCTGTCCACAGCAGCTGGCCTCCTCTCCTTTATTTTTTCTCTCTGGCAAGAACTTCTAGAGAACCAAGTAAGACATAATTACATTTTAGGCCATCCCCAGAGGCAGATATAATGGATCTAGTCACATTTTTATTAAAGCTAACAGTTATTGATTCTTTACTAAGTGCCAAGCAATGTGTGAAGTGTCTTATATAGACGAATTTATTTAATATTCACTGCAACACAGACAATTACTGTATCACATAGGGTTCCTTCGATCTCAAGAAACGAAAAACCCAGGACAGACAGCTTAAACAATGAGGAAAGTCATAATAATACAAGAAATCCCAAGGGGGTGACTCCATGCATGATAAACCCAGGGATGGCACTAAGAAAGGGCCAGGAGGTTCCCGCTCCTCTCTACCATCCTCAGGCAGTCACCAGAGGTCCATGCCTCATATCCAGATGCATCTCATACAGATACCTCCACCTGCCACCGTCACTCCTAACTAGTTCCTGCAGCTGGCTTCAAGAAGCACATGGCAAGTGAGGGTAAATGATATAAACAAGTGTGGGGACTGGCCACAAAGTTTCACAGGCCATTCAGATGTTAAGAAGCAAATGAAAATATTACCTATGAGCTCGATACTCTGATGCTCATTCAGCAGAAGAGGCATGTGAGGTGTTAAGGAAGGTTAAGTAACCTGCAAGAGGCCACACAGCCAGGAAGGGGCAGCTAGGATTTGAACCAAGTTTTGTCTCTGAAGCCCACACAGTTCAATTCTGATGCACTAGTTTCCCACATTTGTAAGGTTCTGTGTGGGTCGGTGGTCTCCAGGGAAAGGGAGCCAAAAGTAAGGGTTGGTCACAGGGTCACTGAGGCCGAGCAGTTCTGTGATCCCTGTCTGCACTCTGGGCCAGGAGAGCAGGAGACGCCGCCTGGGTCAGAGCCTGACGGCCCAAGAGAGGAGCCGGTGGTCGGGTGAGAGGCTTGAGATCAGTGCGGTAGAGACAAGCTCTCCTTCCTTGGTCGGGGTTCTGCTCAGGCCCCTACGGTGACTGTCAGTCTCTCCAGAGTGCTGTCCAGACACACTCGGAACAATGCCTACCCCGAGCCCTGGCTCCCCACGGCCCGGCAAGTGCACACAGGATATGAACCCGCACCGTTCTCAGTGATGCAAACCATGTTCTGACTCCTACCATGTGCTGATGTGAGCTTCCATCATGCCAACAAGAATCAGAAGGAGCCATGGGTCGTAGCACTGGGAAAGCACGGGGAAGAAAACTGGGTGGCTTCTTTGCTTTTCATTCAGAGTGCTGCAAAAACTAGGCATAAACTCCCAACTTGCTGATATACTCCTTCGTTTAACAAAGGTGTAATGCCGGGCTGGCCTTCACGAGATGTGGATCCAAGTTCAACTCTAAACCTTGGCTGTGTGAGTTCTTCATAAATAATACAGGGAAATGGGGATATGACCAGGGGTGGAGTGCTTGCCTAGCATGCATGCAGCCTTGACTTCAACCCCTACTACTGCATGACAATAATAGATGGGCTATGAGTGACAGTAGCTGTCAACAGTCCCAGTAGAAACAGAAATAGCAATTTGCCAAAGACATTAATCACAAATGGGTTTTCCTCCCTCTCCTCCACCCCTGACAGCTAACGGGACCCTCTGCACTGTTCATATGCCTCTCCTCACCCTGGCTCTGTTCTGTCTTGGATGCCTGCTTTATGCTGTTTTGTTTTGTTTGTTTGTTTGTTTAGTTGAGTTGGGATTTTTGGTTTTTTATTGTTTGTTTGTTTGGTCAGAACAGGGAAGATGACAGAAAGGAACCAAAGAAACCAGAAAAGAAATAGGAAGGAAAGAAGCCAAAGCCACTCACCGCAGGAGAGACAAAAGGGTCTGAGGGGGGAGGAGTTAAGGGACAGCTTTGGGGGGTCAAAGAGCTGGGGCATAGGAAGGAAGGAGGAGGAGGCTCTGCACTGTGAGATGGTTCTTACCTGCACATGGGAGCCAGCACATGATTGCTAAGTGCTTTTCCAGCATGGCAGCACAGGTAGGGCTGCAGGCTCAGGGTGTAGCAGCAGAGCAGCTCCGTGCTACAGCCAAGTGTTACAGCTCAGTGTCACAGTTAAGTGCCTCAGCTCTGAGGCACAGCTGAGATTTACAGCTCACTATGGCAGCTCTGGAACACAGCTCTTATAATTTGAAGACTCAAGAATCCGATAGTCAGTTGAAGAGGTGGAAGAAAAACCTTTATCACAATGGCGAGCCCCAGCAGCCTCAGAGGAGTCTGGGTCTACCAGAAATGAAAGCCTCCTTATATAGGGATCTACAGGGTAGGCAAGCATGCTCCCTGAAGCAGGGGGGCGGAGTTACAGAACATTCCTGAAACACATGCTGTGTGAGCATACTCGCTGAAGCGGGGCGGGGGGG
>NW_004624735.1:29639593-29722821 GCF_000247695.1 Heterocephalus glaber
AAGGAAAGAAGGGAAAGGAAAAATGATGAGAAATGGAAAAAATGGAAATCAAGTCTTTGTAAATAGGGAAAGGTGGAGGGGGTAAAGGGAGGGCTAGGAATGGGAAAAAAATAAGAACCAAGATGCATCATGTAAAGGTTCAATCCCCAATGAGAAATGTAATTGTGTTGTATACCTAATGTGTACCAATAAAAGAATTTAACAAAAAAGAAAGAAAGAAAAGAAAACCAGAAGAAGGGGCATTCACCTCTCGCCAAGGGATGTGCAAAAGCACAGAACACCCTGGAACTCCCTCCTCTTGGAGACGAAATGAAGGAAAAGATGCACTGGACATGAGCTCCTCTTTCCTCAGTAATGTGATGCGACCTTAAGGAAACATGGTGAGGATCACCCTGCAATGAAAAGGAAGAGTCTAGTCACAGGCATCAAGGCCCTCTTCATGCCAAAGACTCTACGTTCACACCTCATTTGCTCCTCGCTGGAGATAAGGGAACCTTTGCAGAGCTCCAGTGCTATAAGCAGTAAAGCTGATTAAAGCCCGGGCCCCTTTAGCCAAATCCTCTACCTTTTCCAGCTCCTCATGCTGAGGAAGATGAAAGCTGCCAGGCGGGGGGGTGGGAGGGGTGACGGCCGGCATGAGGACTCCAGGAGACCACCGTGGCAAGCAGCAGCCAAAGGAGGTTGGATCCATTACCACAGGCAACTGCACATTCTGAAGCAGTATAGTAAGTTTTAAGGTTGCTTAAAAATATCTACATGGCTTCCTAATAGGAAAATGTTTTACTCAAACTATTGTGTTTTACCCAAGGAGCTTCCAGATGAAGAAATGAAGGGAAAACTTATTAAGAGGCCCAACTCATACAAATTTAAAGTGATTAAAGAATTGAAATCAGGGTCCCCCATTCTACCAGGTCCAAAACTCATTCTGTGCCACACACAGGTGTTCTTCTTGGAAAACTTTTCATGACCTTTATGGAGAGTACAGAGTACGGAGTGGCTCAAAATTGAAAGTAAGATTCCATCTTAATGATTCTCACTGAAGTGGCAGCAGGTCCCACTGTGTGCATGTAGAGTCTGGGCATCTGCCCAAGTTCACTGTCACATGGGCTGTGGTTTATCTGAGACTGAGGAGTGGACAGGGGAGAAGAGCCATGGGGCACAGGCATGGGAAAAGAAGAGGGGGAAATGAAGGGCAGAGTGTGTCTAAGCCTTGTAACCAAGGCCCAAGTCCACATCTCCATGCTGCAGTGCTTGGGCAACCCAAAGACTCCAGGTGGCCCTACCTTAGGACAGCTGAGTTGAGCAGGCAGCAGGGTTATGGTGTTCCCAGGGGCACTGTCCTCCCATCTGAGGAAGAGAAGGACTTTCCTTCACAGGGGCATGAGAGCCTGCAAGAGCATTTGGGGCTTACCTGTGGGGAGGTGTACAGCTTCTGGTTTAGCTGTTAATGTGACCTATCTGCACCCATGGACTAGTGAGGCCTGGGGGCATTAAACTCCCATTATTCCACCAAGATCTTTAACAAAAGGGGAGAGAAAAAAGGGGAGGAAAGGAACAGAAGGTGAAAGAAAGGGTAGGCAGGAAAGGAGAGGGAGGAAAGCCCTCCTTCCTGGTACTGCCACTGTGGGCACTGAGGCCTTCCACATCCACATGACAGCACAGAGATTCAGCTTTTCTTCCCTTCTTCCAAGCAGAGCAAAAGGAGCTGTAATGAGGTTATTTATTCCCCCAAGAAGCACTGTGGTAATAAGTCCCTCAGCTGACTGCTCTTCAGCTAAGCTTCCTTACAAATATCCGAAATGCCCAGACCCAGCAATCAGTACAGCTAATTGAAATGCCAACTTGAAGTTTGCTAGATGACTGCTGCTACGGTCACAGTCATTACCAGCAATTAAATGTTATGCAAAAAGATCCATGAGGAGACACAGTTCCAGCAATAGGTTTTCACCCTGCACCCATACTGGGAGAAGAAAGGGACAAACACGGGTAGAGAGAGCTGGACTAGAACCAGAACAGCGTGTGGCTCTGGGGCATAGCAGGGGTATGCAGACAGGCACTAGCAGAATTTAGGCCAGCACTCAGGAAACTGAGCAAGAGCCCAGGCCAAACCTTCCTCATCGGTGTGGTGGAAGACATAGCAATCAGATCTGGGAGCCAACCGTGACTACACCTCTTTTTTCTCAGCCATAAAACAAAGATAATAATGTCTGGATCTTGGCATTGCTGTGAGAATTAAATAAACACATCATTTAAATGCTGAGATGAAGTCTGACACACAGCAGTTACTCAATAAATAGATACTTCTACCATTAACAACAACAAATCACAATCTCAACCAATCTTCACTGTGTATTTATTATACCCAGGAACTCTTATGGGGGTGCAAAAATGAATACAACCCACTGAGGTCAGTGAAGGGACATTGGTCAAACACATACCAGGTCCCGGGCCTAGGTAAATTCTCTGTGTAAATCAGAACCTTCAGGCCACAAGGAGGGAGACCTGAGATATGCTGAGGCGTGGGGATCATCTCACAGCAAGGGGGAAGGGCTGTGTTCCAAAGCCCAGGGGGTTCATCTTCCATAACACAGATGAGCCAGGGTACCACAAGCACCCCATACAAGGAGAGCCCCATGCTCCGGGGAGGGAGGGAGTCACTTCGGGTTGATGGTGTCTGCACTGGTTTCCTAGAGCCGTGCTGCATAACAGCATCACAGACTTGTGTCCCAAAGCAGCTGCAGTGTATTCCATCAGAGTCCCAGAGACCACAAACCCTACTTCACGTTGTTAGCCATGCTGCCTTCCCTCTACTGGCTCTGGTCGAGCCCAGTGATCCTGGGCTTCCTTGACTCTGGCTCGGTTATCTTCACCCCTCAGGTGTCTCTGTGTCTTCTCTGGCCTCTTATAAGAGGGTGGGATACTGGAGCCAGGGTCCATCCAGGGAACAGACATGAGCTCATCTCAAGATCCTTAATTACACCAGCAAGGAATTTCTTCCCCCAACAACAGAAACATGTCTTGAAGGGGATATTTTTGCTTTTCTTTTTCTTTCCTTTTTTCTCATTTCTTTTTTCTTTATTTTATTTTCTTCACTTTTCTTCTTCTTCATTTCTCTCCCTTATTGTTCCTGGTTTTGTCCTGGTTTGTTTTTTCTTGATTGTTCTTATTTTTATAGGAGCATGAATACAGTTTCTAGTTTTCCTATTGCTGTTAGTTTATTCTGTTCTTTTCGTTCCTTCCTTTTCTCTTGGCTGCACCAGTTTCCCAAAGTTTGCATGATCTTCCTGTGTCCTCTAGCCCTACTTTTAACCTTTCCCTCTTCTTCTATTTCTCTACTTCCCCCTCAATTCCTAAGTCTTCTTCCCAGAGGGTAAACTTGCTATATTGAAGGGCTTATTTACTGTAACCATATTTCTGGTTGGTTCCAGATTTTGATATATAACCACAAGTCTAGTTCATGTGGTTTAAGGTGACAGATTAATAGTCACCACAATTTGTCATTTTCTAAGCTGTATTTGATGCTATTGTGGATGCTGATTGTATTACTTTGGCCAAGGTGACATGATTATTCTAGTCAGTTGACCTTCATTGTATACCAAAACTGAGATTGCATGAGGGTGATTACAGACTCAAAACCCAAAGACCAGCTATACCTGGAAGACACCTCTGAGAAGTAGTTATTCCCTAGGGGGTGCTAAATGCTACCAATAAAGATATTCACAATAAGCAATATGCAAGCATCAACCCAGGAATTAAACCAAAAACATCAACAGCAACAACAAAAATAGACATGGGAAGACCCTAAACAAGACGCAAACCCAGGCTTCAAGCTCACCAAAGGCAAATCCAGTGGTCAATGAGGTAGAACAATCCAAAAGTCAACCACCTAGACTCTCTGAACTGATAACAAAGGAAGTAACAAAACAGATGAACAGGTCTCTAAAAAAATCAAAGGAGAAATAATTTCCCAGATAACTACAGAGATGGTGACCAGAATGAAGATATGCTTAGTGGGGCTGGGGATTTAGCTCAATGGTTCTGCCACCTGCCTCACAAATGCAAGGGCCCAAGTTTGATCCCCACCTCCAAAAAAAAGATATGTTTAGTGACTCTAGAACAGAAACAAATTAAAAAAACAGAGGAGCTCAGGAACATGATGGAAGTCATGAACACCCAGCACAGGAAAGAAATAGAATCCATGAAACAGATCCAAACAGATATCCAAGAGATTAAAAACTCCATCAAAAGTATGTGCAGTACAATGAGCCAATGTGAGGACAGAATATCAGATATAGAAGACAAGATTGTGGTTAGTGACCATGAAAAGGGAAATTTCTTAAAAATAGCAAGAAACCATGAGAAATCAATCCAGCAGCTGCTACATGATGCAAAGAAGAATAACATAAAATCAGAGTCAATGAAAAAAGCAGAAGACAGCACAAATGACATAAAAAACCTATTCATAGAAGTAATGGCAGAAAACTTCCCAAGCAGGGGAAAAGAGTCTGATATACAGATAAATGAGGCATATAGGTCTCCAACTAGATGTGATCAAAAAAATCTACACCTCACCATATAATAGTCAAGATTCCAGAATCCAACAGAAGAACCACATACTAAAAGCAGTTAGAGAAAAGAAACAAATCACATACAGAGGAAAGCCCATCAGAATTACAGCAGACTTCTCAACACAAACCCTCGAGTCAAGAAGAGCTTGGAGTGATGTATTTCAACCCCTACAAGAAAACCACCTCCAGGCCAGATTGTATCCTGCAAAACTATCTTTTTTTGTTTGTTTGTTTTGGGGGTTTTTTTGGTACCAGGGATTAAACTTGGGTCCTTGCACTTGTGCAGCAGGCACTGAAACCACTGAGCTAAATCCCTGGCCACTGCAAAACTATCTTTCAAAATCAATAGAGAAATAAGATACTTTCACAACAAAGAACACTGAGGAACTTCATGAATATCAAACCAGCACTCAAAAAAATTCTAAACAATATCCTAGAAAAAGACAATGAGGATTACAACTCCATGAACCCCAACAGAATGAAGCCATCAGGCAAGGGAAGAGATGAAATAGAAAGGGGGGAAAATAAAAAAAATAAAAGAGCCAAGAACAGGAAAATATCATGACAATGATAAGTCAATACATATCAGTTATAGTCATCAATGTTAATGGTGTCAATTCACCAATCAAAAGAAATAGACTGGCAGAATGGATCAAGAAGCAAGATCCAACAATATGCTGCATACAAGAAACACATTTAATTCAAAAAAGAAATTCAGTTAAAGGATAGAAAACAATACTTCATGTGACAGGAACCCAGAAAAAAGCAAGGGTAGCTATCCTATTTGCAGGCAAAGTGGATTTTAAACCAAAACTAATTAAGAGAGACGAAGGTCACTACATCCTTGTAAAGGAAACAATCCAAGAAGAAGAAATGACAATCATAAATATATGTGTACCAAATAGTAGTGCACCCAACTATATAAAACAAATATTAACAGACATGAAATATTAAATAAGCACTAATACAATAGTAGTGGGGGACCTAATACACTATCACAAATAGACAGAGCAACTAGATAAAAAATCAACAACCAAATACTAGAATTGAACCAAACTTTTGAACAAATGGATTTAATGTCCATTTAATGTCTTCAGAGTGTTTCCACCCCACATGATCAGAATACACATACTTCTCAGCTGAACATGGGTCATTCTCCAAAACAGACCACATGCTAGCTCATAGAACATGCCTAAGTAAATGCAAAGGAATTGAAATTATCCCCTGTAAATTGTTAGACCATAGCACAATGAAATTGGAGATCAATAGCAAAAGAAATCACAAGAACTTCATAAACACATGGATATTGAATAACACCCTCCTGAACAACCAATGGATCACAGAAGAAATTAGACAGTTTCTGCAATTAAATGATAATGCCATTACAACAACATACTGGAATTTATGGGACACAATGAAAGCAATTCTACAAGGGAAATTCATAGCAGTGAATGCTCATATTAGGAAAACACAGTAAGCTCAAATAAACAACCTAATGCTGAACCTCAAGCTTCTAGAAAAAAAAAGAGCAAGACAAATCCAAAGCTCATACAAGACAGGAAATTATAAAGATAAGAGCAGAAATCAATGCAAGGGAGACTAAGAGAACAATACAAAAAACTCAATGACTCAAAGAGCTTCAAAAGAATAAATAAAATTAACAAACTCAGCCAACCTTATCAAAAAAGGAAAGAAAAGGCTTAAATCCATGTACTTAGGGAGTAAAAAGGTGAAATTCCAACAGATCCAGTAGAAATCCAGAGGATCTGGCCTTTTTATTATGAATATTAACTCATATTAATTGCACAAATTAATAGGTTTCACTGTGACATTTAAAATATGCAAGCTATAGTTGTATCCACCTTCCCTACCATGTTTTCTTGCCCTCACCTTTCCTCTCCAGGTCCCCTCTCCTAATAGGACCTCTTCCACTTAAGACCTGAAGCTTTCATTTACACAAAGCTGCTGTCCTCACTTAGCCCCTAAATCCTATTAGTGTTCCCTTGCAGAGACATGGAAACTGAGCCTTATAGGGGCCGCTTAGCCCAAAGCCACACAGCTTATAAATCTTCAGGATTCACACTTAGGTCTACACAACCTCCAAAGTCCACATTTTCACTAGACTAAAGGTCTAACAAGCCCTGTTAGAGACCCTGTTAGAGACATCTCATATCCCAGTGGTGCCAGGAAGCTCAGCACACAGTAGCTGCTCAGTGGCTGCCTGGCACCCGCTTGCTGGGGGCCCAGCCTGCTTCAAAAGGGTTAACAGCTCTGCTGGAGGAGGACCAGCTTTGAGCAATCTCTTTTAAATAATGAGCCTCTGGTATTCTTGCTAATGACATTCTCCTCTCACACTGCAGGTTTTACTCACAAGAGTAATGAATTAATTAGTGAATATGGGTGAGAGCCCTTTGAAGTTGTAAAAAGCCCAGAGTACAAATGCTAGGAAAGTGAACCAAACGGACTAAATCAGATTCCCTGTAATGCTGCAGAGCTCATCATGGTGTAGCATCACCAGCCCTCTGAGGACAAGTGGCATAGTTCTAGGCAAAGGAGGAAGGGGAGCCAAGGGCACCATGATGTTCCCACCCCAGGGCCAGCCTTCAGAGGCCCCCTGGCCCTCCAGGGCCTGGCAGGCAGTTCACCTCTCTGTTTGTTGGACTAAGAGTAGCTGCCTGAATGGCTGCGGGTGCAGGATCCGAGGCCACCAGAGGCTCAGCAGGAAAGAAACCCTCATTACCCACATCTGCTGTGGGTGTGGCATTGGTCTCTCTTCTGCTCAAAATCACTACATAGCCAAGCACTCCAGACCACGGGCTCAGGAACACCAGCATGGGTTCTGACCATCTGCAGGTCAGCACTAAGAGTGCATTTGGCTGTGGGAATCCTCCTCCCCCAGGATGAGTCCCCAGGCTGGCTCAAGCAGGACTTGCAGCAAAGGAGGAGCTGCAGTGGACGGTCCCACTCATTCAAGTGCAGTCCGAGCCTCTATCTGGGCCTCGTCTGCTCACACGCCATTGGGCAGAAAGCACAAGAAGAGCCCCGAGACAGGAAGTGAGGAAGTAGCCCCACCCACAGTGGGGGACATTGCAAAATTATATTACACAGGGCTGGTTGCAGAGAGGGGCCAAGCATTGGGGGCACTAGTGCAATCTGACACAGAGATGGACAGGGACCAAGACGGAGTGGTGACCCAGCCACCACTAAGCATCTGGCAGCCATGATAATAACACGAACACCCGACCCTGCTGTTTCTGTCGGGCAGCAGCCTGGACCTGGACAGAGCCCACCCCTCTGAGTAGGACAGGAGCTCTCTGATTCTCAGTCCCAGCCACAGAGTCTCCCTTAGGCTGCTACCAGCCCAGTTGCTCAGAGCACTAGAGGCTGAAACCAACATCATAAAATAGTCCTTCTCCTTGATGCTGCTGGTAGTGTGCATATATAACACTGCCTAAACCAACAAGCCTGCTTTCCAGAAAACTGAGTGTTGCTAACTCAGTTGCCCTATGAGATAATAGATAAATAATGATTTGGTCAGCATTTGCACAATCTAAACCTACAAGCATGAAACTTAATCACTGCCTTCGATGCTGCTGTGTTAAATCTCCTTTTGCATCCCTTAGCGACACCCCATAATTTTCCAGTTACTGTTAGATATTAAAAGTCAGTCCACTTCACCTAAAAGCACAGTGTCATGTTTAATTTGGTGCTCACCTACCCTCCACCCCGCTTCGGCTCAGCTTCTCTGGGCCTGAAGACCGAGGTGGGGAGGGCACACGCAGTCCGCCCTGCCTCCTCCTCTGCCACCTCCAGCTTCTCCGGGAGCAATGGAAAGCCAAGGGAAGGAATTAAGAGGGAGGAAGGTGGCCTCATGGGGCACACGGAGGGCCCTGCAGGGTCTCTCCCCTGTGTGGGTTTCCGGAATGACACACAAGGTCTGGGATCCTCCCTGCCAGCTCTGATGCCTGTCAGCCACTCATCCTCTTGGCCACCATTTGTTTTGACCCTTGAAAAAGCAACAAGCTACAGCACCTTCTGCACCCCTTCAGGCCTCTCTCGCTTTGTACGGAGGCCTCTCACCTTAGGAGCTGCAAACCAGCACTGCAAAGGAAGCTCTAGGACCCTGCATGAGAAACAGAGCCCTGGGAACACTTCCAAAACAACGGCCCACAGGATCAGGGTGTGGTTGCCAACAGGAAAGCCAGCGGGTTTGGCTTTTCCTCCTCCCTGTCATTCTCCCCAGGCCTCCACTTCAGATCTCCAGAACGTACAGGCAAGTTCAGTAAGTTGATATCACTGAACACTTAGCATATTTCCTGCTAAGAATTAATTATTATTAGAAAATTAGGATACAAGTGTTTCTCAAACATTTTACCACAGAATGTTCAAACACTGTGTGAAAATGTAAAATATATAGTGGAGGTGCAGTATATGTGTATCTGTGTGTCTCTTAGACTGTTTGGATGACTCTTAGAGTGTTGTGACAAAACAGCTGAGACTAGATAATTCATAAAGAACCGAGACTCATCTCTTATAGTTCTGGAGCTGGCCCGTTCAGGGACAGGAGTCCAGCTCCCTGTAGTTGTGTCCCCACCTGTCAGAGGGCAGAGGACAAGGACACAGCGGGAAGTAGGTTAATGCTCCCTTTGACCAGGAACTCACTTCTGCCAGTCAATCCAGTCCCAAAATAATGGTGTTCATGGTTCATGAGGCTCCTAAATTGCCCGCCTCTCGCACTGTTTCCAACACAGGACTTTGGGCCCCATTCAAAGGGCCACAAGGGACCGTGTATGTGATGTCTACACAGGCAGCAGCACTGCCTACACAGGGTGCTAGTGGCACAGACTGAAATTATAATGTTTTGGGTATATTGGGTTAGGTAAAAAAAGACTCAGAATTAATTTCATCTGTTTCCTTTCATTTTAGTAATGTGAACAACCCTTGTAAAGACATGCTATGTCATACACTCACATACAATTTTAATGTGAAAACAAACATGTTTTAATTCCTATGTAGCTCATACTGCCTTGATTTAACAACACTGTTGCAGAGCGTATTTAACAGAGAACCTAAAACAGTCAGTTTTCAAAAAATCATTTTTTAAATCAAAGTTTTCTATCTAACTCTATAAATAGGCGCTGTTATCTTTTTACCAATAAAAGACTGGAGCTTAACAGAGAAATTAAAAAGCATGGAGACACTGCTGGCCCAGGCGGGACAGCAGAACTGGGGCACTGCCCAGGCCCCATTGCCGCGCCTGGCTCCCACGTTGAAATGTCAGCCACCCTGTTTTCCCAAGTAACCCTCAGAAAAAGCCTGAAGCCCAAGAACACACAACTTTTCCTCCCGGAGAGCAAGGACAGGCAGGCTGATTTGACCGCAGTGGGTTTCTGAGCTGGGCTTGAGGGGAGAAAACGCTCCCGGGGCAGAGGCCTTAGAAGAGGGGAACAGCCTCTGATGGCAGAGGAAACTGACAAGTCCAGCACAGGACTGCCTTGGCAGGCAGACCCCGGAGCTGGCGCCTGCTCATGCGCATTGGTCTTCTGGACAGGTCCGCCCTGACCAACGCTGTGTCAGAGAGCCAGCGAAGTCATGGTTACCATGGCGTCCAGAGCTCTGAAGAGGGCTGCACCAGCAAGAGCCCGCTGCTGGTACCGTGACTGTCTGCTAGGCTCTCTCCTGGAAAGCACCTCAACCCCACAGAAACCCAGGGGATGGCAGGACAGTTAGCCACACATCCTCAGATCTGCTGAGACCTGCAGTTCCAATCCTGAGAACTCACTCCCACTGGCAGGCCGGGGAGGGACTCGGGGACACTAAGGGGCCCTGGGAGCTGACCAGGCCCGAACATCATGCCCACCACAGCCTTTGGCTCGCTCAAGTCAGGGCTGCACCAGCCACGGTCTGGGGCTCAGCCTTCAGATCCCCATCAGCTCATACCTGGATGGGCGGATGCTCCCAGCCTCCTGGGGCTGAGCTGAGTGTAGCTGAGACAGGAGAGGCCTGTTCTGAGATATGAAGAGAGCTGGGCCGACTGCAGCCAGGGCTGGCAGGGCTGGGAAGGGTCGGGGGAGAATAGCCAGGACCCACAGAGTGGCCAAAAGTTCACACTCAAAGTGTCCAAGGGGAGCAGCTGGGGGGATCTCCCAGAACTCAAGTAGCTGGAGCTCTCTGCAATCGAATATGGCTCTCAATAGCACCATCTTTTGGCAGAAAGAAAAACTACATGCTGCAGAATGGAAACCAACATTAATAGGACAGTAATCTCAGCACCCTCCAGACTGAAGCTGAAGGATCACTGCGAAGCTTGGACCACACAGTGAGTTCAAGACCAGCCTGAACTACGTAGCGAGACCCCGTCTCAAAAAACAAGCAAAAGCAAACTTAAAATATAGGAGAGTGGAGTCTAATGATCCACGACCACCACACTGTTCTGCAACCAGCAAACTGACAGACGAGCACTGTCCCTCCTCACAGGCAGACTCTGGGTGCCGCTTGGGTCTCAGAACGCTGTCCAGGTGCGTTGGTGACCCGCAAATGCTAGGTTCTGCCGCACCACCTGGTTGTGTCAGCAAACTCCCTCTGCACCGAGAAGGGAAAGGGCCTGGGAGTGGTTCAGAAAAGAAACACTGGGGTCCCTGAGACCTGCTGAATTTTACCATTCTCGAGTGACATTTCCAAAGGCAAAACCAGAACTGATATCTCATGACTGTTTTCAAACACTTCTAGGGATCACACAGTCAACTCTTGGATCGTGTAAGACCAATCAGCATCTTCCAGCCCCTGCTCTCTGCCCAGGGGAGATCCCTAAGCACTGTGTGCAGCCGCTGCCTGGTGCTTGCTTGAAATGGTGGAAACGCTGCATCCAGATCCCTGAACTCACACTGCCCACCCCGTTCCCAAAGGACTGCTTTCTAAACTGTTGCTGGTGCCCATGTAAAAGGTGTCCTTTGGCAATGAATAAATGATTGATTTGAAGCCCGGAGAGACAGCACGCCACTGTCTGCTGTTTCTTATTGTAGACTAGCAGTGACCTTCCCTCATTTATCCCAGCGTTCTGGCTCTGAAAAATCAGTCATTCTGGGCTCTTCGCTTGTCACTCTGCACTCGTCCCACCCATAACTTTATCTGAACACTAGTGACCGCCAGCACATCTTCACCCTGCCCTCTCTAGAGGACGGGATCTGCTGGTATCACAACCTTCCTGTATCAGTTAGGACTGCAGTCATTCTGTTCATCAGAAAGCCTGATGAACCTCCTCATTTAAACAAGCAGGGCTCCCTCTTGCTCACGTTTCAGATAATCTGGAGGTTAGTAGCTACTGGCATTCATTCAGCAGCTCAATAATGTTAAGGCCAGAATCAAGGCTGTTTTCCCAACTTTTTCCCCGGCTTAATGCTTCAAGGTTTCATGCAGCTGCTGCATATGAGGGAGGAGAAAAGAAGGAAGAGACATTGTCTGCTGTCCATTTGCATCTCATGAGGAAGAGCACTAGGTTGCACAGAGCACCTGAAGATTCAGAAGCCAACGGTAGAGCCACCCTCACTGCCAGGCATACAGGGTCCCCTCAGGTGCTACTTGCGGTGGAGTAGGTGCCCCCCCCACCGTGCTCCCTTATACCTAACAATGTGACTCCCACCTCTGTCTGAACACTGCTGGCTTCCAAACCTCAATCTTCACCCTGTCCTCTCTAACGATGTCATGACCCTTCTGTATCAGAAACGCATTCTCTCAATTTATCAGGAAGGTTGATATAGAACTCTACAAGCAGAGCTTGTAATCTATAAGTAGCAGCCAACATTTATTCAGTAGCTCAACAGTGAGCGGGTCAGCATCGGGCTGTTCTCTTGGCTCTTTGAGGAGGACCTGTGCTATACCCTCTTCCCTGCCCAAGTCTGAATTGACTGAGAAATAAAACAAAAGAGTCAACTTACAGAGAAACAGCACATCATGTTTTTCCTGATAAAAATGACACTGGAGAGTCAAAAATTAAAGTAGGATTCCTAATCCTGAAGCCCAGAAGTTGACAGAGCTATCCAGTTGGTCTTGTGGACCTGCTGCAGGCCCCATACCCCTCATCCGGCCAGAGACATGTGCTGGGTGTGCTCAAAGGCAGCCCGTCCACGTGGAAAGGAAAACCTGCCCCACCTTCCCTGAACCAACCCCACCTTGCCTCGCCTCTTCCTCTCCACTCCTGCTGCTCCTTTGGCCTGAGCCAAGCATCCCTTTCTAATTCTTCTTTCCATTTACAAATCTGTACCTCCTGCAAGTCTAAGTAAAGTTTCCCTTCTCCAGGAAGCCTTCTGCTGACACTGGCCCCAGTGCAGGGAGTATAATTCAAGTCTCCAGTGATTTTCTGAAATGCAGTAGGAGCGCAATAAAAGCTTTGGGAATGAAAGCCTTATTGAATAAATATGTGAATCCGGGCTGGGGATTTAGCTCAGTGGTTCCGCTGCCTGCCTCACAAGTGCAAGGTCCTAAGTTCGATCCCCGGTACCAAAAAAAAAATATGTGAATGAAGGAATGAATGAATAATTTTACAAAGCCAAGTAGATTGTATATTTCTCACAGGTAGTACCCATTCCTTATACTTTTGGGGTATACATATGGATCTACAGTAATTATCTAGAGTATAACAAGAGTTCAATAAAAGCTTGCAAAGTCAAGGCATTATGTGAGTGAACCTGTGAGTGGATGGATGGATGGATGGATGGATGGATGATGGATGGATAGATAGATTCATCTACCTAACTACATTATAAATTTCTTATAAGCAAGAACCATGCCTTTATACCTTTCTGTATCTCACAGTCAACAAACATAATGCTGATGATGACAACCTCGCCAACCACAGTAATGGCCACCAACAGATCAGCAGGCCCTTGCTCCTTCTCTTCCAGATGTACCAAGCATCTGAGAATGCTCTCCAGTCCCCTGAGCTGTTCAGAGAAACAAATTGTATCATGTTAGAGCAACATTTTGCAAATGTGAATCTCAGCCCCTGGGCAGCCCCTGGCTTTGAAAGGAAGTGTCTGTCCAACCACTTTAACAAAGACTTGTATTCTGGGATGCACCAGGGGCCAGAACTTGTCAACCACTAAAAAGTTTCAGAACAAGAAAACATTCTGCCAGAGCAGAAATATGGGCCCCTCTCCCTGGACCCAGTGCCTGGCTGCGCCTTATCTTGCCCTTTCATCAGGATAGGCCGTGAGGGCACAGTTCCTGCTAGGAAATGAGGCCTTTTGCTTCTGTGGTCTGGGCGGGTCTCCCTGTGCACCTGCACTACCAGGAGGGCATCTGCAGTGGCCTCTCTGACAGACAGGTACAGTCCCACAGCTCCTCACTACCAGCTGTGCTACGGGATCCAAAACATCCTTCACTCTCTGGCCTCAGTGTCCCTGGGAGCAAGGAGAACGTTCTCTGCACCTTTCAAATTAATGCGGTGAGATTCTCTTCTTTCCTTGCATTCTCAGTTCTAACCATACGGGCCTCCATGGTGTGTCTCAGACAGTCCAACACAAGCAGGCTTTGGGATTTCGTACTGGTTTTCCTCCCCTCGAAGAGAACATGGCTCTCTCCTCCTAGGCTTCCAGAATTCGCTGATCACATGATTGTTGATAATCACATGATTGTTGACAATCACATGCTCACTCCATGGGGGGCCCTTCACTGGTTTATTTTTGTCCATAGCATTTCAGCTTCTAACGTACTATGTAACTTGCTCACTTCAGTTATTCTCTGTCCCTCCTTTTACCCCAGATGGTAGAAAGTTCTGGGATGGCAGCAGTTTTCATCTGTTCTGTTCCTTGTTCTAAATAGTGCCCGATACATGGTAGGGGGTCAAAAGTATCCATGGAATGAATAGATGAAGGGACACACTTGTGAGCATCTGCTGTGTGTCTAGCTCCAGGGTTCAGGGTGAAGAAGATAGCTTTGTATTAGTTAGAATCCCCGGAGGAGCAGAATCAGTGTCAAATACTGTGTAATTATGCACAGGGCTTCACCAGTGGGCTCACAGGGTCAGAGGTAGAGGGGTCACTGTGGCCACCTGCTGATCAGAAGCGTGAGAATCCAAAGCAGCCATGCATGCTGGGAGCTGGAGGACCCAGTGGCAGCTGAGGGCTGAAGGCCTGAAGCTCATGGTGCCACCCCTGAAGAGTCGGCACTGGAAGGCTGATGACCCTGGAGACCAGCATCCAAAGCCAATGGCGAAGTCCAGAGCACTCCTAAGCAAGGAAGGCTTCCTCCCTCTCTCCCTTCCCATCCCACCCAGGAATAAAAAGGTTAGGTTGCTGTCCCCTGTGTCTATCATCCTTAGACACACTGGAACTTTACTAATCTGCTGGGTAGTTCTCAGCCAAGATGATACGTCACAATGCATGGTCACAGCCCTTGACATGTTAATCATCTAGCAGGAAAGAAAAATAAAAGCAAATAAATCCACTGATCAATAAAACAGGGGCACAAATGGAGGGATGATGCATGCGCTCAGGGGTAACCATCGGAAGAACTGACTCCTTGTCCTGAGAAGAGAGGAGTCCAAGGCTTCCCAAAGGCCCGGTCCAGCTGTGAGCTTAGCTGTGACATAACTTTCGGCTCCTCTTCTGCAGCAGAGCTCGCCTTCCTGGTTGTCAGACTGATGACAACTGAGTTCCCTGTGGCTCTGAGCTCGGAGCATATGGGGACTGCAGAGCAAGGCTCTCCCTGCAGCCGCTGTTTCTCAAGTGCCTTCAGCTCACACTAACCGATATTCCAAGGCAGCAAATTTTAGGTGGTGAATCCTGAACTTCTTCACCCCAAAAGGAAAGATGACTGCTATTCTTGGAGGAAGGGATTCTCACAGAAGTCTCAGTTAAAATGCACATTTTCAGAGGAAGCTGATGTCTTGGGTTGCGGAACAGACTGTTTTATTAAAGACTGTAATTGACACCTGGGAATGAATAAAATGCCGAGGAACGAGACCAGACAGGGAAATTTGATGGAGGCAGCAAAGATTCAGAGGAGAGGCCGGCAAAACAGGGCTCGTTTGTCAAGTCCAACTCATGCCTGCTTCGAAATGACCCACGAGCTGAGAATGGTTTTTGTGTTTTTAAATCACTAGGGTAAAAATAAAATCAATAGTACTAGTCTGTGACACACGAGACTCATGTAACACTAGTGTCCGTTCCTGTCTATCGGGCCACAGTGTGCACCACTTGCCTCCGGTCTGCGGTGTGTCCCACACAGGGCGGAGCTGCCGAACTGCAGCGGGCTGCACAGCCTGTGGGGCCAAAGCATCTGCCATCCAGCCTTGCCTGGGAAAAGCTGGCAGGAACTGAGTCGCGGTGCACAAGCCCATCAGCACATTAGTCACCCCACTGGGTCTTACACTATCTCCATGCCTGAGTCCAACACCCAGAGACTTAAAGGCGGCCAAAGTCAATTCCATTCACAGCCAGCGGCTCAGAGTTTGCAGCATCGGGAGGGCCAGCAAGGGCACACCAAGCACTTCCCAGGCAGGGGCAGCGCGTCACCTTTTTTTTAATACCCTTTGTAGCTATGACAACAACCGCCTGGGCCCCTTTCTTTGCTCATCAGTGAAAAAATGCTACATGGTATCACGGGGCTGGGACTTTGCCTGGCCACATTCAAGCTACACAACCCCAGGCAATTCACAAGGAGCAGACTCTGAGGTTTCACACTGGAAATGGAGGTGACAGCATGTGCAGAGCTGTGGTCACACTGGGCATGCACTTCGGTCCAGCGCCCAGTGCTGTGAACTGACAGCTTGCGTCTGGATGCTGCAAGCCAGTTCCGGTATGGCCAACCTTGGGTCCTTCTGGTAAACAAGAGTGGGCCAGGACTGATCAAAGGTGAGAGGAGAAGGCAGGTTAAGTTCACTAGCAAATTGTCTTAAAGTACAATTCAGTCCAGAACATGCTGGTGGAGACTCATTGCTTTTTATTTGTCTTTGCCTCAAATTTCTACAAGACAATGATTAATATTTGTCTTAAGACTAATATATATATTTATAACTCAGGTATCTAGGATATTCTACTGTTCTTCTGGAGGAGGACAATGTATCAACTCTTGTGCTATTAAATCTCCTGCTATCAGCCAGGGATTTAGCTCAGTGGCACCACCTCTGCCTCACAAGCACAAGGTCCTGAGTTCGATCCCAAACAACAACAAAAAAAATCTCCTGCTATCAAATGAAGGTACATAAACCTAGTTTGTAACCTCAAGCCAATCGTGTTAGGAGGAAGTATTTAATAAACACGACTGCTCCGCTGCCCGGAGAAAATGTTATAAACACAGACACTCCATAAATCTAAGCAACACAGGTCACATGACTGCACCATTGCAACTGGCAATAGAAGGTGAGGTGCACAGAGCTGGATGACGAGGAGGTCTCAGGTAGTAGAGAGAAATGAAGCAGCAGGGTAGAGATGTCCTGCTGACAGCCGCTCGCCCCTAAAGCAAGGAGCTAGGGAGGAATTCAATCTTTTTTGTAACTATAGCTTGGGTTTTTTAGATTTTTTTCTTACTACATGTTTGTAGTACATAATGGTCAAATTCCTTGTAGGAAGTTGGTACTTGTGCAGAGCACATTTTAATTCTTTTTTATTCCCTTCCACCCTGCCCCTCATCTCCTGGCCCACTTCCCTTTTGCAAAAGATCTATCCCTATTTTCTATTATCTATCTTTTATTTTGTCTTTATTTATATTTTTGGCTTATCATATAAGGGAAACCATGCAATATTTATACTTACGTCTCTAATTTATTTCACTTGACATTGTGGTCTCAAAGTGCATCCATTTTCCTATGAATGATGCATGTTTATCCTTCTTTATGGCAGAGTAGTACTCCATTGTGTGTAAATATCACATTTTCTTTATCCATTCATCTACTGATGGACATACAGATTGCCTCCAAAATTTAGCTATTATGAATTGTGCTGCTATAAACAGGGGTATGCCTGTATCACTGTAATGTGATGTCTTTAACTTTTATGGGAAAATACCTAGAAGGGGAATAGCTGGGTCAAATGGAATTTCTAATTTTCGTTTTTTGAAGCATCTCCATACAGATTTCCATACTGGTTATTCTAGTCTACATTCCCACTAACAGTGCAGAAGTGCTCCTTTTCCCCTGCAATCTCATAAGCATTTGCTGTTACTTGATTTCTTGATGATGGCCATTCTTTCTGGAGTGACATAGAATCTCAGTGTGGTTTTTATCTGCACTTTTCCAGTGGTAGCGATGCTGACCATTTTTCCATGTCTTTACTGGCCATGAGCACTTCTTCCTCCAAGTAGTGTCTCTTGATTTCAGTTTTTTTGACTGGGTCTTTTATTTTGGGGGGCTAATTTTTTTGAGTTTTTTATATATTCTAGATATCAGTCCTCAGTCCAAGGAATAGCTGGTAAAAAAATTTTCACATTCTGTAGGTGTCTCTTCACTCCATTGGTTGTTTCCTTTGCTGTGCAGGAGCTTTTTATTTGATATGATCCCAAACATTGACTCTTGGTATTTTTGTTGTGTAAATGGGGTTCTGTTCAGAAATTCCTTGCCAGCACTGATGTCTTCCAGAGTTTTATCTATGTTACCTTCCAGGAGGTTAATGTTTGTTTTAACATTTAAATGTTTAATCCATTTTGATTTCACTTAGTACCTGGAGAGAGATATGGGTCTAGACTCAGACTTCTATATGTGGATAGCCAGTTTTCCCAGCATCGTTTGTTAGAGTCTGTCTTTCTTCCAGCTTATGTTTTTGGCTTCTTTGCCAAAGATCAGGCAGCTGAATGTGCCTGGAGTTGTTTCTGTGTCCTCTCTTCTGTTCTGTTGATCCACATGTCTGCTTTTTGCCAATACCATACTGTTTTATCACTGTAGCTTTATAATATAACTTGAAGTCCATGACTTTCATGCTTTTTGCTTTGCCCTTGTTGCCCAGGATCGCTTTTGTTATTCTAGGTCTCTTCTGGTTTCATATGAAATTTAGGATTGTTTTCTCTAGTTCCTTGCTATTAGTATTTTGATTGGGATTGCATTAAACCTGTATATCAGTTTTGGAAGTATAGACATTTTTATTTGGCTATATTAGTTCTACCTATCCAGAAACAGGGGATGTCTTTTCATTTTCTGATGTCCTTTATCAGAGTGCTATAGTTTTCATTGTAGAGGTCTTTCACTTCCTTGGTTAGATTAATTCCTAAATATTAAATTTTTCTTGATGCTATTGTGAATGGTATTGATTTTCTAATTTCTTTCTTGGTGAATTCATTATTGCTGTACAGGAACATTACTTATTCTGATGTACTGAAACTGTATCCTGCTACATTGCTGAATTTGATTATTAATCCTAGGAGCATTTTGGTGGGATTTGGGGGGTCTTCTATGTAGTATAATGATAATTTGACTTCTTCCTTTTCTATACATATCTCTTTTGTTTCTTGCTCTTGCCTGATTGCTCGGGTTAATGGTTTGGGGACTATGTTGAACAGGACTGGTGACAGTGGACACCCTTATCTTGGTCTTGATTTTAGAAGGACAGCTTCCGGCTTTTCCCATTCTGTATGATGCTGGCCATTGGATTGTCATAAGTGGGTTTTATCAGATTGAAATAAGATACAAAATGGAAACAAAGCCTTTGTAAATAGGGAGGGGTGGAGGGTTTGAAGGGAGAGCAGAGGAATGGGGAAAAAATAAGAACCAAGATATATCATGTAAAGATACAAGTTCCCAGTGATGAATGTAAATGTATTGTATACCTAAAATGTACCAATAAAAGAATATAAGAGGGAAAAAAAGAAAGAAGATCCTTCTATACCTGTTTTCTTTAGGGTTTTTATCATGAATGGATGCTGGATTTTGTCAAAGGCTTTTTCTGTATCGGCTGAGATGATCAAGTGATATTTGTACTTGCTTCTGCTTATGTGATGTATTACATTCATTGATTTGCATATGCTGAACAATTCTACTTGGTCATGGTATATGATGTTCTTGATAATTTGTTGCATTCTTCGTGCCAGTGTCTTGTTGAAGATTTTTGCCTCTATGTTCATTAAAGAGATTGGCCTGTAGTTCTCTTTTTTGGTTGGGTCCTTTCCTGTTTGGGAATCAGGATAATGCTGGCTTCCAAGAATGATTTTGGGAGTGCTCCTTCCCTTTTGACTTCATTAAAGACTTTGAGGAGGATTGGCATGAGAACTTTGCTAAAGTTCTTGTAGAATTCAGCAATGAATCCATTAGGACCTGGGCTTTTCTGTTGTTGTTTTGTTTTGTTTTCAATTTTCTATTTTATTTGTACATGTTTACACTTCATGTAGTTTACAGTTATCTTGGGGAATGGTTACATGTACATATTACAGCTTGTTTCTTTCCTTTTTTTAAATCCACTTCCCCTCCGCTCCCTCCTCCAGTTCCCCTGTCCCATTTTTCAATCCTATTGATGTTATTTGTCTTAGCTCTTGTTATGGCCTATACTGTTCACATTAATTGGAGTTATTAGGTTCCTGTACACACCATATCTTTATTCTTCTTATTTTCCCTTCTCCTTCTCCTCACCCTTCACCCTTGTTCCCTTGGACTACTTCCCTATTGCAAGAGATCCATCCCCTTGTACCTTTCTCACCATCTTTTATCATTTTCTTTGTTTGTATTTTATCTCACACAAATGAGAGATACCATATGGTATTTCAGCTTGTGTGTCTGGTTTGTTTCACTTAACATTATATTTTCCAGGTCCATCTATTTTCCTACAAGTCTCAAATCTGTCATTCTTTATAGCTGAGTAGTATTCCATTATATATAGACAGCACATTTTCTTTATCCAATCATCTGTTGATAGGTGTACAGGCTGCTTCCAGGATTTAGCTATTACAAACTGTGCTGCTATAGGGCTGGGGATTTAGCTCAGTGGTTCCACCACCTGCCTCGCAAGTGCAAGGTCCTGAGTTCAATCCCCATTACCAAAAAGACTGGGCTGCTATAACATTGGTATGCATGTATCACTGTAATAGGATGACTTAAGCTCTTTGGGGAAGATACCTTGCAGATGGATAGCTAGCTTGTATCGAATTTCTAATTTCACTTCAATTCTTTCAAATCTCCATATTGATTTCCATAATGGTTGTATTAGTTTGCATTCCCACCAACAGTGAAGGGGGGTTCCTTTTCCACCACAGCCAAGCCAGCATTTGTTATTGCTTGATTTCCTAATGATTGCTATTCCTTCCAGAGTAAGATGGAATCTTAGTGTTGTTTTAATTTGAATTTCTCTAATGGCCAGACATGTTGAACATTTTTTCATATATTTGTTGGCCATTTGTGTTTCTTCCTCTGTGAAGAGTCTGTTCACTTCTTTGCCCATTTCTTGACTGGGACTTTAATTTTAGGTAGTTTAATTTTCTTTTTTTTAGATCTTTGTATATTCTAGATATTAGTCCCCTGTCTGAGGAGTAGCTGGCAAAATTTTTTCCCATTCTGTAGGCATCTATTCACGCTACTCATTGATTGTTTTGCTGTACAGAAGCTTTTTAGTCTGATATAACCCTGTTTGTTGACTCTTGGTGTTATTTCTTGTGCAATTGAGGTTCTGTTTAGAAAATCCTTTCCTACACCTATGTCTTCAAGTGTTTTACCTATTTTATCTTCCAGGAGGTTTAGTGCTTCTGTTTTAATGTTTAGATCTTTGATCCATTTTGATTCTAATTTGCCACATGGTGAGAGGTAAGGGTCCAGTTTCAATCTTCTGCATCCCAGCACCATTTGTTGAGCAGACTATCTTTCTTCCAACGAGAGCCTTTGTCAGCTGGTAGTTTGTTTCTTTGTTTTTACTTCTTCAGTTCCATTCCCTGTTATTAAGTTGTTTATGATTCTTACATTGTTTTGGTTCAGTTTTGATAATTCATGCATATCAAGGAATCTATCCATTTCTTTTGAATTTTTCAATTTATTAGATTACAAGTTCTCAAAGTAGTTACTGAGAGTTTTCTGAATTTCAGCAGTGTCATTGTAATTTTGCCTTTTCCTTTTTTAATTGCACTGACTTTTCTTGTCTTTGAAGGGGGCTATTTGTCTATTCTTTCAAAGAACCAGCTCTTTGATTCATTGATTATAAATTATTTTGGTCTCAATTTCATTAATTTCTGCTCTGATCTTTATAATTTTCTTCCCATACTAGCTTTGGATTTGGATAGTTCTTGCTTTTTTAGGACTTTCCTGTGCATCATTAGGTTATTTATTGGAACTTGCTCTTTTGTTCTTATATGAGAATTCAAAGCTATAAACTCCTCTCTTAGGACTGCTTTCACTGTTTCACATAGATTGTAGTATGTTTTTCTGGCAGTATTGTTTGATTCTAGAAACTGTCTAATTTCTTCCTAGATTTCTTTTATGACCTATGGATTATGCAAGACATGCTGCTTAACTTCCATATGTTTTCATAATGTCTGTGGATTCTTTTGCCATTAATTTCTAGTTTCATTGCACTATGATCTGATAGTGTGCATGAAATAATTTTGATTCCTTACATTTATTGAACCATGCTTTATGGGTGAGCATATGGTCATTTTGGAGAAAGTCTGTGTGCTGCTAAGAAGAATGTATATTCTGTGGTTGTTAGGTGCAACTCTGTAGACATCTATTAAGTCCATTTGTTTGAATGTTTGGTTCAAGCCTGATATTTCTTTGTTGAGTTTTTTGTGTAGTTGATCTGTCTATTTGTGACATGCTTATGTTGGTGTTTACCTGGTCTTTGATGTCCAGTGGTATTTGTTTCATGAAGCCGGATGCACTGGTGTTTGGTGCATATATGCTCATAATTGAGAGGGGTTTTTTGTTGTTGTTGTTTGTTTGTTTGTTTGATCATCCTGGGGATTAAACCTAGAGCCTATGGCATGCTAGGCAAGTGCTCCACCCACTGAGCTAGCTCCCCGGCCCAAATGTTCATAATTGTTATCCATTCCCATTGAATAGTTTTCTTAACTAGTATGTAGTGGCCTTCTTTTCCTCTCCTGATGAGTGTTGGTTTGAAGTCCACTTTGTCTGAAATTAGAATAACTACTCTTGCTTTTTTCCAGGTTCCTATTGCATGGGATATTGTTTTCTGTCCTTCAATTTTTAGTATGTGAATTTTTGGGAGATTAAATGTGTTTCTCATGTACAGCATTTTTTTTTTTTTTTTGGTACCGGGGATCAAACTTGGGTCCTTGCCCTTGCACAGCAGGCAGCGAAACCACTGAGCTAAATCTGCGGCCCTTCTCATGTACAGCATTATCATTGGGTTTGTTTTTTGATGCAGTCTGCTAATCTGTGTCTTTTGACTTGAGAATTGAAACCATTCAAATTAAGAGTTATTACTGAAAGGTATTGACTCCTGTCATTGCATTACTTTCGAGTTGCTCCTTGCCTCCTCTTCCTCCACTTAACTGTTCACCTTATCTGGTGTATTCACTTATTAGACTTTTTGACGCTGTTGATTTTATTGTCTCTTTCTAGGATATCATTGAGAATTTTTAGAGTGTGGGTAAAATGATCATAAATTTCCTGACGTGTGATTCATCATGGAAATACCATATTTCTCCATCAATTTGGAAAGGTACTTTTGTAGAAGATAGAAGCCTGGATTTGAAGTTGTTTTCCTTTAGGGCTTGAAACACTCCAAGCTTTCCTGCCCTTTAAGGCTTATGTTAGAAATGCTGTAATTCTAATAGGTTTTCCTTTATAAGTGAGTCATTGCTTTTCTCTGACAGTTTGATTCCATCCCTGTGTTGGACTTTGAGTATGATTTGTCATGGAGAGGCTCTTTTTTTCTTTTGTAGGATCTTTTTTATTGTGGTTATTTAGGGTCTTATATACCTCACTTATCTGTATATTTGATCCTTCTATTACAGTTGGAAATTTTTCTGCTATTATTTCTGTAAATGACTTTTTATGCCATTTGTGCTGTCTTTTGATTTTTTAATTAATTGCAAGTAGATCTAGATTAGTGTTCTTTGTATCATCTAGCAGCTGTTGAATCCATTTCTCACGTTCTCTTGTTATTTTTAAAGTATCTCTGATAGCAGTCCTGTCTTCTAGTTCTAACACTGTCCTCACTCTGATCACTTCTGCTGCCTATAGTTTCAAGAGAAATTTTAACCTCTTGGATTTCTGTTTGAAACCTCATGGATTCTAAGTCTTTGATAAACTGATCATTCATGTTTTGTATTGTTTTGTTTAGGTCAGCTAGCTTTTTATTAGCATCTTCTGTGAACTTCCTGATCATTTCATTTACTATATCCATTATCTATTTAATTATAGTTTCTTTGAATTTACCAAGCACCTTAAAATCTGTTATTGAATCTCCTCTGATATCTTTTCAAAAAATTGGGTTGTGTGACTTTTGCTTTCCTCTCCATGCCCTGTGGATCAGCTTTGGGGCAGTTGGGAGTTTGGGGAAGCATTCTCCTTACTCACACTGGTAGATGGGGAAGGCAATCAGACTTCATATCTGTGCTAGATGTAGGCAGCAGGACAAAGTTTCAAGCAGCTTGTTGTACTCAATGCTGCCACTTTCAGACCTAAGCAGTTTTTAAGTGTGACACAAGCCAGCCTGACTTCTCACCATGAAGGATGGAGGCTCTGTCCTTCCTGACCTGAGCTTAAACTTTTTGGAGGTTCTATATCTAGTTCACACCCTCTCCATCCCAGTCTGCAGTAGCTGTCTCTTACCCAGTCACTGTGGGATGGTGACACTGGGAACCCTGAAGTGAGGTTATTTTTTTCCTTGTTCTGCATCTCAGTCTTCAATAATCAACCCCTTCCTGAAATGGTGCTCAATTAAGCATTCTCTGGCAATATGGCAGGAACTGCACTGAATTCCCTCTCTGGCTATTGCCTGCTCTGTGGAAAGAATCACCTTGGAGAAAAAAACCCACACTGCTTTTGCAGTTCACAACAGCCATTTCTCCCTGGAGCTCCCAGCGCTAGGGCCTTACCTTGTGTGTCTGATGACTAATTTTTTATGTGTTGACTTGGGTAGGCTGTGGCACCCAGATATTTGGCCAAACATCAGTCTATATGTTGCTCTGCATGTGTGTTTCAAATGGGATGAACATTTGCATCAGTAGACTCTGCATAAATTATAGTACCTTCTATAATGTGAATGGGCTTCATCAATCAGGTTATGGCCTTAAGAGAAAACAGACTGAGGTCCCCTGGTTAAAAGTGAATTCTGCTCAGAAATGGCCTCTGGACTCAAGCTGCAATATCAGCTCTTCCCTGTGTCTCCAGCCTGCCAACATGCCTAATGAGTTTGGGCTTGCCAGCTTCCACAGTTGTGCAAACCAATTCCTTAAAATAAACTGATAGATAGATAGATAGATAGATAGATAGATAGATAATAGAACAAATTATAGTTTGCATATTTTTGTCACCTTTAAAATTTATGTTAAACTTCAATTCCAATGTGATATGTGACAGTATTGTGAGGTACGCACTTAAAGAAATGATTGACACATGAGGATTCCACTTACTTGTCCTTAGAAGAGGGCTTTATGGAGGGAATATACCTTTTTTGTCCTTCTTCCTTCTCCCATATGAGGACACAGTAAGAAGGCCCTCACCAGGTATCAGATGTGGCACCTGGACTTTGGACTTTCCAGCCTCAAGGACTATGAGAAAATAAATGTCTGTTCCTCATAAATTATCCACTATTGGGTATTTGTTATAGCAGCAGGGGGTGGGGATACACACACACACACACACACACACACACACATACACACACAATTGGTTCTGCTACTCTGGAGAGTCCTGCCAATATAGTGCCTCACATACAATGATTTATTAAACAAGCATCTATTAATACAAAAGCAGAAGCAATCCATCCAATTTGACCTATAAGCTCAAAGAAAGCCTAGGTCTCTCTCCATTATGTAACCATTTTGCATTCCAAAATAAAAGTAATATCCTAAAAATCAGGGGTTTTTCCAGTACTAGGAATTGAACCTAGGGCCTCATGTATGGTGGGCAAGTACTCTACAACTGAGCTATACTCCCAGACCCGACTTGTTCTTCTAATTGGAATCAGGCAACAGAATCTTCAGCCCAGCTGTGAGAGGAGCTGTTAGACCTCAAGGACTGGACACTGGTCCTAATGATGCAGACTCTAGAGCTTGCTACATTCTTCAACCTCAGCCTTGTAAGTGTGAGGATTTTCTTTAAGATATTTAACTCAATGAATATACTGTGAAAGGTACTAATTTTGCCAGTATGAGTCCCTTGCTACACCCATTATGCTAATTAATAACCCATCTGTGTCACCAATGAAAACCCCTTTCTTAACTCATTGCACTAATTAGCAAAGTCCCTGGTACTAAAAGAAGAAAAACTAGCAAAAGAAATTATCATAGCCATTTCTAGAATGTGAGCTTTCTGATTAGATTACTTGCAGTCCACTCCTGGGAGACTTCCTGATTTATTGGTAACTGAATGCATGTAGGGTGTGGTTTAAACTAATTGATGCATATATTAAATCACACTGTGATGCTGAAGTATCTAAAAGGAAATTAGAGACATTGTAACTGTGGATATAAGAAATTTCACATTCCCAAATCAAATTTTAATCTGCTTTAAGCCACTTCCCTACTTGGTGGCAAGGAATTCAATCCCCGACCCCACTGGAATCTTCTTCTCAGCCCCTTAGCTGAGGTCACATGAGGATCCCAGCAGTCTTATGTGCCTAGCATCCAAAAATCCCCCACCAGCCTCTCCTCCACATGGATTTTCTGATGAGGTTACCATGTGAGACCAGCTGAAGCCTAGTTTCAGGGACCTCTGCCAAGGTTGGAGGTCCAGAACCTAGGTCCTGTCTCTGGGTGTGCTGCATGGTGACACCCTTCTGCAGAGCTGAGACATATGGCCCATGATGAAACTTCCAAATGTTCCCCACTTGCTGAACCTCCCTCTATCCTTAGAAGGAGGACCCCAAAAATGAGGTGTGGCAGCCATGAGGCACCAGAAGAACAGGTTGAGTCCTTAAGTCTTAGACCAGGATAGAGAGGAGAAAGACAGCAGTTCTGAGCCTGAGCCAAGAAAGGATCCTGTGGGCTTTTGGGGAAGGAGCTGAATCTAGGAAGTCTTCCCAAAGTGGTAAATCAAGCAGGACTGAAGTGGTGGTCTGTGGGACCTGTGGAGAAGAGGGGGTCTGCTGTGTGTTAATGACAGCAGGAACGGGAAATGCATTTCTGGAGGCTGGGTGCTGGCTGGAGTGTCCTTTGGCAGGTTAACAGCCTCCCCACTTTGCTCCCAGCAGGTGGCCCAGCTGAGAAGGCAAAGCCTAACTGTGCAGCCATCACCATCACTGCCACACTTAGCTCTCCTGATGTCAGGAGCTACCCAGCCTGCTGGACACACGGGCTGCTACTTCCCTTCCAAGGACCGTCAGCCTGGCTGCTGCTCTGGTTTGGCTACCAGAGACTCTAGACGTAGCCTTGAAACCCCTCCCAGTGCCTTCGTGTACCACACAAATTGGTTGATAGTGGGGCTGTGAAAAAATCTCAGGCTGACTCAAAGTTAATGTGTCTGGGTTTTCACTGGCCTTGGAAATCATCTTATTCCTCTCTGCGAACCCACCTGTGCCCAGTTGCACACCAACTCCAGTGGAATGGGCTTGAGTCTCACGGTAGGAGTTTCTTTAATTGGTAGTGGAAAGACCCAGTGGCACCTGAAGGTCCAGTTTGGCCTTTTCCTCACAATGCATGGTGCTGCTTGCTCTGCAGCTACAGAGAGATGGCACACTGGCCCAACAGTGACTCTGACCATGGGAAAAGAGAAGTCAAACAAGACTTGAAATAACTTCTCACAGTCCTCATACCCCAGCCCCTACCCCATCCTCCTCAGGGTGCAGCAGGGGCACCAGTTAGGGTCTCTCTCTCTCTGTACCTCTGTTGGCCCTCACTACCCCAAGACCAACCGCACTCCTGCTCTGTGCAAGATCGACAGGGCTGCAAGCCAAGCATGGCCTCCCCACATGGCCTCCTCCAGGCTTCCATGCATTCATTGTTTGTACCAATTTGGCTGAGCTATGATATGCAGATGTCTGGTCTACCACCAGGTTTTGGTGTGGGTATTTTACAGATGAGATGAACATTTAAATTTTGAGTAAAACACAGCACGCTCCATAATGCAGGTGGGACTCATCAATCAGTGGAAGGAATGCCATGAGAGAAAACTTACTGAGATTCCTCTAAAGAGCTTCTGCCTGGAGACAGGACACCAGCTCTCCCGTGGGTCTCCAACCTACTGTTCCACCAGCTCTCCCGTGGGTCTCCAACCTACTGTTCCATCCCAAAGAAGAGTTTAGACTTGCCAGCCCCACAACCACATAAGTCAGTCTCTTTCCCTCTCTCTCTCTCTCTCTCTTTCTCTCTCTCTCTCCTTCCTGTTTCTGAAGAGATAACTCACTACTACAACTTCCAAAAGGAAATTTTGAGCATGAGATGAGCCACCTTTCTCTCCTTTATAAAATAGATTGTTCCCTTTTGCATAATTCAGAAGTAGATGAGGAACCACAGAATATAATAAAATGGAGGAAAGGAAAAACTTTTTTAAAAGGAAGTGGCTAACTTGCAAGAAAGGTCCATGTCAGCCAGGAAGCAGAGGCCACAACAGAGCTCCCAGGGGAGAGATTTCTTGGAAGAAAGCTTGCAGGACTTAAAGGTGGAGGGAGAGAGTGAGCAAAAAAGGCCTTGGGCTATGGTGCAGGTCTGATACCTGTGAAGGGAGAAAGGAGAAGATGTTCACTCTAGAAGGATGTTAACATCAGAACAAAGGTCCTAGGAAAAATAGTAAATGAAGAAATCAATCTTTTAAAACAGTGGGCAAATCTAAACCAGCATTTACAAGTAGGTAACTCAATCAATTAAACACTATTGGTAAATTCTGAATAAACACAGGTCAACTGTAAACAAAGAACAGCATGTAAGAATGGAGGAAGGAGGGCTGGAAGGGTTAGGGCTAAAGGGGTCCAACGTTCTCACATTTTTCTGGAGTTTAGACATAATGTTAACTTGTATTTATGTAGGCTAAAATTAAAGGCATGTACTATGAGATTAGAAATATAAAACAGTTTCTGAAGGGTTAGAAGGGAAAGGGAAAATTAAAGGAAATGCAATCAAACTAAAAGACAGGAAAAGGGATACAGTAGACACCCATTACCCAAGGAGGGCACATTTCCACACCCCACCGAATATCTGAGCCTTATGTATACTGATTCTTCCTATACATGCACAACTGTGGTAAAGTTTAATTTATGAATTGGGCCAAAATATTTAATAAGATAGAATAATTATAATAATAACTGTAATAAAGTTGCCATCAGTGCTACTCATGCACTTTGGGGTTGTTATTAAATAACTGTTAGTTGCGGAAGACAGGCACGGTACCAGCATGACAGTGGACCTGATAAATGAGACTTCTAAATGCCTAGTGGGAGGGTCACACATACAACCCACAGACACTGGGCAAAGATAAGATTCACATCCCAGGTGAGACGGAGCAGGACAGTGCAAGGATTTATCATGCTACTCAGAATAGCACGCAACTTAAAACAGGAATTGCTTATTTTGGGAATTTTTCCATTTAATATTTTCAGACCGTGTTTGACCGTGGGTAACTAAAACTGCAAAAAGTAAAACCTCAGATAAATGGGGATTACTATATAGGAAAGAAACAAAAAAGCCACATAGAAAGTACAAAATAAGGCAAAAGGAACAAATTCAAATATATCAGTATCCAAAATAAATCTGGCGCCTGCCTCAAAAGGGCAAGGTCCTGAGTTTGATCCCTGGTACCAAAAAAAAACATAAAATAAATGTAGACTTAACTTTCCAGGTAAAGAAAATGATGCTCAGGTCAGGGAAAGATGTGTTTAAGATGAGCAGGGAACCTGTGACTGCAGCAGCGAGCAAAGAACTTATCAAAGACTAGAGAGGTTTCCCTCAGGACTCAGGAGTCCTCAAGAAGAGCCTCCCACGACCAAAGTAGGGACCACTGGGGCATCAGGAAGGGTGACCCCAATGCATGGAAAGACAGAAAAGAAATATTCCCAACATCGAAATCATCCAATCTATTAGCAAATAACCGCAATGAGGTGAAATGTCATATATGCCACAACAGTAATCTTCGCATGCTAAATTGCTGGGAGCACTGTGCTGTGGATCACCATGGCCAGGCCTAGTGCTTCCTCCCACGGAGGAGACCAGGCGACAAGAGCGCGTGGTGGAGCAAGGCCTGGGGAGAAGGGGACTGTCTCTCCCCCGCCCAGTCGCCAGAGAACCATCAAGCATGATGTCCTGCAGACCTTAGCTCTCTCCTGGCTCCGGTTACAGACCAGCCTCTTTACGTCCCCTGCGCTGCCCTTGTCTCTACTATAAATAAAGGTGCCTGGGGACTTTTTCTCTCATCAGGAGGAAGAGCCCATCTGGCCCCAGCTTTACCTTCTTCCTTTCTTTTTTGTAATCTCCCACTGTCATTTCTCACTCCATATATCTTTCAGCCACACAGGCCATAGCACTAAATTTGTAGATACTTTAAGGAAATCAAATTGTTTTTAAAAAAACTTTCATGGGAAAAAATTTTTAGCAACTGTACCTTAGACAAAGGTCTACTATCTAGAATCTATAAAGAACTGAAAAAAATCAGGCCCCCCAAATTCAAAGACTCAATTCAAAAATGGGCATCTGAAATGAACAGACATTTCTCAGACAAAGAAGTAAAAGCAGCAAATAAATATATGAAAAAATGTTCATCATCACTGGTCATTCGAGAGATGCAGATGAAAGCAAAGCTGAGATTCCACCTCACCCCAGAAAGAATGGCTGCTATCAAGAAATCAACCAATAACAAATGCTGGTGGGGTGTGGAGAGAAAAGAACCCTTCTCCATTGCTGGTGGGAGTGTAGACTGGTGCAACCACTGTGGAAGTCAGTATGGAGATACCTCAAAGAACTAGGACTAGAGGTCCCATTTGACCCCGCTATTCCACTGCTGGGGATCTTCCCAAGAGAATTAAAAGAATCATACCACAGCAATATATGTGCACCCCTGTTTATAGCGGCACAGTTTGTAATAGTGAAAGCTTGGAAACAACCCAAGTGCCCATTAACTGGAGACTGGATAAAGAAGATGTGGTTTTTTTATAAAATGGAGTACTACTCAGCCATAAAGAATGAGAAACTAGAGACATTTATAACTAAATGGATGCATATTGAGGTCATCCTCTTAAGTGAAATAAATAGGACGCATATGTGTAAATACCAAATAGTTTCTCTAGTGTGAGAAACTCAAAGTGTAATTAAGGGTACATATGGATAAAATTGCCTAATAACATATTTCTCGGATTGTGTTTCCATTGCGTGTCATATGACTGTATCAAAATTTAAACTAGGGAGAAGCTTGGCTTATGTGGAGTCTGCTAGCTAACTGGAGTTTTTTTCCAGATCATTATTTGTTCAGTGTTGGTTTTGGGGATCTTCCTGAAACAAGTCACGTCCTCTGGTGTCTTGCTGGTGCTTGAGATGCTTTTTGAAGTTATATGGAAAAATGTTTAAGTGCTTTTCAGTTTCGTTATGGTTGAGTTCTACTGTATTTGAATATTATTGTAGTTTTCTCCCCCTCCCATTGTTCTTTTTTGAATGGTTTTAATTTTTTCTACGTGTGTTTGATAATAAAGTTATTTTTTTTAAAACTTGCAAATAAAAGAGGAAAAAATACGAGCACTTCCTACGCAAACAATCTGTCAGGGTAACCAAATAATTAACAGGGAAAGTTTCTCCTTATTAAAGAACCTATCTATTAAATGAAGAAGGATCTGCCATGAGACTTATGGGCAAGTTACAGAACTACCATTTTGCAACCCAAGAGTCGAGAGACTTTCTTAAAAGTCTAGAGAGTATTTTAGGCTTCACAGGCCAATGGTCTCAGTGACAACTACTCACCCCTGCCAATGTAGCTCAAGAACAGCCATAGGTTACACAAATGAGTAGCCATGACTGTGTTCCAATAAAACTTTATTTACAAAAAACAGGCAGTGAACGACTCATAGGCCACCATAGTTGGCTGAGCCCTAATCTAGACAGAGATCATCAATGTTTGGTAATGTTATAAAAAGAGAGACAGTCATACAGACCACACACTCTTGGGCACAATAAAAGTCACTTAAAGACAAAAAGCAAAGAAAATCATACTTGAACTTTTTTGTTCAATTTTTTTAAATTATTTTGTTATTTCTCATAGGAATACATAAAACATATTATGAATACCTAATATACCCAGCACTACCTACAGCAAATTAAACCTGAACATTTTGCCATGTTTCTATCAGATTTTTTAGAGAACAAAAGCTTGCAAAGACAACTCTGAGCTTTCTACAGACATTTTAAAATGTATTTCTAAAGATCAAAGAATGAATCAAAATACAAATCAGAAAATATTTAGAGTAAAATTATAACAAAATCACTGCATCAAACTTGCAGAACTTACCTATAGTAATGCTTAGAGGAAAAGTATAGCCTTTAATATTTTCTTAGAAAAGAAGAAAGATGGAAAAGTTAATGAGCTACGTTTCCACACACATAGGGAAAGAATGACAGAATAAAGCATAGAAGAACATGTATAATAAAGACAAGAGAAAAGCTAGTACACTGGAAACCAAAACACCAAACAGGACAGTGAAAGCCAAAACCTGGATATTTGAAGAGAACAATAAAACTGACACGGCCTGAGCCCGGCTACACCCACTCTAAGCAGTCAGGCTAAAAAGGAAAGAGACACTTCACATTAAAAATGCTGTGAATGATAAGTTAGAAAGATTAGAGAGGAAGCTAATGTTTTGTGAACCCGTGATTGCAAACAATTTGGATTTATTTTGGAGTTCTCAATCCTCTACCCAGGTACCTGTAATTCTTCATGTTTTATCCCTAATCTGCGGTTTTATACCTCATGCTGTACCTCCGTTCTCATCCACTGAACTCCCTGTCACTCTCAGCTGACTGACAGCCTCACCTCAGTGTCAGGGAGGAAATAGAAACCACTGGGTGGCAGCCCCCTTGCTCCACTCCTGTCCCTAAATTCACCCCCCACCTGCCCTGTACCCCTCTTATGCCAGCTGCAGCCCTGACAGCCACATGCATGGGGCCTCGTCCCAGCCTCCTTTTTCATGGCAAGTGTTTTAAGTGGTTTCTTCCCCACATTTCTACTAGAGGCTTTTCCCATCCCACCAACTACCTCACTGACACACGTGAACTGGCGCAGTTGCCTCATACTTGGCTTCCTGTCATTCCCCCAGGTCACCAAGGCAATCACAGACAACTTAGCTTCCCTTGTAAAAAATGAAAGAAAAGACACTAATCATACTGCAAAGCTCCAAAACCACCCCCAGCTCCCTCTACCCATCAGATGAAGATCCATTGAAGCCCCTGAGGCGCAGTCCCCAATCCCCCTGTCCTCCCATGATGTGGCCTTCCCGTGGGTTCGCCCTCATATGCTCTTCCTCCCTCAGAAGGACCCCAGGATCCTCCCTTTCATCCAGCATCACTCTGCATAGAAATTGTGGGGGCTTCCCTTGCACAAAACCACATGAGTGATTTCTTCAAGTAGCACTGCATTCTTTTCTTTCATCAAATATTTACTCTGAACCTAAAGAACATTTATTACAGCTAATGCATAGATAGATATTAACCAGAAACTAGGAACAACCCAAGTGAACAGAATGGACAGATATGGCGGTGTATGCATCAAATGGGGTGCTCTGCGTGTGACGAAAATAAGGAAGCAGTCATAATATATATAACAGAATGAATTCCTGCCACTCAAAGTTGGAAAGTAAGCTGTGAGGCTGGCGGCTGGGAGCATGGGTGGCACTGGTGGGACGAGTGGAGGAGCAGACGAGGCGTTGTAGCCTCTTCTGGGGCACTGGCACCTCTGGCGCTGGTGACAGTGTGTCCTTTTGTAAAACTTCACCAAAGTGTACCCCCCTACGATTGCTGCACTTTCTGCATGTGCTAAACCTCAGCAACAAGTCCACTGAGAGAAATGCAGCGTGTGCCCACCAGGCTCAGGGTGGGAGGCACTGGGAAGAGAGTGAGGCTTCTAGATAGGTAAGCATCCACTCCAGGCATCTCACAGGGAGAGGGCAAAGCGCAAGGCCAATGCAGAGCCTCTCCGAATCTTTGAGCCTCACTTTCTCACCTGTGAAATGGGAGACGTGTTTCCTCCTTCACTGAACCATGTAAGCATCTGGATAGAGCCCCAAGTATGACACAGATTCAGGTCCTGCAGAGTGCTGAGGGCACAGTGGACTGCTGCTCCACACATGTGGCCTGACTCTGAGTCCAATCCCCACATAGATCACGTAGGAAAGCTCCAAAGACAACAGCACCTCACCCTAGGCACACACCACTTCCCACAACGTCACAGGTGAAGACACCAGTATAAAGCACACATTGAACTTCAGAGGTCTTCTTAGTCACTTTTTCTCATTTGTGAAAATTCCCGGGCCCTGTCTGCCCGCATCTGCAGAGGCCTGGGCTGCCCACGGTTCCCTCTCCTCTCAGCGCCCCCAGCACGACGCCCTGGTCCTGCTGCACCTGTGAGAGCCATGCTCAGGCACTCTCTGGAGGAGCTTTGCAGCCTGGAGGAAGACAGTCATCTGAAACCTAGTGAGCAGGAACCGGTCGGGCTGTGCGGGCTTCGGAGGCCAGAGCACCCACCGCTTTCCTGGAGAGCAGCCCTGTGATGCCCTGAAGCAGGAAGACTTCGGGCGGCAGGCCCCTGAGTCATGATCATGAACGGGGCTCCAGACCTGTGCAGGGAAGCAGCTGGCTCCCTCCTGACGCCACTCGTTGTTTCTCACCTGAAGAGGTGAGCGTGAACTGCCCCGTAACCCAGCCAGGGTGGAAGCTCACTACGGCAGGCTGGGAGCCCTCATGTCCGTGCCAGGAGCCCGGACAGCACCTGGGTCTCCTGGCTCCCTCTCCAGTCTCTCTCCAAGCCCCGCCCCTTCCATCTCCCTAACCAAAGCCTAGGCCCCAGTGTCCCCCAGCTGCCCTGCTAATCGCCTCCTCTCCTGGCTCCCTCGCTTCCTGCCCCGCACGCCCTCGAACCCAAGCTCCCTGCCCACTAGATGGTTCATCCTGCTGGAAACTTCCATGGCCCCTCTGCATCCAGCTCCTTTCCCACGCCATTCCTGGAGTCCTCGCTGACCCCGCCCCTAAGCCAATCCCTTGCTGTCCTCGCGTTTGCTTGCATGTTTGTCCCCTTGGCTGCCGGGCTGGAGACTCTGTGAAGCCTGAAACCATTTCTCTGACAACCCCTCCCTGCAGGGCCTGGCAGGCTGCCCCAGCACCACAGCAGTCAGTATCATCAGACTGGACGGCTGGTTGATTGACTGACTAGGAAGGGAACGTGCTGAACAACTGAGTCGCAAAATAGAGGGGCCGTTCTCCTCCATTAGTGAGGTCTGGGAAGCAATGGGAGAATCGTGCTGCTTTGGGGAGGTTGGTTTGTTTGTTTGTTTGTTTGTTTGTTTGTTTTAGCTCAGCTACGCGGACTGTGTAGGATGAAGAAGAATCTGTATACACACAAACTGTGTGGCCTTTAGAAAGCATCTTCATCTCTCTGAGTCTTCGTTTTATTCTATCAATGGCGATAGTTTTGAGCTGATAGAATTGGATGAAAGAAGGGATACAAAAGTATTTCTAAACTCTTCAAGCACTGGAGAATCCATGGTGTCTGAGGCCAGGCAGTAACAGGAGGCAGAGAGTAACGGAAGTGTGTGAAGTCTGGCTTCAGATGGATTCGACACAGGCACACACTCACAGTGCTGTGTACAGTGTTACCCAAACATTCGTGTGCACCTAGAAATACATTGGCCTCGGCAGATGTATCCACTTAGGGTGAAGCCATAATCGATCAGGGTGGGCCTAATCCAACACCGAGCCATGCACAAGGAGATAAATTTGAGTACAGATTCATAGAGGGGACGCCTCGTGAAGACAGAGGCAGAGGTTGGAGCGATGGGTCTACAAGCCGAGAAACACCAAGGATTGCCCGCTGCCACCAAAAGCCAAGAAGAGGCCAGGAAACTTCCTACGCCAGTCTCCGGTGTCATCACGAGCCTGCCTACACCCTGATTCTGGACCTCCAGCCCCCAGAACCATAAAATAACCAAATTCCTTGTCTTCAGCTGCCCTGCCTGTGGTCCTCTGTCATGGCCCGTGAGGCACTGATACAGGAACACTTGGAATCCACCACTGTGAACGTCTCCAGGCCCGTGAGTGCCCCACCTTTGCCCTCCTAGGTGAACCCTTGTCACCAAGGAAACAGCTGAGTGCTTAGCCTTAAAAAGCTACCACGATCTCTGAGAAAAAGGTAAAGAACAAAGACTGACTGTTCCCCAACCTACTCTTTGGATGACACTTGTCAGTCTTCATGCCCCACTTCCCTGCTCGCACATGATGCCTGCCAAGGTGACTGTGGCAGAAGCCCATGTCATCTTCCCTGCAGCCTGAGGTCTCATTGACACCTGGGTCCCCTCCTCCTCCCTGCAAACCACTGAGGGAGAAACTCCACCACAGGTCAACTGGGACCTATGTGGCCAGGAATGATTTTTATTTGCAGCCCTAGGCCTGCAGTTCTATGCAGTCTATGAGGAGGAGCTGGCCAGAGCAAGGCACCAGACCGCAGATCTGTTTTCTGGACTGCATGTCAGAGACCAGCATAGCAGTGAGCACGCAGCAAGGACATAAAGGAAGCTGAGCTCACCCTCGAAGCCCTCTGCGTTCGTGCCTGGCCCGATGTGTGGGGTGGGATGCCCCTCGCCTGCATCAGCTGCCCCTAAGGAGCAGTTCATCCCTAACACGTCCGGCCCTGTTCCAGAGTGCACTTCCTAGACCTTGAGCAACAACCCTTGGTCCAACTTTCTCATAGAGAGGAGATCAGAAGTGCTAAGGGATGCTCACTCTCTCCCAGGCCCACAGCAGCAGTGACGTCAGAACTGGCGTCTGCTCTGCCAAACAGAACTCGCCCTGAGACCAGACGGTGGGTAGGAACAGAGCCCACCAGGGCCCTGGACTACGATGCCACGGATCCTCGTCAATACCAAAGGTGGCATCTGTTCCCCATAACTTGGGTGTCTGTCATGGGTGATAAAGACCAGGCTTTTGGGGGGCTCTCTGGCCTGAGATAAGTTGGTCCTCGCTGTCCGTGGCAGCTATGTTCTATAAAGTCATTACAAACACTGCATTAGCAAATACTGAACCTTTGTCCCTAGAAGTGCATGTGTACACACACGCATGCACGTACACACACACCCCTTTGTCTGTGTGCACACATACCTGCATCTTTGGAGAGACGGGGACAGAGAAGGGTGTCACAGCTGGGTGACTGCTGTCTGCCACAGGTCTATTTGCCTAGGCTTGTCCCTAGCGGGCGACTGGAGAGGCTCAGTGGGAGACACACGCCTCGTGCCTGGAGGCCCTCCGAAGGGACGGAGGGACCCACCCCCATCCTTTAGCTCCTCTCTGCTCCCTGGCTCCTGATGATTCTCTCCACACTGCCGCCCAGCACCCTCATCAGACGCCTGAAGCAATGGAGCCACCCAATCTTGGACCAGAACCTCCAGAGCCTTGAGCTAATTAAACCTTTGCTCTTCCTAAGTCAGCTGCCTCTGGTATGGCCTTATAGCAATGCTGGCTTGGCTAATGGTAAACACATGCAGGCATCTCACATGGACTGTAACCTTCAATTCCAAACACACTCGTCCTCTCAGGTTCTAGTTTCTTTACTCTAGAACAGGAACAAGGTCAGGAAGGGTCAAGTGACTGTCCTGAGATCAGCGTGTTGACGGGTGGACAGTCAGGATCCACACCCACCCATGGCCAGGGTGGAGGCTCCTACTGCACGGCACCCTCCACTCACCCCACTGAGAGAGCAAACCAGAGGCTGAGCTCTGCTTGTTCGTCCTCAGCAAGGACTCAGCACATGGGAAATGTCAGACTTCACTGTTCTGTGCATGTATGCAAATGACCAGGAAAGCACAGGAGTATTGATCTTGGGATCACAGGTGGATTTTAGCAAACAAACTTGCAAGTACAGAATCTGTTTTTTAAAAAGGCTCAACTGCGCACTGTGCTACTGCTCCTCACTGCTCACCATCCTGCAGGCGAGAGGATCGCCCATTTCACCCACGGCAGGGCCTGCAGTCAGTGCTTCCTCGGGGAGAAGACTTCCCCGTCCACCACTGTCAGAGCCGACTGCAACGTGCCTCATCCTGTGAGACACAGGTAGCAGCAACCTGTGCCATCTCCAGGAGAAGCTCTAGTAACAATTCCAGGTTTTACCCCTTTTGTTGTTGTTCTTTTCCTTTTGCCCTACGATGGCCATGTGCCCAAGAGGCCTGCTCCTTCAGCCTGGACCCTGCAATGCTGACAGCCGACACGGAGTGCGTGTGAGGAACACACATTTGTGCTTATTAACCACCGAGCCTTCCAGTTTGAACTTCAGCGTCACTGAGCAAAAGCTGTCCTCGCTGTGAGGACCAGGCACTCTCACCTCGACCTGCATCCTGTGGGTTCAACTAGTAAATCCCCTTCCTTTAAGCGGTGGGTGTTTGGAACACTATCTTTGCTTTCTGCAAACCAGTAAAGAGGAAAACCAGCCCATGTGTCAAGAAGACAGGCGACAGCTCAACATGGAGATTAGGCCTTGATCCCCAGCAGCCCATGACTGCCTAGGCTTGGGAAGTAACCGGGAGGTGGGGTTACATGAGCAAGAGACTCAGGACCAGGGGAGCACACAGGGCAGGGGGAGGATAGGAACAGCCCTGCACAGGCCGAGGGCAGACCTGGCCTGGAGAGCAGCAGGGTGTGAGTGGAGCCCCACAGAGCCCTGAGGGGCTGCGGCCTGGACAGCGGCGTCCCAAAGCAGCCTGCTGCCGGGGGCCTGGGGAGCGGCCACCTGTCCCACGCGTCGCCGGCTGGACACAGCCCCTGCCTGGAGAGAGACCTCAGCTCTGCAGCTCGGGCCTCCACCAGCCACCCAGCAAAGGTCAGCAGAGGAGAACTGACTCCAGGGACGCGGCGGCACGGAAAGCGAACAGTGGGGAGACCCACAGGGCACAGCCGGGCTCCCTTCCCTCCGCGAGCACAGGCGGCACGCAGACCACCAGAGTGCGGTGTTTCCCCCGGGGACCTCCCCACTCGTCACCCTGCAAAGGCCGTGTCCTCCAGGGCCACAGCGAGCCCCGAGGACTCGTCTGGGGCGCAGAGTCCGGGCAGAGCCAGCGTGTTGGGGTGACGGGGTGACGACGGGGTACCTGCATGCAGAATCCACCTCCCTACAAGGGGCACCAGCCCGGGTGGCGCTAGGGCGCCCAGCCCCGGCCGGCAGATGGAGAGGAGACTCGGGGTGCGGATGCCCCTTGGCTCACCCCAGACCCTGGACGCCCCCGCCCCTTGCACCACCCAGCCTCGGATCCCTGGCTCGGGCGGGATCCACCCGGAAGAGCACAGCCGCCCGCCCGCCTGTGCTGAAGTCGGGGTCCCCCAGCCGGGTCCGGGGCTCCCCGCGGCGCCGCAGTGAAATCTTTCCAGGCTCACCAGTGGCATCTCTTATTAATTACTGTATCAGCTGTTTTACATACCCTAATTACCTCCCAGGAGGCAGAGACAGTGACCTTTTTAAAGATTTTTTTTCTTAGTCTGTCTGGTAAAAATAGAAAATATGAATATGTATGAATTTTTAAATCTTTTTTCAAAATTTAAGCACAACATGGTCGCCACCTACTGGTCAAAATGAGAAATACCCACGTTGATTTCCACAATCTCAACCTTGAGTATCCAATTTTTAAAAATTAATGGTAATAAAAATAAAATAATACATATTTTAAGTATTTAAAATACCACACAAGCACCACATTCTTCTAAGTATCTTCATTCCCGTGGTATAATTAATTCTTCTAAAATACTCATCATGAACATTATTGCCAACACTTGCCAAGAATGTTATATATAATCACTTTACATCCTCAACACTGACCCGTCTGTTGGGTGCGGTTGCTTTCTGCATATTAAAGATTTCTCAGTAGATGCACCGAGGAGGGAAGTGACTCCCTGGAAGTGCATAGCACAACCACAGTTTGCGTTCCTATTCTGTACCTGCAATGTATAACAAGTTATGCCAAAGGAGGCAGAGATGTGTTTCGAGTACACAGGGCCCTTCTCCATGGATCTTCCACACCTTCTGGCTCCCCAGTCCTCAGCAGGGTGACAAATTGGCAGGACAGTGGCTCAGGCAGGCCATGCTCTTTGGACACGGGTACACACACACACACACACACACACTGCATAGTAGCAGCTGGTTCTACAGTTAGCATTTCCTGTGTCTCCAAGAACAGCGGATATCAGACTTCTCAGTCCTTCCTGATGCCTCCCAAAGAGCACTTTGCACCCATCGATGTCTGAGAAACAATTGAGGAGGGAGGAATCCCAAGACCACAACAGTTGGAGCCAGATAAGTAGGTTTGGACGCAACCCTACCCTTTACTGAGAGGTATTAAATCTCTCAGACTTCAGTTTCCTCATCTGTAAAATGAGGGTGATAACCCCAGGCTTTGAAAAGTCCAGTGATGACCAAAGGGACATCGTGTTGGGGAGTGCCCCATACACAGTAGAGCCTGAGCCCACTATGGCTACACCTGCCTGTAGTTCAGGTACTCAGGAGGCTGGGGCAAGAGGATCAGGAGGCAGCCTGGGCAGCTTGGGCAACTTAGCATGATCCATCTCAAAAAAATAGAAAGGGGACAATAAAATAAAGTAAATATAGAGAAGAGCCCTTCCTAAACAGTATGGTTTGTGAGCTGCATATTCCTCCACAAACCATGAAGCTAGTTGGATACTACAGAAGTGTAAAGACTAACTGTAATACACTATGGGAAGACATTGTTATCATTATTAGACTTGAAGAATAGAGGCTCCATGCTGATTTATTAATGTAAGATTTATCGAGTACTCTTGTGTTCCGGGGGGGGCATTAAATAGCAGCACATTCAGAACCCGTCAGCCACATGCTTGGGGGACTCTACCCCAAAAAAGGTTTTCATTCTTCCCATTCTTTCTCTGGTTGATGCCATGGGCTGATGAGCAGTTTCAGAGCAGGTAACTTCCTCTCAGTGCGGGCAGCGGCATGGTGAAGTAGGCAGAGCACTGCATCAAAACAGCCTCAGCACTTCTGACTCTGCTACTTCCTCTGTGCGCTTTGAACGAGCTACACAGCCCTTTCTGTGTATGGACCCAGACAGCTGATATGAAAATGGTATATAAAGCACTAAGTAGATATTTCAGTGGAGAATAGTTGTCCTGGTTACTTTCTCATTGCTGAGGCAAAATATCCAACTCATAACATTAAAGAGGAAAGGTTTATTTTTTATAAAAAAAAACAGCTTGCAGAGGTTTCAGTCCATAATCAGCTGGCTGCAAGGCAGGGAGTCATGGCAGACAGGCCTTGCAGAGGATAGACAGTTCTTGGGGGGCAGAAGGCAGCAAAGCAAGCGAGGGGCCTTAGCAGCTTCTTTATGCCCCTTATAAATTGTATAGGGCAATCCCAAACCAATCAGTGGACTGATTAGGAATCACCCACCCTTAATCCCAGCATCACACACTCTAGATCCAGCCACCTCTGAAAATCCCCACCTATTACTGCAGGAGGTTTTAGGGAGACATCTAGACACAAGCTATAACAATACTAATATTCTTCTATTTCATTTTCTGCTTCTTCCATAGCTAGGAATATGGCTACTTGAATAAAAATTACATTTCCCAGACTTTTTTGCATGTAGGTGTAGTCATATGAGTAAGTTCCACCAATTATACTATAAGCAAAGTATCATGTGGTAGATTCTGGTGAATTCTGAGAGTTGGCCTACCCCTCTGTCCCTGCTCTCCACATTCCTCCATGCTATTTTGAATGTAGATGTGACTGATGAAATTCCATCCCAGGCCATAAGAACATGGCTAACTCTAGGCAGAATAAGTGGAAGGTTAGAATGGCCCAAGCCCCTGAGGACTTTGTGGAGCAGAACAATCACAGCAGGGCTAGATTGAACTGCCTGTGGATATGTACATGAGAGATGAATAAATATCTATTTAAGTCACTGTCCTTTTGAGATTTCTGTCATCTACAGCTGAACCTAATTCTGATGTATAGTTTGGTAACTTTACTAATGCTATGACAGAGCAGTGTTTTGATAAAGGCATAGGATAGACAAATAAGAGAATCAACTCCAGTTACACACAACACACAAGGAGAGATTGTGGAAACTTCTATTAAGGTCATTATAGAGCAGAATTTTCTGTGAGCTGTCCCAGTGGGAATGGGACACATATGCATAGTAGAATCCTGACAGAAATCAAACCACATCATAAATAACTCATGAAAAATATGTTCCCAAAGCACCATGTGCCAGACATTCTGGTTACATGGAAGTTGAGCCAAGGTCTCTCCCCTCAAATGGCTCACAGTCTGGTAGGAGACAAATGGTGACAAATCTTGGGGTTTATTCTGCACAGAGAATTTCAAAATGCTATGAACAAGAAAATGTAGAGAGATGGGCATTGTATTAGTCAGTTTTCCCGTCCCTGGAACAAAATATCCAACACAACTTGAGGAAAGATTTTTCTGGCTCACGATTTTCAGGAGTCAGTCCATGGTCAGTTGGCTCCAAGCTAGAATCAGCATGGAAAGAAAGCAGAGAAAGAGAGAGGAGGATCCAGGGATGAGAAGACACCCTTCCGGGTCATGCCCTTGGTGACCTATCTCTTCTGACCAGACCCTACGTCCAAGCAGCAGTCAGTCATGAACTCTGTGGACCAGCCCAGTGCTGAGTATGCCCCTAAGATCTGATCCCCTCTGCTGACTGGAAAGCACCACCTCTGAATACAGGACTGTGAGGGGACATTGTAGATCTGAACCATAACAAGTGTGGGACAGGGACCACAGCGAGAAAAAGGAGAGGTCGTCAGAGCAGACCTTTGAGCGTGGCCTGAGAGGACAGATAGGGAAGAAGGGCTCAGGCAGCAGAGGCCAGCCTCCCCAAGTAGAGACCACAGGGTGACTGGGGGTGGGGACACCCAGGTGAACCCTGCCAGCCTTCCCAGGTCTCACTCTCTCGGTGACTCAGGATGACGTGGAAATAACACGGTGGTTTTGAGCAGGGGCAGCTTCTGCATTTCAGGTCGCAGACAATGAGTAATGGGACAGAAGGTCTTCATGCATGGAAAATGAGAAAATATCAACATGCTCAAAGCAGGAACAGAGAGATGCGGCTCAGGCAAAGGAGAAGTGATTCTATTTTGGGAGATAACACAAAAGCCAGCCCTGCTGCCTCCCCTGAGAGGACACCCTGAAGCCCGCAGCTGGAGTCCCCCAGGGGCTGATGGACCTCTACAGTGCCCTGCCGTCCAGCCCTGGCCATCCTTCCCTGGAAAGCGGACAGTGCCCTTCCAGCCTCTCCCTGCCGCCTGGGAGTCCGCCTTCCCCACACCGGTGCGGTCAGGGCCGCTGAGGGCGGCTCCACGAGTGCTTCCTTCCCCAAAGCCTTTCCCAACGCCGTCCTGCGCAGCGGGGCTTAAAGCCGGCAAGGTGTGAGAACAGCGTCACACCCAAAGTCCAGCCGCGCTAGCCGATGGCCTCCGATTGCTCCCCACGCGCGTGGGCCTGGAGGCGACGTCACCTAGCACGTCACACAGCCTCACTGTGCCTCAGTTTCCCCACCTGAACAAGTGGTGTTTGCTCTTCAGTATGGACCTGTGAGACTGAGGGTCGCATGAATTGTGGAGAGTCGAGAACAGTGCCCAGCAAACTGCCCAAAATGACACAGAAAAGGGAGGAATATTGGAGAGCGTCCCTGAAGGGCAAAGGCCACGTTTCCGAGGACTTGGGTGGATGAAGAGATTAAATAGCCAGGTCTCTTGGGTCTCCAGGCTGTTTCTTTGCCGTCGTTTTTTACTCCTCAGGAAATGTCACGAAGAGCAAGTCACAGGTGCTGAAGCAGATATGAATCATTCCCAGGGCTGAATCACCCGAGCAGGACCTGGTCGGATCCTAAAGCCAGGCGGGGGGGCGGGGAGAAGATGCCTACGTCTTTCCCGGAGCAGGCAGCCGCGCTTGCTCATGATGGCCACCAGGGGGAGACAAATAGGGGCCACTGACCCTGCAGAAGACGCAGTGTGCTCTGATTTGCGCTGCTTGCTTCCACAGCTTGGTTTTCATGATGCTGCTTCCCCTTCTCACAGTAACACCACTGCAGCCTACTGTCAACCCCCAAGCTGACTTCTTCCGAATCAAGCTAACTCACTCCTGAGCCCGTGGTGGGGGCGGGCCTCGGGGGTCAGGGGCACCTGAGGACCACACGCTGTGTGTCTGCACCGAGCTGCACACTTGGCACGCAGGTGTCTAGCTTAATTCTTACGGTGAAACGCGTGACCGTGATACAGTCGCTCTGGGAGCAGGTGGACCCGAATCGTTTCCTGGAGCTGTACCAGCTGCAGGCCCAAGGCTAAGCGTTCCATGCTCCTGCTCACTGAACTCTCCACACCGCCCAGTGCCGGGTGCTGTTACCCCCGCTCCGCAGCGGAAGGGACAGAGGCTCCGTGCATGTGAACAGCTGACCCTCATCCAGAATCCCGGTTAAGACGGAGATGGAGCTCAGACGTGAGCCCACAGAGTCTGAGGGCACAGCCGCGGCCTCCGCCCAGCCCCTCCTCGAGCTGCCTGCCTGCTCTGTGTGCCTCTATTCAGGTCACAGCTCCAGCCAAGTGCGTGGGGTTTACCCTGCGTCCTCTCCCTCACGCACAGGTGGATCCTGCGCTCTGACTGTCCCCGACCTGATCCCCGAGCCCCCTTGGGCGAAGGCCAGTCCCCTGAGGGCAGGGATGCACTATCAGGGGAGCCCTCAGCTCAGTTTGCTGTCTCCTGGTCTCCCCTGCTGACACCCGGAAGTGTCATCTCCTTTTCATCAGTGGAGGATAAAGGTGACTCTGCTTTGTGTGGCTCTAGCAGGCAGAAAATGCAGGACCCTTGGCTGACTGCGACTCTGAGTGAAGCGGCTCTGAGTGAAGAGTCAGTTTCTTCCTCAGTCAGTGACTGAACAGCTGTGAGGTCTGAGCATCTCACTCCAGCCCAGGTTCCGGCCAAGCGCGCATCTATGAGCTCCTGTCTCCTGTGCAGACCCCGGCGGCTGTCCGGTTCTCATCCCGCACTTGCTTCCTGAGACTCACTGCTTGGGACGTCAGTCTAAGAGCACCACCAGGGCAGGGCTCTGCGTCCCCTGGAGCTAAGCACCAGCAGCACAATGGGGAGCAGGGCTTGCTCCACAAATGTGTGGAGCCATCACGGAAAGCGAAGGGCCACACGCAGCTCAGGGCGGTGCTGCCCGGCCACTTCTCACCAGTCTGCTGCCCAGAGTTCCACCCCCAGATTTGGAAAACAAAAAAACACTTTGTGCACTTTAATAAGCTATGAAATTCCCTGTCTCTCTCCTCCATCCCTTCCTCCCCTCGCTCTCTGTCTCTTCTTCCCAAGAGTTTGAAGATAGGAGAATTTCACTACTTTTGGAATCCCAAGGTGTCTCCCACTTAGGAGCCCCACAACACTCAGTCGATCCCAGCATTGAACCCAGTTCACTGGCAGGACGTGAGAGTCGGCCTGCCTGGAACTCTGATGCTGGCACGAACATTCAGGAAGGAGGGTGTAGGTGCTTCTCAGAGTGCCCGTGGTGTCCAGAATCCAGCAGCAGCCTCAATCTAGGAGCTGCCCTTGGCTGCTGCTGTCCAGCCTCCCCTGGCTCCCATGCTGGCTCTGCAGCCCCCGCATCAGTCCTGTGAGGTACAGATACACTGCCCGTTAATGCAAAGCTTAATGGGGTCTCCTTCTGTGGGTCACAGAGCAGAAGCTGGTGAGGCGCTCAGCAGGCCCGTTTCCTCTTCTCCTTCGGCACAGGAGACCACACGAGACCACACGAGACCACACACCTCAGTGTCCCTTGCAGGCAAGTTAGGGGGATTCTGGCCAATGGAGCGGTCATCAAGCCCGCTGAGCTCTTACCATACTTTCTCTTCCTCTTCCACAATGACTTCAGACGCTGCTCATTTAAGAAGACTGTCACAGTGAAAGGAGCCAAATCCCCAATCACCATTTGGAGAAGAGACACCCCGATCAGCCACACGAATAGCATGAAAGCATAAAATACATATTTAACCATTAAGCCACTGAAGTTCAAGGGATGTTGGTGACCAGGTCTAGAGTTCATCACTTAGACTAAACCAGCAGTAACCCTGGGTAAACCGATCACCACTGTTGGTGCTGTTGTTATTAAGATAGCTACTGTTACTATAGTAGCTGTGCAATAAGTCTTTACTTGCTAGGAAATTGAGCCATTTTTAGATCATCAATAACTAGTTTTTGAGAGCCTATGAGGCACAATCACCATCAGAGCCCCGGGAGACAGGGACACAGTGGGTGCTCGGGAACCTCAGAGAATGGCATCGAATTGGTATGAAACTCACAGGTACCATCTCCATGTTGTAAATCATCTCTAAATTACCTATTGTACACAGTACAATGCAAATTCTATGGAAATAGCCCATACACTACTTAGGGAACCGGGACAAGAAAAAATTCTGTACATGCTCGCTACAGATGCATTTTTTCTCAAATATTTCTGACCGTGCGTTGTCCAAGGGTGCGGAACGCCTGATACAGAGCTCACGGACACAGGAGGCCGCCTGGCCCAGAGAGCTCAGTGATTAAGGTGAGATGGGGGAAGGAGCAGCGTGACGGAGTGATTCACAGCTCACGGGGCGCTAAAGAGCCGTGGAGCAACACGGGAAGACGTCCCCGGAGCAACACAGGCCTGGGTTTGGAGCCCGGCTCCTCTGCGCCACGTGGGAGCAAGGCAGACACTAGGCGTCCTTCAGCCTTCTCCTCCTCCATCAAATGGGGACATTCATGGAGACTTTTCACCAAAATACTGGAAATTTCACTGAACTCTCTCGTCTTTGAGGTTAACATGCACACATCATGAACACACGGCCTCCAGGCGCCGCTGAAGCGTTCCCGTGCTCTGGTCTGATCCCTCCGCATCTAAAATGCGTGTGTCACACCCCCCTTGTGGTGAGGACTGGACAAACAGCAAGGCCTGGACATGGGAGCTCCCGTCTGGGTCCAGTCTCTGCCCCTTCCTTTCCGCCTCTTCCTGACACGAGGCCAAACAAGTAACAAGTGACAAAGAGTGACGGAGCACGCAGCCGGGCAGCAGCTGTCGGCGGTGGAGTTGCTGGTGGTGTTGTCCTTGCTGTTTGTCCTGATCCTGGGGAGGGATTGCGGTATGAGAGAGCGATGTGTCACGGCTCTGTGACACGTGTCGGATCAGCTGAGGAGAGTGCTGTGAACACAGTTCCAGAGTCCTCGGTAAATTGGGGGTTTAGTCATCTTCAGGGAGTGCGGATGCTGGCGCTCACCAGCCTGCCTTCTGAGGGCCGCTGTCTTCCATCACTGACTCCAACTGCCCAGTGTCCTGCGCATCCTCCACCACCTCAGTAGTTTACCCCAGTTGTGGACATATCACTTACTCCCATGAACACTTTTATAACCAAATCCATTTTTATTCAGCACACACTTCCCCAGTGTGTGTCAGTCAGAGGCAACCATGCCATTTTGTATGAGGGACATAAGTGTTCCCAGATTTTTCTGTCTGCACGGAATACTGAAATTATCAACTGTACTTTATACCAGTACCATAAAGGCACACATATTTAAAGGAAATATGTCAGGCTGGGTAGTAGGAACCTGGGCCCTGGAGCCGAAGTTGCCCAACAGAAATCCCAGGTCTGCCACTTAGCACCTCCGGGAGTGTGGATATTTATAAGGCTTCTTAAACCCTCTGTGGCTGAATCTCCTCCCATGTGAGAAGGGCCGATAATCATAAGGCTGTTGTGATGATGAACTGTTTTGCTGTAAAGCACTGAAAACAACGCCAGCACATGGTGAGCACTCAGTAAATGATGGTAATTCTCATTGCCAATGAGAAACCCAGTGTCACTTGCTGCAGGTAGAAAACTCATGCAAAACCATGGAAAGTTACTGAAGTCCATCCATGGACCAGCTAAATAATCGGTGCATGCCCCACAGCAAACATCACACAGCCGGCAAGCACTGGGCCCCAAGTATCTGCATCAGGAAGCGGCCTCCCGGACAGGCTAACTTGGGGGTGGTTTTGGTGTTGGCTTAGGCCTCATTCTGAGCATCCCTTCAGACACTGCTGCCGTGTGGAGGGCGATTCTCTTTGGAGCCCAGTTTCTGCTCATCTGAAAGCTGCTGGGAAACACCTGTCTGCCAGAGACTGGACACTGAGTTTGCTTCTGTGGGAAACAGAGCTGCCTCTTGGAGCCGTTGCTCAACCCCAGGCTCATTAGCACTTTGTACTTCTTGAGGTTTGTTTATCTACAGATCTTAACGTGCCTCAAACATTCATTAGCACTCACAGCACCATCAGCCCAGATACCCGGCCCCATTCTGCAGATGGGAGAGTGGATAGGAAGAGCTACGAAGGGACAGAGCCGTTCCCTGCCTACTGAGCAAGTGAGGCGCTGTGGCCAGAAGGAAAGTGAGGAGCCGAGGAGCCAGGCCTGGGCAGAGCACGTGGCGGGAGGTGGTGCCGGGCCCTTGTCGTTCCCAGGCCGAGGTGGAAATGAGGCAGGGTCCTGGGAGAGAATTTCAAAGTCTGCCAGACAGTGGGTATCTCAAAGACTTTGCTTGGATGGAAAGGCAGAGGAAATTCCCAAAGGACTCATTTCTCCTTCCCCTCTAGACCTCCAGCAGAAGGGTGAAGATCACCCTAAAAGCATCTAGATCAGCTTTAGTTGGGAGATCTACAGCCCAGAATAACAAAGCCCCATGAAGACAGTAGCAAGAAAGAAGGCAGAGAAGAGGGAGGTGTCAGACCCAAAGGGCGAGACAAAGCGCAGGACCAGAAAATAGGGCGGCAGCTCAGGAGCCAACGCTGAGTTCAAATCTCAGGTTGGAAAGATGTACCAGGAATTCTCAAAACGTTCACTTCTGTTAGCTCAGCAAACTGTCAAAAATCTCTCCAAAGGGAATCATATGAACATTTCCATAAAGTTATGTAAAAATATCTATAAATGCATTGCTTACGTAATTTATATTAACAAAAATAAATAATCTAAATGTTCAATATCAGGGGTCTATTTGCTGTTTTATGCCATCATAGAATATCACAGACTAGGTCATTCATGATGAACAGAAATTTATTCTTCACCGGTATGGAGTTCTGGGCATTGGACGATGAAGGTGCTGGTGTCTGGATAGGGCCTTCCTCCTGTATCCCTGCATGGTGCAGAGCAGGAGAGAGAGACAGAGACAGGACAGAGACAGGGAGAGAAAGAGATCAACCAACCACAGGGGCCAAACTCAGTTTTATAACAAGCCCACAGTCGTGATAATGAGCCCACTCCCATGATATCAACACAATAGGTTTTAATCCACGCATATGATTCTAAGGACTTACTCACTTCTCAGTTGACTCACCTCTCAGATATTGCACCAGGGGTTAAATTCCCGACACTGAACTTTAAAAGGCAAATTCAAACCACAATGTGTTCAGAGACATTACATCGCATCAGTATTACACAGTCGTTAACAGTATTTCATGAAGAAAAGGTCATGGTAAGTAAACAAAACTTCATAGTAAGTAATTAATATAACATAAAGATGTCAAAGAAAACAGAGTTATATACTAAAAATTAGAAGAAGATAATATAAATGTATGTGGATAATTTGGATGATGGAGGACTAATATCCAATAAGTAAAAACTCCAAAAAAAGAAAGATCCAATCAAAAACTGGGCAACTGGAGAAGCCTGAGAAGCCGAACCAAGCTGGAGCTGCCAGAGTAATGGAGGGGAAGTTCCAGTCGCACTGCTGAGAAGCGATCAGCTGAAGAAGAAGCTGCAGACCTCCCGACAAAGCCTACAGAGATCTCCAAGTTTGGATTTGCCATAGGTAGTCAGACAACAAAGAAAGCATCAGCTATATCCATCAAACTTGGATCAAGTAAGCCTGAAGAAACTGTTCCAACTCTTGCTCCAAAAACCCTTTCAGTAGCAGCAGCTTTTAGCGAAGATAAAGAGAGTGAACCAGAGGAAATGCCTCCGGAAGCAAAGAGGAGGATAAAGAGTATTGAAAAGGATACACCAACATCAGCCAGACCAAACTCTTTCAATAAAGGAAAGCATGTGTTTTCTGATAACCAGAAGCTATGGGAACAAAATACAAAATCTCATCCTGGAAATGTCCATGACCAAGACAATTAAATGATGTGTTTTGAATTGGGGTGTGGGTTGGGGGTAAAGTTAAAAGGAACACTTTCCTCTTTTAAAATGGTATAAGACTGTCTCTGGAGCTGCTTTTGCTTTTGCTTTTGCTTTTTTTTTAAAGATTGAGTGGTACACTAACAAGTGAGAGTTTGAAATTAGAGGTAATTTATGTTTTATATACAGATTTCAAGACATTTGCTAATTTTGTAGTTTCATGTGATTAGTTCCCAAAGGTTACAGATAATAAAGAAATCAGAAATGGTACCTTTTTAAGAATTGCATATGTTTTTAGACACAACTATTAACACATTCAGAGGGAAGCGAAAAATAATTGTCTATTTAAAACTGTTAGCAGTAACTCCTAAAATAACTCCCTCATTACCTAAACTGACTGTCTGGCTCCCGGGAACAGCCTTACAGAGAAAGGGGGAGTAGTGTATTGAAAGGAAAATGTTGCTGGACTACTGAATGAAAGTAAATTTAGATAAAATTAAAACAGTTTTTTTCCTTATGGGCATTTGTTTTGTTATCATTTTATTAGGTATTGCATTGCTATCAGTGGATACAGATGCTTAGCTCTTTTACTAAAAATAATTTTTTAAAAAAATTTCTGTGTGAAGTATCATGTTTGAAATGGCCCATTTCACTTTAATGGTCTTGTCTACCTTCATTAGTCTTCAAAGAACAGCCATTTGCCAAAGTAAATCAGTGTTTTGAATGTGCTTCTCTTGGTTTTTCTTTATTTATTAGCTAATTCTTGAAAGCATTTCCACCAGAACTTGAGGCAAATCATAAGGAAGCTGTTTCTTTTAAAATAAAAACCACCACCAAAAATTTAAATGTACACACTGTTTAAGTATTTGGCTGGTTTATTTTTTAAAAGATATAAACACCAAAAAAAAAAATTTAACATTGTAGAAGATGGAAGACAATAAGATGCATTTTCTGTAACTTTGTCTACACATTTACATTACTAAGTTGTTAAATCCAATTTGAATTAAACTCACTATAGGATTTCTTATTAGAACAATTATATGGTTTATTTTAAGTGTATACATACTGCCCAGTGGCCTGGGCATATTGTAGGTACTGAAAATGAAAGAAAATGCATCTTCAAACACATTTTATAGAATTGTTCATCACATATACTGTTAGATTTGTGCACTGTAGGGTGTTTTGTTTTGTATTTTTGTATTGTATATGGACTTTTTTAAAGTGACAGTTAAACACATCTTTGAAAGCATAGTCACAGAAGAAAGAAAAGTGTTACAGTGATTTCCTTCAGATTCTTACAATGTTAAATTTGGAGGCAGCTTCAGACTATTTTATTGGTGGTAGTTACTTGCTGATCTTTTTTAATAGTAACTTCAGAGAAGAAACCTCCACATATGCCTAATAAGTTGTTCTTTTACATTACAGTTTAGATTAAGCCCCAAGTAAAACAATGGAAATGTATATAGAACTATTAGTTCTTACATGATTTAATTATACCAAGATACATGAATTTAACTTTAACTTTACTTTTATGTAGGCAAACTGTTCATTTTTGTCCATTTTACTGTTTGTTAAAATAACATCCCTCTCCTACATACTCTTTTCTTGACCCAAATGAAATACTAATCTAAGATCAAGATGAGGAGAGAAACGACCGAGATGAATGTCTTTACTAAAATAACCAATAAATTTTGTCAAACTCAAGAAAAAGAAATGGGCAAGTGAGATGAACAGGCACTTCACAGGAGATGAAGTACCAATGGCCAATACGTGAAGAAATGCTTAACATCACTGGCCATTAGAAAAATGCCAATTAAAACAACACTGAGATTCCACCTCACTCCAAAAAGAATAGCCTTCATCGAGAAATCAAATAATAACAAATGCTGATGAGGCTGTGGTGAGAAAGGAACCTGTCTACGTTGTTGGTGGGAAAGTAAACTAGTACAACCACTGAGGAAATCAGTATGGAAAGTCCTCATAAAACTAAATTCCATTTCACCAGCTATCTACCTTCTAGGTATCTTCCCAAAAGAGTTAATGACACCATATTACAGTGATCCATGCACATCCATGTTTATAGCAGCACAATTCATAATAGCTAACACTTAGAAACAGCCTATGTGTCCACCAGCACATGAATGGATAAAGAAAGTGTAGTATTTACACACAATGGAGCAGTACTTTGTTGTAAAGAAAGATAAACTTGAGTCACTTGTGAATGGATCTTCCTTGAGACCATAATATTAAGTGAATAAATCAGACACGCAAACTTAAATATCACGATTTCTCTTATATGAGAAACCCAAAGTATAAAGAAAGATCAAAATATAAAATGGATAACAGAAAGCAGGGAGACAGATCTTTCTAAATCAAAGGATGGAGGCAGGAAAGAGAAAGAGGTGGAAAAGGGAAGGAAAAAGGAATTAAGATGTGTTATGTGCAGGAACCACCTCCACACAAGGAATGGAAGCATTAAGTACTGGGAACATGTACTAATAATAATGTATCAGTCAGTCAATCAATAGATACTGTTATGCATGTATATTTACTGAAATGTCAACAATAAGCACATATTATTATAATTACAAAATGTTAATTATTTGTAATGTATTTTGAGTGTTTATGCACCTTTATTTAGGGACTCTCTCTACCTAGCAGACAGCTGCAGCGCTCTAAAGCAGATGCACAGGTAGAGGAGCAGGTGAACTTGTTGCCTGTCCCAGGATCCCCATGGCCAAGGTGCCCCAAGCTGTCTGCCTTTATGAGAGGTGTCATAGCCAGAAGGAGCCTGGATCGGCAGTCCAGAAATTTCACTGGTCATTCCGAGGGACCAACACTGCCTTTCAAATTCTTCATTCAAAATAGGAGCAACAGTGCATGCCCTAAGCTCCTCAAGTGGCATTTTTGGAAAAAGCATGCTCTGAGGGGAGCAGTTACCAAGTGGGAATGAGATAAACAGCATCCTAGACCTGAAGCTAAGGAACAGCTCTGGAGCCGTCTTCGGTAGATCTGCCCATCCCTATCCAGCCACCAAGAAGAAGTTGTTTCCAGGTGAGACGCTGGAGGCACATCCACCTCCTGCAGTCAGCTTTGGGATCACCCAAGAGACCAAATCAGGAGTGGAATCCGTGGAAGTTTATTGGCATCTATGTTCACCATGCTGCCTCTCACCAACTCAGGCTGTTTTAATGAGCTGGAACATGCCATTCCCAGCACAATCAGACTAGCAAGAGACTCACTGCTAGCAGGGAGTAGATCAGACTGAGTACTGGGAGCATTATGCATATTCTAAGAGCTTCTTCCTGGGACACACTCTTCGGGGGGGGGGGTCACTTGATTTAGCTTTTTGTATCACACGGTGTCTTCTTATAAAGGGTCAGTCCATTTCTGACATCAAATATATCATCAGTATTTCCTGATACGGTAGCCTACACATCTCCATGCCCCTCAGCTAACATGCCTTAAAAGCCATTTCTCAGTTAGAAAAAAAAAAAGATAGTTTGCTGCCAGCATTCATTTGATTGTCAGTGATCAGAATTAGTACATTGTGCAAATGCAAATATCATTACTAAAAACAGAGTGCTATAAATAGAATGATGTCTTCTGTTTCCGAAGACTGTCCATACTCCAGAGTGATACACAAATAATAACAACAGTAAGACATTTCATGGTGGCTCTGGGTCAGGTAAGGACTACAATCTGCGAGTTGTCTCAGGGTAAATGTGGCCACCAGCACCACGGGTGAGAATTCTCTGGGCAAATAGGAAACAGGTTACAAAATGAGCAGAACACAAGCTGCAAGGAATGATGACTGCAAGAAAAACAATGTTCTCAAATCGCCCTGGGAGCTGCAACTTCAATAGAAAATGTACTATAAATCTGCTAGAAGTCACTGAGATGACCATGGGAGCTTTGTCATAGCCACTAAGGGGATGCATGGTCAGGCATTTTGGTTGACCCTGCTTTGAAGTCCCGTGGTGTTAAGTGGCTCCCAAGCCAGCTTTGTCCTCAGACAGCTGCCACTTAACTCCTAGCTATCTGGTAAACATCCTTCGGGAAAATATCTTCACAAAGTACTCTGCATTAATCACAGATATGGCCAAGCCCTGGAGATCGGTGGGAGGATTCCTTTATCCACCATGGACCCAGGAAGCCATGAGTCAGAGGCATCCGCAGATGTTCCCTGGAAACCCACCAGGAACCCACACTGCACACAGCTATGCTTGTTCCTGAGAAAACAATACCTTGGTTGATCTTTTCCTACTTTGCACAATTACCTCACTCACAAAGCCTAGGAATCAGCAGCTTGCAAAATCTTGACAGGAGCATCAAAGCATGAAACAGTCACTGCGTAAAAAGTCAAAGCCAGGCATGGTAGTGCACACCTGTAATCCCAGCACCCTGGGAGGCCGAAGTAGGAGGATCCCAAGTTCGAACACAGCCTGGGCAACTAGGCGACTTAGAGAGACCCTGCATCAAGATTTAAAAAGAAAAATTGAAAAGGGCTGGGGATACAGCTCAGTGCAAAGGCCCTGGGTTCAATCTCCAGCACAAAAAGAAAAAAAAGGTCAAGACCTCAGGGCCAGGGTACTGGGAAGAGAGCTCAACCTCCTGGCCTCAGAGTCCTCATTCATGAAAGGACATGGCTTCCTTTGCTGCCCTCGGTGCTCTTCCTAGACACTCTCCAGCTTCCCGGGGAGGGCAAACAAGCCTTGCTCGCTGAGGGGAGGAAAGGCTGGGCCAGGCCCCACATGTTCATGGCTGCACGCAGCTTCTTGGTGCTCTTCCTGTCATCTCCCCCTTCACAGGTAAGGAAATGGAGGCCAAAGAGCAACAACCTGTCGCAAGTTACAAGGCTGGGAAGAGGCATAACTAAAATACGAACTCAAGTCTGACACCTGCGTCACACTGACCACGCTGTGGAGCACGGCCACCCTCGCAGTCCCGGCTGTGGCATCCTGGCCTGTGGACTCGGCACTCGGGCTGTTCTCTTCTCCCATTGTGTGGAGCTTTGTGGGGTCCCATGCTCAGGGTCACCTCATCATCTCACGGAGGTGAAATAGGAGAACACCAAGAGAAAGATGCCAGTCACCATCCCAATCCACCCACGCCGTGTCCTCTGCAATGCAGGGCTCTCCATTTCCCATGCTGCTTCCAGCCCTCCTGCTACAGGAAGCCTTTGACGCCTTTGATGCTTGGGTTTTGAGTGCAGAGATGTCCTGGCTGTCAGCTCCACCAAGGACGAGGGCAGGGTCAGCCTGCAGACGACACAGGACAACGTGAGGGAGCCCCGGGTCCACTCCAGTGAAGGTGCATGGTGCAGGTTAGAGAGTCGGAAGACACAGAAGTCACAGCTACAAATCATGGGCCCTTGGGAAATCCAATCACAATTTCCTCTTGTCCCACTTGGAAAACAAAAGGACGTTTTCCTTCAGTCTAGCGATGGAGACCTGCCTCTCAAAAGGAGCGAGGACGCAGGATTCCTGTAGAGAAATGCCTTCAGCAAGGATGCCCACCTGGTGTTCGACTTCAGGAAATGTGACCAGAGTTGACACACCCAGCTCCGTCTCACCTGAGGCCCCTCGAGAAGGAAAAGCCATTCCAGTGCATTCCAGTGATCTCAGGCTCTGCCCGCTTGAGGATTTCTCCAAGGACCCATTAGAGGGTGAACATCTTTCCCTATCAGTGCCCATCAGATGGCCAAGAAGGGCCATGGTGCTCCACAGTGCCCTAAACTAACGTCTTGCTTTAATTCTGTGACTCCATCAGTAGCCTCAGATGTTACTACACTGGGAAAATTACCTGTCACTCTATCTCCAATTTAAAGATTTATCTTTATGCTAAATTTTGGAGCATTGTCTGGCTGTGCCATGAGTTGGCATCGTTGTGCTCCAGAATTTCTCACTCCACCTCTGAGCTCGCTGTCTAAGCCCACGTCCACACTTAGTCAGTCTCTGGCCCCAGTGCAGGGGCCCAAGGAGACAGAGCCGGCCCATGCTGTGCTGGGAGCCTGTCCTTGGCTCCTGGCTCTCAGCCTCACTGCCAAGAGCTGGTTTCTTCTGATCCGGCACCAGCCACCCACTGATGTGGAGGAGGGAAACGTGACCTTTCAAATTCTAACTGCAAAGGCCTGTGTCCCTGGTCGTCTTAGTAATATTACTGTTACTACCATTGCTGGTGCTTTTTACCTTTTATTATTCTGCAAAACAAAGCTTCGTGAGTGTCTGAGTTTCAGAAAACTGTCAGGAACTTTAACCAGGATGTGGAGCACCAACAACTTCAGACAGGGAGCATGTGCAGCCTCTGAGAGTTGCTGCAGCTCCCGATACAGTGGTGTTCTCCCAGTGTCCAGTGGGTTACATCAGGCTTGTGGTCCTCAGCCTCCCTACCAGTGGAAGGAGATGCCCAGCTGGCCTTCTTAATAAACCAACTGCAGTCCTCTGAGGTTGGGCATGGGAGGAAGTCAGCCTCTTGACGCTGAAGTTATAGCCTGAGAGAGCCCCATCCCCACCTTCATGAAGATTTGGCTTCCATTCCCAATGCTGAGGAGCCTGGGTTCAGCTTTATCAAAGGGCCTGGAGCTCGTCCAGCTGAATCCAGACTGCCTATTCTTCCCTGTCCTCTCCCCATCACATCTCTCAAACAGCCTCCTCCGTAGGACTGTAGAGGAAAAAATTATCAGTAACTACAAGACTTGTAGACATCAGGAGTTAATAAAAATGGAAGGCGCTTGTGGCCAGGCAAATCTGGCCATGCGTCCTGACTCTAGTTCTCACTAGCTACAAGATGAGAATGAGCATGGACTCCTGGCCTCACTTTCTTCATTAAGACCATGAGGGCTCTAATGCCCACCCATGGGAGTAGTAAGAGTGAAACTTGTACATAAAACACTAACATCCTGCCAGTGACCTTATTCCATCATTCAGCAACTAATAAGAGCTAACAATTGTTGAGCGCTCAGTGTATACTGGGCACCACCCTAAGAGCTCACTTCTTACAAGATCATCATGAATTTGCTCTATTATCCATGTCTTTAGTAGACAAACTAGCGCACAGAGAAGTTAGTGCAGTGCCTGAGATCCTGACGGTATTATGGTGGATGAGGTCTGCCCCTAGCAGACTCTCTTAGACGCCACATTTGCTGCCTCTGGACACGTTTGCTAAACACCCGTCATGCGTTAGACACAGGAAGTTCAAGGACCTAGCAGCTAAGTAGAGAAAACAGGCTTGTAATCCATTCACAGTAACATGCCTGGGTGCACATGAGAGGTACCTGATCCAAACAGGACAGGTCACAGAGGAAGAGACACCCAACGCAGAAGGACAGAAAGAGCACTGCGTACAGAGACGGAACAGGATTCCACCAGGGAACTGGAGAGGCTGGCACAGTCTAATCTGAAAGGACTCTGAAAGATGACAGGGAGTGGGAATGGTACTAACGTGGCAGTGGGGCTGCCTGAGGGCACTGAGGCAGGTCCGCATCCTGGACTTACCTGTAGCAGTGGGGAGAGGAGAGAGCAAGGCCGGGCAGGTAAGACTCAGCAAAGGGGCTGAGTACAAAGGAGGAATGGCGGGGATCGGGAGGGAAGGAAGAGACATCCAGGAGGCTGTTGGGACAACCTAGAAATTGGGGATGGGACTTGGACACCAGGAGTGGCTGCAGGAGGAGGGAAAGAAGAGGATTCATGGCAGGAGTGAAAAATAAAGCAGGCTAACCCAGAGACCTGGATGATGCACGGCTGGTGCAGGAGCAGATGCTGCAGCCAGTGGTCAGCACATTCCCTGCAGACAGGCACACTGCGCACAGAGGGCCGGAGGGGCGCGGAGGGGCACTGGGCTCAGGCTCCTCAGCTGCTCGTGAGAAGGAAACGCCCGCCTGCCGGGGCTCAGACCACAGGCCTGGCTCTCAGGACAAGGCCACCTGGCCCTCAGGACAAGGCCGCCTGGCCTGCGGCAGCCACTGGAAAAGTATGAAAGCTCAGTGGTCACAAAGCCATCAGGAAGTGGGGAAGTGGCCCCAAGGTTCGGGGCAGACACACCAGGGACAAGGTCAAGGCTGTGATGTCGAGGACCCTGAGGGTCTCAGGGGGAGCAGGAGACGGAGAAAGGAAGGAAAGAAAGAAGAGTGTCTTGAAAAGAGAGGGCCGAACTGCAGCTACCGTGTCCTGAATCTGCCCCCAAGACTGGTGTGTTGAGTGCTGCTCTGCAAGGCCAATGGTATTGGAGATAGGGCTTTTCAGGAGTAATTCGGTTAAAAGAACCCACAAGACAGAGCCCCAACCAGTAGGACTGGTCGCCTAAGAAGATGCCTCCCCTCACTCCCTGCAGCCCTGCACATACCTGGGCATTAAGGAAAGGCCAGGTGAGGACGCAGCGGGGAAAGAGGCCCTCACCCGAACCCAACCAGCCGGCACTTTGATCCTGCACTCCCAGCCTCCACCGATACAAGCACCCAACGTCTGTGGTCTGAGCCACCCACGCAATGGTATTTTGCTTTGGAAACCTGAGCAAACCAAGATGCACTCGATAATGCAGAGATTTAGACAGCTCATGTGTCCTCTGGAGATCTCAGTGCAAAGTGGCTCGCTGCCACACATGAGTAAAAGACCACCAGTGGCGCAGCCTTCCAGTGAGGCTCCCTCATAGGTCCAGCCCTTCCTGTGATTCTCCAGGATCTGTCTTGGCGGACAATGGCTGACGGGCAATGATTGTGGCACTTTGGAAGCTACCTACTTATGCCACACTGTCCAGAAAGAGAGGGGATGCTTATCTTTGGGGAATCATAGAACCTCCCTGAGCCTCAGTTTCTTCATCTTTAAAATGAATACAGCTAAACCTCTTCATTCAATTCTTGTGAGGGTTAAGTAAGTCGATCCATGTGTTAATACCTGCAGTTTAACATATTAGCATTCCTCTCCAGGTGTCCTTCAAGGGACAACCAGAAAGAAAGGAGAGATGGGAGACTGGCAGTGGGGGAAAAAAAGGAAACTATAACAACCGAAACAAACAAAAAAACCTACATCGAATCATGTCACTCCCTTTGCCAGATATTATCCGTAGTCTCCCCAGTGCCTGAACTCTTAAGCATGGAATTCAGAACTGTCTGCCTTCAAGGCCCAGCCGCCTTCCAGCCTTTCCTCCCATCACCATACATTTATTCTTTTGTTCCACTCTCTAATTGTACCAGCCTATTCATGGCGATTTTCAAAATGCTCTCGACTCCTCTGCTTTCTTCGACTGTGTGTTTCAAATCTGCATATACATGTATCTGTATGCAATGCTTTCCTCCTCTCTTGTCATTTAGACTGTGTTCTGGAAGAGGTAGGTCGCTTTTCACATCTGTCAGCCCAGATTCTCGGGCTCTTGCTTCTTCATGACACCCACAAACATGGCAGGGAGGCTCTGTCCACATCCTCTGGGCCACTGTTGGAGTGTCTTGTAACAGAGGGCAGGGGCTATGCTGTCAGTGTCCTCTCCTGATCAGTCCTTGAATGACCGCTTACTCAAGTGGCTCAGAATCCGCCCATTGTCCACAACCCTGAGCTGCTGGGAACAGTCAGTCCCACAGGAGGCCATGCTGCAACCCGAACACTGCTCCTAAGGACATCCTCTGACAGCCATTCCAATCACCAGGCTCAGCGGGGCAGGGCGTGCAGACCAAGTGGCTGATGTATTGGTCAGGATAGGGTAGCTTCCACTGCAGTAACAAGACAGGCCAGGGACTCTTTGTGGCTTAACACAATGCAACTTTATTTTGTGTGCACAGGAAGTGCCGTGTGGATCAAACAGTTCTGCTCCCTGTTGCTGTTTTGCTGTCTGGAAAGGATACTCCAAGGCCATGGGGCAGAAAAGGCGAGGGCTGGAGGAGGCGTGCCAGCAAAGAGTCTCGTGCCTCCACCCGACGTAGGGCAACTGGAAACTACCAAGGAGAAAATGAGTTTCTGGAAGAGTGAGCCACCTCGGCCATCACTGGCTGCATTTCTCTGTGTTCTTGTCATCACTTCCTTCCTTTCATCATGTTTAGACACCCTGCCATCCACCTTGGCGTATCCAGGCTCTCAAGAGGCCTCCACATAGGAGTCTTTGGACAGATTCCATGAGCATCTGCCACTTCAGTCACAAATGCCAACACAATAACCTAGATGTTCCCAATATTGCTTAAGAAGTCCCTTTCATGCTTGTGAAAATGGAAATTCTAATCCTCTGACCGATCCAGGGAAAGAACTCTCTGTTCCGAACTGCACGCTTGGCCGAGTCTGATTAATGAATTTCTGAAGTTACTTTTGTTGATCCTCCCCCTCTTGACACCAGAATTTGCCCATGGCAATGTGTGTAGATTAATGAGGCTTCCAGCAGCTACTGGAGAGGTGTTCATTACTTTAATTACCCACACCTTCAATCGAGGGCCTCGAACAGCTGTCAGGACAGAGCGGTGCATCTGCGCTGGAGAAGAGGCCCCGCTCGGCTTCAGCGCTGCTCAACCAGGCAGCTTGTCCCGAGACACAGGTGAGGAACTGGGGAAAAAAGTAGATGCACAGAGACAAAACAGCAGGATTGAGTGTGAGTCCCTGATTGCATGCTGAATGTGTGTGCATTTATTATCCTCCTAGCACGGGTGAAACTTCGGAAGCAAACACCTTCCAGGATTCTAGCCTCTCGGTCCTCATGCAACCCAGGGAGCGATCTCTCCTAGGTCAGTGGGAATGGAATAGCTAGATCCTCACCCCGGCCACATGACAAAGCACCACATCTGTCCTCCTCAGCGCTACCTGAATCTCACCTCTGCTGGGCTCCCTCATAGGAGGCAGGTTTCAGGGGCTCACTGCTGGGACCACACCCAGCCTCAGCACCTCATCGCACTCCCTGGGGACCCAGTCCTCCTTAAGGGGGACATTTCTCCTGCTTCTTTGTCCTGCCCCTCTCCCACTGAGATCCCTGTTGCCATGCTCTGCCCACTGGGACCCTGGGGAAGACAGGCATAGTCTTGGGGAGTTCATGGCATTGGGGAGATAAGACTTGTCCTCAAAGACCATCAATAGAGGAAAGAAGGTTCAGCACCTTCCAAACCACTCTTTCTCAAACTCACCTGATGCTAAGAACCACCGGGACTTCTAAAGATACACACTGCAAGAAAATTGAGGAAAGACATGTTTTCAAAAAGCCCTCTGGAGATGGTCGTATGGGCAAGTTTGGAAAGCACTGGGGAACGACAGTCTGACAGTAGTGGCCACAGACTAAACTCCTCCAAGGCAGCCACGGTACTGAGACAATGACGAACAGGGTTACCTCACCAGGCCTTTACTTGAGTGCTGACTCCAAGGCCAGAGCCAGAGCGTCCATGAACTGCTCAGGGTCACACACATAGTACCCGGCAGCCAGAGCCGGAGCGTCCTCTCGCCGGCCGACATCAGCTAAAGCAACTTGTCTCTAAAGGCTGAATGCCAGGTAACAAGCAGAGACCAGAGGTCTCCGCGCTATTTGTGATTTTGCCTCAACCAGTAACAAAAGTTCAAGCAAGAACCTCCCACATAAGCCTATGTACTTTTAATTTGTATACACATACTATGATTCTGATATATTGTTGGTTTTATAAATAAAATAACAATTTAATAATATTTTACTGATAACAATATTATTTTGAACATCTTAATTTTTAATATGATTTAATCTTTATGACATAGTAATTGAAGAATTAACCCCAAATTCAGTTTTGTTTTGTTTTGTTTTATTTAGTACTAAGGATCAAACTCAGGACCTTGTACTTGAGGGCAGGCAGCAGTACCACTGAGCTAAATCCCTGGCCCTGAAATTCAGTTTTTTCTGATATTTGCTTCTAATGGAAAGCATTAAGATTCCTCCAAAAAATGTAGATCAAATGAAAATGCCTTATTCAGTCATAATACTCATTTTTAAAACATTCTATCTACCAATTATGCAAAGGCTTTGGTGAAATTTGGCCAGTAAACTGTTTCTTCCACAATTTATTGGAATTTTTTTAAACAAATAGCACATTATCTCTCTTATATAGGAAAACCAGAGTAAAAATAAAGAGCAAAATAAGTGATAGATAATAGAAAGTAGGGGGATCGATTGTTCTCAGAGGAGAAGGGATCAAGATATGGAGGGAGAGAAGAAGGAGAGAAGTGATAAGGGGTGAAAAGAGAAGTTAAGATGTGTTATGTGAATGTGCCAACTCCACACAAGGTAAACATTATGTACCACAAACTTGTACACAAAAAAGGCAGGGGATCAAGGGATGGGTAGAGGGGGGAGGAAGGGAAGGGAAAGGATGAAAAAGGAATTAAGATGTGTTATGCATACATACTAATTCCCGACAAGGAATGTAAACATTACTACTACACACATACAATAAACTCAAATGATGGATAGATAGATAGATAGATAGATAGATAGATAGATAGATAGATAGATAACAACAGTGCTCAATATGACCTGAAACCTTTCATTGGAAAATTTAAAACAGGCTAGATTTTTCTATTTCAATATTTTCAAAACTAGAGATAAAGGTTACACACACTATGTTCAACAATATTAACAGGAAAAATGTCTCACATTCTCAGCACTCAAAAATGTTTCCTAAAACAAGGGACTTTTTATTCAAGGATAATATGCATGCAGAAAGTATACGTGTTATAAAAGCACAAATCGGTGTAATTTCGTGTTGTAAACACACCTGGTTCAAGCAGCAGACTCGGAAACAGTGCGTTATCACACCCTAGCAGCCTCTGTGCCCTTGCCCGCTGTGTCCTCTCCCCGCACCAAGGGTAGCTACAATACTTATTTTGTCTAGGTTTTCCTTTTATATATAAGTGGACGCATACAAGAAGCACTCCTTTGTGCATCTGGCTTCTCTTCCTCAAAATTTTCTTTGTGAGATTTGTCAAGATCACTGAGTGTTATCACAAATCATTCACCCAGGATTCTCTTGTGTAAACACATAATACCGCATCTGTTGGGCCTTGGGTGGGTATTTTGGTAATTTCCAGTGTTGTAGTATGAACTTTCAGTGCCTGCCTTTGATGTGTACATCCATGCATTTCTGTTGGGTATAAACCTAGCGTGGAACTGCTAGGTCAATGGATTTGTTTATGTTCTGCATTCATAGATATTTCCAAACTGTGGACTAATTGTCCACATACCAACTCTTGGTATTATCTGCCTTTTTTCATTTTAGCAATTATGGTGCATTATGATGATATCTCATCATGGCTCACAAGTTTCTTTTGAAAATCAGTCACCATCTCACTCATGAAATCATGATGTTTATCCTAAGGGACAACTCATGGGTGTGTCTGTGAATTTTCAAATGTGTCTGCTATCACTTACCCTCAGTGGTCCTTTTCCATCCTTAAAAGGATCAAATACTGTGGCATCCTTGACTTTATAGTCACTCTCTTTCAAACACTTTTCCAAAATAGAAAAGGGAACCTCTGCTTGCACAAGATATTTTCAGGTTGTCCCCTGTTATGGTTTGAAGAAAATGTCCCCAAAATCTCATGTGTTCAAAGTGTGGCTTCTGGAAGTATTGATCCTGAGGACCCGAACTTCATTTGCACATTAATTCGGTGATAGATTTATAACCTGATAGCATCTGGGGACTTAGAAGGAGGGGCCAGGTCGAAATGAGTGGGTCAGGACCTTGAGGGCTGCATCTTGTCCTTGGCCTGCTCTCTGGCTCCTTCCCCTTCTCTGTCTCTCTGCTGCTGCAGGAGTAAGCAACCTGGCTCTGCCACACCCTTCGGCCATCACCTTCAGTCTGCAGGGATGGAAGCAGCGCAAAACCTGGGGAACTGTGGGCCAAAACACACCTGTCCTTCCCTAAGTTGTTATCCTCAGGTGTTTGGCCACAGAGACAGGAAGGTGACTAACACACTCCCTATCTAGCTACAAGCAGATCCTGGTACATTTATGCAATTGCTTCAGGCAGGGTACACGACAAAGTCTCCCCACTGTGCCTTAGCTCTGCCTCAGAAGCTGACTGCAGACAGCACAGCAGATGAGGAAATGCGCCTCACTTTTCATTCCAGATAACACAAACACCAAAAAGACTGAGTTTGCTGAGAAACTCACCAACTATTGATAACATATGTTTTCTGGTACACTGTACCTGGGCTCTGTAGAAAGGGCCTTCCAATGTGCATCATCACTGAAGGGAAGGCTTTATCCACAGCATTCACAGAAATAGGTTGAAAACATCTGGACTTTCAAGTGATTGTATCTCAGACTTTTCCGGTGAAGCTATTTGTTTGAATATTTGTTTCCCCCATTCTTTGGCAGCAAGTTCTATGCATCTTCTCACAGCATTAAATGACCAAGGGGCCTGTTTCAATATGTTACTGAGTGGTTTTTAGATTTCACCACACCAAGAAGAATGAGCGTTTGGCCAATGAATTATGGGCCTTTCACAGTACTAAATTCAAAATTATCAGATTTAGTCAAAGTATATAAAGGGTTGGATTGAGTATCATACGACTTTTCACAGCTGGAAAAACTTGGTTATCGTGTCCTGCCAACTGCAGTGGTTTCACACCCTTATTAGCAATTTGAGGACATACTTTCCACTCAAGAAGCCTCGCTGAGATGGTGCATAAAACACCATAGTGATTTCTTAGGCCTCATGCCTGCTGTTGGTGCCAGTAGACTGCCATTCGTCTGACCCCGTGGTCAGCAGGAAAGCAGCAAGCACCAGGGCTGTGGACTTCAGGTCAGCTGCTCACTTCCCTGGGGCCTCATCACTAATTAGATCCACAGCTCACAGCTTCTGCCTGGGAATAACACAAATTGTCCATTTTATGGGGATTAGGTAAATTGAAATGAGACATCATGAGCTCTAAATCCACTTAACCAGGCAAATAGACATGCAACATGTCCACCAACTGGTGACCTGCTTATAGGAGGCATGCAAATTTCCATTCCAGAAAATCCTTCTCACACCAAACAGTTCCTATGACTCAGGAGTTCTCCTTCGCATTTCACAGGGGGAGTTTTCAGAAAGGACCTCGGCAGCCTCCACATGGGACAGAGGAGGAATCAGAGCGCCCCAGAGGGCAGGCAGAGGCTGTGCACACTGAGGGCTGGGCCTGCAGGCTCTGGCAACAGGAAATCCAGCCTCAAACCCAGACCCCTGCCGCTCGCCCTCTGCGAGAGCTTGCACTGGTTATCTCGCCTCTCTAAGCCGCTTTCTGCAGCAGTCGACCTAAATGCACAAATATTTTGGGATATGAATTTATCTCAATGAAACCAGAAAGGAAGGAGGTGCAGGAGGGAGGAAGCCTCAATGCTAAGGCTTGAAACTCTATAGGGATTTCCAGATGAGCCTGTAGGCCCACAGAGTAGCTTTGTTTTTTAGCATTTCTGTCCAGATTATCTCGGCATTCCTGCTGTGCTTACCACAGTCTCAGGTGCATACGAAACATTTAAAAGTTATTACTTGGATAAAAATAAGAACCAAGATACTCATGTAAAGGTACAAGATCCTAATGATGAATGTAACTGTATTTTATACCTAAAATGTACCAATAAACTTAATGGGAAAAAGAAGTTATTACTTGGAGAATAATCACAAAAAAGCTTAAAAGTGCCTCCAAATACAAAGTTAGTACCATGCCTATTACTTTGTCATGGGTCCACAGATGACTCTGTAGAACTTATGTGTGGAAATCACGGAATTAGGTGATATCGGCTGGCTGAATGACGGCCCCAAAAGACATGTGCACCTCCAAATCCCCAGAACCTGTGAATATGACTTATGTGAGGGAGCAGCTTTACAAATATAACTAAGCAAAGGATCATAAGCTAAGAAGAGCTTGGGTTATCCAGAGGACCTTAAGTCCAAAGACAGTGTCCTTGTAGGAGAAGAGAAGACACAGAAACAAGAAGATCTGGCCACGCGAATTCGAGGCCAGCTGGAGTTCTGCAGCCCAAGCCACCTCAGGCCAAGGTCGCTGAACCAGGAGAATCCCAGGCAGGGGCCAGGCTGCTTCTCCCCAGGAGCTTCCAGAGGGAGCTGGGCTCTCCCTGCCAAAGTGCTGATTTCCACCTTCTGGCCTTCAGAACTATGAGCAATGCGGAAACACAGACCCAGATATAAATCTGTCCTATAGAAGCCACCAGATTGCTGGCAATTTGTCTCTGCAGTGCTAGGCAATGTGCTGATCCTGTGGGCCACGCATCTACTGTCACAAGAAGCCTGATGTCACCTCAGTCAGTGATTTCTACAGGCAAGTTTTACAGCATCGTCTGCCTTCCCCAAGACAGAGTAACAGGCATGGTACCAGATACTTTGTATCTGGAGGCACTTTTAAGATTTCTTGTGATTATTCTTCAGTTTAAAAAACTAAATTAGAAATTAATCTACCAACCCGAAATCTTATCGAACTCTGAAAGTAAATACTGAAGATCAGAGAAGTTATGGAGCTGCTTGCAAACAGGAAGCAGAGCCCCAGGCAGCAACCCCATTTCCTTACTGCCATGCAGGGCTCAACCTAAACACCAAAGGGGCTCAGTACATAGGGTCCCAGGAAAGGAGTGGAAACCCTTCCGGCAGACTGTTCCAGTCAGAGACAGAGATGACCGGTGTGCTCAGCACCAACACCCACCATTCAGCTGGACCTCCCAGCACCACCAAGTAAAGATCAAGGAAGAAAATGGAACAAGAAACAGGAAGGAAGTCCAAGGGTCTGTGGAAGGGGCTGGGGTGGGGGTCCACCCAAAGCACCCACAGTTTCTGCTCCCGCCTGCAACCTGAGCAGTCCGCCCAGCTAGCTGTGACTTTGGAGTCAGACAAAAGCAGATCTCCAGCTGCAGCCCTGTCACTTGGGTCTGTGTAACTTTAAATGAAAGAGAGCCAATGTCCTCTGAGTGCTTGCTCACAGTGCTAGCCTGCAGAGTGCTTGCAAGTCTCAAATGAAGGTGGTGGCACAAGCTAGATATTCTGACCTCACATTCTGGAGTCAGCTGATTCCCACCCCTGTGGTGCACTTGCTGGAGACCTTGGTAGTTTACTCTCTAGGGCTCAGTTTCCATGTCTGTAAAACAAGATAATAGCATTCGATGGGTTAAAAATTAGCAGGAAAAATACCTGTGATAGGGGAGGATTTTCCTCACCTGCTCAAAGGAACAGACTTTTAAGTGACTCTGAATTTGGTTTAAATTCAAAATCAGAATTTGGTTGCATCATAATGCATCCAAGTCACTTTTAGCAAGAGCCAAGTTTGTTTTTCTGCCAGAAGCTACACTCTGAAGAGTCAGAGAGATTTCCAGTCACTCCCCTGCCGGAGGCACAGTTTGATGAGGTCAGAAAGACCCGGAGGGCTCCACGGATGCCTGGCAGTGAGCTCTGTCCATCTGGTGTGGAGTGCTGCGGCCCTGAAGGCTAAGCGAGGGGTGTACACATGTCAAGCCCCTGGCACGGGACCTGAGAACAGGTGTGGAGTAATTCCCTTCCTGTTTTCGCCTGCCTTCTCTCTTGAAGGGATCGGGATTATTCCAGGCCTGGGACAAGCCATCCGCAGGCAAGGGCCACAAGGCTCACTGACTCATGTCGAATTCCTGTAATACTAATCAGCAGGCCTCTGGCTCACATCAGCTGACCCCTGAGTTCTTGCATTCCTCCTGACAAAAAATATTAATAATAATAATGCTAAACACCAAGTATGTGTCAGGCTCTCTGCTGCTAGGCACCAGGAACACAGAGATGAGCTCATGGGGAAAGGAGATTAGCAAGGAGAACATGACAAATCCTGCTGGGTGGGAGCACAGAGGAGATGATCAGCTTAACTAGAGGCAGAGAGGTAAGTGTAGAACAGTGCAGAGCATTTGCTGAGTGCTAAGCACAACTCCATGGGTTTTCTTCTAACACGTTCAACCCTTGCACTCTGTGAGATGCATGATGTGTCTCCAATTAACGGTCAAGGAAAATGAAGAAGCAACTCAGCGACTAGCCGGAGGTCACACACCTCCTAGGAGTGAAGTCAGTCAGTTTGCACCTAGGAAATGGGGCTCCAGCATCCGTGCCCTCTCATGTTGCACTGCCTCTCAGAGGGGGCCAAAGTGTTGCTTACTTGGTGCCTCCTACTTTTTTGCTCTCAGTTCCCCATTCCTTCACCTCTAGAAAATGTAGAAGTCACCTAGGACATCAACACTGCCTTCTGGACAGGAGAGAGGAACTCATCTACCTTCCGCGGGTCTTCTTGCTCAAGGTCACTGCTAGAGAGGGTGACACCTCAAAGGACAGCATTCTAACTGAGCTAGTTTCAGCCCAATCCAGTGAGCTGAGTTCCAGTACCATCAGGCCTTCCTTGCACCTGAGCACCCACCTCTGGAGATGAGTGGTTTCCATTTCACAGACAAGGAAAGTCGGGGCTGGAGCAGTCCCATGACTTCCTTAAATAAGAGAACTCTAAACAGCATGCCTTCTTTTGGTGGGGGGGGGGGCGGTTACCGGGGATCGAACTCAGGACCTTCCATTTTCGAGGCAGGCGGCGGAACCACTGAGCTAAATCCCCCGCCCAACAGCATGCCTTCTTCATTGTGCCATATTGGCCATGGAATCACAAGGAGAAAAAAATCCCAAAAGCCAGGGAACTTAGAGTTTGTGTTGCATAAAAGAGCCCGAACTGAGGATGAGAAGTAATAAATAATAACGGTGATAATGGTGACAGGTAATGTTTACTAAGCTCTTAGCAACACCACGCTAAACACATTATCTCATGTAATCCTCTTAACACCAACATGACATAGGTCCTTTTTAGTCCCTGTTTCACAAATAAAGAAAATGAAGCACAGGTGATATAGTTTTCCTGGCTTGCATGTGGTGCAGCAGAAATTCAAATCCAGGCAAGCTTGAATCCAGCTTAAAAGGACAACTTAACAGGAGGAAATCCTTCTTTTTTTTTGGTACCGGGGATCGAACTCGGGTCCTTGCGCTTGCACAGCAGGCAGCAAAACCACTGAGCTAAATCCCCGGCGCGGAAATCCTTCTTTTGGTTCACAGTTTCAATCCATGGTCACCTGGCCGTGTCACTTTGGGCTGTGGCAAGGACAGACATCATGGCGAGAGAGTGTGGCAGAGCAAAGCTGCTCATGTCATGGTGTCTGGGAAGCAAAAAGAGAGAGTGAGGAGAGGCTGAGGTCCCAGAAACCCCCCAAGCATGCGCCCCATGACCCACCTCCTCCTGCTGGGCCTCATCGCGAGTCCCCACCACGCTGACAGGAGTGTTGTGCCCAGTGCTACTGCCGAGAAGTCAGTCGCTGCTCCCAAAAGAGGAGGAAGGGCAGGGCCCTGTGAAGTGGGGAGCCCCACATACTTTCTGATCCAGAGACCACATAAAAAACTGCTGGGTGCTCTCCCGAGCAGGGGGTGTCCAGGGGGCCAGGCACTGCTGCAGCACAGGAAGCTGAAACTCAGAGAAGAGGCTGCTGTCGATACCGAGCCTCACCACAACCACAAGGACCACACCAAGGGGCCAGGACGGCGCCCCAGAGAAGGGCCTTGCTCTGGGTGCTGGGCAGACAGCTTCCTCTCACAGGCTGGCATGGGGCCCAGTGGGGTGCGGTGGAGAATGGCAGACACTTGGGAAGCCAGGAGGTGGGGAAGAACAGATATTTCCAAATCCCATACAGCTGCCCCGAGCCGAGCACCATGCTGCAGGCACCTCAGCCTTCACACCTCTCTCTCGTGTGCCCAGGTAAGGGCTCTCCGGGAAAGGGCAACAGTAGTGGAGGAGCTGTGAGCACCTGCTAAAGCAGTCTCTCCAGCCCTCTCCCCAGCTGGGGGAGAGCCAAGCACTGGAAAATGGCGCAGGGGGGTAAATAAGATAACTGGAATGGCACGGGCGATTCAGCTGACACCAGCGCCATCAGCAGAGCTCAGAGGCCCCCGGGGGGCTCAAGGCTGCACTTGGAGGAGCGATGAGATTTTGAAAAAGGGATACACAAGATGGGCTTGTTTTGTGTTTCTCATCCAGGTAACATACAGCATTTTACAAGGTGCTTTTGTCCCCCAGGGTTCTTACAGGCAAGAGGCCTGGGCTAGAATGAGGCCCCAGGCGGGGGACAAATGCTTTTGAACCTGCCCTGGTGATTGCAAAGAATATGGCGCCCTCCCTAGTGTCGACTGCTGTTCTTCTCCAGAGAATGGGGCAACATCTCATTTTCTCCCCCAAAATTGCTATCAAAATTATTTTGGACACTGCAATAACTGTGTAAAATAAGATGTCCATCATTAACTCTCAATACTCTACTTCCTCTCCCCAAATTCCTGGCAAATAACAGATGAAATCAGATGGCCAAATTTGGGCACCTGCTGAAGCTGGGTGACGGGCACACAGGGCTCATTAAGCCGCTCTCTACTCCTATGTGTTTTCTCATTTCCATAACAAACCCTTCTGTTGCTGTTGCTGTCCTCACTTTTAAGCACTTTGATCCAACCACCTCTCACCAGCCTTTAACCTTCTAGAGCCCCCAGACCCACTGAAGAAGTCGAAAACCTCACTTTTCCTATTGGGCCTCAGTTTCCCCAGGAGCCTGGTCACCCCCGGGAAAAGGAGGTGCTGGTTTCCAGTGTCCTCTGAGCCCTTTTCCAGGTCTGCCTCCCTGTGACCTCTCACCACCCCATGCTGTGTTTGTAGCAAGCGGGGGTGGCACAGATGCTACGTGGTTAGAGCAGGAATTCTAGAATCCCTACACCCACATCTGAATGTGAGCTTTCACTTACACACAGAGAACCTTGGACAACTCATTTAAGTCTCAAGACCACAATTATCTGATTTGAAAAATCGCAATAATAATAACTACTTCATGGGGTTCAACGACTCTATTTGTAAACTTTATAAAGTAGTACTTGGAATATGGTGTTATAAGAGTAATATCAAATAAGGAAACTATCCCAGTCATCACTGAGCTGTGCTCACAAGAAATAATCCACTAGGCCACACTTCCCAGCATGCCCAGCAATTACATCAGGCTATGTGACTATTCTGGTGGACTATGAGTAGAAGTGACGTGAGTCACACCCAGGCTGATGCCATTTCAGGCTGATGCACCTCCTCCACCTCTCTCTTCCCCTGCTGCAGTGCCACCCAAGTGTTGTGAGTTCCAGATGGTGTCACTAAGAAATTAAAGAGAACTCTCATTCTTCATTGCACTTTAACAGAGGGATAAACTGCCACTGTACGAGACCACTGAAATAGTTATGATTTATTTTGATACTGTAGCATAGCTTAGCCTAGCCTAATACATATTAGTAGCCTTTGAGACCATAAAGAATGGTTATATCTCTTTCCCATATCCACTCCAAGTTATGAAAACTTTGTAATTCTTTTGTTGTTTCATTGTAATTTCCATGTACTGTGTCAAATCCCTTTACCATGCCAGCGGATGTCTTCAGACCCCTCCCAACTTGTGTGTCTTCTCTGATAGAGTTCTCCGCTAGATAAAATGGTCCAGCCTACAGGAAAGGAGGCACTGCAAGGAGAACAAAGACCTGCTGCTTTTTCCCACCTCTCCCCCAGTTGTAGCCAGTCATCTGCCTCCACCACACTCCCCCAGCCCTTATAAACCTCACCCAGCCAGCCCCTGGTTGCTGCTTTCACCATTGTTGGAGACAGCCCGGCAGCTCTGTCCCTTAATAAAAGCCCTGCCTTGGGTGTTCATGTTTCAGCTCATTTTATTTCTCTCACCTATAACTGGCCATCATCCCCCAGATGCGCCTGACTGGAAGCAGAATGTGCCCCCCCACCCCGGTCCCTGGGAAACTCCTGGGGCCACACCCAGTAGGTGTGGGGAAGGAGATGGAGCTTCTTGGGATTCTTGGGATTTGGACACTAAGTGTGAGTCCCAGCTGCCTCTGCTAAACACATCTTCTCATACAGTTTTTGTATGATTGACTTGTAATGGAGACCAAGAGGCCCCATTACATTCCCTCCAGGACATCAGCCAGTCCAAGAGAACAGGACAAACTGGAAGAAACAGAAGGAATCGGGCAAAATGACAAGTTTAATGCTTCTGACACTTGACACTGTTGAGTGCTTGGAGGAATTTGAAGAAAGGAGGGCTCCGCGGAAGCTGTAAATATGGTGCCTGTATTTTCTGAGCTAGAAATCAGAATACAGATCAGAATGAAAATATGATACCATTTCCATGAGGAGCAGGCTAGGACTGATTTGGACCCCAAAATGGCTGATGCCCCAGGGTTCAGTCACAGGTAGAGAAAGAAGAAGCTGAGCTTGGGGCCAAGTCGGGGGCACTCTGCTCCTGGCATACCCCCTTCCCCTCTGCTGAACCTGGACCAAGTCCCTCAGCTTCTCTGAGCCTGCATCTCTTTGCTGGAATCTGTGTGAATGGCTGCACCCACCTGGAAGGGCTGGTGTGAGGACTGAAAACTGAAGAGCTCCAGGATCTCAGGACGAGGAGGGCCATGTCTCACTCCCTGGGTACCTCTTCCCCTCGGTAGCGCTTACTTCTACCAGTCAATAGGTAGAAGGAACCATCTGCAGACTGGAATATTCACTTTATTTAACTGTTTTACAGTGAGCTTTAGGGTGGGAATCTGCCTTGGAGCCAGGCACATACCATACAATGGAATAGCGAGGGGCTTTTGTAAAACAGCTCCCTATGCCTCAGCCCCTTCCAGGGAGTCGGGTTCAAGCAGTGTGGGTGACTAGAGCGTGAATGACCACCAGTGCCTGCTGTCCACCCAAGGAGAGCCAGCCCACAGGCATCACAGGTGGAGGTGCTGGGCCACTCCGCCTCTGCTCCGTGGGCATCCAGACCTGGAAATCCTGCCTTGAAGGCCAAGTGGCTTAGCCACTTGCCACGTGACAGTCCATCCTCCCCCTAACAAGGGGGAGAAAAACAAGGATTTGAAAGACTCTGTCTAGGAGAACACAGTTCCCCGGCCCAGAGCTCCCACTTTGCCAGGAGATAATTTATGGCCATTACAACAAAGAGAAGGGAATGAAAGGGGAGGCGTTCTTCAAGTCTTTATATCTTTCAGTAAATCGTGAGACTTTTTCCACGCTTGCTACTTTGTAATAAATCTGTGAGAAAATCAGAGGAAACCGAGCTCCCAGGTCCCCAAATGAAAAAGAAGAAATAATAATTGAATATCACTGTTGTCAATTGTCTCAAGTACAAAAGAGGGAGGCAGGTCACCTTGTCCCCAAGCAAGCGGTGCTCAGACTATGTCCCAGGAACTGGGTCAGAAGGGGCCCTCTCTGCCATCTTCTCTGGGCAGGAGGACCAGGAGGAGGAGGAAACCTGCTGTCCAGAACTGTTCAGAACACTCCCAAGAAAGACCTGGTCGGCAGAGTTGAGAAGGCAATGCCAGCAATGTAGATGGGATCACATTCCACCAGGAGGACCGTGGAAAGGTCTTGCTGGAAAGTAAATTTGTTGACATATGCTCCAGACTTCTAAACTTTTCATGCCCTGCCTGATTAAATTTTTGCTTGAGTTGTCATGTGTGTGTGTGTGTGTGTGTGTGTGTGTGTGTGTTTGTGTGTGTTCACCTCTGTTCTTTGGCCAACAGTTTCCCTACAGCACCTGCAGCAGGAGAGAGGGCAATTAAAGCATGAAAAGCAACCGTGCCATGACCCCGGTCAGAACCTAGGAAGACCCAGAGCAAGAGCCATGAAGGCTTAAAACAGTAACCCTGTCCAGTGGAGAAGCAGGACCCAGGGACTGTCCATCCTTCCTGAGGCCGCCAATGTGGTGACATTTCTGCTCTTCCCCTGTAGAAATACGAGGAAAGCAGGGGCAGGAAGGAGAAAGAGGGAGGGAGGGAGAGACTGTCCCTAGCACTTGTAGCAAAGGGCAACGACGTGGATATAATTTCACTTAGGAGCCAAGGCAGAATGGTGGGAGCATCTGTGGAACAGTCCAGAAATCAACCAGCCCTACAATCACAAGGCCAAATGCTTCTCTCCTTGCTCTTCTTGGTGTATTCCTTTGACCTCCATTCAGGCAGCAGCACCTCTATGTCCTTTTTGTTTCAAAAACAAAAAGGAGGTAGAAGAAGAAGCTGTTTTCCACCGATGCTTAAAAGATTCCTTCAACCTCATGAAGACGTACGTCAGCAGAAAGCCTGTGCCAGCTGCCGGAACACAAGGTTGTCCTCTCTTCCAGGCAACGCTTTGCAGGTTTCAGACCACTTGAGTCTCTGCCCTGGTCCTGCACATTCCCCACTCAACTCCCCAGCTTGTATGAGGTGGGACCAAGTTCCCCAACTTCTCTGTGCCTCAGTTTCCTCGTCAGTGAAGATGGTGACAGCTGCTCTGTCTGACTCCTGGGGCTGCTACAAGAATCAAGTCTGTGTGAATGCAGGACGGCGACCTGCAAGGCTTCGTGTGCAGACTGGGCTGGTCCGGCGCATCCTGAGGGTGAGCAGGTGGGGCTCCTGCCCTGCGCCCTACCTGGGTGGCAGTGAGGAGGAGCAGGAGAGGAGGAGCAGAAAGGCTACTGATGACCATGACAGTGGCAAGCCATGCCAAAGTCCCTTGGAACTCAGGGCACAGGCTCCTCGCACAGGCTGGGCAGCAAGCAGGCAGGAAAGGGAGAGACTCGGAGGCCCCTGGCTGCCTCCTCCCTCAGCACATCCCACTCAAAGGCACAATCCTGAACCAGCACCTTCGCTTCATTTAATTTGCTTTGTTTGCCAATTATTTCCAACATTTTCATTCTTTTTGTTTATACTGAGTGTTTCATGGAAGGCATCAAAGAAACAATCAGATCCGAATGGGTGGCATCGGCTGCCACTGACAACCGAGACTCTGCCACTCTGCCTCTCCGCCTGGATGCGTGGGAGCCACGCATGCTGCTCCTGCACCCAGCACTCCCGCTGGGCCATGGGAAAGGGAGGTGCCCTCCTTCTGAGATGCTCTCCCAAGATGTTGCAGCAATCATGCCAAGGCAGAGACCAAAGGCAGGAGGAGAGCAGCTCATGTTTATTAAGTGTTAACGAGGTGCTTGACTTAATCCTCACAATTATCCTATGCAATAAAAATCATTGCTCCCATTTTATAGATGAGACAGCTTGAGGTCTCAGAGATAATGTGAGGGACTCGTCCAAGCTCACAGCACTAATGAGCAGAGGGAGCACAGCTGGAGGGAAGGGCTGGCTCTGAACACTGCCTGGCGAGTGCTGTGGGAAGCTCAGAGGGGACTCTTCTGGGGGAAATTGGCCTTGGGGAGTTTTCAGTCCTGGGGCGGAGACACAGGTACAACTAACAGGAAATGGAGGTGGAGTGTGAGAAATGGCAACACACATAATGGACTCTAATTTCAACCCTAAGTCTAATTCTGCCTAAGAAGGCTCGCGAAGGGGACCAGGAAAGATGGACAGAGCCATAGCGAGGGGAGCATGGGGTGAGAAAGGGAAGAGGTGGCATCAGGGGCCCTGAGGAAGACCTGGGAGCCCCAGAGCACCTGCCAGATGGCCAAGTCGGCAGTGTGCTGCCCATATCCCCTCCAGCTGCCGCCCTGACCTGGCAGAATAAACCCAGCCTTTTAGCAAAGCTCACCATGGAGTTCACAGCTGCCTGTGTCTTCTCCTAAACCCAAGCTCTTCTTGGGAGACACTCACGGGCCATCTTCCCTCCCCACTCCTGTCCCAGACCCTTCGTCACACTGCATCCTGCCCATCCCTGAATGCTGGGCATCGCACCCTCACCCCAGGCAGATACGGGGTCCCCCACTGGACTCCTGAAGACCCACGGTTGTGCACATCCTAGCTCTTGTCCAGAAATGCACATGCTCACCGGCTCACAGGAGGCTGTGCCCTCCGGGAAGCAAGAACGTTGATTTTGTTCCCCAGAGCTAATACACGCTCCACTTGTAGGAGGTGATAAACAAATACAAGTGGGACATGGACTGAGCAGCAAACAGTGGGAAGAGGTGAGAAGTAAGAGAGGAGAGGAAACTTGGGCGGATTTTGAGTTGAGGGAGAGGGCAGGGCTTGAAATGCCAGGTTAGTTTGCTCAACTTTGATTCTGTGGACAATGCAGGGACTCTGACAGGCTTTGAAAAGGAAGCACATGCCTCGTTTATCGAGGTGTGGGGCGGTGGACATGGAGAGAGAGGATAGGAGTCAGGGAGCCTCTCCCGGAAACTTCATGGGCTGCGGAGAACTAAGCAAGCCTGCAAACTGCTCGCCCCACCCTTCTACAGATGGCCCAGAGGGAAGAAAGCAAGCCCAGCTGCAGTAGCAGTCGACGGCCACTGCTCCTAAATGCCAGCAGCATTCCACACAGCTCCAGCAGGTCTGGAAGGAGTGAAGAACTGGCTCTGGGAGACGCAGAAGAGCCACACACGGCAGCCAAGGCATGGCCAGAGCGCCTGGGACGCTGCCTGTCCCTCACCGAGGCCCTGCAAGGTCTCTGCTGACAGCCTGGCAGTGTCTTCGCCGCCGAGTCTGTGGCTACAAACCACTGAGGGCTTCTGGGAGCGAAGATCGTGGGCTGTGGGAATCCTGGGCCGTAAAACTTTTGCCCAGCTGCTCAAGCACCTGGCTGAGCAATTAAGGAGGATGCTTTCCAGCACATCAAAGGCCCGGGAGGTGATCTCAGGAATCTCCCCCGCTCCCATGAGGAAGGCGGGAAGGCTGGAGTCGGGCTCATTACCCTCATTTGACAGATGAGAGGAGTTGTTCCTGCCACTAAGTCCTTCGCCTGAGGTCAAACAGCCAGCAAAGGGTGGGACCCAAAAGAGCACCAGCGCCAGGCCCAGGCCTTGCCACCCCCAGAGCTCCCTGCCTCAGCAGGTGACTTCGAGGGAAGCCTGGGCCACGTCCCAGAAATGTCAGGACACAGGGGTCCCCAGGGGCCCCTCCACTCAATTCCCCCTGACACAAAGAGACAGGCGTCTGCCCTGCACGCCTGGGTGTCACGGTCTCCTCACCCTGGCACAGTCCAACCCCAGCTAGCGGAACACCTTGGCCCACCGATACACAGACCATCGCAGAAGGTGCCCAATCTTACGGTCGTCTTATCCAGCTTTGCCCCGAGTTCTTAGGGCTGTGTGAAGCACAGCTCTCACCAGGGTGTGGGCGAGCAACTTGATGCCTCAGTCCAGTCGCACATGCATGAACTGGGAATGTCATGGCCCAGCTCCCGTGGGCTGTGGTGAGCACTCCATGAAGCCACCGAAGTGCACAGCAAAAGCGCACTGCACAGTGCCCGCTGTGCAGTCAGCATGGGACCTGAACTCAAGCACTACATCCTCCATCTGTCCACAGTCCGGCTAGAAAGTAGGTAACACCAATTCCCTCTCTAATGGGCCAAGAACATTTATTTCCACTCTTAACAATGCCAAGCACTTGCCTTGCTGTAACAAGGGTGGATCTGCTGCCAGCACCTGGGACACTTGACAGAGAGCACTGCAATGTTGCCGTGCAGGAAACACCTCGAGCTGCCGAAAGACAGCCAGTGCCCAGCCCTGCTACCTCCAGATGGCCTCAGCACGCTCATGGCACAGACAATCAAAGCGAGGACAACACCCACTGTGATGGTGTGAAAACAGATGGCCTCAAGCCATGCATGTCCACCCCGGGGATCCAAGTCCACAGCCCACCAAGCCTCGCTGACTCTGCCCCTTGGACCGACGGTCATGGAGCCACTGCCTGAGCTCCCTGGAATTCACCAAGAGGTCCTGCACTTCCAGTGTCCAGTGCCCTCTCCAGCCACCGACAGCAACCCTCAGCTCAGCCCGCAGCCTCCTCTCAGTAATGCAACTCCTCACATTGATTGGCTCAGACACTGGACTTTGTATGAAGCCTTTGAGTGTTGTCTTCTTAGGAGGTGTTCGGTAAACTGATTTGCAAAGTGATCCAAGTGTATGCATCCCTCGGTGACCTCTTGCCCCTTCCTGGTTGTGCACACCATGGGTCAAGCTTCTGAGTCCCACTGCAGCTCTTCCTGGTCATCAATGGACATGCATCCTACAAAAGCCTGTAGTCAGCCAGCGCTAACACCTCAGAAATAAGCTACCATTTGCCCCAGTGCCAAGAGGGATCTACTTTAGGTTCACTCAATGCCACCTGCCCCTGTACTCCTTGGCCCTTTCCCTTCCAGCTCACAGCTTTAAGGAAAATAAACCCTAAATTGGAGCCCTCCCCTTCTGTTCCTGAGCAGCCCTCAGAAGCACTCACAAGCCCGTAGCCGAGGCTGTGTCTTCCCAAGGCCGAGCTCCACTGCTGTCCGCCCCACCTGACCATAACCCTGTCTCTGTCAAAGGTGCCCCTGACTCCGCTCTGCAGGTGTTGCCGGACTCCGACCAAGAGGGCTCCAGCTGACCTGTTTTCCCATCAAGACCTGCTCCATCTGATCCGGAGAGGCAGGCTTGTCCTCCAGAAGGTTTTATAAGTACTTGGAACCTAAGCAGACAATTTTTAAACAAAACTATACAGTCAAATTTGCTGTGCCGTGAAGTGTTTTTTCCATTTTCACATGAGCCTTCTGGCGGGTATATTCATTTCCCTCCACTGCCGTGTGACACCTGGCACAAACTTGGAGGTCTGACACGATATGCATGTATTTCCCACGTTTCTGAGGCCAGAGGTCCAGGCTTGGCCTCACGGGGCATCTGCTCGCGTCTCCCCAGGCTCCCACTCAGGTGTCAGGTGGGCTGCATTTGCATGTGGAGACTCAGCTGGGGCAAAACTGGTGTCCCAGCCCATTCTGCAGGGGCGGAACTCAGTCCCTCTGGCCAGCTCGGTGAGGGCCCTGGTGTCTCGGCTGCAGCTAGAGGCCATGCATGGGACCTGTGGTCTCCGTTCCCCAGTAGGGAGGGGCTCCATCAGCCCACTGGAGGGTCTCTGAGAAGATGGGGTCTGACACAACATGACCTAGTCATGTGACTGACACTGCATTGCCTTGGCCACACTCTGTTCATCTGGAGTAAGGCGAGGTTCCTGCCGGTGACTGAGGGAGGGCATTATACATAGGCATGAACACCCGAGGGGGGTCCAGGGCCCAGCTGGACAGAGTGCTGCATGCCGGTAATCCCAGTTATTCAGGAGGCAGAGTCCGGAGGATCATAAGTTCCAGCCGGCCTGGGCAACTTAGTGGGACTCTATCCCCCAATCTTTTCTTTAAAAATGTTTAAAGGGCAGAGATGTAGCTCAACATTCCCTAGGTTCAAGCCCCAATACTGAAAAAAGAACCATCTTGGGGTTCTAAAGTAACTCCACCACAGTAAGAGTCTTAGCATAGATTTCAGCAACTGTGCCTCATACTTTCCATATATAATTAGACCCATGGCCTTCACACTGAGCTATATCCCCAGCCTTTTTTTAAGTTTTGTGATAGGGTATTCCTAAGTCACTAAGTTGCCCAGGTTGGGTTCAAACTTGGGACCCTCCTGCCTCAGCCTCTTGATGTGCTAGAATTACTGGCATGCACCACCATCCCCAGCTAAGAACTCTTTTATACAGTTCCTCATTCGATATCTTAGCTTTCTGTTCCAGTGTCCTGAAATGAAGCCAACACTCAGGAAGGTGCTCCGTGTTTTTCCACGGGGAAGTGTACTCCGCTGTTTGAGAAAGAGAGGTCAACCCGTCTTCGGCCAGGTTTCAGAGGCTTCGCGTTTGTGTGACGGTGTCCAGGGCGGCCCCTGAGGATCGGTGTCGGGAGCCCCTGCAGGCCCCCGGGCAGGAGTCCAGCCTAAGGCGGTTACGCCAACCTCGCTCACTTCTGCCCAAACAGTATTGCCCACATTCTAACCACTGGCACGTAACGACTGACTTGCGATAACTACCCCCCCTTTTTAGGATCTGGCCCCTTCTTCCACAATAACATCCACTCACGTTTTTCCTACGACAAGTCCAACACAAACGGCTGAGACTGTCTTCAGCCATGGCTCGCTTGACGTCAAAGCTCATTGCACAGGCGCGCAGCGAGCGGCCCTGTGACTACTGTCCCCGCCTCACTGCGCTTGGGACCTCCTCCTGCGGGGGCCGCGCCCTGGCGTTTGTTGCTAGTGGACACCACCGAGTGGACGCCCGACGTCCTCTCCGGCGGAGGCTCTAAGGGCCGAGACTGTGTCCCGCTGGGTCCTGGCCCTCTCACTTCACATGAGGAGGAAGCCAGCACCAAGTCTGAAGGCCCTACCTGGACAGGGAAAAGGGGAGACATCCTCCAGCCAAGTGCTCCAGAGGAACCTGAGGCCCCGCAGCCCTGGGAGCGGGAGAAGTCACCCCACAGAGCAGCGTTCAGCTTCGCAGGAGACCAGCCAAGCCCCTCTGGAGTGCCCTGAGGTGTCCCGGGAGCTGTCCGAGTGTCGGGGTGACTGTTACACGGCTGTGACCACAATGCACACTCAACCTGTGCTCTGGGCCCGCGCCTCAGACGACCTAACCAGGACAACGCTCGGAGGGGAATCCATCCTGGGGGCGGGGGGGATCCATCCTCAGGGCAGGGGGATCCATCCTCCGGCGACGGGGGGGAATAACTCAGGGTACTGGAGTCAAGGCTCAGAGGGGAGAACTGAGCATCTCCCCCTGCCTTGGAGCCAGTGCCAGGGCACAGAGCGTACATGCTGAAACCAAAGGAAAACCAGTAGGTTGTTTCATTAAAGTCTCCATGAGTACACACAATGGAGTGCTGCTTTGCCATAAAGAAGGATAAACTGGAGACATTCATAGATAAATGGATGCACCTTGAGACTATGATATTAAATGAAATAAATCAGACACACAGCTTTAATATTGCATGGTTTCTCCTATATGAGAAACCCAAAATATAAATAAAGAGCAAAATAAAGTAAGTATTAGGAAGTAGGGAGATCGTTTGCAAATGGGAAGGGGCTAAGACATGGAAGGAGCAGAGAGGGATGGGAAGGGTGAGGGATGAGGAAAAGAATTAGTGTGTTATGTACACACAGCAGCTCCCTACGGTGAACACAATCATCATGTACTGCCCGCGTGGACCAATAAAATGAATAAAAGTCTCCACGAGATGCTGGGAAGCCCTGCTTTGAAACAAACATAAGCAGATAAGACCCAAGAGAGAGGCCTTCTCCTTGAGTGAGCTGGGAACACAGTGACACCAGACGGGAGCAGGAGCCCAGCCCACACCCTCCTCGCACCGGCCTGCCAGGAGCCCCCGAAGCTGGACAGGAGACAGCAGCACAGACAGCGGGGATGAGGAGGAAGAAAGGGAACACTGCTGGAGACAAGGACAGAGATGCGCATACAAGCCCAGGGACTCACTAAACAGCTTGGCAGGGGATCCAGGACACCAGGGTAAGAGGCTGGCACAAGGCAGGCCCGCAGTAAGCAGAAATATTTATTGACAGCTGATAAAACAGAAGGTGTCATGGGTACTATGATCTCCCCAAAGGCTACAGTCCCCCAGGGCTTGAGAATATCAAATAATCTCTTGCTAACCATGTGGTGAGTTGCTATAGTGCAGAGATTCGCCCAGCCATCTAGTACCCAACACACTAGATTCCCAGTGAAGAATGAGGAGAGAGGAAAACAGAATGGTCTTTCCTATTTGTAGACATTAATACAAACAAGCTTACAAGGTGTGATCCAAAAATACAGTAAATGTTTAAATTTTTAAAAATTTATTACCATAAAAGATGCATTGGCATTACTCCTCCTCAGTATATGTCCCCTCGTATAAACACACTCATCCCATCATTCTTGCTACTTTCTGAAGCAGTTCTGGAAGTCCTCTTTCGTGATTGTCTTTAGTTATGCCCTCCTGGCTGCCTCAATGTCCTGAATCAACTCAAAACATTTACCTTTCATGATCATGTTGACTTTGGAGAACAGCCAGGAGTAGCACAGTGCCAGATTTGGTGAAAAGGTGGATGAGGACAGAGTTGTTTTTATGAGCTGACTTTCCTTTGGATGGCGCTGGGTAGCAGTGTTCAGCCTAGTTTTGATCACAGTTCATAAAGGTCTCACCACAGCTGTCATTGTCCCACAGCACCCCTCTATAGAGGACAACCACAAAGCATCCCTCCCAGGCTGATCCCCTCCTGAAGTTGTGGTGAGCAGTCACCCCTGCACATGTTAGAGAGGAGAAGGTGCTGAGGCACTGGGGACCACGTCCAAAATAATCAGCGATGCTCTTTTAAACCACCAGATACTGGGGTAACTTGTTACATGGCATGATGTACACCTGAAATGTCCCCCAGAAGTCTCATGTGTCCAGAGCTGATGAGCTTTGGTGAAGTGACCGACCACTGGGTTCTAACCCACTGATGAGTCTATCAGCTGAATGGGTTCCTTACGAGGCAGGGACTAATTAGACAAAGGTCACAGAAGGGTAGCTTTAGAGGGTGTATTTTGTCCCTGGCCCCTTCCTCTCTGGCCCTTGCTGCTCTCTCTGCTTCCTGGCTACCACGAGGTGAGCAGCTTTCCTTGGCTCTGACTTTCCACCATTGGAACCAGCCGACCATGGACTGAAACTCCAAAACCATGAGCCAAAATAAATCTTTCCTCCTTTACGTTGTGACCATCAGGTACTTCAGTCGCAGTGATGGAGAACTGACTAACACACAGTGACAGGTAATCCACACTCCCTTGGTCTAAGGTCTGTGCCCCACACTCGAGCAGACAGCATCTAAAAGGAACAGCATTAAGGCCCTTTGCTAAGGGGGCAAGTGGAAGCATGGTAGAAAGGAGAATGCCAATTCGGGTGAGAAACCCAAGGAGAAATCAGAAGCCTGGGGTCCTGGTTCCAGCCCTATTGAGACCAGCCAGCAGTGTGAGCTGAGTGAAGTCATTTCCTCTTCTGTAAAGTGGAATTAGTGATTAATGCCTTTCTTACATCACGCTGGTATTATGAAGCGCAAATTACAGAACCCACGTTAAGGCTCAGTAATATGTGAGGCTACAGGAATCACCCCGCTACAGACAGGTCTGCCCACACCCTGCCAAGGTCCCCAGTCACGCAGAACACATGCCGAATCAGCCCGCTGCACACAGGAAGGTCTGTGCATGCCCTACCGATGTCCTGAGTCTCCCGGAAGACACCGAATCACCCCGCTGCAGACAGCCAGCCACCTGATTCCACACTACAAAGACGCAGAGGACACCAGGCCACCAGACCAAGGTACTGAGTCCCACTGTTCCCGGCCCAGAGGTAGGAGCTTCTGAGCCTTCGTCCCACTGCTCCTGGTCCAGAGGAAGGGGCTTCCTGGTCACCATCCCTCCTGCTGCTCCCAGCCCAGAGGAAAGGGCTTTTGGGCCACCTTCTGTCCCGCTGCTCCCGGCCC
>NW_004624735.1:29728151-29751935 GCF_000247695.1 Heterocephalus glaber
GATGCATTATATAAAGGTACAATTCCCAATGAGAAATGTAATTGTGTTGTATACCTACAATGTACCAATAAAAGAATTTAATACAAAAAAAAAATATGTGAGGCTACATACCAAGTGAGGGGTTTCCATCACCAACATGTCATCATTGTCTTTATTGCTGGCTGTTACAAGGTAAAACCAATAAACCTTAAATGCGTCAGCCAAAGCAGCCACGTACACAGACACCACTGTCAGCATCTGAAACAGGGGTGTTAGCATGGAGAGTGGGAGCCACAGAAAGGCTGGAAACACCACCAAAAGCGGGGAGGCAACCTAGGGAGGAGAAAGGGTGGGAGGCTGCTGCCCCGAGCTGCTGAGACAAAGGGAAGCAAAGTCACAGGCACCCGGGGCACAGGTCCGACTGCAAGAGGCCAGAGCTCTGAAGGAAAGGGCTCCAGAAACACCTCAGGAGTTGGGCAAACACCTCGGTCTCTTCCGGACCCCTCTGGCTGGACCAGCTAGAGACCAGCTGACAGGAGAGTGGCAAATGGAAGTGGGGCCCGTTCTCCCTGGGCCAAAGAACCACTCCGGCTAGCAGGAAGTGCAACGATATACTGGGAACAGCACAGCACAGACCGTCATCCCGAAGACGCTGAGCTCAGGGGTCGAGGGTCTCTTCCGGCCCCGACCCTGCACTGCATATGGCAAGGAAAAGGCTCCGACTCCCCCACGGCCCCGGCCCAGCCAACGAGGGGCAGTCTGGAACCCAGGCGACTGGGGTGCTGGTCTGTGGCTTTCTCCACAGCATTCACCCCAGAATGACAAGCAGCCGGGGCCCCTAACCCGACAGGGCTGTGTTCCGCTGGCCGCTTCGCTGACCTCCCTTCCACAGAAACAAGGTCACTGGCGCACTGTGCTCCCGGGCTGTCTGTCACATGCCTGTTAAGCCCACAACAGGGCAAAGAAGGGAGGGTAACTCTCAAATTAATGACCCCAGGGCCCGCTCAGCATCCGCCCACGGAGACCTCCATGGAAGGCTGCCCCACCCAGCACCCCGGCTAGGGCTTCCCCTCTCTCTCCCTGACACTGAGGGGTGGCAGCACCTGCCCTTGGCCTGGACCTGACGTCCTCCTGGACCCCCCCCCCCCGCCCCAGTGGTCGGTACAGAAGGGGAGGTGAAGCTGACAGAGTCCCAGCAAACGGGGCCCTAAGGGCTGGAAGCAGTGTTTTGCGGGTGCTGTTTGTTTTCCCATTTTGTCTTTGCACCCTCTTCTCCCTTCTGGCAACCGGCGCCATCCAGCCTGACTGTCACCCCGGCCCTGCCCTCCCTCCTTAGGTCTGGACTAGCATCTCCAGGAACCACAGACAGTGTACAATGAGTTATATTTGAGAAATGAAAAATCTCTTCTTTTTCTCCACACAGTGACAACTCCTGGCTAGAGGGGTGTGTGTGAGAGACAGGGCCATGTGCTCTGGCAACGCCTGTACTCCCCCAGTTCCAGCACCACAAGATCCCTCCAGCACTCACTCCTGGGTTGATGAGCGCCACTGTCAGGGACCAGCCACCCAAGAAAGAGAAACTGCCCATTGACCCAAAAGAGAGAAGGAGGGCCAGACTCCTGGGAATGTAAAAGAAACACAACTCACTCGGTGGCTGATCCAGAAATGGAAACTGAACTACGTTTCCTGCCCTGCAGGGCAAAGCACAGAAATATTTCCTCAAAACTTGACAACAGCCTCCCTTTTGAGAACAGGAAGTCGAAGTTCTTAGAGCCTCAGCCACCCCTGTACAGCTCGCTGTAAAGCCCGCTGCCCTGCAAAGGCCGAAGTGAGGGTTCCGTCCCTTCCTCTGCCCTGGCCCGGGCTCCCTCCCACTCTGTCAGGAAGGCCGTGCACAGTCACAGGAAGCACTGCTCTGCCCTGCAGGTGCTGTCTCCACCAGCGTGGCCGCTCCCCGAAGTTGCACCTTGGTGGTCCTACCTGCTCATGGGCCACCCTCTGTCCCAAGCACCGAGCACAGAGCCTGGTGCATAGTAGAACCTCAGTGTTAACTCTCAGGAATGGAAGCAGTGCACTTGAGACAAGAGTCCACTCCATTCGCAGACAGGAAATAAGGAACTACTGAAATAAAAGCAAGATTCTACCAGAGTACTGAGACTTCTAGACCTAACCTTATAAAGGGTGGGGATAACATAGTGATCAAGATCTGCAGCTCCGAGCTCACAAGGACCTGGATCTGAATCCCTGCCTCACAGTACTGAACCGAGCTGGGGTCATCCTGAACCTCCCTGACCCTTAGCTTCCTGCTGGGAGAGGAGCAGCAGAGGTGAAGCCTCAGCTCCCAAAGGATGTGCAGCTGCAGCCACGCAAGGAAACAATCACCCCAAAGGTGAAGACAACTACCAATGTTTCTATCCTGCAGGGAAGGACTGGCCCAGGCCCGGAAGTGCTCAGTGAAAGTGTGTTGAATGAATGAATGGGAGAAAGTGGGAGAGGAGGAGGAGGAAGAGGAGGAGGAAAGGAAAGACTGCAAGGAAAGAACATGGACATCAGAAGCGTACGGCTTCCTGAGTGCCACCACTTTGGGACTTCGAGCAACTTCACTTCCTGGTCCCAATTTGCTCCTTTATATATATCAGTTTCAATATTTTATTAAACGCCTGAACATCCAACCATATAATGGCCAATTTACGTACTAATAACATCATTAGAGAACTATGAGGCGGACCTTTATAATCATGGTATTAAGACTATTTAACATAGAAAAATATTTATGCTGTATGTTAAATAAAAACCAGATCCAAATTACCTATCCTCTGTGTTTAAAACTACACAGTTTCCTCAGTAAAGGTCACAGGACGCTCCCTTGGGCCCCTTCCCTGCAGTCACCTCCAGCGGGAGAGCAGTGTCCCCTCATGCCCTGCAGGTGGTGCTGCTGAGTCAGGAAGCGCCCTGTTTCAGCCACCAGGTGTATGCCCTGCAGACGGAACTCGGGAAATCTTTGGCAGGTTGCAGAATGAGTCAGGAGTGAGGGGAATGAGGCCGGCCTGTGCGGTGGGAGCTGCGGGAGAAGTGAGCAGAGCGACAAGTGGCAGACAAGGTGACCCTCCAGGCGGGCTCACGGAGGTGGGCACTGGGAGAGAGAACCGGTTGAGCAGAGCCTGGAGTCCAGGCCCCGCGCCCCACCCAGCTCCCCTGCTGCCTTTCCCGCACTTCTCTGCCGGCCCAGCCCCTCCTGCGCCCGCTTGCGTCTCGGCACCAGGTCATGCTCTTGGAGCACCGGGGTGGGTATAGCCTGTCTACCTCCGCAATTGATGGCGATGCAGGGGAGCCCTGGGGAATGAATAGCTGGAGACTTTGTCACCACTGTGTCGGCTGCCCGACCTTGCTCTGCATGGCTAGCGCCCGGCACGCGGAGGTGATCTGCGTGGCTGCTTCTTAGCTGCTGAGCACCTGCTGTGAGCCAGGCACTCTGCTCAGCACTGGACTCATAAAGAGGCTCCAGGGCTGGGCTCTCCTCCCCCTCCCCCTCCAGCCTCAGGAGAGCCCTCTGCAGACGGGGAAACTGAGACTTCCACGGGGTGCCCCCAGCCCTTGCCCCGCCCCACCTCGTCCTAACGTGGTCCTCGTGGGGAGCTGGTCGGGGCATGGCCCGGCCCTGCGGTAGAGAGCAGCGTCCGGCAGGGTCGGGCAGCAGCGGGCAGGGTACAGACGGGAGAAGGACGCTGCAGGGCTGGAGCGGGGTGGGGGGGAGAGCGGTCACCAGCAGACAAGCCCGACTCTGCCTACGGTGTCCTCTCAGCCAAGGGCAGGTCCATGTCCAGCCAGCTTAGACAAGACGCACAACACCCGGAAACACTATCTGGAGATACACTGATGGCGACATCGGTCCTTTCAGTGACGGATCCACACCACCTGCCCCCAGAGTCTGGATGATCGAAACACACAGAGGCCCAAAGCACTTCCTCCACAGTCACTAGCCACCTACTCCGTGGTGGGCACTTTCCACTAAACACCCACTCTGTGCCCCAACTGTTTCAGGAGAGTCAGCAGGACAAAATCAAATCTGGCTCCTCCTGCATCTGACTCTCAGCTCCACTACTCACCGGGTGAATAACTGCACAAGTTATTTCACCCCGTGCCTCAGTTTCTCCACCTGATGACTGCTATCTCATAGCACTACTGTGCTAAACGAACTGACTCAGTGAGGGCTCCAGGCACAGCCTGGCAGCTGCAGGCACCCTGTGCACATTAATATGTCAGTGTGTGCTGCTACTGCAGGTGTGTACTCTGAGAACACTAAGAGTCAGACAATGAGCTAGAAATCAAGTGCAACCCTGGCCCCCGGTACTCCTATGGCTCAAAGTCTAGGGACAGTAAGTCTTTGGAAAGAAGTGATTATCGTGAACTATGAGCTCTGTTCAGAGCAATCACAGAGAAGCTGGCATCTCCTGTGAGTCATGGTCCAGATGCTGTGAGGCTGTGTACAGGTGCAGCCTACACCACAGGGCTTTCAAGGGGGCTCCGTGTCACCTCAAATTCCACATGAAGAAGCAGGAGCCACTTGGTGGGGTGCAGACCAGAGGCCCAGAGTCAGTAGGAGGCCCAAGCCGTGGGAGCAGGGGCTGGTGCTGCGGGAGGCAGGGATCGGTCCCTGGTGCCTGAGCGGGCTGCCGGCCAAAGGAAGCAGGCCCTCCCACCCACGTATCTGGGCCCTGGCAGACCCACGGCTTCTTGCTGATGGGCGGATCATGGAGCCTGCCTGGCCTGTGCAAGGCAAGGGAGAGATCCACAGGAACCGTGTGCCTCCACAGGACAGCAGCCGGCCGCCCATCCTTAGCTCAGTGCATCCTCGAGGCCCCTGACCTGCCAGGCCCCGGGAGTCTGTCCCCACAGCCACCGGCCACCCTCCAGCAAGGCCTCCACTCCAGGGAGTCCACACTGCAGAGTCCCTGGCCCTGGCTCCTGGGAGTCTCATCCTCCTTCGGCTCTACCAGGGCCTCTCGGGTTCTCAGCATGTGACTCAGAGACCACAGAAAGGTCTGACATGATCTAGGTGAGCAAGACGAGGCAGGGAGGGCCCAGGCATACAGAGCAGGTGACAAAGCCAGGAGCAGGCCTCCTGGGTCACCTCCAGGCCAGGACACAGCGTCACTCCTGGCCGCCCACCTGGACTCAGCGTCCCGCCCGCTCCACAGTCCTGGAGGAGCCCCCTGCAGCCTGTGTGCTGTCTCTCCAGGCAAAAGCTCCATCTGCCCACCAGGTGCAGGCATTACTGGTACAAAAACTACAAACCCCAGCCAACTGAAAATCATCCTAAGACCCATATCGAAATCCATTCCGCGGTGTTGTGACCCAGCTCTGTGAGAGGTGAGGCTGTATTTAAACCAAGTTGGTGAGAAGTTCAGGCCCATGGAAAAATTCAGGCCCGTGGAAGGAAAGCTTTTGGAAGGAAGGCAGCGGAGGAGGTGGCTAAGCTGGGTAGGGCTTGGGGAAGGGTTGTCAGAATTACAAAGAAAGCCCCAGAGCTCACCAGGGTGTGTGGGGTTCACTGCACTCTTGCTGCCATTGTGAATTATCTCCTTAAATACACTGATTTGTAATACTGGGCAACAGAAATACTTGGCAGTGGCTGAATGAGAAGCTAGAGGTACGTGTTTAAATGCACACTGACAAACATGCATATGAAGATGCACACGCAGGGAATTCTCTCCATTTGCAGTAGTAGTGTTCTAAAGCTCTGCCGTGAATATTTGATTGGAGAATCGTAAGCCATTGCTCCAGAGAAAGTGGGGGGCTGGCTCCCTCGGAGCCTCTGCTGACCTTTCACCAACCCACCCCAGCACAGCCTGGTTTTGTGTGCATTTTGTTTGAAGCCACCTTGTTTCATACATCATCCACTCACTAGCACTGACCTCACACACAGCAGCGCCGTTACCCATGCTGAACGAAGTTCACTGAACACACGTTGCTTCTGCCAGGCACCCTGAGTTTTCCTGTGCTTGGGAACACTAGCTCTACATTTGGGGGCCACTTTCCACAATGAAACTACCCCAAAGCACAGGACTAAACGGGCCACAGCATAAGGTAAAACCGCAGGCAGCATCTCCTCCTCCTGCCCACCTCGCTGGGTGCATGGGGGAGACCAGATTTCTTCACTGCTGAGACCAGGACGGACTGAGAAAGTGGCATGAGCGCTGACCTGGGGGTGACAAGCAAACACCAGCAGGCAGGCGAATTGGCAGATAGGGAATGATGAACAACGGAGATCACTCCGTGCAGATGCGTGTTTGTGTGAGTGGTGTACATAGGACACAGCTGTCTGTGTGTGCTCTGCATACACACATTACACATCAAATCCTGGCCTGGCCTGGGTGCCGGCCACTGGCGCTCTCTCCCCAGCTTCTCCAGGGCCCCTCAGAGCTCCAGGAGGGCAGGGCCAGAAGAGCCTGTCGAGCAGCACCAAAGCCGCGGCTCATGTCAGCACTTAGCCAGGGCTTTTCTGAGTGCAGAGTTCAAAACAACATCCACTGTCCCACCTGGGAGTCAACCCCAGAGCATCCTCCAGAACAACGGCCGCTCGGGTCAGGGCTCCCCTGGACCCTGCCCCTCGAAGCCCAGTGAGCAGCGGGCATGCCCCTGGGCTCATGCCTGTGTCCACACTGCCAGACCCACAGGCAGAAGCCGTTTGGGGTTCACCCTTGTGTTCCCAACGCCTACAAGCAGTGGCCAGGAGCCCTGAATTCTTTTTCTCTTTTTTGAGACAGAATCTCCCTGTGCTTTCTAAGCTGGCTTTGAACTCACTAGGTAGTCCAGACTGGCCTGGAACTCACGACGATCCTGCCTCAGCCTGCCAAGTGCTGGGACGACAGGCATGCTCCACCATGCCCAGCAGCCCTCAAATATTCTGATTGGTGGTGGCAGAAGAGCAGGAACATTAAAGGTCACCAAGCCCCGAGATACTCGAGGTGACTTCCACAGACGGATCAGAGATTGTCAGAGAGCGGGTCCTCAGGCCCCGCCTAGGCCTCCCGACTCGGAACTTTCAGGCGGCCCAGCAATCTCTGTGGCCCAGTTCTTCAGAACACCTAACCCATAAGTCTTCCAAGAACATTCTTTTGCCGAGCAACTGGTGGAAGCTCTGAGTTGATGCTTCTCTTCCCCTAGTACTTCACAGTGGGGAAGGAGACATGAAGGGCCCTGCTCCCCTGAGGTCCCAGGTGGCTCAGGGCAAAGGGCAGCTGGAGCCCCGACCCTCTCACAGCAAGGAAGCCGCCGCTGCCTCAGGAGCCCAGCTCTGCATGGTGTGACTCCACAGACAACTGCTCCTCTCTCCTTCTCTCCCCTTCCTCCTCTTCTCCCTCTTCTCGTCCCCTCTGTGTCTCCCTGTCTGCTTGGCTTTCTCTGCAGTGTACCCTGGGTTACACAGCCAGGCAACATGATGAACGTTCTGGAAGCCTTTAGGGTTTCTCAGAATGAGTCATTTTCTCAAAAATAACAAAACTCTCGACATCACTTGATTTCAGCATTCTCTCGGGGCTCTTGTAACCTCTTTTGCAATTGCATTCCAAGCACGCCTGACTAGGTTCTCAGGCCCACAGCAAGGACAAGGACTTTGCTGACAGACAAAGAGGCCAGGCCCAGGGTCTGCAGGTCCTGCTCAGAATGCAGCTGGGCTGCAGATGCAGGGAGGGAAATGTCTGCAGGCCAGAGAGGCAGCGAGTGGAGGGACCAGAGCTAGCCTGGCCGTGACCCGCAGGTGCTACTGGACTTCCACAGCCCTCGCCGTGCCTGCCTGCCATCCTGCTCAGGGCTGGCCAATCATCCTGAGAGCAACAGCTGGCCCAGCTCACCTGTCAGTTTTACAGAGCCCCTTTTACCTTCGTCGCCTCGTTGCAAAGTGGGCATTTGAACCCCCCAGGGCTTAGAGGAGTTGGACGTCTCTTGAGGCCTTTGCAGCTGAGGACCACGCCAGTCCTGTCCCCTGAGCCCACCCTTTACCCATGGTGTCTTGTTTATTCATCATTGCCAACAATCTGGTGATTTTCCTCCCCTTTCTAGAAAGGAAAACCAAGCTCAGAGAAGTGAAATAGCTCACAGAAGGCCACACAGTGAGCGAGTAGCAGAGCTGCAGGGGAGACTAAGTGTGTCCCGCTTCACCGCCCTGTCTTTCCCAAAGCACAGCTTACGAATGCCCATCAAAGCCCTTGGAGTACTATCCCTCCACTGGCACCTTGCGTCTGGGTTTTAACCAATGCTTCTTGGGTTTGTGTTCTGCAGGACCTCTAGAGGAAGAAGGGCAGTTCACTTATCTCTGTGCCCTTGCCCTGGCCTACTAATTGACACATGAGGTGTGATCGAAAAACACAGTCTGTTTAATTGTTTTTAATGTACTTATGGTAAAGGACACATCGCCATTGAAATCTTGCTAGAAATTGCAGTATTAAAAAGGAGGAGGAGGGCTTACTCCAGGAAGAGGAAACAGAAACACTCAACATCTATCAGGTGCCCTCCACCTGCCCTCCGGAGGAGAGAGGGTCCCTCACTGGCCCTCAAGCTCCATGACTCGAGAGCCCTGGCCCACTGAGCTGTCTAGAGTGCTCATGTGCCCCACGGCCTGGTGTCCAACCACCATGGCACCCACACCCAGTGGTGGCCTTGCCACGAAGAAGCTCCTGCTGGCCATCACTTAGGGTAAACGCTGTCCAACACGCCAAATGTTTGGGGTCTGGGGTTGAAGGGTCCACTTTGCTCCCCAATTCTACTATTTCCTATCTAAGCCTTTCAGAGAGTCACTTACACTCTTGGATCCTTGGCTCCTCACAGGCTTGGACTGGACAGTCAGGGGCCTCTCTGCAAACACTCCAGGTGTGGGTCTCCCTGCAAGTCTGCTGGGAGTGGTGGCAGGGCTGTTCCCGGACTTTCTAAAGTGAGACAGGTGAGCCATTGGAGAACATGAGATTGCTTTCCTGACAACGCGCACAGCTTTTAAAATTTTCATAATCACATATCTACACCTTTAGCAACTCACTGTGCCTCACAAGCCAGTTGGGTTTACATGTGCAAGGGCCTGTCATTTTAAGGCCATTTCTTTTAAGAATGAAGGAGTGGATTGACTTCAAATACCAATGCCTCATCAAGGCAGGTGGGGCTCAGCAGGTGGGAGACAGAGGGAGAGACCACCTGGGGGGAAACTGGAGTTCAGGAAGTTCTGGGTCCAGGGCAGGAGGGTCAAAGGTGCTGGGGCCTGGTGGAGGCCTCCTGTGGGAGCGGCAGGCTCCCCTCAGGCCAGGCTGTCTCTCTGAGGAGCTGACAGCTGCCCAGGCAGCAGAGGATTCTCAAGCAGAGCTGCTGCACAGTGGACGCCTCCCCGGCCCCCTCAGGCCTCTACGGAAAAAGAAAGAGACAAAAGACCTCAGGGAGGGAGCTTCTAGCAACAGCTTTCCTCTGTGCCTGAGTCTTGGCCCCCATGGGAAAGGCAGCCATGGGCTGGCAGTGCCTCAGGTCTGCAGGAGGCTCCAGGTTCCAACTGCAAAGCTACATTTTGGGATTTTGTTTTATTCCCGTTTTTTGCTTTGTTTGTTTTTTACAGTACCCAGGCATTGACCTCAGAGCCTTTGCATTGAGAGACATCCCCAGCATTTTTATTATTATTATTTTGAGGAAGAGTCTCTCTGAATCACTAAGTTGCCCGGGCTGGGCTCAAATTCATGCTGCTCCTGTCTCAGCCTCCCAGAGTGCTCAGATTACAGGCGTGCTCTTACTTTTAACAGTAATAAAATCCTCCAAAATACATCTTCCAGACCAAATCCCTTCACCAGTGCTCTGCTGTTTTTTAAACCCTGTGCTTAAGGGAGAAAGACAGCCAGACGAGGCGAGGCTGTCAGCCGTGCAGGGGAAGCACACGGAGGCTCACGGGTGCTGGGCCCTGGCCCACAGGCAGCAGCGCTTGGACTAGAATCTGGGAGCCTTGGTCGGGCCCAGGCCTACTTCTGAAGCTCTTTCCTGCAGAAAGGGGCGATGACCTGAGGCCGGGAAAGAGGCGACACTCGCGCCCCACAGGTTCCGGGTCAGCAGTGGGCTTCCAGTGCGCATGATGGCATCGCCAGCGGCTGCACCCTGGCGCATTCCCAGCCTGGCATGCAGGCCCTGGCGGGTACCGAGGTCTCTCTCTTCCTCGGTGGGAGTCCCAGGCTTCCTTCTGCCTGTCCCGGGGCCCACACACTGAGGTCTGTTTGGGTGGAAGGGGCCTGGGCTGGGCACACAGGGCGCCCCACTGCCCCAGTGAGCTGGGCAGGTGTATTGTGACCAAGTTCTTCTTGCTTCACCCCAGAACCCAGCACTGAAGAAACCGCCCCTTTTTACAGGGAGAGAAACTGAGTCCCGCAGAGCAGAGTCCTCACGGGGATGCTAGTGTGCACCTGGGAATGCGCGCGCTGGAGCGTTTCCTTCTAGACAGGATGGAATCAGACGAAGTTTCGGTGCTGTGGCCCGGTTATCCTCGCTCGGGCAGGCCCTGCACAGAGTCTTTGGCTTCCCGGGTTCCCCTCTCAGCACTGCCTCGCTCTGACACTCTCCAGCTTTCCACCTCCTGCAGCTTGACCCTTGGAGGCCACTTCCGGACAAAGCAGCGGCACCACACCCAGTCTTCCTCTCCCGGTTCACCCAGTGCAAGATGCAGACCCCACCGTGCCTCTCACTGCCCTCCCTGCTAGCACCCTCCATGGCTCCCCAGTGCCTCCAGACAAACTCCCGCCTCCACATAAAATAGTGAGACGTTTCCATTAAGTCAGTGGAGCCCTCAGAATGAAATCTCCCTCCCTACATAGAGACACAATGGCCTCTTCTTTCCAGGCCACAGCTCTCAGACCAGGTGACAGCCCTGACCACAGGGAGTCGTCCCTGCTGCAAAGAGGCCATCAAAGCACCCTGGCAAAGTTCTGCGGTGAGTGGAGAACGGGCGACCTTGCAGCAGGATGGGGTCTCTGGGACTCCAGGCTGCCCTGAGGTAGGACCACATGGCCACTTCTGACAGAGGACACACAGCAAAGGGTCAAGGACATCGAGAACCAGCTGCCTCCTCTGTCTCTGTCTTTTGCCACAAAAACACAAGGCCACGGGTTCCGGGTGACAGGGTCAGGGTTTACCTATTACTGCAGCAGTGTGGATCCGCCCTAGCCAACACAGAGAACTGGGTACAGAAGAGCTCGTGCTAATACCACATCTCTGAAGTGAGAACGACCCATGTGGTGGGCTGGAATCTGAACACACACCAACCACGTCTCCCAGATCGGCCCAGGCCCTTCATGCCTCCGGGATGTGCAGCTCTGCCCTAGCCAGGCCTGCTCTCCCCACTAGGCCTGCAGGAGCCTAGTCATCCTCACAGCTCATCCCAAAGCCACCTTCGCAGGAAACCGCCACTGCTTGGATTCATCACTTAGTTTCCTTGGCCTGTTCCGTGGGAATCCGCACCTCGACGATCCTTGCCTTCTGCGCCTATTTCAACACCTCGAACCGGTCCACTTTGCACTGCCCTCCCTTCCTTACGTACACTGGCTGTACACACAAACTGTGCTGAGCCTGAACACAGAGGGAGTATACAGACCATGAATGCATTGACAGTTGCACTTGACTAGAAGTAGAAGAACCCCAGGAGAGCAGAAGAAAGCAGGCAGGTGGTCCTCAGCATGGAGCCCGTGAGGAGGCTGGGTGGTACCAGGCTGTCTCCCTGTAGGCCCACACTCCCTTCATGTTCATAAGGTGTCTGCCAAGGCCCCAGCCATCATCTCCGTATCCCAGTAGGAAGGAGGAGGAAGAAGAGAGTTTACACATTCAAACTTCAAGGAAGTCTGCAGCGTGAGCTTCGAGTCTCCACTGTCTAGAAGAAAGAAAGCACAGCTTGGAGGAATTGGGATACAGGTCGGCAGGCAGCAGGGGCACAGGCATCCTAGAGGGGAGGAAGGAAGTCCTAACAGCCCCCTCCGAGGACTCGGGCCTCCCAGATGCGGCCTCAGCTCTCATCTGTGAAGAAGCCATGGCCCACACTGCAGGGGCACCCAGCAGGTCTACTGTGACCTAAGGAGCATGCTCTTCAGCGACACCCAGGCCGGTTTGTCCTCTGTGCTGTGACTCTTCACAGAGAGCTTGAGACTGGCAGTCAACCACACTGGGTTGGGATTCCAGCTCCACCTTGTTCTCGCCATGTGGACTTGGTCAAGTTTACTTCTCTCTGCCTCAATTTCTCTATCTGCAAAATAGGGAGAATTAAACCAACCCTGTGAGGCTGCTGTAGGAATTAAATGATCCCATTCGTGTGAAGCACTTGCTGTGATGCCAGCCCCAGGGCGCTCTGTTCTCAAAGGTCCACTGCTATTTTTAGGCGGGAACTGCATGCAGTCACTTGTCATAAGCATCTCCCTATGCACAACCTGCAGTGATTCCACTCTGGACTCCTCCAGACTGTAGGTTTGATATCTGAGAAGAGAGCAAAGTTCTAATCCTGGTTCATCCTAAAAATAGTTAGTTCTTCTCTGTCCATTCTGTCAGCTCAGCAAGCTGACAGTTCTAGGGAACTGGGAGATTGTGAAAGGCATCTTTCTAAACAGGGGTCAAATGTTTCTTGCCCGAAAGGAACTCACAGAGGCTGTTTGTGAAGATGCAGCCATCCAGTGCTCTTGGTCTTCTCACCAGGCCCAGGGTGGGCTCTGGATCCTCAAGGACAGGCGGAAACCAGGACACTGAGGGTCCTAGGCAAAGGGCGCTTTCTCATATGTATTCATCTAACCATTCACATCATCGAAAAGGCTCTTACTGAAAGCTACCTCCTCAGAAACTGCACAGTGCAGAAGATGCAGAAATAATCACATGTGTCTGTCTTCAGGTTCTTGTGATCAAGTTATTTGATGAACTCCTTGTGTGTTCCAGAACAGTAGTATTTGGCAGTAATGATAACAAATATTATTTGTCAGGCATCACACACAGTCTCAAAGCTTTCCATACATCATCCACTCTCAATCCTTCCCTTAACCTCATGAGATAAATATTCTGTCCCCATTCTGCTGAAAAAAGAAATGAGGTGTCAAAACTTCAAGGACCGTGATACTCTTTCGAAGCTCTCTACCTAACAAGAGTCCCATCAGCACCAGATATTAGGGGCACATTTGACAAGATGAAGGATTGCAGCCACCATAGAAGCAGCGGAAGAACTTAAGTCTCATGTCACTTTGCGCTGACAAGCTAATGGCTCTTCTCCCGGCTCGAGCTTCTCCTCCCCAAGTCTTTTCCCCAGCCATTATGTGCAGCCATGCCCCGCCCGCCTGTCATAGCCCAGCTCCCTTCTGTCAAGATCCTCCCAGCGTGCAGTCCTGATCCCTTGGAGCTTTGCGTCTGTCCACACCTTTGGCTGAGTCTTTGGCTTGTTCATGGCTAATGGAAGGAGCACCCTCTACAATGCAGAAGATGCTGTAGTCATCTCTGTCTGCAGGAGCCGGGAATGCGTGAGTGGATCCACTCGTGAACGTGTGCATTAAGCAGACTCCAAAAGCCATGGACCCTGATTCAGAGCAAGCTGTCAGAGGTGCTTGGAATTCATTTACAGAGTGGAATTAGATGTGGAAATGGACCAAATGAGACTGGCGGGTAAGACCCTCATGCCAGACAGTGTTCTGGAAGACGGCCAGGAGAGTGAGCAATGAAGGCCAATAAGGCAGCTGGCCTGGGCGTCGAGGGTTGGACTGCCCTGCACACCCCAAGCCAGCTACAGGACTCCCAGCTTCGAGCGGAGACAAAAAGCAGAAGGCATATTATTACCTTGTAAAACTTTGGGGGAAACCGATAGCTTAAATCCTATGGCTTCCACCCTGTTCTGTCCTTCCCTTGCTACCCAACTTCTTCCTTTCATACAAAGAAGAAAATCCAAATGTGCCTCTTGTAAAAGTCTGTTTATGCTGAGCATAATGGCACATGCTTCTAACCCCAGCACTCTGGGAGGCCGAGGCAGAAGGATCATAAATTTGAGCCCAGCCTGGACAATTTAGAACTTAGAGAGACCCTGTCTCAAAAAAAAAATTTAAAAGGCTGGGGAGGAAGCTGAATGCAAAGGCCCCGGATTTAATACACACACACACACACACACACACACACACACAGTCTATTTTATGAAAATCTGGATTAACCAAAAGTATAAATCAGTTAATAACGATTAGCTTTACCAGAAATCTCTACTTTAGCAAAGCACATCAGCAGTTTGGTGTACTCACAGTGCCGTTTACTTTTCAGAAATTCAGAACATCGCTGTTTTCCCTAAGCACCTACTGGGTACGCTGCAAGATGAGCAGCTCGGGATATCTGGAGAACATTTCGGGGGAACTGGCACGGAGGAAGGAGGGCAAGAGACCATCAGAGTTACGGTTCTTCCCCCAACAAACCCTCCCTGCTGGAATGCCTCTTATTTTCAAACAGTATCTACCTGGAGATGATTCCGCAGAGCAAAGTGTCCCCCGGTCAAATGTCTCTAGCAGGCATGCCCACCCTGTCTTCTTCCCAGGATCCCGTACCATTCGGTTATTCGGGGATCCAGACATAAAAGAGCTCATTCAGCCCTATTGTGGTGAACATGTTTGAACATGGAATGTCTTTATTACAGAATTTCTAAAACTACTCCATGGACTTCCTTTCCAGGGAAGGCAATGCTGAGCAGGGCCTTGTGTCTGCAGGCGCTGCCTCGCACTATGGGATGCAGGCGCTGTGTTCTCATTTCCCAGTCTGCAAAGGCGGGTGCTGAAGGCTCGACCTCTGACCTCGGCTGACAGGGTGGGTGTGAGGGATCAAAGTGGCACCACTCGGGTTCCTGGAGTGGAGTGGAGTTCCAGGAGTGCAGTAAGTGCTCAGCAAGTACCAACCGAGACCTTATAACCACTTGAACGCAGTGCTCGCCCTCCTGCCACAGGAGGACCTGGGTATTTGCCAGCTCAGAACATCCTTCCTGCCCAGCCAGATTCCCAGGAAACGGCTGCAGGCAGCACTAGGAAAAGCAAGGTAAATCCAAGCCGAGACGGAGGGAGGGACATGACCAGCCCTTGGTGCTACGCGCGATATTTCTCCAACAGTGGATCAGAAGGAATGAAAATGGTCCCAGGTTCCTGATTAGCTCATGGCAGGCAGAGACGACTGGTGACAGTGAAGTCCTGGCCGCCGCTGCACACTTGTGACCTGGCTGGAAACCCAGCCTCTCTGTGCCAGAGTAGGAGCAGAAGCACTGCCTTCCAAAGATCAGATGAGCCACTGAACAGCCATGTCTGCCTTCCGTCCCAGAGCAGCAGGAGGGCTAGGGCAGGGCTCAGCATATGTGAGGCCTTGGTTCTCCCCAGGATGAAACAATGTTAAAAACTAAGGTGGTGATGTCGGCCCTTTTTTTTCAGTTGTTCTAGGGTTGTCCCCCCCCCCCCGAGCCAGACGTGCAGCCTCAGAACCTTGGTGCCCCGGGTACCTAGTGGTTATCTGGAGCAGTGCCTTCGAGTGGCTGATACTGAAATGGCCCAGCGAGAAGCCACTCTCCTTGACAGGTGAAGGGACACAGGAGGACACGGTGTGCAGGCTCTGGGAGGAAGTGGGGCCCATGGGGTGCAGCCGTGGCAGAGAGCAGCCCCGTGGGGCCAGGGATCCATGCCGGACCTGGAGCCATCCACCCCCAAGTGTGTTGGGCGCTAACCCTGACCTCTGGATTTGAAGCAGACCTAACTTCTGGCAAGCAGCAAAGCAATTCCCCGCTGTTCCTCCATGTCTGGTCCCACTTCTCCTAAGGAGATGTCCGTGACCTCCCAAACTGCATGTACCCTCCAGGCTGAGGTCCACACCCCGGCAGGCAGAGTCACAGAGGATGGAAGGAGAAAAAGCCACCAGTTCATCCCAAGTCCAGCCCAGCTGCCGGAGCCATGTGTGTGCTGCGCATCAGGTGCACGTCTGACAATCTACGTCAGTCCTGATGTCCATCCAGGAACTCGGAGTTTCAGTTTCGCTTGGGAAAGGACAGGACCTCAGCCTGCAACAGTTCACTGTGTGCATTTTCTACTGTGGCTGTAAGGAATGAGCACAAACCTAGCAGGCTACACAACACAGATCTGTCATCTTAGCGCTCTGTGGTCCAGAAGCCTCACAGGGGTGTCTTGGGGCTAATGTTGAGGTGTCAGTGCAGCTGCATTCCTTTTCAGGGCTCCGAGGCAGGATCTGCTTCCTCACCCCTTCCAGACTCCAGTGGCCATCTGCACGCTTTGGCTCAGGGCTTTCTTCCTCTGTTTCCAAAACCTGCTCCGGGTGGGTGAGTCATTGCTATTGCACATCTCTCTCTTCTTTTATGACAGCCCTGCCTCTAACCATAGTTGGGAAAGGGTCTCGGTTTAAGAATCATGTGATCAGATTGGACCCATCATTTCAAGATGCACAACCCTAAGCCAGGCAGGGTGGCACACACCTACAACCCTGGCACTCAGGAGGCTGAGGCAGGAAGACTGCCATGAGTTTGAGGCCAACCTAGGCTACATAGTGAGTTTAAGGCCAGCTTGAACCCCGTCCCAAAAAACAACAACAACAAAAAAAAAACAATTCACAACCTTAATCATATCTTTGAAGTCCTTTTTGCTACATAAAACACTCGCTGGTTACAGGATTCTGGTGGGGATGTCTTTGGCAGACCTGCTCCTGACAGCCGCGTTCTCTGAGGTTGGCGTTTGCTGCTAACAGCTCCAGACCACCTGTGCTCCCCCCACAGCTACCTGATCGATCCGGGGCCTCTTCCTCCTGCACTCTGCTCTCCCATGGTCCCAGTCAGAGCCGTTTATCCACTCATGTGAGCAAATTAGCGGATTAACTGTTAGTCCGTGCATGAATGTTCTGAGCAAACCAGCGCTCGCGGGAGATTAGCGGAAAGAACAGGCTTGGGAGTTGTCAGTCCCAGATCTGGACCCGAGTTTCGCCCTGCGTGAGGGACGTGGCCTGGGCGAACCCCTCACCTTTCAGACGGCTTCCCCCTCTGTAAGGCGGCTGGGAGTGCTCGTCTGGGCGCGGAGGGGCTAACGGCCTGGTACCAGCGCCAGGGACCCCGGGACCCTCGTGTCGGTGCGCGTGGGGACAGCGACAGCCCAGGAGCCAGGGAGGAGCAGCAGCCTGGAGCCCGGGCGAAGGCGACAACGCGGGTTTGGGGCTACACAGCCCCGGGGAAGCAGGCCGGGCCTGAGGCGCCTCGTGACGGCGCAGACTGAGGCAGCGCGCCGCGGGGTCCTCGCCCGGCGTGAAGAACAGGGAGGCGTCTGGCCCTGCGGAGACGGCGCCCGGGGAGGGCAGGGCTCGGCAGCGCGCACAGCGGCACCGCAGGCGGCAGGAGCAAAGCCCTGCTGGCTGCCGGGTGAAGGCAGCGCCTCGGACGGACCGAGAATGTGGGACGTCCCTGCGGACCTCTTGCCCCAGAGTTCCCGGTGGTGGCCGGAGAAGAGCCTCAGCCCTCGGCAACACTCTGCTCTGCTTTCCTGCTCCACGCTCGTCCCAGGCCTTCTCCACAGCAGCCTGCATGAGCCTTCGCCCCTACCATGCCCCTGCTTCCTGTTTCTCTCTGAGTGAGTTCAGATCCATGCCCATGGCCTTCGAGGCCTGGCCAGACCTGCTCTTCTGCCTCCCTACCTCAGAGCCAGCCAGCGCCTCCCTCATCCCCTCCTACCATGGGAATACTTGCACTCGCTCCTACCTCAGGACCTTTGCACATACTGCCCCTTGCCTTATGGGGCCTTCTCCTCATGCGCGGCCAGCCCCTGGTCAAATATCACCTTCTCCATATATTCTCCATGACCACTCTGGGTAAAATAACCCATGCACTCCACCTTCCTGCCGCTCATCATCCCCTCCTCCTGTCTCATTTCCACCTAAACATGCACCGCCACGGAGCCACTTGGGATTTGTTCAGCCTCTGTCTCTCCCCCTGAAAGCCCAAGCTGCCTTCTGCTTTGCTGGGCCCTTGCTCAGGGTGAGGCCGGTGGATAGCAGGCACCCTACGCACACCCCTGCCTATGCCGCGGGCCCCTCCGGAGCCCTGGCTGAGGAGGGGAGAGCAGAAGGCAGCCAGCGAGCCTGAGAGGCTGGGGGCCGAGCTCTGCAGGAGGAGCTGTGGGGCACAGCTGGACGCAGACGCTGGCCTTCCCTCCCTCCAGAGGCCAGGGCCCCAGAGCGCTGGAGCCAAGCGCCCCAGGGAGGCCGGCAGGGGAGGCCGGCAGGGGAGGCGGGGCTGGGGCTGCACCCGGGGAGAGAAGCAGGACGGAGAGCAGAGCTGGGCAGGTCACAGCCCACCCACGGTGCCCGGGAGGAGGGTGGTGCAGGCGTCTGCGGGGTGCGCGGCGTGTCGCACCCGGGGAGAGCCATGGGGGTCTCAGAAGGCAGCCCCCACAGCCAGCAGGGCACAGCTGCTCCCCCATCTCACCCTCTGCCCTCTGCCTCTGCCCTCCAGGCTCCAAGCGCAGATTAGGCTCACGTGCGTGTTTGTTGAATGACTTTAAGAGCGATGCTTCCAGGCACCCCCACCAGGGCAGCTGCCAGTCTCCTCTGCAAACCGCTTTGGCCCCACACTCAGCATTGGCACAGAGGAGCTCACAGGCCTTCGCACTCATACACACACACGCAGCTTGCTCAGCCCTCGCCCGCACATGCTGACACACAGGCACTCTGCCACTGCGGACCCTGCGTTCACACACTCATGCTGTCACTCCACTCCCTTCACATGACACATGCCTGCACACTCACACATACACCATGCACACTCAGCTCCCACACCCAAACTCACGATCACTCCACGCAGACACACCGCACTCAGACCCAAGTACACTGAACTCTTCTGTGCGTATTTACACACATCTGTGCTCACATGCACTCAACACACAAACGCACGCACCCACGAATCTGACAGTGAATTAGAAACCTTTTCCAGGTTTCCCGTGAGCAGCCTCTGTCCCCTGAGGACCTGAGAGCGGCCGTGCTGGCTGCGGTGAGCCCCGTTGTGTGTGGAGGGTGACAGGGGACACCTGTGGGGCTCTACCAGAGGCTCGGCCCTTTACCTCAGCACAGCACTTACTCCTGTGAGGCCAGAGCTGCTGTCCGTCTTTCAGAAATGGAAACCAAGGCTGAAGAAGGCAACAAAACCAGTGAGGGGAGAGCCTTCTGCTCTACTGTGGACCTAACCCAAGGTCCAGCCCTGCCAGGTGAGGGACACTGAGAGCTCGGGTCTGAATGTCAGCTGTCTCCAGTCCAAAGTCACATGGAAGAAAATGCCCTCGCCCTGGGCTTATCGGAAATGGGCTCCACAGGCCTGAGGAGGCAGAGCAGGGAGGATGCATCCTGGGATGCCGGGGGAAGCGCTCTGCTCCCTCCTCCTTCCTGCAGATCCACAAGGACAAAGGACCCCTCCAGTGCTAGCCCAGGGCCTCACAAGCAGGCCAGCCAGAAGTTCAGTCCTGCAGCTGGACAGTGGGGGGTGGAAATGGGGAGCGGGATGTGAGCGCTGCAGAAACCAACCTATTCCAGACCCAGAAAATGACCCCAGGAAGAACACAGCATGATGGTGCAACACTTGTCTGCCTACCATTTGACTTCTACCAGGAAGCAGTTCTGAAGGGCATTTCCCCCTTGCTGGTCAGTTCCTCATTGAGAAATTCTCTTCTGTTGACTCTTGGACATCTCAGCTCCCAGAGTGATGATGAGACATTTTTTTAACATCCACTTCCAGGTTTGGATTCACTTCTCCATTCAGCTGGAAGAGCACAGAGAATTTCCAACCATCTCCTCTGGGTTCTGAAGACTGACCTTGTCCCCAGGCCCTCGTGGAGCCATGCACCCCAGGACAGGGCATCCGCCCACCTACTCAGCCCAGGATGGCCATCGGCCCCTTCAGGTCCCATCTCACATTAGGAAACAGCATGGTAAAATCGCCTGTGAGGTCTAGTGAGACCCCAAAAGGAGCCCAATGGTGAAGCCACAGTGGCTGCACAGCAGAACGGACCCGTGATTATGCCAGAATCTTCCTTACACCCTGCTCTCGCTGTGAGCCAAGATAGCAAAACCCATTGCCTGCTATGGTGGCCCGCAGGGAGGTCCCACAGATCCCCGCATCCCAGGCCCCTATGGCCTGGGCCTCCCCTCTGGACGCCGTGCAGCCCCTGCCCACTCTGCCAGCTTCCCTTGTCTTGCACTCTGGCTCCTTGCTCTTCGGCCCAAGTTCCCATCATGCCTTGCACAGGAGAGCTATCTCACCACTCTGCCTTTGCTCGCGCCCTCCGCCGGGGATGGCTCAACCACGTTTATCTGGCACCTCCTGCTTGTGCCGGGAGACTCCACTCACACGGCCCACGCATGTTCTGCACCCCAACAATGCTGTGCTCCTCCTGTGAGCTCTGTGCCTCCACGGCCTCCACATGCATCATCTGGGGTACAAGCAACTCACAGTTTACCTCCCACAGTGGACCCTGCTCTGGGAAAACACAGGGCCCGAGACTTGGGCATCCTTCCCCCGCAGCCCTACATGGCCATTCCTTCCCCAGTCCAGCTCTACACCTTGAGCTGATCCCCATGGCCTCAATGGGCGCAGGTCCAGCCAAGAGAGACAGAGCACAGAGACACGCGCCCATGGCCAAGTCCCTCAGGCAGAACTGAGCCAGCCACAGAGGCAGGGCTGGGACATGGGGGGTCAGCACTGGGTCCCCAAGAAGCTGTTGGTGCTGGGGATCCCCAACCAGCAGGGAAGCAGGGGCCCCCCGGAAACTCTAGCAGCAGCAGCAAAGTCCCCTACAGCTGAGCTCCCCCACCCTAGTTAAAACAGAAGCCCCGTGGCTAGCATCTCCACGACGCCTTTATCTGCTGTGCACCGGAGCTATCTCATCTAACTTCATAACAGTTTTATAAAATCCATAGTAGTTTCCTCAGTCTCTGCATGAAGGAACTGAGGAACAGAGAAACTAGATAAATTGCCCATAATCACAGGTCCCAGAAATGGCAGAGCTGGAATGCAAACTACCCCTGTCTGGCCCGTGGCCCTCTGTCTTCCTTGAAAGGTTAACTTGCCTACGGGAGCAGGGGGCAGTGTCACTGAACAGGGCCTGAGAAGCCTGCCACATGGCCTGGGTCTGATCACCCTGAACTTGACTTCTCCATCATTTCCCTCTGAGCCCAAGTTTACTCATGGCTGAAGACTCGGCTGGCATCATTTCCTCAGTGAGCCTGACCCAAGCACTCCAAGTCACAGTCTGCAGAGAGGCAGCCCATCCTGCCTTGACTCCTTGCCTGGCCCCTTAACTCTGGCCCCTGTGTATCTGTTGGTCATTGCTGTGTAACAACCCATTCCAAAACTCAATGGTTTCAAGTCAGGGTCAGCTGACATCTTAAAGGGTCAGATAGAAAATATTTTAGGTTCTGTGTGTCATGTGATCTCTGTTGCAACCACTCAGCTATGCCTTTTAACTCTGAAGAAACTGTAGACACTGTAAATAAGCAGGAATGGCAGTATTCCAATAAAACGCTGTGTATCAGCCAGGCACAGTGGCTCAGAAGGCTGAGACAGGAGGATCGCCTTGAGTTCAAAGCCACCTTGCACTATAATAGTGAGAGCTTGTCCTAGAAAACCTCTCTCTAGAAAAGAAGGTGTCTCTCTGGCCCCTGGGCCATGGTTTGCCAATAGCAGCATCAAGCAGTGAGCATTAACCACTTGCTCTGCTGAAATTGGTTGAACTCACTCATACATCTGTGCTCATCAGGTATCTCAGAGTCCACTCAGCTAAGGTGTTCGCTTGCATATGTGAGTCCTGCTCTCAGCTAAGGTGACAGGGATCACGGGGCTCTGTGTTTCTCACTGAGGAATCATTCCTGGGTTCACTCTCCCAGAAACTCTGCAAGTGTCTGAGGTACAATGGAAGCTCTAGGCTCGTAGAGGCCAGGACACCAGTCTGCACACCCCCACTTCTACCACATCTTCTTGACCAAAGCTCATCACAGGCTGGCCGAGGCCTGTGGCAGGTGGGGGACATCTCAGTCCATGGATGGAGAGAGCAGGAAGTCACTGCAGAGGAAACACATTGCATCCTCCCCACCGCCACGCATCGAGGCACGTGTTTGTTCACGTGTGCCTCCCGCTCTAGAGTGCGGACGCCTGAAGCAGGCTTTCCCTGTCTGAATGAAGATGTCTTTGTGTCTCCACTTCCTGTTGTAGCACCAGGAAGGGTCGTCGAATCTGGAGCAGTCCCAGACTGCACCAGCACCAGCCCACCATGGTCAGAGGCTTTGTCCCCTTGAACCTGGCCCAGATCCCTGGCCACAGGACTCATCACCATGGACCACCCTCGTTCCTCCCAGTCCAGTCTCAACTCAACAGCAAGAGGATCTTTTGTTTTGTTTTGTTTTGGTACTGGGGATCGAACTCTGGACCTTGCACTTGCGAGGCAGGTGGAGGAATCACTGAGCTAAATCCCCGGCCCAGCAAGGGGATCTTTTAAAACTACAGTCCAGTTACAGGAGCACCTCACCGACATCCACCAGATTAAAACTCTCCAGGGCTCCACATTTCCCATCGCTGAACTTCACCCCGAAGTGGAGTCAGGACCGTTTGTGCCAACACCTGCCCGCTCCTCCAGCCCTGCCTCTCACATCTTGCCGTTTGCCCTCCGTGTTCTCATGTCACCAGAGCCCCTCCCTCTGCAAGGGCCTTTACCGGCCACATTCCCGCTGCCCCATTTCACTCACTAATCCCCCTCTGCCTTGCACCCCACAGCTCTCTTGAGGAACCCTTCCCTGACTCCAAGTTGAGTCAGCTTTCTTTACGTCTCATTCTCCCAAAATCATGGCTCATTTCCCTCAGGTAATTGTCTCAGGTTTAGTAAAGGTACATTTATTAAAGGTGGGAAAAGAAACATGCTCTGCAGGGTGAGAGCAGGCCAAAGAGAGCACTCCCGGGGGCCGCAAGCTTAATGGCCATATCCCACACTCCTCAGGTGGACATCGGACCTAGGCAGTCCTATCGGCCTAATCTCCTGCCTCGGCGGGGGCTCCGCTGGCAAGGCCACGGAAGTGTTAGGGCATCTTATTTGCTAGGTGCCATCAGTTAGCACGGGAGAACAGGGAAGTACTGGGGAAGGGTGGAGGTGGCCTCCACCAACTCAGGGACAGGAGCAGAGGGGGACCCTGGGGAGCCCGTGTCGTGTCAGGATTCAGCCCAGTGCTGGTCCTGATATAGTGCCTGACAAACACAGGGGGTCAACAGTGGGGGAAAATCCAAAACTCTGGCCCAGGAAACCAACATGTAACAGCCAGGAACGATCGAGGTTTGGCAACTAATGCCCAAGATCAAAGCCCAGCTCTGCTTCTTTACTGATTGAAGACAAAGATCCCCTCTGGGCCTCGTCACATCGTCTGTAAGGTGGGAATGGATATGAGCATGCCCCGATTCTGTCTGGGATCAGTAAAGAAGCAGAGCTGGGGTTTGATCTTCTGCCCCTGGACAGAAGCTAACCTTCTGCTAACCTGGACATTCATGTTAAGGGAGAAGCTTGGGGAGAGGTTACCATGAGCACCGTCAGTCATCTGCACCAGAGAGTGAAGAACCGCTGCTTACTGTGATAAAAACAGCATGGTACTGGCAAAGAAACAGACTTGAGGACCAGTGGAACAGATTAGAAGATGCACAAACAACGCCAGACACACCCAGCCACCTCATCTTCAACAAAGGAGCCAAACTCCCTCACTGGAGGAAAGATAGCCTCTTTAATAAATGGTGCTGGAAAAATTGGG
>NW_004624735.1:29753341-29818123 GCF_000247695.1 Heterocephalus glaber
GTAAATAGGGAAGGGTGGAGGGTGTGAAGGGAGGGCTAGGGATGGGGAAAAAATAAGAACCAAGATGCATTATGTAAAGGTACAATTCCCAACGAGAAATGTAATTGTGTTGTATACCTACAATGTACCAATAAAAGAATTTAATTTAAAAAAAAAGAACCACTGCATAGCAGATAGAAGAGAATTATTGTGAGATGGCAAAGGAGAAGAGAAAACTTTGCGTGACAAAACACCACAGAAGGTGGGAAGTGGGTAGGGACAGAGGACAGGCACACACCAACAATAAACTTTCCCTTTGTCTTGAGGTGCCCAAAGTCACGCAGTGGCTGAGTGGTGGGGCTGAGATTCAAATCCGGACAGCCTGGTTCGCAAGTCCACAATAGTGAACCCTACCCATAATACAGAAGAACACAATGCCATTTTATTCTGGCCTCTCTAGACCAGCAAATGAGAAAACTTCTGCAAGGAGTTGGTCACTCTCAACATTCAGCTAAAGAAGCACTGTCAAGACTGCCGGGCCGTCACCTGAGCCCGGCTGGACAGCCTCTTGACTCACTCCTGAAATATTCCAGGCGCCTCTCCATCAGGGGCCACGCTGAGCACAGTCATGAGCAAGGTAGTCATGGCCTTCCAGGCCACAGAGCACAGCCTGGGCAGATGGGAGCCCTGGCAGATCCTGGCTGAGGCATCCAAGTGACAGGTGACCGGTGGCAGGTGCAGGACAGTGCTCTGGGAGGACAAAGCTGTGCCTAACTGGGGCCTGGGGTGGGGCTGGGGACAGGCTCAGAGAAGGGACAGCTAAGCTGAGGCCTCACAGAGGAGCAGGGCGGCCAGGGGGTGACAAGGCAGGAAATGGAACAAACAGGTGCTGAGTCCCGGAGGCCCTGGAAAGCCCAGCTAGGAGGACGGAGTGAGTAGGGGAGGCTGGGGTAAGGGAGCAAGAAAGGCCCAGAGCGACTCCCCATCCCAGAGCCCTAAGGCAGAGCTGGGTCTACACTGAGGTCAAAGGAGAACAGCCAGGGAGGGCCAGGGGGAACCAGGGAAGGTGGGGCAGAGACAAACATGCGAGGTCTTGAGCCCATGGGGTGCTCAGTGCTTCCAGGAGACAAAGGCCACCTCTCCCCTTGCCGGATCCCCAAATATATAGGATGGAGTAAGGGAGATAGCAGCTGACTGCCTTGCTGTGGATCAAATGCTTCTGTTCTCTGAACGTTCACACAGTGAGTCCCTAACCCCAGGGGGATGACACGGGGGGTCTCTGGGGTGTACTGGGGTCAGATGAGGTCATGAGGTGCCCCCTTCGTGTCGGGATTCACACCCTTGTAAGAAGAGGAGACAGAGCTCCCCCTTCCCACCACGGGAGGGCAAGGCTGGAGGCGCCTTCTGCCAGCCAGGGGGGCCCCACCCCAGGACCCATCTCAGCCAGCCGGGGCCTTGACCTCGGACATCACAGGCTTAGAAAAACGGAACGTGCAAGTCTCTCGTTTCAGACACCCCACTGTGGATCTGTCACTGCGCCCCAAGCCGACAAAGACAAACTGAAGTTAGTCTGACAGTTTGCCTTGGCTGTCTGCGTTCAGGAAGCAGCCACTTTTCCTTGAAATGAGATGGAGTTTGTCATGAAAACACACCCCCAAAGAAATAACCCCAGGGACAGGGAAGTCCACGTGCAGTCTTCACAGCTACAGACCAGAGGCTCCATTTCTGGTTAACTTTCATCTCCCGAGGACGAACGGGGACATGCAGGGATTCTGTCACAGGAACCATGAGTGCCCCAGAGCCTCAGCCCTCCTTCCAGACTCGAGGCGGCCTGGGGATGTCTCCCCCACCAGACAGTGCTCCCACTCGAGTCCACGACACCCACTCGCCTGCCCTCTTCCCTGCAGGCTGTCCTCCCACCAGCTCTCTCGGGCTTGTCTCCTGCTGCCCTGGTAGGCCTGTTCTGGCCGATGTTTCTTGCATACTGCAAGCTGTCTGGCATTAGAAACTCTGTGATGTGGTCACAGCAGAGCAAGAATGTTGTCTTTGAACTTTGGAAGCCTTCATTCCCCAAAACTTACTTTGAGGGTTTGCGAAATGCCAGGCACTGGGGACAAGAGGATGAAGAAAGTCTGGTTCTGGCCTTCAAATACAGCCAAGATTTGGAGAGGAGCAGCTGTCATGCTGGAGTCTCCCTTGTGGTGGCCTTTGAAGCCTGACTCCCAGTCCTGGCACAGGTAGAACGTCCCCAGAGGAAAGTTGGGAGACAACATCCCAGACGGGGGCAAATGTGAAGTACAGGTTCAGCTTTGCCCACAGCTTTAGAGAACAGTCCTGCTATCACGCAGGAGCGGACAGAACACAGGAATAGCAGCACCTGCAGGACGGGCCAGCACTGCAGAGCCTTGTTGTGGTCTAACACTCCCCATGAGACAGAAATGGGCTGCATGTGGATGGAATGTAGAAGTCACTGGCTCTTGAAATATGCCTGTGTGATGGAGACATGAATTCTTAATTTTAGTTAACTGCGGTGACTCTAAATAGCCACATGTGACCAGTGGCTGCTGTATTAGACACAGTGCAGGATATTGCACCAAGGACTTGATGGGTGATAGACGAATTCCAATAACAGACCATGAAATAAAGATGATTGCCCGTGCCGCTTTACATGTAGAAACTGAGAGCCAGAGAGGTTAAATAATTTGTCCAAGTCACATAATAAGTGTGAAGCCAAGACTGAAATCCCAGCAGTCTGATCCCAGGAAGAAGAAACGGCCCCTTCGGTGTACATTCCTCATTCCGTACCACGTACTCTGGGTGCCTCACTAGAGTTAAACCCCTCCCAGATGACACAGAGGTAGCAAAAACTGGGACAGGGAGCAAGCAGGGTGTCAGCAAAGGGAGGAAGGAGGGAGACCCCCATGTGCACGATCATCTCGGGGTGAAGAGCACCCTGGGCCGGGTCGTGACAGGCATGCTGGGGGTCTCTAGCTTATAAATCCTTTGTCTTCCCTGCGCCCTGACCACACCCCACTCCTCTGGGAATACCCCATTTCACCTACGATGAGGAATGTCTGAGAGGGTCAGGGTGGGCAGCCCAGGCAGGAGAATCAGGTCAGTCACCCCTCTGTCCTGAGGCCCACAGGACTCTCAACAACCTGAACCCTTCCCTGACCCACCCTCAACCACAGTGGACACCGCTTGGCCACCGGGAGTCGCTTCCAGAACTTCCAAAAGCATGTCCCATAGCCTGGTGCTTGCAAGAGACCTACAGTGAAGCCATGGGCCAAGAGCATGTGGACTACTATTCAAGTCCTCCCAGCTCCATGGTGTCCCAGCCTGGGGACCTCAGGCAAGTCTTAGCCTTTCAGAGACTCAGAGTCCTGTTATGACAAATGAGACAATTTACTTCCAGAGTTGATATGAGGTTTCAGTGTGAAGCCCATGATAGTTTGTGGCTATCTAACAGATTACTGATGGTTGCTATCAATCAAAGCTGAACAGCCATGCCCCCTGGCTCTTCTGCCCTCCCACCAGGCCACCAAACAAGGAGACAACCAGAGGTGTGGAAGGTGTGACTGCATGTCAGGTGGCCTGGAGTCTCCTCAGGGGTCAACCAGTTGCTGGTGTGAAATTGGAGGGCTCACACCCTGCTCTGGATCTGTTTCTCCATTTGTAAAATGGAGCGTAGGGCTGGCTGTGGTGATCGCACACACAGACACCTTGGGGTTGGGGCAAGAGTAGAGGGAACCTGAGCAGACCTGCTGTGGGGCGCTCACTGTTGAATTCCTGCGACAGCTGCTGTGTAGAGACGCTGGCTTCTACTCCTAGAGGTCTTGGCGTTCACCGGGCCTGGATGTCACTTGAACTGTAAAAGGGCAGTAACTGCTTGCATCATTTGATCTGCTGTATCCATGGTGGCATCTGCAGGCCAGACGGCCGCTGGGAGCCTCCCAGCCCCGCCTGGTGGGGACTGAGACTCCGGAAGCTCCTGGACAGCACCCTCTACTCTGTTGCCGCCTTTGCCTGCTAAGAGAAAACACATCTTTCAGGTCCCCTTTTCACTTCCTGTCCTGCTGCGTATGTCACATTCCGACGGGGCTGGGGCCAGGCCTCCCAGAACCCTGTCCCAAAGTGCTTTCTGGAAAGTTCTCCTTGCAATTCTAGGAGCGCCTGCACCTCTCAGTTCTCAGTTCCAGTTGGTGAGGGTGACTCTGCCCTGACCCTGCTCCACTGCACTCGTAGCAAGGGCTGGTGACGTCACTGTGCCAGCCCCTCTGCAGGAGCAGGTGTGGAAACCCAGCTGAGGGGATGCAGGGTATCAGGGCCATGAGGCATCCCTGATGGGGCACACACAGCCCATCATGCAGGCCAGTCAAAGTGCAGTGTTCCTGGTGACCCACACCGAACCCTGCCCCATCCAGAACTCCTGTACACTACATGGGCTGACCCCATGGACCTGAGACGCTGTGGCTGGGGTCACTGCAGCTAGCAAGCCTGGTGTCACCTTGCATCGGTTCATGAGAACTGTCAGAGCCCGGTGCCCCAGTCTGGGTAGCCTAAGAGCAGAGACTGGAGCTCCCACCATTCTGGAAGCTGGAAGTCCAAGATCCAGGTGTCGGGTCTGTGACCCATGAGGGATAGGTAGAGATGTCCAGCAAGTGGACAGCTGGGTGTCCTGGTGGTCAGGAGAGAATCTGGGCAGCATCTGCCAGCATCCTGGGGTAAGGATGCCAAGGAAAAGGAAGAGGCACAGGTCAGTGGTGGCAGCAGAGGGAAGGAGAACCACATCAGAGCATGTGCCCCCAGCTGCGTCGCTCTGCGGAAGGCACAGCTTCTGCCAGGAGGCTGCTCTTCTAGCTTCGCTCTCTAGGACCGGATAACCACTTGGTCTTCAGGCCAGGCTGGAATTGGCTCCCTGTATGTTAGTGCTGCACACTCGTTTTTCATTTCCTTAGACCTCCCATGCTTTGGGAAATAATGTCTTCATCAAAACCTCCTTAACTACAGAAATAGACAGAAGGGTGGATGAACAGGTGGACAGACGGATGGATGGGTGGATGACCAGTAGACAGAGGGAGCGGGGACAGATGAAGTCACAAGGAAACTGAGGAGGGACAGCCAGCAAGGCAGGAAGAGAAGAGAGGAGGGTCGGAGCGTCGGTGAGCCGCGCTGGTGAGGAGGAGGGCTGGGACGCACCCACTGGATGCGCTGAAGGTCGATGCTGACCGCACAGAAAGCAGTTCCACGCTGTCAGAGAAGCCAGGGGCCACTGTGGGTCAGGGTGGGGGCTGGGGGAGAGGGGGAAGTGGGAGCACTGCTTTCTCCTCATCTCCACTAAAAGCCTCGCCCACGTGTCGTCTGCCATGAACTTCTCCAAGTCTCATTTTGCCTTCTGTGTTCCCTGAGCATGCAATGAGCTGTCTTCCTGGAGGGGGCAGAGGGGCTCCCCAGATGGGGTTCATGACTGGATGGGTTCCATGGTACAGAAACCCCGGGGGCTCAGAGTCCCACCCATCCCCGCTGAGGCCCTGTGAGGAAGCACAGCCTGGCATGGCCATGGGGCTCCTCCTGGTCTCGCTGCCCCATAGAAGGAGCAGAGTCTGTCTAGCTGCCCCCAGGCTGTGGTTTCCTAGCTGTTCCCATCCACGACAGGACAGTCAGGGGCCTCGCCACTGTCCCTGTCTGCTTCCTCAGCAGGACGAGACGGGGCGCCCCATTTCTTAGGCTTGACAGCCATAGACTGCCCTCTCTCACACCTTCCCTGAGCCTGGCCTATTTCTGGGGGCTCAGTAAGGAGCCCATTTGCTGCTGCTCTACCTCCCTGCACTATGACCTCCTCGGCCTGTCACTCCAGGGTGAGGCCATCCAGCCTTGGCCATCCCAGCCATGGCACCAGCTAGGGCGGCTTCACCAGAAGAAAGGGGAGCTATTTACAGCTGGCCACACAGCTGACCTTGGCGGAGCACTTGACGAGATTTAGAGCTGCTCAGCACGGCACTCGCTCAATTCGGCCAGCCTCACCCACAGCAGCCCATGCAAGGCCACGCACTTCTGACCCTGGTTTGTAAACTGGGAACCTAGAAAAGATCCATCTGCAGAATAATCGGCGTCTTCAGATCCACATCTCTCCTCTTGGCAAAATTGTGCGGGAATAAAGAGGAGGCAATGAACACTTCCCTTCCGTGTGGGGGGAGTGCTCTTTCATTTGATCCCTACAGTGCCTGGATGGGCTGTCTTCGTGGGTGGTCACTCTGAGGCCCTGGACAGCCAGTGCCTGCCTGGAGGGCCAGTGGTGGATGGCAGGCCTGTGGCTGACCAGGTCCCAGGGCAGGGCCGGCCCTAACACACTGCTTCTATTCATCTCCTGGCCATTCATGAGTCTGAGGGCAGGGAGCACTGTCCCATAGCTCAGATGAGGAAGTGAAGACTCACACAAGTTAGAACAAGTTGCCGAGGCTGCTCTGTAAGTGTGAGATTGGGGCTGGCCGTGGGGCGGGGATCCCAGGCAGAGGATGGGTGGACATGGTGTGAGCTGAGACAAACCCAGTCTCTGACTCCGGGACCTGTCTGTACCGGGCGGAAAGAGGGGCTTGGGGAATGGAAAGCTTGCTCCGGCTCCCACGGCATTCATACATACACACACACACACACACACACACACCCCTCATTTCTGGCCCCGGCCACAGTACTCTGCCCCAGTGCCCAGACGTTGGGGAAGGGGCCATGTGAAGGGCCTTGTCCAGCCCTGGAGGGGATGGCAGGGGTGATGCTGTGCCCCAGCTCCGTGCCCTCCCTGCTCCACTCAGCCCTGGGCTGGTTCCCAAGCCAACCGGGGCCTGGCTGGGCTTCTTAGAAAGTGAGTCACTCCTGGTACATGGCAAAGAAGGTGGCTTTCTTGTTTTCTGGGCCCAGGAAGAGCTTGCCCTTGTGCAATCCTGCCCTCAATTTCCCCTGAGTAACAGCAGGTCTGGAAATCTCTGCCCTTGAGACTTCAGGACCTGTCTGGCCCTGGGTAGTCGCAATAATGGTCACCTGCTCGAGGCACTGCTTACAGGAACAGTGTACACTCCCCTCTGAACTTGGGGAGCGGCTCCACTTCCCACCTGGGGCCTCTGGCTCCTCCATATGCTGACCCCTGTCTTCACCAACACTGAGCAGGGTCTGATCCCAGGGACCAGCGCAGAGAGAACTGGAGCAAACCCCAGGGCTCCCCTGCACTGTCCTGCCACAGAGGGTGACAGAGGCAGATGTGTGGGCCCCAACTCTGGCACCAGCGGATTGCTGTGTGACTTTGAAGACCCTCACCGCTCTGAGCCTCAGTTGCCTCATTTGAAAGATAATGGTAGCTGTTATGGGTGCTGGTTACTGACAAGGCGAAGTCTCCTAAGGTTGGGTGACAATAAAGGAAACAGCATGAGGCGGGCATCTCACTAATGCCGCTCCCTGGTTTGTGACCAGATCTCCCTCAGGCCCACACCCTCGCTCAGCAACACAGCAACCCTAACTCCTGGCTGGCCCTGCACACAGGGCTCTTCCCAGATCCATTGCTGGCCATTTATTGCTCTCGGGCCTGGGTCACATTCCTTTCCCCACACTCCTTTCAGGATCATAGCCCGCAGAGAAAAACTTCTCATTGCTAGCTTCTGGCTCACAGTCAGCAAGACCTGGTGGGTTCTTCAGCCCTTACAAGGTCCCACCGCAAGTGCCTGGCAGTGCGAAGATGTGGAGAACAAGTGAGGATCCGCCCCCAAAAAGCAGCAAATGAAGCTCAGCATCCACTGACCTTCGTCCACTCCACCGGCCTCTCCAGGTGACCTGGCTGCAGTGCGGATCCCAGTCTCCTCTAGAAGAGGCCTCTGGACATAGTGTCCACTGGAGCCTAGGAACCAGGAAAATCAGTGACCTACGGACTATTGCCTGTTCAGTCATACACCCGATCTGACAAGCATGGAGGCCCCTGCCCTGGGAACAGTCGGGGTGCTCTCCTAACAGGCAGGTGACTTGGCCGCACCCCAGCCCTCGGGTCAGAATTTCCCAGGGGTGCTCCCAGCAAGTCTGTTCCTGAGAAGGGCAGGTCTGATGTGCAGCCAGGCTGGGAACCACCAAATCCAAAATTAGCCACCGGAAATGAATACCGGCACCTACTGGTGCCAAGCAATGAGTGACAGGGCGGTTAGCTCCCCACCGCGCAGGGGCAGGGAGCTCTGGGCTCCGCTCTGGGACGAGGCCAGGGTGTGCTCAGAGAGGTCAGGGCTTCCTGGGCCACAAGCTGTGTAGAGGCTTGAACCTGGGCTTTCCCATTTCCAAGCCCAGCCTCTCTGTGCCCCTCCCCAGCCCTGTGCTGGCCGGCGCGCTCTGGGGACACGGGACAGCTGAGACTCACACCCTGCCTGGGAGCTGCCACAGGGCCACTTAGCACTAACACGGGCTTCCAGAGGAGAGCACAGGGCCTCCCAGCCTCCCAGGTCGGGGCGACCAAGGACAGCATCTCCGAAGAGACGCCTTTGAGCTGGATCCTGCGTCTTCCCCACCCTCCGCTCCCTCCGGTGGGCTCAGCTCCCAGCCCCTGCGGCTCCCAGTGCCCTTTTCGGCCCTCCTGGGCACCTAGGAAACCAGGGCTCCTGGCTGAGCTGGGGAGCAGAGAGGCACGCGGCCCCCCAGCCAGGACAGTCAGTCGCACTCCAGGGCTGTGGTGAGTCAGACACACAGAGAGGCTGGCAGTGACAGGACCACTTCCCTGGGGAGCTGGGAGAGGTCAGAGAGGAGAAAGTGCTCTGAGAGCCTCAGAAGAAAGAAGCCCCAGACAGACGGGTGTTATTACCAGCACCATCAAGGGCCTCAATTACAGGGACCCACATCTGACTCCTCGAGGGTCATTAACGTGTCCGGCCACCCACACATGCTTGCATTTTAATGTAACTTCACTTTTATTATTAATAGATAAGGCTGTGAAATTCTCGCTAAATCACCCTGACGCGTCCACACTCCTCTCCGGGCTGGGTGGGTCTCTCCCTTCCCACAGGACGCGGGCCAGGCAAGGAGGCAGGCCAGGAGCTGCGCTCGGGCCCCAGCTGCACACCCTCTGCACCCACTCTTCCCCCGTGTGTGCACCCACCTCTGACCTGCTACAACTGAATGAACTGCTACGGGGACCACGCCTGGGGCACAAGAATGTCAAGCAGATAAGCATGGGCATCTGTCCGTCTGTCCATCCGTCTATCTGTCCATCCACTCAGCATTTTACTGTGTGTGAGGACGGAACAGCACAATGAACAGCACATGTGACTGTCCACAGGAAGTGCACTGCGATGAGACTGGTCCCCAGAAATGCACACCACAGAAATGCCCTGGGGCACTGGGCTGACTCAGAGAAGGATGAAGCCCCAGCTCCCAGGAGAAGCCGGACAAGAGCTGGCCCTGGGGTCCTGGCTAGGGGAAGGTACCACGGGCAGAGGGAAGGGCAGGAGTGAGTGTGGAGAGAAACCCACGTGCGTAGGGCACGAGAGGGCTCTGATGTGGCCACAGATCAGGGACATTAGGAGGAATAACTGAGGGCAGAGTGAGGGTGCCCTGTGACAGGCTTCTCATTCCGTGACAGCAAGAGCTGTGAACTAGCTGTGAGCAGCCACCCATAGCCCTCACTGCACATAGCCTATCCAGGGTGGTGACCCCCTCGCTACAGGAAGACACTGGGCTCTGGAGCCCAGATGCCCCACCAGTGAGAGAAGAGGAGGGGCAGCTCACAGGAGGCCTGGCTCTGAATGCCAGAGGGAGGGTTTCCTTAGCAGGAAGATTCAGGCAGAAGGGGGAGGAGTAGGCTCCTCCAGGTGGGTGGATGGAGTAACCAGGGTGGGGTGGGGACCAGGAAGGACAGAGGCTCTGAACCCAGCTAAGGGAGGGAAGAGGTGCAATTCCAGAGTGGAGAGCTGCCAGAAGCAAGCAGGGCTCCTCCGAGAACACCTGGAGTCAGCATAGGATGTAGTCCCAGGCGGAACTAGAAACACCCTTAAAGAAAGTATTTCAATGGGCAGGTCACCTCAGGCTTCCTCGTCTATCCCTTCCTCTTCTGACAGCACAGGGGTTCTCTACTGAGGAGTATCACCCTCCACCCACCCCAATATAATCCACAGCATTTGGAGAGGCAGACTCTGTCTGCTTTGCCATCCATCACCCCTCCTACATCTTGGCCACCTGTGGGCCCATGCCCAAGGCCCGGCCAATCAAAACCTTCCATCCCCCTATGGGCAAGTGACCAAGGCCTGGCCAATCAGAACTATCCACCCAGCTGTGGACACGTGACCAAAGTCTGGCCAATGACAATCTTCCATCTATCTGAGGGCTGCCAGGCCCAGTTCTGGAAATTTAGTCAAAACTTCCAGGAAAAAGTCTTTCGTGAGATAAAAGGCTAATAGAGGCCCACAGCTTCTGAAGTGCCTCCTGGAAAAGCCAGCTGAGAATGAAGATTATGTGGAGAAATCAGAGGCTACCCCTGAACTTCACACTAAGCTCCCTCTCGTGAACAAGCTTTCTGACACTTACAACCGATGAAGTCCTCTCATCTTGGTCCAAATGTTTAATTTGCTGTGTGAGCCTCCTGGAACCCAGGACACGAGTGATTTCCTGAGACCAGACACCACAGCAGGTCCTCATCATGCAGTGCTTTCTCCTGACACTGTCTGTCAATCTGGGTCACCAAGGGTGAAAGACAAGACCCCCCAGAGCTTTGGACGAGTCCTGCTCCATCTCCAAACACGGTCTCCCTTGAACTCCAGCTTTCTCAGTTTTCGATATACGGTTGTATTCAAACTAATGTTCATAATGGTGCATGCCTACAGTCCTCCACTGGGAAGGCTCAGGCAGGGGGCTTGCAAGTTCGAGGCCAGCCTGAACTACACAGCAAGACCCTGTCTCAAAAAATGGAATATAAGGGCCGGGAATGTAGCTCAGTGGCACCGCGCCTGCCACTCAAGTCCAAGGTCCTGAGTTCGATCCCTAGTACCAGAAAAACGAATAAATATAAAATTAATGTTCATATTACTATCAAGTGAAAATGCAGTGTCATTTGCCATGAAAATGCAGGCAATCGATACACCTCTTGTGTGTATTCAGTCAAGGTCAGATTGCTTTGATTCAAGCTTGTCCTCTCTCCATTAATAAAAAGAGATTAGAGAGCATTGATGAGATGCCTGCAGGAAGAACTGGGATGCCCTGGGGGCCAGGCCAGCATGCCCATCTACCAGCTGTGGGGAGGCTCGCGCCAGCTGCTCCCACTGTGGGGGGGTCCTCTGTGGGCAGTCAGGCATGACCACACAGGGGAATGTCGTCTAGTTTAATGTGGAGGGCGAGCATAGCCCCTTTCCTCTAGTGGGAGCCCGCTCCATGCCACCATGTGTGCTCGAATCATGCCTCTGCTCTCTCCCCTGAGCCCTGTCCAGCGTCCCACACTCCCTGTGCATTTCTCCTGGATCCCTTCCTCAGTAAGTCAGGTGCACAAGGGGCCCCACTCAGATGCTGTTTCTAACATGAAAGCAGGCCCCTGCATCCAGCCACAAGTGTCAGAGCCTTCAGGAGGAGTGCTGGGAGAAGTGGAGAGAAAGCCTAGCTTTGTCCACTTCCGAGCCCCGTCCTCAGCCAGGGCAGACACTGGAGGTCCCACTAGCTCTAGGGAAACTCCTGTTCACTCTGGAAAAGAGGAAACTGGAGCTTAGGGGTTGATAACTTGCCCAGAGTAACACTAAGCGGAGCCAGGCTTCAAACCCAGACCTGTGTGACTTGAGGCGGAGTTCTTGGCTACCACACCTCCTGCCGTGTCTGGAAAGATGGGTCCCATGGGAGGCCTGGCACAACCCCAGCAGAGGTGTCAGTGTGGGCCTTGGGACTGGGCTCCAGCCCTGCCTCTGCTCCTAAACACTGTGACAACTCTGGAGAGTTACTTCTCTGCTCTGAGCTTCAGTTTCCACTTCTGAAAAACAATAAGAAATTCAATTTGAATGTCCTTGCTTCTTCTCCCAGGGTACTCCATATACCCTTCTGTAAAATGTCTGTGTTAGCTCTCCCATCACTAAGACAAAATAGCCGACACTTGCAACTGAGAGGAGAAAATTAATTTGGCTTGTGGATCAGGTGTGTCAGTCCATGGTCGGCTCACTTCAAGGCAGGAACATCACGGTGGAAGGGCCTGTCAGAGAAAAGCTGCTCACCTCAGGGCAATCAGGAAGCAGAGAGAGAAGGAGGAGCTGGGACAAGCATACACCCTTCCAGGTCCCACCCTCATGACCCACCTCTTCCAACTAGGCCCTGCCGAACAGCACAGTCAGCCACGAATGGCTCAGTGGATCAGTATATCACCTTCCCAATCCAATCCACTTCCCAGAGTCCCACCTCTGAACACATGAGACTTCTGGGTGACATTTTAGATCTAAACTGTAACAGTGTCAAATTTTATTTTGCACTCTGTTTCCCCAGCGATCACATTCGCCATGAGGACAGAGGGATGGTTTCTTGAGTGTGCACACTGGATCCCGAGTAGGCTGGCAGAAGGTACTGATTGAGTTAAATAAAACTAATGGAATGGAATGGAATGATTTCCGTCATTCCAGCCTCCCAGTGAAGCCTTTAAAGGTGGGGACTGAGCAGAATCTACAGCAGCCTGCCCTCTGCAGGCTCTGACCTCACACCCTTCCAGCAATCCCAGAAGGGCTGGTGAGACAAAAAGACCCTGAGCAGCTCAGATCCCAGGAAAGGAAAAGATGAGTGAAAAAGAAGAATGTCTTATCTGGGATCCAGCTGAGATCTTCAGCATCCCCCATGGGGATCTCATAGGCCACTCAGACCCGAGTTTGTGAGTCATGTCCCTCCAAGTCTGCCCCTCCTTGCCCTGACCTCTGTCGGCGGAAGGCCCACCTGACCAGCCTCAAGCCTCCTCCTCCTTCACCCAGAGGTCCCCATCCTGAGCATCTCTCCGGCACTCAGCCTTCGCTGCTTACACCCTGATTCTAGCCAATAGCATCTCTCGCTTAGACCGCACTCCACCAAGTCCCAGATCCCCACTGAGGCCCAGAGGCTCTGTGTGACCTTGCCTGGCAGCAGCCTCACCCACTTCCTGTCTTCCTGCTGTGTTTCCTGTTCTCCTTCTCCCCACCCTAATTCCCACACTCCTGCTGCACCAGGCTTCAAGGCTCCTTTCTGCCCCTGCAGCTCCACGATGGGACTTCGCCTTCCCCATCCCTCGTGTTCCCTGTCCAGGGCTCAGTCCTCGCTCCCTCCTCTCTTTGAGCCCTGCCTGCCCGATGCTGCATGACACCCAGTCCTTCTCCAGCCAATGCTTTTCTGACATGTAATACTGCACATCATTACCTGGCCTCAGCATAACTCAGCTAGATTTGCCCATGGCTCTGTCCTCGAGGCTGAGAACCGTGCCTGCACAGAGCAGGGCCTGTGAAACAGAGAATGGATGAGTGAATGAGAGAAAAGGCCACAGACAAATGTTCGGGCCCTGTGCTGCTCCTTGCCATGCCATTCCACCCTGGCATCTGTCACACAAGGTGACATTCCTCCTCCTGGAGTGGGGACACACATGTTGTCTGAGGGACATCAGAGTGCCCAGGAAGCCCCTGAAGCCTGTGCTCTCGTTACTCTGAGTGTATAAATCTTGCCTCCGCTGCTGGAAGACAGCAAGCCAAGGTGGGCACTGCTACACATGGACAAGGGTGCCAGGTAGGGGAGCGGAGGGGGTCACATGCTCGCTGACTCACAGTGAAAGGTTTTGGACATGATGCAGCACCAAATCAATGCAGCCCGAGCTCAGTTCCTTTCAGGCCTTTATTGGACAGCACCTACGCACCCTGAAGCCTGCCTGCTAAGAGTTCTGTTGCAACATAAGACTGAGTCGAGCGTAATCACCGCAGCAGACCATGAGCTAAGTACTCTGGAGAGCCTCACCTCCAGGATTTCATCTCTGCGCACTGAAGCATCCCCACGCCCGTGAGGCACCTGGCACCCAGCTCCTTCTCGCTCACCGGGCACACTCCTTTCCATAATGCCACCCTTCCCCCACTCTTCCCACCTCCCGCTGAATCCTCTGCAGTGAGACGTGTGCAAACGTGGGTTACAGTGAACTCACCCCAGACAAAGTACATGGCTCTAAAGCCGTTCCTGGGCTGTCTGCAGAATATGCTGTCCCACAGCCTGGGAACTGTTTATGAAGCTTAAACTCAGCAGCCTGCTCCCAGTAAACGCCTCCAATTGGCCAATGCAGCCAAACAGCCAGGGAGAGGGTGACTGCTGGACCCGGAGTCCGAGGGTCCCCAGGATAACTTCCAGGATCCCTTCCTGGTACAGGCATAGGTGTGTTAGATGCACGCAGAGACAGAGATGTCCCCGATACCGAAGAAAAGCAGATGAGCTAGGAAAGGTGACTCTGTTGGCACTTGGGACTGAGAAACAGGAGTTGCCAAAGTCTCTCGGATTCCACCACCCCCACCTTGAGTCGCTGGGATGTTGAAATATTCTGAAGAGTTTGAGTTGCCTACACGGGTGAGATTAGCCAAAACCCAGCATGCCTGCCTACCTCCTGGGGGCCACTAAGGCCTATGGCTGGACTGTCCAAGCCCCACGGGCCCTGGGAGGACCAGAGCACAGGTCCTCATGCGGCAAAGGCTCCATGTGCCAGCACTGGAAGTTACTTCACCTGCGAGCTGGCAGATGCAATCCCAGGTGGAAACAAAATGTTGAAATACAGAAATAGGCGATCTCCACCCCACAGAGTGATGAAACGTTTGGAAGAGCCCTGCACAGTCACTCGGCTCATGCCTGGGAGGGCAGGGGAGGTAGGTCCTAAGGCTGGGGAAGCCCGGTGCAGGGGCCTGACGTGAACGCGCCTGCAGTCAAAGGGGCAGAGGGCAGGGGGAGCGTGCAGCTGCCTCGGGGAGAGAGAGCCTGACAACTGTGGCGGCAGCCAATCACTTCGGCTCTGGAGCTCCTACAGACTCTCTTTACTCTCTGGTTGGCTGTTTCAACCTGTGTCTGGCAGCCCTAAAATTTTCCTAAAGCATCATGGCCAGAAAAGGAGGGGAAGAGTGATCTGGTCACAGAATAGGAAGAAAAGGAGAGAAGGGAGGAAGGCAGGAGGGAGAAAAGGAGAGAGGAAGGGAGAGACAGAAGGAGAATGGAGGCTTTGAGGTTGTCTTGGCATTACTGCTGCCTCAAAGTGTTCAGAGTTCCAGAGGTGTGAGCCCAGTTTCCCCATAAATGGAGTGATGTGTGTGTGTGTGTGCCAGTGCTCGTGTACTGGTGTGGGTGTGTTAGAGTGGCGCGTGTGCATGCACCTGTGGGCGTGTCTGAGTGTGTCCATCTGGTGTGAGCACAGTGGATCTGCATGGTGTGAGTGTGCACGTCTGTTTCTGCTTGTGTGTTCACACATGTGTGAGTGCATGTCAGTGTTAGTGCACATCCTGGAATAGCACAGCCCTGGAATAAGCCTAAGGGGAGGTGGGAGCACGCACCAGCCCCATCCTACCCTGGCCTCAGTCTCCTCACACGTTCTAGTTCCTAGGACAGCACCTAACATGTGATCCTCACTCAGCAAGTATGGACTAGGTGCTCGTTATTTGGGGGTGATGCTCCCTCCTTCTGCAGTTGAGGGGATAACACCGAGAGAGACCTTGGGGCTTGGCACCGAATATACACTCAATCACTACCAGTCCTTCCCTTCCTCACCTTCATATTTTTCCCTCTGAAAGGAGCTCAGTAAGGGAACTGATTCATAAATCCGCTGGCCTTTGCAGCCCCCTCCCTGGGCTGAGCACATGCCACTGAGCACCCACAGCCAATTCCTGAGCCAATTTCTGGGGGCTTCTGCCTTCCCATTCCATTATATATTAGCCAGGTTTCTTCTCCCGCTCTCAGTCAGAGGTTGACAGTAGTTCATTTGCAAGAATTAAATGCAAGATTGAATTTTAATGATTTGAAAATCTGAGGCCAACTTTGCAGGAAGCCTGGGGAGTGAGCTGACCCCCGACCTTCTGGCTTGGTGCTGTGCTGTGGGTCACAGTCCGGAAGGCAGGGGTGACTCTCCTGGGAGGAACTGAAGCTCACACAGAGCAGGTCCATAGCCACAGTGGCCATTCTGGGCCACCAGAGCTGCTTCCCACCCCAACAAGAGATATTTAAAGTCAGGGAGGTAAAAGTCTCCTCTCCCTGCCAGGGAAAATGAGGTCTCCAAGTTCTAAACCCACAAACGCCTCAAAATCTTGGACCAGTCGGCCCCAGTTGAGTATTGGTGGATGGAGCCAGCACCATGTAGCAATCATAAAACTAGTCAGGTGACACTGGAACAGTGCCTCTGAGGTATTTCACAAACAGGGGGAACAAACACATTTAGTGTCGCAATCCTGGCCACCCGGAGCTGCCGCGTTGGCTGCTTTCGAGAACGGACTGTGGATGAGGAGTTGAGGGCCCCCAGCTCAGGGCGCCTGACTGGCAGCCATCTTGGAGAGCGCAGCTCTTCCACCCCCAACCCCTTACAGCTACTCCTCCAAGTAGCAGGAGTTGCACTCAAACCTCAGAGAGACACTTGAGGCCTTCCACAGTCATCTCGTCCCACTACTCTCCTTGACAGACTCATGGTGTGGGCTAACAGCCTCCCAACTGGATCTCAGACATGCCTGTTCTTCACCACCTCCGTGCTCAGGAAGCATGCTATCACCTCCCTTCAAAGGAGCTATTCATCCTGTAATCCTCCAACAGCAGTTAATGAAGACCGATCTCCCTTGGCATTTCACAATGCCCTCTGGGCTGGGTAGGCCACCTGGTAGGAGGCGCTCTGCAGACTCGGAGCCCAGCGTGGGCACTTTCCACTTCTTCCCCCAATTAATCTCTTCACCACCTTCCTGAATTCAAGCAGGAAGTCCAGAATCTCCTCTGAAGGCTTCTTCCTTCCCCCAAAAAATTATCCCAAATCCCCACAGAAGGCTAAGGGGAAAAAAAGGACACGTACATTTCAGACACCAGGCCTGAAGGAACCAGCAACTGTGCAGTTTACAACTGCCATGGATTCTCCCTGCCAGGATTCCCTCTGCCTTGAAGCCTGTCTGCCCTCATTCTGTCTGTCACGGATTCTCACTGCCATGAGGGATCACTGTCAAAGTTTATTTCTACCTAATACTTCCGAAACAGACACATTCCAAAACCAGATTCCTGACCTGCAGCCAGGGGCCCCCTGTTGAGCTCTGCAAGTGAGATTCTCTTACTTCCTTTCTTCTGCTCAGCTGCTTCCCAAGGCTCAAGCAGACATGGGGAACACTAACGCCACCACTCTCAAATCCCTTTCTCCCTGCCCTGTGACCACTGCGGGGAGCACCTTGTCTCTTTTAAATCTCCAGACAGGGAAATACTGTGTAATATACAGAGAAGCAGGAAGCTTGCTCTGTGCCTCCCCTTCCGGGGCAGCAGCCTTCTCCCACCTGTCCCTGGATGCACTTGGCCACCTCCTGACCAAAGAAGAAGCCAAAATTTCTAGGGATGTCTCTAGCAGGATGCCTTGTGCTAGGGCACCTGCAACATTCGCAGTGAATTCCATGGTGTCTGTCTGCACTGCCCACAGGGGTAGCTGGGGTGGTATTTGAGAAGGACCTACTGTCTTCCAGGCATTTTGACACCAATGTCCCCATCAACAGTGAAAGCAGAGTGAGCTGCATTTTACTGTGGAAATGAGGCTCGGCATGTGGAGGGGCTGAGAACTGCACAACTCTGCGATGCTGGCGGCCTTTCCCCTTTCTCCCGCCCTGGAGTCCCGGCTTGCCTTCCTGACCTCCAGTAGTTTACTACACGTAAACACACTCAGCAGCCTTAGAGAGATGAGGGAGTCGTGGGAGGGCAGCCTCTGGCTCACGGAGGGTGCTGTGTTACAGCTGTGACCAAGGTTAGGGATGTTGGCCCTACTGTGTGGGGGACAGGCCAGGAAAGCACAGCGGTGATTCCAGCACAAAGCCTCGGGTCAGAACTCACCACGACGGAAAAGACTCACCTCACAACTCTCTAAGCCCATGTTGGAAGAGAAATGTGGAGTTGAAAGGGTGCAAAGAAAGGCCAGGAAAAGAAACACGCTCTGCCCTGTGAGGCAGCCGGGAAGACTCCCCCAAGGAGAACTTGCTCGAGCGAGGCCTTCGAGTGGATTTAACAAGGCAACAGCTGAATCCACTAACTGCCGCTGACCACGTGCTCTGTGCCCCCATCTGCACCCGTCCCAATAAGAATTGCCTCATTCAATTCTTCCGCTAGCTGCAAAGTGGATCCTGTTATTCCCATCATCAGATGAGGATGCCGAGCTACAGTGATAATAAACCAGTAACTGTCAAAGCAGGAATTCGATCACACACAGACCTGGAGTCAGAGGTGAGTCTGGGTCCAAGAAACCAGGGGGTTTGCCTCCTCTGGTGAAGGGCTCTCCTCCAGGGGTGCCACACACAGGCAGGGGAGGAGGACACAGCCCGCTCCTGCATCTCCCTGCCCACAGCTAACAGCTGCAGCAACTCAAGCCAAATAGATAAGATTCTCTGCTTTCAGAGAGCAGTTAAAAACAGAAGCAAGTGAGACTGTTTGCTCCAACGTTCCTCAAGGGTGAGCCTAGTAAGAGAAATGAACTGCAGGACCCAGTTTCCCAACAGCAACAGCCACCGCTTACTATGTGCAAGGCATGTGTTGGGCTTTTGCAAGTAAAGCTCATTTTAATTCTTATACAAGTACTCTAATAATTAAAGATAATAGCCCTCAATTCTGAATCATGAGCCAGGCACCATTCTTGATGCTTCTATATCTTTGAAGCCATCAAATCCACACAAATCTTATTATTATCTCTATTATTATCATTATTATTATTATTATTATTATTATCTCTATTTGGCAGAAAAGGAAACTGAGGCATGGAGAGCAGTTTTCACAAGGTACCATGGATGGTAAATGGAAGACACGAACTCAGGCAGTCTGGCTCCAGAATTCAAGTTATTCATCATCAAACTTTCCCTATAAAATAGATATTGTCTACATTAAATTAAAAAAGAAAGGGAGGCCTACCGGGATGTTATGAATCATCCAATCTTTTTGGCGGCAAAATCAAGCTTTGTACCCAACAGCCGGGCTTTGACCAGGGGCAGCAGCTCTGGTCCTGCTGCTAACTTGTGGTTTCTGGCCACAGCTCACCTCTCCCCATCCCTTTGTGTTGTCACCTGGAAAATGAGAGGTTAAAAACCAATCAGTGCCAATGTCCTGGTCAGGCATTCCCAGAAACAGTGGGGAGCCTTAGCCCCCATGGTACCTCATCTGAGAAGGAAAACCACAGCCTAACCAACCCTTAATAGCTTGTTACCAGCATGAGGATAATCTGGGCCTCCTGCCACTATTCCTCGTCCCCCTGTGTGGTGGAGACTCTTCAATATGGCTACCAATAGTTTCTCCCATCTTGGTCCACACATCCCTCCTCATCTCATGAGGTATAAGTCTATTTTCTCTCCCCTCAAATGGGGTTGGGCCTCATCATCTATTTTGTCTAAATGACTGTGATAGACATAATGTCCCGGGACTTCTGAGCCTGGCTCCCAGAGTTTGGAAAGCTTTCTTTGTCTTCCTTTTAGAACCCAGCTGTCAGACTGTTAAGAATCTTGGACTAGACCACAAAGATGAGAGATCTCCTGGAGAGAAAGAGCCTGAGAAAAGCCGCCATTTTGGATGTTCCAGCCCTAGGCAGCTCCCAGCGGAGGCAGCCATTTGACTCACCTTGGTCAGGAAACTACCCAACCGCTGGGAGAAATAATAGCTTCTGTTTTATGCTGTTACACTTCAGAGCGGTTTGTTACCTAGTAATTGAAAGGACTCCATTTCCTCCACCTTATCTTTTTATCACCACAGAAGATTACTCCATAGCTTATCAGTGTCAATGTCCACTGGACTATGGCTTTTAAGGGTGCTCATGGCTTGGTGACTAAGAGGTGACTTCAGACCTAAGGCAAAGGGCAACAATGTGGCTTCATTCATTCAGTGTGAGCATCTTTCTGGCCAAGAATGTGTGGAGGTCTAGAGCAACAACTGTGCCTAAGGAAAGCCATGTTTGGGGATGAGCTAGGTGAGCCTGGTCACAGAGGGATGGGCTTAACTTGTCCAATCATTCAACATCTCCTGAGTGCCTACTATGTGTCAGGGAGTCTGCTGCACCAGTGAACGGAGACACTTATGTGCGAGGAGGCTTTTGTTCCAATAAAGTCAGGGATACAAGTGAAAATCTATGAAAGCAAAGGGAGCTACATACTGACATGGTCAGGATAATGACTGATTTACTTGTGTGTTTTAAACAACATACATGTATTTTCTCACAGTCTTCCAGTTTTGGAGTGTGGAAGTCCAAATCAAGGTGCCAGCAGGTTCGTTTCTTCTGAACCTGTCCTTGTCCTGCAGATGGGCACCTTCCCCATGTAGCTGCACATACTCTTTCTGGGTGCATGAATCTCCGACGCCCCTAGGTGCTGTGCTTTATCTGCATTTTACGGATGAGGAGTCTGAGATCCATCAGCTGTGTGATCTTGGACAAGTACTTAGTGTTTTGGTTCTTTGTTTTGCTTACTTATAAAATAGGCTTAATAATCATATTTCTGCCATGGATTGTTTTAAAAATTAAAAGACATAATATTGGTAAAGCACATAAAATAGTTCGCAAGGTTTATTTTTTTATTAGAACATGTTTGCAGTACAAAATAATTACATTCACAGTGGGGAGTTGGTACATGAACATAGCACATGTCAATTCTAAACATCCCATTTACCTCTACTCTTTTTTTTAAACTGCCTTTTCCTTTTTTGTTTTGGTCAGCATCAGATTCATTTATTTATTTTCTAAGTCTTTATCAAATGAATTATAAAAATAGGTTAACAGCCAGACTTACAGACCAAAAAACATATAAAACACAGAAGGCAATTATACTAAATCAAGGAACTCTTTTAGATACATTGATCATGCTGAATTACAATAACTTTTTTCTTTTTTTCAAACTATCTGAATTCTTTTTTGGTACTGGGGATTGAACTCGGGTCCTTGCACTTGTGCAGCAGGCAGCGAAACCATTGAGCTAAATCCCTGGCCCAAAATGTCTGAATTCTTATTTTGCACTTTAGTTATATATTTCATTTCTCATATAAGACAAACCATGCCATATTTAAGCTTGTGTGTCTGACTTACTTCACTTAACATGATGGTCTCAAGGTGGATCCATTTTTCTACAAATGACTTGAGTTTATCCTTCTTGGTGGCAGAGTATAATTAGGTACAAGGGGCTGGGAATTTAGCTCAGTGGCACCACGCCTACCCCACAAGCCCAAGGTCCTGAGTTTGATCCCTGGTACCGAGAAAAAAAAACAAAAACAAAAAAATAATTGCATACAAATATCACCTTTTCCATATCCGTCCATCTGTACAACACTTATTTTTAAATTATATTAACCTTTGTTAAATGAATTTTATTTTTAACTTAATCTTTTATTGGTAAATATTTGTCACATATATCGATCCCATTCATCAATTAATATATCTTAATTCTCTTTTTCCAATTTCTCTCCCCTCCCTTCAATCCTTTTTTTGCCACTTACAAAAGCTTTGTTTCTATTTTTTGCTTCCATTCTTTTTTTTTTCTTTTTCTTTCCTTCCCTTCTCTCTCCCTCCTCCCTTGTTCCCCGTCCCATTTGAACATATTCCTTCTACTTTTCAATATCTATTGTCCATTATGCTCCTTATTTACACTTTAGGTGTCTCACACAAAAGAAACAATGCAATATTTAAACTTGTGTGTCAGATTTATTTCATTAAGATTATGTCTCAAGGTGCACTAATTTTCCTACAAATGACTCAAATGTATCCTTCTTTATGGTAGAGTAGTACTCCATGGTATGTAAATACCACATTTTCTTTATCCATACTCCTTTGATGGGCACATGGGCTGTTTCCAAGATTTAACTATTATAAATTATGCTACTATAGACACGAGGATGCATGTATCATGATGGTATGATGACTTTAACTCTTTTGGGAAGATACCTAGAAAAGGAAAAGCTGAGTCAAATGAACCTCTAGTTACAGTTTTTGAGGAATCTCCATACTGCTTTCCACAGTGGTTGCACCAGTTTACACTCCCAACAGCAATAGAGAAGTGTTTCTTTTTCCCCACAGCCTCTCCAGCATTTGTTATTGGTTGATATTTTTATGATAGCCATTCTCTGTGGAGTGCGATGGAATCTCAGTGGTTTTTTAATTTGCATTTCTTGAAAGAACCGGTGATGTTGAGCATTTTTCATGTATTTATTTGCTGTTTGTATTTTTTCACCAGAGAAGTATCTATTCATTTCAGATGCCCATTTTTGGACTGGGTCTTTAAATTGGGTGGAGTCTGATTTTTTTGAGTTCGTTATATATTCTAAATGTTAGTCTTTTGTCTGAGGAGTAGCTGGTAAAAAAATTTTTCCCATTCTGTGGGTTGTCCCTTCACTCTGTTGGTGGTTTCTCTTGCTCTGCAAAAGCTTTTTAATTTGATGTGATCCCAGCTGTTGATTCTTTGTAATATTGCCTGCGTAATAGGGGTTTTGGACAAAGTCTTTGTCTATACTTATATCTTGTAGAGTTTACCTATTCTATCTTCCAGGAGATTAAGTGTTCCTGTTTTTATGTTTAGATCTTGGATCTGTTTCAATTTTAGCTTAGTGCATAGTGAGAGACATGGGTCTAGATTCAGTCTTCATCATGTAGAAAGTCAGTTTTTCCAGCACCATTTATTAAAGGGGCTATCTTTCCTCCAGTGGAGGTGTTTGGCTCCTTTGTCAAAGATAAGGTGACTGAGTGTGCTTGGAGTTGATTCTGCCTCTTCTATTCTATCCATTGATCCTTGAGTCTATTTTATTTTGGGGGGTCTTTTGGGGGTGGTTTCTTTGGATATTTTATTTTGTTTTTGTTTTGCCAGTACCGTGCCATTTTTATCCCAGTAGCTTTGTAGTATGACATCAGATTAGAGATTGTGATGCCCCTGCCTTGCCCTTATTGCCCAGAATTGCTTTTGCAATTCTAGGTCTCTTCTGGTTCCATATGAATTTTAAGATTGTTTTCTGTAGTTCTGTGAAGTATGCTACTGGTATTTTAATTGAGATTGCATTAAATCTGTATAACACTTTTGGAAGTATGGCCATTTCCACTGTATTGGTTCTGCTGTGATTCTGATGGGTTTTTCTTTACCGGTGATTTCTTTCTTTCCTCTAACAGCTTTTAATATTCTGTTATTGTGTTGAGTTTCTGGAATATTGACTATTATATTCCTTGGTGTCATTTTTTCTGATCATGACTATTTGGAGTCTATTTGCCTCACATATCTGTATCTCAAGTTCTCTTTCCATTCTTGAAAAGTTTTCTGCTATTACTTCTGTGAACAGGTTTTTTATCCCCTTCGTGCTATCTTCTGATTTTTCATTGATTCCAATTAATCTTATATTAGTCTTCTTTGCATCATCTAGCAGCTGTTGGATTGACTTCTCATGGTCCCTTGCTATTCTTAAGAAGTATTTCATTTGATGACCACCAACCACAACCCTGTCTTCTGGATCTGATATTCTATCTTCACACTGGTTGAACCTGCCGTGTACACTTTCAGTAGAATTTTTAATCTCCTGGATTTCTACTTGAGTCTATTTTATGGAACCCAGCTCTTTTCTATGTGGAGCATTTATGGTTTCCAAATGACAAACTGTGATAACTATTAATTTGCCACCTTTAAACATAGGTAGAAGATTTATAGTTATATAACAAGATCCAAGACTGAGCATAATATTATGTATAGTAAATATCCACTCAGTAGAGCAATTTTACCCTAAGGGGAGAAAATTTAAAAGGGATAAGAGGAAAAATAGAGAAATAAAAGAGGAGAAAGAGATTAAAAGTAAGACTGAGAACAAAAGAAGACTATCCAAGCCTCAGGAAACTGGTGAAGAAGATAGGAGGGAAATAAAGAAGAAGAAACAACAACAAGAGTAAAACAGAAAAGCTAAAAGTAATATTCACACTTATGAAAAAACAAAACTAGCGATTTTTTAAAAACCAAAAGCCAAGAAAAAAGAAAGAAATTTCTCTGTGATTTCAAACCTGTAGCATCTTCTGGGGTCTACAGTTTTGCAGCAGTGTCCAATTCAGGGTGTGACTCTGCTCTTGCTGGCAGTCCAAGGAGGCAGTCAGAGCCCAGATCCATCCTGGATAATCCCAGCAAGCCTGCAGTAGGACTAGCGAAGGGTGCAGGTTCTGGTACTTTCAAATCCACAGTTCAGGCTGATCCTGGCCTCTGGTTGTGGGGTTGGGGCCTGAGTTGCTCAGCTTACAACATTCTGGGTGTCTCTTGCTGCCCTGACCATGGTTCCCTGACCCTGGATGTCTCCCACACTTGCCCCTCACCCAGTCACTGTGGGATTTTAACCCTGGGAGCCCTGAGATGAAACCAACCCACAGCTGCTCTAAGTCCTGGGTTCAGTTGGCCTCTACCTAAAATGGTGTCCAGGGGACATGGCAGTCACTTGGACTAGAGACACTCGCCTGCTGTTATACCACACAGTATCCACTGCTTCCTTCCACACATGCATTTCTTCCTGGAGGCCTCTGGAGTCACTTGCCCTACTGTATCTCCAGATTTAATCTTCCTCTCTCACACTATCAGCCAGGAACCAGGGAGAAAGTGCAATTTGCCCCCTCCTTTTTTCTGTGTTGAGGTCTGTCAATTTGCTTTCTCTATGGACTCCAATTTTCCCTTCAGATACTTCCTGGGTCCTGGGGATCCACCTCCCTCTTTCTTTTCTTTCCCAAGTGGTTATTTTCCAGTGTCTGGATTCCAAATCTTGGAGAGGTTGATTTGTTGCTGTTTACTGTTCTGCCATCTTCCCAGAAGCCTTGTTAAATGAATTTTAGAAATAAAACAAAATGAAATTACATGACTAGCTCAAGTTCACAGAACTGAGTGGGTGACAAATTTGTAACTAACTCCCGATCATTTGCAAATGCATGTCCAGAATCATGTTCATGCCTGAGTGTGTTAGGTTGGCCTTGAAGGATTAAAAGGTCTATGATGCAACTAGGGATACCTGGGGCTGTGACTTCCTCAGATATTTCCACCTTCTAAGGTCTGGCCATCCTAGAATCCACCACCATGAGGTTCACTGATGAAACTCAGTCCCTGCAAGAAAGATGGTGTCCAGGCTCTCTGCAGTCAGCATTGTCCCATCCATCAGAGGAGAAAGCGAGGTGATGGGAAGATGTAGTCTCATTTGCGCCTGGCTCCCACCCATGTTCCAACAATGACACAACTCCTTTCTCCATCAAGCACTTTCCAATCTGCAGTGAAATCTGTTGGATGAGCAACCAGTTTCCATCACAGCCAAGCACAGGCAGCTGCGGGTGGGGGTGTGGATGTAGCAGTCTTCTACTCTGAGATCTGGGAAGAGAGAGCTCATCTCTTCACCAGCCAGAAGCCCAGCCAAGCATAATAGGGCTGCTGCTAAGGGCCTTGAGGGACCGAGTGGGAAATGGCCCAACACCCTAGACTATGGAAGCCAAGGTCATCAGAGAAGCATGCTCATCTACCCCTGCTGATGGCCTTGTCCCAAAGGGAAAGATTTAACTTGTTTTAGGAACTAGTCAGAGCCTGGCTCGGGCATGCTGCCAGTGTATTGCGAGAACAATCTCTGGGAAACGGGGAGCAGAGTTTTACCAGTCAGATTGGAGATCTGGAGCCTGACAGTCTTGGCCCCTGATACTCAGCCAGCCCCTTCTCCTTGGGACCTCCCTGGCCGAGCCAGTGCCAGACAAGCTGACTGGTGGTTCCCATTCCTCAGTGTGCGTCGCATCCTGATTACTGTACAGTCAGGTGCCACCGTGGAAGCTGGGGTGAGGTGCAGCTCTGCCCTCAAGGACTTTGTCTGGAGCTCAGTGATAATTGCAATACAGCACGACAGACGCTGCAGTGGGTGCTGTTCAGGGAGTCGAGAAGAGGGGCGAATGGTCCTGTCTGGAAGATCCCGGAGGCCTCAGAAGAGGGGACACAGGAGCCTGGCCCTGAAGGATGACTCCGCTCAACTAGTGAACTAATGCCAGGGCCAGCCAGGGAGAGTGCAGGCAGGGGACACCACAAGGCCTCCCCACCCTCCCACCAGGGCCTGCCCATAACTCAACACCTCTTAACTGGTGAAATTGGTTCACCCTCTTCATGAACCAGCAGAGAGACATTCCACAGAGCTCCTAGGAGTCACTTGGTGCCCCCAAAGCATTCTACTGCCTGTGCTAGGCTCCAGGAAGAAGAGCATCGCTCCACCCTCATGCAGTGAGCACTGCCTTATGAAATAAAACTGCAGGCCCACTGGGCATTGTATGGAATGATCACATGTAGAAGTCCACAGAAAATCAAGGACAAAGTCAGGGACGAAGAGAGCTGTGCCCTCCTGAAAGGTGCCAGAGAGGGTCTTGGCCTGTGTCAGATACGAGCAGAGGCCCAGCATGGAAGCCATGAGCCTCCTGAGAAGCGTTTCTCACCTCGCCCACCTCACATGTGACTTCTTAGCGGGACACCCACAGGCCTGCTGCAGAATGGACTCAAGGAAGCCTCATGGGTGGGACAGGGAGTCCCTCAGCAGAGCTGAGTGTCACCTTGCCAACTAAGAAAGGTCCTCCGGGTGGGCTTGGGATGCCCCCAAGGAGCCTGCATATGCCATCCATGTCAGGGCCAGGAAGTGGGGCAGCGGGGGAGGAAAGCAGGGAGGGAGGAAGGGAGGGCAGAAGGAAGGGTATTGTTGTATTTCTTCCCACTTCCACACAACCCTGTGAAAGATTTCTTTGACTCTACTTTACAAATAAGAAACGGGGCTGAGGGAATTTAAGTAACTTGCTGAAGGTCAAATCCCTAGTAAACGGGGATTCAATCCAAACTGAGGACTCAGAAGCTGGTGCTTTTTCTAGATGTCCTGGATAAAAATAACTGCCAGGGACCAGGACTACATCAAGTCTGGGGAGGCACTTTATGAACCCAGCAGCACCAGCCTCTCTCTGAGCAGGCAGTCCTGGCAGAGCAGCCCAGCCCAGCTGCTCTTCCTGCCCAGGAGGTGACAGCCAGGGACCATATTAGTTGGCACCCAGACTGCAGGGTTTGAAAGCAGTGGGGTGGAGGCACTATAATCATTATAGTGAGCAGTGGGTACCAGCAGTCCTGTCCCCAGTGGTCACCCAGTTGTAGCTCATGTCCTGAGCAATCATGGCAGAAGAAACTTGGTCTCGCCCTCCCCGAAGCCATCTCCTGTTGTTCTAACAAGAGGTGACCAGCCATCCCAGGGCTACACAGATGCTCAACAGACAAGTCCACTAAGCAACATAAAAGAAATTAGAGCAGTGTATTTAACTCTTTAACTTTTCTATAAAATTATTCCTTTCAAAGGCCTTGAGAGGCCATCTATTTAAATTTCTTAAGGCCAGAAGTGTCATTTCTTTGGATTGCATACTGGTTACAATGGTTTTTAGTTTGGCTTTTAATGCCTTTGATGGGAAGAACCAAAAGTTGGTACCATTAATGTGTTGATTTGTTGGTTTACTCTTTCTTTACCATTCTAACCAGCTTTTAGTGTGCAGATCAGTGGTGTTGCTATGCTCACATTGTATAGCCAGCACTTCCTGCTCATCTCCAGAGCTTTTCCATCATCCCAAACTGAAACCCTGTGTCCATTAAACACTAACTTCCTCTCCCCTCCCCAGCCCTCCCAACCACTGTTCTACTTCCGGTCCCTATGAACTGGATGGCTCCAGGGACCTCTTGAGGGTGGAATCACCCAGCATTTGTCCTGTTATTTCCAGTGTATTTCACTCAGCATAATGCTCTCATGGTCCATCCAGGTTGTATGTGGGGTCTTAATTTCCTTCCTTTTAAAGGCTGAGTAGTATCCTGAGGTGTGGATATTCCAAGTGTTGTTTATCCATTTGCCCATCAATGAAGCTTGGTTTAATTTTGTAGCCCAGAAGTCACTGACCCAACCTCCTCACATGACCAGTAATGGGCACTCACTCCCTCTCAGACCAGGAAATACACAGGTATCTGTCAGCAGAGAAAAGCATAAACCTCTGTGCTTTTTCAATCACAACCTGCCTAAGCTCCATCTCAACTGACACCATGAACGAGACAGTCTGACTTCGGGAACTTATGATCAACCGTACCGAGATGTGCCAGTGACTTACAGGGTAACAGCTGGCCAGGAGCTCAGCAGGGCCCAGTGTCTTGCCCAGCATGGGGCTTGGTGGGCAGAAAGAAAGTGCTGTTATCTCCCCAAGGAAGGATTGGCTCATCAGCATGGCCTTTCACACCACCCAATTGTTAGGTTAGGCAAGGACCAGCAATGTGAGGGGTCAAACCGCAACAATTCTCCTCCTGAGTGACCCAGTAGGGGAAATGTCAGCTATGCTCACAATCTGTCACCAGTCAATGACAGGAGGATTCAGCACCCCACTGTGTCCAGTGCTAGGCTAGGTGCTGGGGCTGGTGCAAGAGGGAGATGAGCTGCCGTCCTTGAAGAGCTTGTGCAACTCTGCGATGTGTAGATGGGCAGTGGTGGGTGGTTGCATCTGACTCGGGAGCAGCAGTATGAAGTCCACGATGTGCTCAACTTTTCCTGGGAAAAAAGTAATTTTTTCTATCTCTCTGTTGGTTCTGAACTCAGGAGGCGAAGGACTGAGTGTTATTTTTGGCCCTTCACAATAATGATTGCTGGTGGCTAATTCCAAACAGCACTTGAACACATCTTATCTCTACCAAAGTCTGACATTTCCCTAGTGGTGCTGTGGCTGGTCTGTGTAAAAGCGTGACTCGGGGCCTCAGTCACAGACAGCCAGAATCCTCCAGCCATGAGAAGGGAAGGCCTGGACGACCTCACTGCAGAATATTTCATGGTATTTAGACAGCCAGGCCCAGAAAAGGCCTATGTCATTTTTCCCACATCCTCTGGACAAAGTCAGTCACACGGCACCTGGTAGGGGCAAAGGGGGCTGGAAAACATGGCCTGTTCACATTTCCAGAGAGGAAAAGACAACTCGGTGGTGACGGATTTTGGCATTTGCTACCAGTTCCGCCATGGTCTAATCCTTCGTCGTGAGGGTAATGACTTTGGGCCCGAGTTGCTCAGAGCACACAGCCACTTAGCAGCAGAACTGGAAAGCAGATGGAGCCTCAGAGAACCTAAACAGAGGACCAAGGAGAGGTGGAGGGTCCAACCTGAAACGGCCCAGACACAGGAGACCCCCACTCTGAACCATGGAGGCTGGGTCCCTGACACTCAAACGGGCCAGATGGCTGCATGCTTTGTGGGAGTGTTAGGAACGAGTCCCCAGCCGACAACCGACAACAGCAACAATTCCCACACTTCATCTCTCTGGGGCCCTTTCATAATTTTTCCCTTTGGACCTCATGTTTTGAAAGATTGTGTCTAACAAACAAACTGTACTTGTTGAGTAATAACAAATACATTTCCCCACTTCTTAATCATCAAGGTTGTTTGTGTGTGTGTGTGTGACACCATGGTTTTGATTTGCTGCTGCAGCCAGCAATGCTTAGGGTGTCACCGACAGCTGATCCACACTTCTGATCGGCACAGGACACTCGTCTACGACGTAATTCCAGCCAAAGCAAAGCAAATAAGAGTTTAGCTAGCCTAAGGTGTCCTACCATGGGCAAACCGACAGTTTTTAAAAAGAGTGCTGAACAGCAAGTGGGACCCTCTGTACTCTGGAGGACTCTGGTCACGGGAGAGTCTGGACCAGCTCTAAGACGCCCCTCAGCGTTCAAACCCGAGGGGCCTCCCAGGCCACTTCACCCCAAATCCCTGCGCCCCTTCCCACAGCCAGTGCAGAGTACACTTCGGGCCTGCACTGAGCAGGAAGCTTTGAGGACAAGCACCATGCCTTTGTATCATCCAGCCCAGTGCCAGGAAGTTGCTCAAGAATTACCCATGAAAACTAAAAACCTATGGATGAATGATCAAGTCCATTTCTACCCTTAAGGTCAGGCTTGCAGATCAGAAGGAAAAAGAAATAAAAGGCCTCTCTGAGCTGTCCTGGAGGGCAACCCCTCACCTCTCCTCCTCTTTGTGTATTAGACCCTGACAAATACGTGACGAACTGCCAGCACCCTCTGCAGTATCAGCTCCTTTCTTCAGCCCCAACATTCTGGCTTTGGTCCCTTCCTCCTCCTCTTGCTGCCAAGGTGAGACCACAGGTCCTTTGGCTTATGCCTGGGCCTGGCACAAACTTGAATAATTAATCCCAGGCCTGCCTGGACTCATACCATCACCTGAGATCTCGTGAAGCTCCTAGTATGGAGCTTAAAAGCAGCTTTCTGGCAATTTGTCCCCAAATCTGTGTTGATGGATTTATCCTGTGTGCATGTCTTTGTGTCCTGCCTTGTCCCACCGTGAGCAGCCTTGCTCTCCTGCAGGCTGTGCCCTGCTCCCGCCTTGTCTGCTCCCCAGTGCCCAGCGCCCCCAGCACAGTGCCTCCCCATGCAGGAAGACAGCCTCAGGGCAGGGCCGTGGAGGACATCTTCACCTCCATCCTCCTCCTGTCCTTCCAAAGCCCTGCCCCAGCCTGGAAACACTTACTTGGGTGTGAATGACTTATTTTCTGTCTCCCCATTAGATGGTAACCAGGCGCCACGTCTGTGTTGCATCCTGTGTCCAGCACAGAGCTAGGGACACAAGAGCTGTGTACCGCGCGTTTGACAAGCAAATGCATGGGGATGATTAAACTGACTCTGCTCAGTCCCCTGAAGGCCAAGTTAGAGCCCTGTCGTCGCCCCACTGTGCTCCAGGGAGGAGCGCACTGCACTGGAGCTCATAATCCACAGGGAGTGAGGCGGCCAGGGCTGTGTGGTCCTGGCCGACGCTGGGTGTATGACTTCGGGTGGCCACTAACCTTGACCAGCCACCACGTCCCCAGATGAGCAAATAAGGGAGGCAGAACTGGTCAGTTGTTCGCAAACTCTACTCTCCAGGAGCCCAGGGCACTGCCCATGGAAAGGGGAGCACTGAGTGGGGCAGCACAGGCCGCCCCCTACCCAGGGGCTCTGCTTGCAGCCGAGAAATCTTCCTCCTGGAGTTGGATCCAGCCCCTGGGCTCTGGATCACAGTGCTGTGCTGTCCGGCAAGGCGGGATCAAGATAAAACCGGAAGTGGTGAAGGCATCTCGCGTGGGAAGAGGGACGTGCAGTGCTAACAGAACAAACCCGTGTGCTGCGTGCATAGAGTTAGCAGCAGAAGGCCCCAGGGGCGAGTGCACGAAGGCTTCTTGGAGAGGCGACGCTGGTGCCGTCAGGTTGGAGGAGTAGGAGCTGGAGCGAGAAGTCAGGATCGCCGCTCCGGGCGGAGGAGCGCGGGGCAGGACTCTGGGAGGCGCAGGGTTACGAAGTGACCTGTCCACAGCGATCTCTCTGGGAAGTCAAATGGGAAAAATCCCTTTTCTTTGGTCTATCCTTTGCTTTTGAATTTCTACCATGAACATAAAATTTTTTTAATTGAATTTTTAATATGTTCAGGCTTATTCGCCTACAAACTAGCCTCATCCGTTGATTTTAGTAGAGTCTGCACCGTGGACACGAAGTCTGTTTATGAACCTCTTCGATGGATGGTGTGCAGGCACCCTTCTGAGGGAAGCGTTGGGTGCTGGGCTGGCCACCCCCAAAGGAGGGGAGACTGAGGTCTGCCCCCTACAAGCTCATTGCCAGAGAAAGAAGCAGCCAAGTACTTGTTTACAGCAGGAAAAATTAGTGCCACCTGAGAAAAGCCCTGAAGTTTGCAGCTGATAGGGGTGACAGGGTAAAGATAGCATCCCGGAGCAGGTGCTATCTGCAGTGAGTTTTGAGGGATGAGTAGACGTTAATCACAAAGAAGGAAGAGGAAGAGACATCAAGCACTTGGGACAATCAGCAGAGGCAGGCAGTGTTAGCAAACATATACCTTAAATGTTTAAGATTTTTAAATGCTCTCATAGTGAAATACTACACAAGCAAGATAAAGGGAAGTGCAGCCGATCCTAACCAGAGTCAGTTTGGCCAGGGTCTAGGAGTGTGGGCTTCAAAGCTAGATATTAGGTCTGATTCCCATCCCCTCCACCTGTGTGGTGTTCCTTCACCTCCCTCAGCCCAATTAGCTCCCCACATTCTTCACAGGGCCCAGTGAGGCGTAAATAGAATACTGCTTGTAAAGACCTCCCCACGTCTGCATTTCATACCACCAACGGCCCCAAGCACCGAGCAGTGCTGGCTACACCCACGCAGTGGAGACCTCGGAAGCTTCACCAGACAGCAGGTGCCTTGGAGTCTTCCGTCTGCTCTCATCCTAGCAAGCAGGGGCTTTGCTGCGTTGTTCACCCATACACAGCCTCCACCATGGAATAAACGGATGGCTGAGAAGGAAACACGCCACAGCATTCACTAGCACATACATTAAAACAGGAACTGAAATAACATTTCCCGAAGTGTTAACAGGCATTAGCTCTGGAATGGCAGGATTTTGAAGCATTCAGCCTTCCTGAGCCACGCTTTTCTCTATCAAGTATTTCCCGAGGAACTTAATTGCCTTAAAAAGAACAGGAAAAGCACAATAAAAGTCCAAATGCAAAGCAAGAAAAAGGTGAGCATGTTAGTTGTTTGGTGTCCCAGGCTCCTCTCAGGTATTTTTCAGACTTTGTCACCAGTCAGCTGCCTGAGCTGTAGTCACTGATGGTACTACACAACTTTGTCTTTTCTTAATGAAAAGTTACCTGGCGGACTGACCCAAGCCACTGCCCCCAGCTGTACCTCGCTGGCCGCCCACTGGCTGCCCAATGGCCAGGCCTCCTCAGCCATCAAGGGTTTGTGCCTTGATTCAGTCAATGGAAAAGCAGAGGATGGGACCCAGTCAGGGCCCAAAAAGGACTGGGATGAGGGGCTTTGGCACCTGGCAGCCCGGGCACCGCCGGCCACAGCTGGCAGGAGTTTCTGAGCCGGCCCAGCCCCGGGTGCAGCCCTGAGCGCCTGAGGAGCGCTGTTCCCACTCAGCGCAAGGGAGGGCTGTCTGTGGTGACACAAATTTCATTAGTCCTCCTAAACAAAGTGCAGACAGCTTTCTAATTATAAAAAAGCAAATTAGCCATTTTCTTTCCATTTGTTACGCAAATGCAAAGCAGGCCCAACTCTGAAGACAGCCTGAATTCATAAGGGCTCCAGCATTGTTTTTTTTTTAATTCATAAAGTTTACTGGTACATTTTAGGTATATAATATGATGACAGTCATCACTGGCAATTTGTACCTTTACAAGGTGTATCTTGGTTCTTATTTTTCCCCCTTCCCCTGCCCTCCCTTCACCCCCTCCATCCCTCCCTATTTACAAAGACTTTGTTTCCATTTTTCCTTTGCTCATATTAATTTCCTTCCCTTCTCTCCTTTCCCCTACCCCACCCACTTCTCCTTCCTCTTCCCTTTTGGACCTTTTCTTCCTATCTCATATTATCTATTATACATCTTGATCCTCATTTACACTTTCCATTTCTCACACCAGAGAAACTATTTGGTATTTACACATGTGTGTCCTATTTATTTCAACTAAAAAGAAGGCCCTCAATATGCATCCATTTAGCTATAAATGTCTCTAGTTTCTCATTCTTTATGGTTGAGTAGTACTCCATTTTATTTATTTATTGGGGGGGGGGTAGCAGGGATCGAACTCGGGACCTTGCACTTTGCAAGGCAGGCACCAGAACCACTGAGCTAAATCCCTGGCCCTGCATTTTATTTTTTAAAAAACACATACATCTTCTTTATCCAGGGTCCAGTTGATGGGCATTTGGGCTGTTTCCAAGTTTTAGCTATTACAAACTGTGCCGCTATAAACATGGGTACACATATATCACTGTGGTATGATTCTTTTAATTCTTTTGGGAAGATACCAAGAAGGGGAATAGCTGGGTCAAATGGGACCTCTAGTCCTAGTTCTTTGAGGTAGCTCCATACTGATTTCCACAGTGGTTGCACCAGTCTACACTCCCACCAGCAGTGGAGCAGGGTTCCTTTCTCCCCACAGCCCCTCCAGCATTTGTTATTGGTTGATTTCTTGATAGCAGCCATTCTTTCTGGGGTGAGGTGGAATCTCAGCATTGTTTTCATCTGCACCTCTCGAATGACCAGTGATGTTGAACATTTTTTCATATGTTTATTTGCTATTTCTACTTCTTTGTCTGAGAAATGTCTGTTCATTTCAGATGCCCATTTTCAGATTGGGTCTTTAAATTTGGGAGGTTTGATTTTTTTAAGTTCTTTAAAGATTCTAGATAGTAGACCTTTGTCTGAGAAACAGCAGGTGAAGATTTTTTCCCACATTGTGGGTTGTCTCTTCATACTGCTGGTGGTTTCTCTTGCTGTGCAGAAGCTTTTTAATAAGAAGAGATCCCATTTGTTGATTGTTTGTGCTAGTTCCCGTGCTACTGAGGTTTTGTTCATAAAATCTTTTCCTATGCCAGTGTCTTCAAGACTTCTACCTAACCTCAGTTCCAGCCAGTTCAGCGTTTCTATTTTAATATTTAGATCTTTAATCCATTTTGATTTTAGTTTAGTGCATGGTTAGAGATATAGGTCTAGTTTTAATCTTTGGCAAGCCCAATTTCTCCAGCACCATTTACTAAAGAGGCTATCTTTCCTCCAGTGAGGGTATTTGGCTCCTTTGTTGAAGATGAGGTGGTTGAGTGTGTCTGGAGTTGTTTGTGCATCTTCTAATCTGTTCCCCTGGTCCTCAGATCTGTTTCTTTGCCAGTGCCATGCTGTTTACCTTTCTGACATCAAGAAAGTTCACCCTGGCCCCATACTGTTGGGCTTCCTCATGAGATAACACAGCATGTACTAGTGAGAGTTCGATTAAATTTCCAGAAACATATTTTTACAACGAGGTCATTTCTGTAAAGATGAACCTGGATCTTCTTTTTGGGTATTAATGAGGCATGAGGAGGCAGCATCAGGCTCCAAAGGCTCTCCCACTCACCACACCACCTCCTTTGTCCCCATGTGAGCCCAGCTGTGGTTAGCCCACCTTCCCGCTGTGACCAAAAAGCACAGAAACTTCAGGGGTCCACCCAGGGCCACACAGCTCGAGAGTACAACCAGGCTCCAGGCCTGGTTCCGCCTGGCTCTCTTGCGGGATCCTCCATGGCTCATGCTCCGGCAGACTGGCAGTGAGTGACGTTAGATGGGAGCCAAGCACCTGCCTCTCCTCTGCCGTCCACTGATTCTAAGACAGAACAGGAGCAGCTGACGTTCATGTAGCACCTGCTGAACAGCAGGCCCTGTTCCCAAGACTGTGAGCAAATTTCCTTCACAGCAGGCCTGTGAAGAGGGTCCCCGACCATCCCCATTTTATGATAAGGAACTGCGACATCTAGTGAGGTGACCGCGACCTCATGCAGGGAGTGACAGAGCAGCCACCTTCAGACCTCAGATGGGAGCCCCAAAGCGGATACCAAGCCAGTCCACACTGCCTCACTGCTCTCTGGGATGCAAGGTCACCAGGGAAGCAGGACCTCCCAGGATACACAGGATGGTGGTCACCTCCCGGGACAGATAGTGCACACCAGCAGCTCTCAGGCCTGGTCCAGCCCTGCCCTGTGCACCACGAAATAGTCAGAAGCAAAGTTGGGCTAACACTTAAAGCTCATCATGCTAAAGATTCTTGGGGGGGGGGGGGCTGGGAATCGAACTCAGGGCCTTGTGTTTGCCAGGCGCTGAGCTATGTCGCTGCCGGATCCTATTTTTGTTTAATGGGGAGATCCCGCCCCTGGGGTTTGTGCATTCAGCTGCGACCACCCATGGGCCACAGCTCTGTAGGCCCTGTCCCGCAGGGCTGCACCGCTGACCGCGAGGCCCTGTGCACTGCACCATGGCCCGGATCAGCCCTCCCGACCCCGGGCCGGGGCCTCTCCACCCTTCGCTCCCTGAGTCCCCTGCGGAGGCCTGGCACAGGCCTCGCCCACCCAGAGATGAGAGTCTGCGGGGCTCTCAGTCGGTCTGCGGAAGCCTGCAGAGCTCTAACTCGGGCAGGAGGCGAGAGTCGCGGCCCAGACTTTGCGGGGGGGGGGGGGGGGCTGGCCCGGCCCCTCCCCGAGGAGGTGACCCTGCGGGACCAGGGCGACCTGTCAGCAGCGCTCTTCCCTGATCAGCACCAAGGCCCGGAGAGGCGCAGTGAGTGGCCCAGGTCACGCAGAATCAAGGACACCTACAGCCGGGTGCGATGGCACCCAACTGCGATCCCCGCGCTCTGAGAGGCTGAGGCAGGAGGCTTGCAACTTAATGAGATGGCCCCAAAATGGAGGGGAAAAGAAATTAAAGGGCTGGGTAGGGGTCGGGCAGGCAGCAGGGGTGCCCAGCAAGGCGGAGGGGCGGGAGGCTCTACAGGGGCCGCAGCTGGGAACCCCCCCCCCCCCGGACACTCGTCGGGCCTGAGTCACAGCCTGTGAGCTCAGCCTGGGCTGCCGCTGGAGGGTGAGTCACAGGGTGTGTAGCAGAGAGCTTGGCCCCGGCCAAATAAGGGCTCTGCTCGCTGCATGGCCCCGCAGGCCGCCCTCCCGCATCTGCCCTCCCTCGCTGCCAAGGGAGCGACCTCGCCCTCCCAGGCGCCACACCACAGGGGAGCAAGGGCTGCGCTTCCCTCCCAGCCCCAGCGGGGTCCTGCAGTGCCCGGGCCGGAGGCCGCGACCGGACTGGGCGGGGTTCAGGGAGGGAGGTGAGGAGATTTTGCAAAGGAAGCCTTGGTCCTGCCGGACCTCCGGGTACACCGAATACATGAGCGCGCAGTTTCCCTTGAACCCCGAGATTTGCGACTCTAAACAGACTGCCGAGGTGTCGGCCGCCCCGGCCACAGCGACTCCCGCTGTCTCCCAGCCTGGTCCCCGCGCTGGCCGGCCTCCTGCCCCCTCTCCTGCTCCCCTCAGCAGGGTCGGTCTGTCGGCACCTTCTCTCTACGTTCTTTCTTTTGCAAAAATGCAGACGGTTCAGGGCCTGGACCGCAGAGGCGGCGGCGATGGACAGTCAGGTCGGTGGGACTTTGCTGCTCCCCACCCCAGTCTCTGCCCCAACCACAGTTTTCAAAGGGAAGAAAAGACTATGCCCACGAAAGTCACACATACCTGAGACTGTCTTGGCCAAGCCACTTGGGTCTCTGAAGCACAGAGCCATAGTTAAGATTAATTTCCAGCCCAGCCAAAAATTAGCATGAAATGAGATAGCACATGAGTGTCCAGCGCAGTGCCTGGCACATAGTAAGTAACACATACGGTGTGCCATGTTGCTTCCCTTCTAAATGGTGAGATGCAATCCCTTCTAAATGGTGAGATGTACCTCATATTTTTATTTAATCCATGACAGTCTTACTCTAATTTTTCATCACCATAGCAAATACGAACCTGGAGCATATTGATATGTCAAGGATTAGGACACTTCAACAAGCCTGGCCCTCGCTCACATACCCGCTGCTCCTCCTGATTATTTTTAATTTACCAGCATTTTGCATCTTTCAGTAAAATGTTAAAAAAAAACTTTCTCCCTAGAGACTTTTGATATTTTAAGTATAATAAATGGCACTTTCTTTCCTGGTAGCTGTAATTACTAGAAAGAACAATTAAAGGGCTAATATTTCTCCACAGGACTAGCTAAGAGCTCGTGTGGCAAGCCACACGGCAGGGCTGGCGCTGGGTGAGTGGAAACTCCTGGCCCACAGTGAGCCTGACTGTAGCTGGGCCCCACACAGAGGCGAACTCCTAAGCTAAGGTACAGCCACGCTGTATCAGGGACACTGTGCCTTCAAAGTACACAAAGTTCAAGGCAGAGATCCTGGAAAATGGGCTCCTGAAGCTGGAATTTAATAGCATTCTACTCTTCAGACTGAATGAGCTGCCAGGAAAATTTAACAATGGGAAGATGGGCTTATTTCTATTGCAGGAATAAAAACTCTGAAAAACTCCAGATAATATGAGAGAAACAACACTGCAATTACATAGTTAGTTCTGACTTCTAGTGAGACTATTCAGGGAAAAATACCACCTGCTCAGCCAAAATAAGTTGAAGGAAAGAAAATGATTTTTTTTAAAACCTGTTAGGAGCTGGGCCGGGGATTTAGCTCAGTGGTTTCGCCGCCTGCTGCGAAAGCGCAAGGAACTGAATTCAAATCCCAGTACCAAATAAAAACCCTGTTGTAGCTCAGTGGTAGAGCCCTTATCTAGCATGCACAAGGTCCGGCACTGAAAAAAAAAAAGTTTAAAACAGGAACCAACAATAATAACCCCCAGGCCAAATCTGAATGTCTTGCTGTTCTTTTCTATAAAGTTTTACTGTCCCACAGCCATGCTCGTTCACATCTCTGGCTGCTTTGGGACTGCAGGAACAGTGAATACTCCTCCAAAGGGATCTGATGGTCACAAAGCCTAAAATATTGATTATCTGGCCCTTTCTAGAAAAAAAGATTCCTGCCCCTGTTTTAACACGGAAATCTACATAACTGGGATAGCAAAACAACCTTTAAGACTATGTTCGAGATCAGTGTGAGCAATGACAGCAAAGAGGAGCTTCCTTTGTTCATCACACAAATACTTAATGAGATGTCTAGCCATGCATCATTGTCATCATCATCACCATTAATATATTTAGTTCTTTAAAAACCAGACAAAAATCTCTGCCCTCATAGAACTTACCTGGACTGAGGCATTTAGAGGTTGATCATATGAAAGCACACGTACTTTGAAAGTGGAATCTTGAAGAGAATAGTGAAGAATGAAATGTTTCAGGGCATTACAAATGAGATCAGAGTTTCCTCAGCTTAGTCAGAAATATGGGAAGAGAGAACTGCTGTCCACCAGGGCAGAGGAAATCCAGGAAGACCTCAAAGCCTGGCACAAGGAAAGAAAGGCTGAAAGGCATCACCGAGCTTGAAGGGGGAACTGGAACAGATTAGCACATGGTTGCCCAAAAGGATTTGCCGCACAGAATTGAATAAAATTGGATAATATTCGTGCCCCGTCTTTCACATTGTCTGTCGCTAACAGGGCAGAAAGTTTAATTCGTCTGCAAGCGGTGTGATTGCAAGAAAGCTAAGCAGTTCCTGCACACACGGTTACACCAGGTTGGGAATCAGGGTTTGGGTTTGTGAACAAAAAAATTAAAAGAACTCCAAAAAGCTTTCAGTTCTGTTGATGCATGCGTTGGAGAAAAGGCTGATGATTTTTTCAAAGCATATCCATGCAGTGTAGTTGAAAATGGTTCTGGGCTACCCATTAAGGTATGTAATTTTCTCCTGGGTGTGTCACCCTTTTGGAGCATGGCACTCAGGGAGCGGTATGGAGTGATTCTTAAAGGATCAAGTATCGCTCAGGGTGCTGGGTTTAATTGCCAAGTTTAAATTTGTCTTGTGTGCGTTATATATTAAGTATTTCAGAAATTTTTTTCAGAGAACTTCAAGATGAAATTAGCTATATTCACTCTTCTTTTCTCTATTCATTATTTAACATCTGAGTAAAACAAAATAAAAAATTCAAAAACATTTAGAATAGAGAGAAGACTCAGGTTGAAAAATAATTGCTGTTAAGAATTTGTAATGAAGGGGGCCGGGGAATTAGCTCAGTGGTTCCACTGCCTGAATCACAAGTGCAAGGACCCAAGTTCGATCCCTGGTACCAAAAAAATAAAATAAAATAAAATAAAATAAAATAAAATAACAGCAAATCTTTGGGCCAGGGATTTAGCTCAGTGGTTTCGCCGCCTGCTGCGCAAGCGCAAGGACCCGAGTTCAGTCCCCAGTACGAAAAAAAAAAAAAAGAATTTGTAATTAAGAAATCATCCTTTCAAATGAGCATAAAAAATTCACAGGAGAAAAAAGATCTTGGGAGTTTAGATAGATCTTTCCTACAAAGTTTAGACAGCTTTTTCCTTTTCCTTCAGAAAACAATCTAACAATAATGCTCATGACTGGTGATCAGATTTCTGTTGTTTTGTTTTGTTTTGTTGTTGTTAGGGTCTCGGTGTGTAGTTCAGGCTGGCCTTAAACTCTCAGTGACAGCCTGCTCAGTGCTGAGATTACAGGCATTGCCCCCATGCCCAACAAGAGTCACGTTTTTAGTAAGAAAATTTAAATCTACATTTTAAGAACATAAGACTCTCCCAGCACCTGGGAGGCCGAGGCAGGAGGATCACCATGAGTTTGAGGCCAGCTTGGGCTAAATAGTGAGTTCAAGGCCAGCTGGGACTACATAGAGAGACCCTGTTTCAAAAGAAACAAAAACAAAAATATAAGATTCAAACTTCTGCTAACTGAAATGTATTGTTATTGTGAAAATAAATGTGATCAAGCTTTATAATTATATAGTAAAGGCCTGCAAAGCCATACCATCAGTTTTGCAAAATTAAAAATGTAATAAGTATACATGAAAGCTTAAAAAAGAATATGGGGGGAGGAAGGAGAGATAAAAAGATGTGTTATGCCATGTACCAACTCCCACAGTGAATGTAATCACTGTGCACTGTGAACATGGGCTAATGAAAATTTTTAAAAGATAATGTTCTAATGCAAAAATAAAAAAGAACCTGGGGACAACAAATACAAATTTAAGATTTTGTATATGTATGTGTGTACACACACACACACACACACACACACACACACACACGGGCATGGACATTTATGAAACAAACCACTAAGTGAAACAAGAGGCAACCATTTTCCAGAATACAGATGACACACGTGCACTGCGGCCCCAGAACCTCACTGCAAGGGAATTACACCAAGTTCAGACACACTGAAGCTGCGTCACTACGACTGGCCAGGGGGGTTGAACCTGATCCTCATAGAGGTTCTGCTGGTGCCGATCCATCGCTTTAGCTCCATCCTCGCTAGAGCAAGCAGAAAGGCTCTCTCTCTGCACTAACACCAAGCCGTACATTAGCTCTTTCGTGGCTATTGAGAAGGACTTGGTAACAAAATGATGGAACTTCAAGGACGGAGCTACAGTGGAGCCCTTGAGTTGCAACCAGCCTGACATGAACATCTTGAGTTATGACCAGAATGTTAGTTTTAAGACCAAAGTCTTGAGTTATGACCTGAATGCCGGCCACTTGTGCTTCCAGGTGATCTCAGATACAGATTTAACCCTTCAAGAGTTCTGGAAGGAGCATGACAACCCCCTTCCCTGTGTGGGGTTAATAGACAAATCCTGGGCCAAGTTCTCTCCAAGGACACTGAGATCTGCCTGTGTACAGGAGAAAGACTTCATAGGCTGTGTAGAGGAGCCTGAGCCCCCACTGACCAACTTGAGTTACAACCAGCCCTTGCGAACGAATTGAGTTTATAAGCCAAGGGTGCACTGCAGTGGTATTTAAAAAAGTAAACCAGGCAAGATGAGAGGCCGTGGCATCTGCTATCCCATCTCCCCAGGAGCAGTTTCTCCTCATGCCACCACTGCTACACTCCAGTCTGAGCTCCGTGTGCGTTCCAGGGCATGCCACCCTGACGACAACTGGGCACTGTGCCTGGGATGGAGGATGGTGACATAATAGAAAGTACCTTGCTGTTTTTATTAACTTATTCCTCCATATTCAAAGATTTTTGAAAACTGCATTTGAAAGCTATTACTCCAAAATCTCCCATAAAACTTTCCTGGCTTCGCCAAGTTCCCTCCTGTGAAAATCTGCTAACAAGATTAAGCAATCGGGGCCCTCCGAACACAATCTCTCAGGCTCCACCTATTACAAAACCCATTTTACAGATGATGTAACTGAAATTCAAGAAGGCTACGTCACCGGCCCTCTGGTTTCCCAGGCCTCTCTAAGGGCACGGCCTCAGTAGGTATCTTTGTCACCCAGAGTGCAGGGATTTGTGCAAGGCTTGTTTATTTACACAAAGGCAGTTGTGCTCTGAGTGGGCCCCTGTGTGACTGGCATGTTTACGGCCCTGGAGATCTTGGGGACCCAGGGCGACAACAGGCTGTGTTTCACGGGTGGCCAGGTCAGCCGCGACACCTGCACGCCTCCCCCTCGGTCTGGACTCCTCCACATCCTCTCCAGCCACACCGGCTTCCTCAGTTCCTGAACCCATCTGAGCACTCTGCTGCTGTCAGCATTTCTGCTTCCATCCCGGGCGCAGAACTGTCCTCACACCGGGGCCACCGCTCACCCTGCAGCTCCTGGGAGTCTCCTCTCTCCAGGAGGCCCCTCCCTCCTCTCTGACCCCAGCTGGATTGGCAAGTCCTCGGTTCCTGCAGTATGGGATTGAACCGAGCTTCACCCTACTCCCTTTCTTGTTTTTGTTTTGAGACAGTCTCCCCACGAAGCCCAGGCTGGGCTCAAAGGTGTGGCCTCCCCACTGCCCCACGGCTCACAGGCATGTCTGGCTGTGCCTGGCTAGGATCCCTTTCTGTGCTGGGGAGTGACACTGCACAAACTGTCCGGCTGCATGATTGAGAGGTGGCATGGCGTAGCGGTAAAGGCTTTGAAGCCCATCTGCCTGGCTTTCAATTGCAGCTCTGCCTTGTACTTGCTCTGCGACCTTGAGCAAGTAGCTTAATCTCCCTATGGCCCTATCTCTCCCTCTGTAAAATAATAATAATGTAGGCAGCCTCCAGCACTTACAACAATGCCTGGCACATAGCAATATTGATTTGTATTACTGCGGTAATCAGCGATTCCCCGTCCATCCCTTCACCAGGCCGAGTCTGTGATTGCAGATTGTGCCTTAACTGTCTTTAGCAGAGCATCTGGCGCATAGTAAATTCTCAGTAAATATTTGCAGGGTGAATGAATAAACGGTAGGGGTCACAGCTGCGTGAAGCTCTGCCCACACCCAGGTTACCATAGACTTGGAGCCTCCTGGATAACTTATTTGCTCGGCAAAGACGCCCGGAGGCAGAGGAGGCCTGCCTGCGGTGCTCCAAGGCTGGCCATCGCCCAGCACAGCTGCTCATCCCACTGGGGTTGGGCAACTCGGGATGACACAGGACCTCAGGGACTGGTCCTGGTCTCACAGAGGGTTGACCTGTCTTCTTGGAACTGGACCCAAGGAAAGTCCCAACCCTGGGGCTCGGCTGAGGACCTGCCAGCTGCTCTCCAATCACCCTGGCTGTGTCCTGTGGGCCGCAGCTGACAGGCCTCTCGGCTCTGCAACAGCTCCAGGTCACCTCCATGCTCAGAGGCCAACCCCTCCAGAGCTTTTGCACATTTCTGAGCAGAAACCACGGCTCAGCGCTCTGCACTCCCAGAGCCCTTTCTCTCTCCTTGTTGTTTCACCTCTTGGAGTCAGAGTTTCATTATCTGAAAAATAGTTCGCAACGCCTACTTCACAGGAGGGAGGCAGTGACTCAAGCAAGTGCTTCGGATCACAGGCATTTGCTTATTTGCTGTTCCAGAAGTTTTCTGAACCCAAGGAGCCACTGTTTCATTATCTATGACCCTGTTCCTAGCACTCAAATCTTGAGTCATAGGCATTCGACACACTTGCACAATGGATCAGTAAATCAAAAGCCAACCAACAAACAAATAAGTGAAGGCAGTGTAGCAAAACCCTGCAGAGATGGCAGAGCAGTTGTCTTTTGAGGATTTTCTTTCTTTTTCTCTTCTTTCTTTCTTTCTTCTCTTCTCTTTTTTATTATTTTCAAACCAGGAATGTCCAAACCAAATCAATTTTTTTGGTAAGTGAATTCACAGCACACAGTATATTCAAGTTTCCTTTCATGAGCCAGAGAACTTGGACTTGGGTGTACAAACACGCACACATGTAATCACACCCTGGGAGTGGTTTTCGGAAAGGTGTGGGTGTACAACGCGGGCAATCAATACAATCAGCCATCTCTGTCCTCTCTTAACCCATCCTGTGTGCTTCCCTCCCTGACACACACCGGCCACCACCTGTCCCCAAGGTCACCACACTGAGTGACCATCGCCTGCTCTTCCCCACAGACAAAACCCCTGCTCCCCTCTACAGACTCAGGGGGATGCCTGCAGAGTGTCGTACCCGGGAGTTGAGGTAAAGGACTGGCTGGCCTCATAGGCCCCAGGCACGGGGGAGCAGTGAACACCCTGCTTTTGAGACCCCGAGACTCTCAGGGAGGCACGTCACGATCCCTGAGCAGAAGTTCCCCACCCATCTCTCTCTTGCCCGTGTGCTGAGCCATGGGATGCAAACCCAGACTCCCTCCTTATCAGACCCACTTGCATGCCTGATGCAGGGCTGTCCTGGATACAGCCAAGGGTGGGGCTCAGCCCAGGTAGCTGCAACTCGCTCAGGTGAAGCAAACCGACTTGTCTGAGGGCTGAGGGCCAGCCAAGATCAGGCCACCCAGGGAAGCTGGGGGGGGGGGGGCTGCTGAAGCAAGAACACAAAGGCCTGGCTGTAGGAAGACACTGTGCCAGCTCCGGGAAGGGCCTCAGCCTGTCTCCCCCATCCCGCCTCCCGAGGTGCTTGCTACAGGGAGCCAGCTGCTCTGACAGCAGCTGGCAGGTGAATAGGCTAGCACCACTAGGATGCAGCAACTGTAAGAGGCATTATTATTTTATGTACCTTTAAGAAGGAAAAAAACTACCTATTAAACCATGACAGTGGATCTTGATTATCTACAATGTACATTTCTACTTCCTGAAGGCTCTTTCAGATTCCTTGAAATGAATTTTTACTATATTAGCCTCATGCATGCATGAAATTGAGATAAACTGCTTAAAGTTTTCCTAAAACTTGGACACATGCAGGCTTCAGCTCCTCTGGGTCACTTGTGACTCAGAGCTGTCTGTGGGCATGCTTTCCTCACCGTCCTCCTCTGAGCTGCATGGAGCCAGTGGTGACCACAGGAAGGAGGCTGCTGCTCTTGAGGAAGTGCCTCGCTCTTGTCTCAGGGTTTCTTTCCATGCAGCCACCGCCATCCTACAAGCCTGATGTGCAGAGAACAAAAACTACATCGTAAGTGCCTGCTTCCCAAGACGACCAGTAGCTGCATCCCATCTTCAGAGATGGTAGAAGGAGAAAGAATGTGCCTCTGACTTGATAAATTATGGTATAATGATGACAGGAAGTATTAAACAGCTAAAATATGCCAGGAATCAGGCTAAGTATGTAGCTGACAAGCGTTATCTCATCCCAGCTCCCCTCTGAGGTATGTAACATGAGCTCACCTTCTGTGGTGCTTACTGTGTGCCATGCACTTGTGACGTGCTCTGCCTTTAGCCCTCCTGGCAGCCCTACACAGGGAATAACACTGTTACCCAGCTTTGCAGATGAAGAGGATGAGAATAAGTCACCGGGACAGACTGCTGCTGCATGCAGAAAGACTCGGGGCTTAACTCAGACCCAGCTCTAGTGCATGCGTTTCCTCGCCCTCTGTCTGTGCTATGACACAAAGAAGGGCACTGAGGCCAACACGGCTAAGCACTCCATCCAAGGTGCACAGTGCCAGGACCGAGGCTCAGAGCCGTGGCGTCTGCCTCTCCCGCCCATGCCGTGGCCGTCTCGCCAACCTGTGCAGGGAGGACAAAGGGCAAGTGCCATCCGGGTATTTAGACGTCCTTCTGCGTTCAGAGTCCCATGTAGCATCATATCAAGAAAATTAACTGGCTCTTTTTTCTCTCAAAGATGTGAGTGGTGCAGTTCTTTGCGGCCGTGATCGGAAGGGCTCATTCATCTGTTTGCTTATTGGCTGAATACCTATTTTTATAATGTTCACAACGGGCCAGAGCCTGAGCTAGGTCCATCAAGGAACTCGCCATGAAGCAAGAACAACGGACCATAGGAAGTAACTTTAAATGTGACCAGGGGCAAATGCTACAACTCAAACAGCAGGAGCCTCTCCTGCCACTCAGGAGGACGGGTCAGGACTCAGAGATGCAGTAAGTACGGGAAAGGGGCTGGTCAGAAAGTCGTGAAGAGTGGCGAGGGGTAACTGAGTCAAACTTAGCGCATCCACACGGCCGCTGCACAAAGCACCCACCTCCCTGAACCTTTAGCCAAGTGTGCTGCATAGCCATCCTCTAGGGATGACTCATAGTGGGTTGGGAGATGAATCCCCGTCCATGTGAGTGTGGGAGGTAGGGAAGAGCACACAAAAGAAGCACTGAACTGAATTTGGGGCGTGGGGAAGTCCGCTGCCCAGGCACAGGCTCAGACTCTGCTGGCTGCTCACCCAGGCTAGCCCCAGGCTGAGCTCGAGGCAGACTCCTCATCTGTCTCGGTCCTTGTGGGAAGCCCACAACCTTGAAGGATGTCAGGCCCGTAACGTGTGCTCAGGAAGCCATTTTTGATGCAGTGACTAGATGTTTCCTTTCAACATTCTCTGATGTGCCTCAAGGCTCGCACGTGGTTTAGTGAGCGGTAAAGGACCCCTGACTTACAGAAACCTTTCCTGTAGCCTAGATAATCTCCCTGAACTAACCTCTGGTGAATTTATCAGATCAGAGACTGGGGACACAGACGGGCTTGGAGTTCCAGGTTCCTTCTGGCCCAGCAGTGTAGGCGAGCACCCAGGACTTCTGCTGATCTCATTCAGACCTTCTCCACTTGCTCCCTACAGAACAAGGGTAGCTGAGACCCAGCCCTCCAAGCTGGCCTTTGGCCATCTCACCTGGACGCCTGCAGAACTCCAGACTGAGCTCCCGTACCTTTCTCGGGGCCTCCCTTAGCAACTGGACACTCCTTCCACAGAGCAGAACCCAAACACAGTTGCCCTGCTGCAAACCTGCCTGCTTCTCCCTTCCGGCTCTCCACTCACGGGGCTGGGAGACAGACAGTCAGGCATCCTCCTGATCTGCTCCTGGGCTCTCCCTGTCCATCCCGCCTCCCTCCTCCGATTCATCCCCCACACAGCTCCAAATGTGACTCTGGTCTGCCTCACTCCAGAACTTGGCTCTCAGCCTGCAGAATGATCCTTCTGTGCTGCTGCTGGGACTGAGCCACGTCAGGGTTTGTTGGCTGAGTTTTTTCTGCAGTGTCTCGGAGCACAGGTTTGTCAGGACCTGGCCTCCACAGGAGCTCCTACACATGTGCTGCGGCCCAGGCACGGGCTGAGCCTCTCTTTCTGACGTCACCTCGTGTTGTCCTCATCACAACCCATAAGACACACAGGATCTGACAGCAAAAAACAGAGAACTGGCCCGATGGGAATGAATGACAGCAAAGGACTTCTCCTCCCTTCTCCGGACACGGAGCGCTGTGCTCGCGGCGCATGTACCGACCACTTGTGCATAACAACTATTGCACCATGGGCTCAGAGTAAAAGGCATCTGCACTACCTTCCCTGGCCTTCCAGCATCACATGTTGGGAAGTCCTTCCAGGTGTCTAATCTAAATTCCTCTAGCTGCAGCTCAGGCCCACTCCCACCTCCCCACCCCCACCCCATCCTCAGATAAGCACAAAAACAACAGTTGCTGATGAGATCACGGAACTTCAGTTGCTTCACAGGCCCAGATAAGCCCCACGGAACAGGCTTCCTATCTCCGCAGGAGTTGCCTCCACCCCACCTCACTGTTCAGCACCTACACAGAGCCAGCGAAGGCCAATAGCTTCAGGGGACTCCGAGGGGCAGGGACGAAAGACTGAGAAAGCTGAAAGCTGACAGCTTCCCCCAGTGCTCACTTCCTGGGAGGTGGCCACAGGTGACATCCTGTGGGAAGATGTGCTGCCTCACCAAGAGCCTCCCCATCAGGAAGGAGTCACAGTGGCGGCGGGACTTGCGCTGGCCTCCACAGAGGATGGACAGCACAGTGGTCCTTCTACAGTGGCTTATCGGGGAAGACAAAGACTCCAGCAATCCTCCTGTCAAGGTGGAGATTGCTGCATCCGGGTCCCCGGAACACACAACAGGCTCCGCAAATGTTTGATGACTAAATAACTGAGGAAAATGAATGAATGCAAGGATGGGAGAATGAGCAAATGAATTAGCAGATGATTAAATGGAGCTATTGAAGAATGAACAGAAGAATGAATCAGAATGAATAAATAAATGAGTGTGCAAAAGAATAAACATCTTAGTGACTGGCTGAATGAATGAGAGAAAAGAGTTACAAAATGATTAAATGGTATATGATTGAGTATGTGAGACATATGAATGTGTAAGTCAATGTAATTATGAATGTAAGTCAATTTAATGAATAGGTGGATGGATGCTGATGGATGAATGGATAGATGGATCGATGGATGGATAAATAGATGGGTTGGTGATAAATGGATAGGTAGAGAATGGATAAATGGATAGATGAACAGATGGATAATTGGATGGATGGAGGGATGATTGGATGGATGGATGGATGGATGGAGTGAATGATTAACAGCTTCACAACTTCTCAGGAGAAAGACTAGTAAGCTAAATTATGGACAATATGACCCCAATAACTAAGACTGTTTTAGTCCTTGCACTATGCCTACCACCTAATTCAGTGTCCTACACATAGGAAGAATTCTACTAAGTATTTGTCAATTGAGTAAGTGGATAGATAAACAGATATCCTCCTGGGTACAATATGAGGTACTAGAATCTTCATTTGATGGAGACTCTGAGTTAAATGGGTCTGGTTTGAAATCCAAGTTCTGATTCCCGAAGATGTATGATACATCAAAAAGCACTTATGTTCTTGGAACTTGCTCTCTCCTCTATGAAGTGGAGACACTCATACTTTATAGTACAGTAGCAGGGATAAAGAATATGGTATACAAGTCACCCAGGAGGTATATAGCACCCAGAAGCCAACTGATAGATGATCTCCTTTCTTTCCCTCCCAAATGCATCTTCTTTCCTTATATATTCAAAGCCCACCGACACCAATGTCTTTTGCTATCCTGCAGTTTGTGAACTTATAGTGTTTTAGGGAACAGACACAAGTGGAAGCAACTCTACTAGGAAGTGAATGATGAAAGCGTTAGGGTAAAGTATATGAAATTACCACAACTCAGCTGCTTTTGACCTAAAACGTCAGCAACTTTGTGTTTCAACTACAACTGAAAATAGAAGTAATGCATGTGGGAACACAAAAACGGAAGAAAGGATTCATGCTAGAGAAAGTCAAAGAAACCTTAAAATATAGCAGAACTTGAATATTTTACTCTTCACAGTGACAAGCAAACCAAACTCATTCTGCTAAAACAGAAAAGGTAACTTGGAAAGCTATGGGGAAATTTGATGCACAATATCACTTGGAAGGCTGAAGAACTTGAAGAACTTGGCTCAGAAAAGAGAAGGGAACATGGCAAGTCCTGCAACCAGAATCAGAGCCAAAATCCTGCCAGGAATTAGCCTAAACCTTTTGGTAGTGACCTGAAGAAGCAGCCGGGCCCCAACTGCCGCCATGAACCTCACTGTCCCTTTTGCCATGGATGAAATGTCTGTGCCACCGCACCACCAAAGAGGATGTGTCATCTTCCTGCTTCTCCGTGGCACTGGCTTCCCGTTCAGGGGTGGGGGAAACTTATCTAGCAGTCAAGGGTAAGTCAAGTAGAAAGCAGAAAAATTTCCAAAACACAGTAAGGGCATTCCAATGCTGAGAACCTCCAAAGTTCCATGTGATGAGTGGAATTTTGTGTAAACGAGTAAAAAGTAGCACATTCCAGTTGAAAGGACAATGTGGCCATATTCAAGGGGCAGAGAAGTTGGCCTGCACCACACCCGGGGGTGTGGTGTCACTGGATACAGAATGGTAGCTGAGAGCTGATCAGCAGACCCTTAAACATCTCCCAAGGTACCTGGGCTTAATCAAGAGACCAAGGAGAGCCATGGGAGTGTTAGAGGAAGAGACACGATGGTATCAGATCTGCTAGGAATAAGAAGATAGGGGAACACCAGACAGAGAAAGATGAGTCAAGGGGCTGTGGGCTGGACTCAGAGCTGACCACAGGGATGGAGAAGGGTGATCTCACCGATCAAAGGCGTGGAGAGAATTGTCTCTAAACCAAGAGATCCTGAGCCCTGGCCCAAGTGCAGAGGCAGTAGGTTAGCAGATGGCCTACAGCTGGGCGTCTCCTCTGATCCTCCTGAGATCAAGCTGAAGGGAAAAGCCAGGTGATGAGGAGGAAAGGGAAATGGAATTTGGTAAATGGAAGAGCCACTTTCCCATTCTTCATGAGAATTCTCATCAGAAAGAACAACACCAGGGCTAACGGAAAAGATTTTCAAAGTGAATTGGTTGGTTCTTCTTTTTTTCCTAAAGAAAACACAAAAGAATGGAAGAAAGAGGAATTGACTTCACATTGATTTCCTATTGCTGCTATTACAAATTATCATAAATGTTGTGGCTTATAACGTCATGACTATTATCTTGCAGTTCTTCTGGAGCTCAGAAATCTAAACTCAAGGCTTTGACAAGGCTGCATTCCTACTGGAGACTTGGAGGAAGCCAGGCCCTGCCTTTTTCAGTTCCAGAAACAGCGTGCATTTCTTGGCCCTGGGTCCCTTTCATGTCTTCACGGCCAGTAGTCCTGACACTCCAAGGTGCTGCGTCTGTCATCACCATCCTCCTCAGACTCTAGCGAAAGTGATGACACTGAGCCACTGGGGCCACCTCTGCTCCTCTGTGCACTTGGCTTTGCTGTATGAGGTAACATGTTTTCGATCTTGGGGACAAAGACCTGGACATCTTGCAGGAGGGAGGCATTTTGCTACTCGGTACATCTTCCAAAATGATCATCATCTTCCCTAAGGAAAATGCAAGGAAAGAAGGAGGAAAATTTGGGACCCAACCCACAATGCCAGTGGCTGCCTAAAGGAAAGGCAGTCAGCATGGGCTGAGTCCCTACTGCACACCAGGCATTCACATTTCTTTCCTTGTCCGGTTCTCATTTAACCCAACGTCTCCAAGTCTTCGGGCCTGCTAGGAAACACCTGAGTAACCTGAGAAAGCCAAGTGCCAGCCCCAGTGTTTCCAAGGATACTGGGCTGGGAATGCCATCACAGTTAGGGTCCATCCCTGCCACGCAGGCCCTATACCACCTATCCCCAGACTCCATTCTTGTTCATCTCTTGCCATCGTGTCCATATTTCCATTATTTTAACTCAGTCGATTTGTGGATAATAAAAGGTGAGACCTCCCCGATACACAGACTTTTATAAAGATTTAGAGATGAAGAAGGGGAATTATTGGCACAGCGGGAAGTGGTGCTGGCCACAAAGAGGGGACAGCAGACTTGCTGAGCTGGTCAGCTGCCCCCGCAGGACCCCTCCTGGCCTTCCTGGCGCCTGGAACCCAGCTCCAGCTGCCTTTGCCCTTGCCCCCCACCCAGAGAGTGGGGCTCCCAGCACGGGTTCCAGAGACAGCTCACCGTGAGCTGTTCTGTGGACGGTGAAGCCTGAAGGCGACACCAGGATAGCTGGGGCTCCGGAGGGCCTTGGGCCGGGAGGCAGAGGCAGGGGTACGGGAGAGAACCACCCTGCCCTCCACCTGAGGGGTTCAGTCCTGTAAGAGGCAGGCGTACAGCACCACCCGCCCCACCTCCCGAAGCGTTCAGATGCCACCCCAGAGCACAGGGCCTGGGGCCGGTGACAATGGAGAGCGACCGGGAGGGATGGGAAGTTTCCTGCTCTTCAGTCCCAGCCAGAGCCACCTCCCAGCACCACATCTTTCCTCTGGAATCGAGCAGACCTGAACTCAAACACAAGGTCTGTCACCTCCTGCATGGTTTAGGTCCACTCCTATTCCATTTGACCCAACTATTCCCTTTCTTAGTATCTTCCCAAAAAAGTTAAAAGCATCATTCCACAGTGATATATGCATACCATGTTTATAGCAGCACAATTTGTAATAGTTAAGTCTTGGAAACAGAAAATGTGGTTTTTTACATAGAATGGAGTACTACTCAGCCATAAAGCATGATAAACTTGGGACATTTTTAGGTAAATAGCTGCACCTTGAGAATATAATCTTAAGTGAAATAAATCAGACACACAAGTTTAAATATCACGTTGTTTCTCCTGTGTGAGAAACTGAGGGGTAAATAAGGACCAAAATGGATGATGGATATTGGGGAGTAGGAAGAAAATGTTCAAGTAGGAAGGGAAGCAAGGGAGGGGGCAGAGAAAAGGAAGGAAGGGAAAAGGAAAAAAGAGAATAGAAGGAAAAAATGGAAACAAAGCTTTCGTAAAAGGGGTGGGAAAAATGGTTGAAGGGAGGGGAGGGGAATGTGGACAAAAGAAGATATTGTGTGTGGGTACAAATCCCCCATGATGAACGTGATCATTATGTACACCTAAAATGTACCAATAAACTTAATTTTTACAAAATGTTAGGACCAACCAATGGGCTTCCTGGTCTGGTGAGGAGGGTATGGCTATCGACTCCTTATTTGTTTTATTGTCTTGGTCTGGCCTTGATTCCCTGTGCCTGGTTTCCTCCCTTCTCCCCACTGCAGAGGAGCAGGGGGTGCCAAGGAACCTGGAGAACAGGCCATACAGAGGGCAGGTGGATCGCTGTGGTCTGAGATGCCCTCACCCATGAAGGCTGCCTGCCCCGTCTCTAAAACTCAAAGCACACAGCATGTCAAGATGGGTACAGGCTGCTAGGTGACTTTTTGTTTTGCAGAAAGGTTTTGTTTCTTAAGTTAGTGCCATTTCTTCACTTAGTTATTGTTCTTCTGAGGCACGTGTTGAGTACCTGAGGTATTCCAGACTCTGCTCGGGAGATGAGGAAACATCTAGCACTACCGGGCCTCCGTACAGCCGGTGGCATCATGGCACTTCCGACACACAGGGTCCAGTGACCCTCAGCACACCGGGTGGAGCCAGTACCTCTATCATATCCATTTGTCAGATGGGAACACCGAGGCACGAGAGCTATGGCTTTGGGCACCACGATAAAGGCATCCTATCACAGGTGTAATAAAGCTCCGTGGATGTCAAGAACAAGTACTGGTAATAAGGAGCCTGGGGGATTTATGTCTCTAATCACAGCTGCTAAACCACGTGTCTTCCATCTAGGCCTACATCTCCCCGAGAAAACTACCAGCTGCTATGTGCCCCATCCTAACATATTTAGATCATTTAACTCATTGAAATTGCGTTATTTTGCCTCGCTTTATGACTGAAGAAACTGAGGCATGGTGAGATTGCGTGGCTTGCCCGAGATCATGGGGCCGTGTAAAGACCATGTCTGGGGCCAGATCTGCCTGGCTGCAGCACCTCCCCCTGGAGCAGCAAGTCTCGCCCTTCCCCAGTCCACACGCCCAACATCCAGCAGGGTGTCCAAGGCCGCACCACAAGTCAGCCTCAGAACAAGGTCAGTGCTGTCAGGAGTGGAAGGGAGGGGATGTGGAACCAAGACACGGTGCCTGACCCCACTGGCACGTGGGCAGCTGGCTCTGCCGCAAGAGATTTCTGCAGAACTCAGTCATGCAAAGACCTGTCTGTCTCCGAGAAAGACAGCTGCAAATACAAACCATTCTCAGAGCCGCACATGTCTGCGTGGAGCTAGGGGCCCATGTGCTGCGAGGCCCAGAGAGAGATGCCCGTGTGGGGACAGATGACGCACAGGAAGAGAACAGTTCCACCTCAGCTGGCCTCAGAAAATATGAATAACAACATGCCTTCCCCCAAAACTGATTCAGTGAAAGCTAAAGGCAGGTTATTTGAAACTCAAGTGATCTTTTTAATTTCACTTTTATGTAGTCAAATAGATACACTTTTCTCCTCCTTGCAAATGCCTGGTACCGTGCTTATAGAGCAAATCCTTCGGCTGGTCCCCTCTGTTTTCCTTTACGTCATCATCATTTTCTCTTTCATCTTCGCTCTCTCTAACTGATTACTTAGTTTTTACTGCATGTCTCTAAGCCACAGCACCACTTGACCATAGCCAGACCCAGCTGCTTCTCCTCAGGCTTGGCTCCCGCGTCTACCCTGTGGGGGCGCCACACTCCCCCAGGGGCTTCGAGCCGCCTCCTTCGCTAGGGACGCTGCCACGCCACTGCCCGCTGCCCACCCTCTGACTGTCTTCGTCCACCTGCTCGCTGTTGCTGCCTCCACTGCACACCAGAGGGCTGTGCCAGGCCCCACCCGAGCCTCCGCCACCTTGCGGGGTGACCCGACTTCTACCCTTACTTCCACGGAAGTCATTTCCAGGATCACTTCTGAGCCACTGACCCAGCACCAACGGTCCCTTCCTCCCACTCAGAGTCAGCGCGGCTTCCTGGAAAGAACCAAATGAGATGGATTTCGGTTTTGCAGGCCATGGAGTCTCAATCACAACTACCTAACTCTGCTCACATGGCACAAAAGCTGCCGTCAACGTTAGTAACTGCATGTGTTCAAATGAAGCTTTGTATAAAAAGCAAGCCATGGAGCAGGTTTGGCCTGCTCCAATTCTGCACCCAGACTTGCCCGGCACGTTCAGTGGGCATGCCCTTATCTGAGTAAATGTCATGCCGCTGGTCTCCCAACTCTGCTGTGCACGGGACCACCAGGGAGCTTGGAGACTGCCCAGTCCCAGACTGTGCCCAAAGCCGCTCCAGTCAGGCCTCTGAGGCTTCCACACGGGCGGTTCTGAAAGCAGTGAAGGCCAAGAGCCGCGGGACCATCCCGCCCAGTTGGGAGTGTCCTGGCCTCTTCAGCTGTTCACTGATTTAAAAGGCAACCCCTACTTATTTAAGTTACATCATCCATCACACAGGCAATCAAGAAGTATCTTAAAGACCCCTTTCTTCCGAAAAGGTATGTATTTTTTACTTTTTAGTACTATGCAGTCAGCGTTTTTGTCACGGTGACAAAATAACTCAGAAAATCAAGCTAAAGGAGGAAAGATTTATTTCTTCTCATGGTTTTAAAGGATTCAGTCCATGGTCGGCAAGCTCCATTATTTCTGGACCTGTGGTGAGGAAATTCATTGTGATTTTAAAACGTGGAGAAGTAAACTGGTCGCTTCATTGTGCCTGGAAGCAGAGAAAGGAGAGAGTCTCAGCTGGGGGCTCCTCCTTCCACTTTATCCCATCTGGGCCCTGCCTACCGGGTGGTGCCACCCACATTCAAGCTAGGTCTCCCCTTCAGATCTCGGGCCCAGTGCCAGCTGTCTCTGGAAACACCTTCATACACACCCAGAAATCCGAGGTACTAATTTCCCAAGGGTCTCTGAGTCCAGTGAAGCTAACACTCTGGATTAACCGTCACAGATGCCCTACCCAAAGGCAAGGCAGCACAGTGAAAAGAGCACTGGCCGGCAGTTTGGACATCCCTCATGCAGAGAACTTGGGCTCTCACCGCCCAAGTGCCTTTGAGTGCACCACTCACCAGCCACAAAATGCAGATCCTATACTTGATTTCTGATGTCCTCTGCAGCTCTGATGGTCTGTCATTTTCCTTCTCTACAAAAAGTTCTGGTTATCATTGAAAGGTTTCATTTTATCATTACTATTAAGCATAATAGATGATTCATGAGGGCCGGGGATTTAGCTCAGTGGTTCTGGCGCCTACCTCACAAGCGCAAGGTCCCAAGTTCGATCCCGATCCCCAGTACCAAAAAAAAAAAAAAATAGATGATTCATAATACAAAAATAACAAACATTTGCATAAGGCTGTTGGCATTTACAAGGAATTGTTTTCATAAACACTGTGGTGTTTTCGACCCCTAATGATTCTTTAGTGTAGGTATTACAATTATCCCTGAGATGGTCTCCAGTGATCTCCCCCTCCCACTACTCCTGCCCTTGTACAATCCTTTCCTCTTGCATTTGGATCTGGTAACTTATCTCTAACAACCAGAATGTGGCAAAAGTCTGAATCACCAGTTCTGAAATCCAGGTGAAAGTATGATGATTTCCATTTCGCTCGTGCTCCCTTGCCTGCCCTTTACCTTGCTCGCTCTAATAAACCAGCCACCACTTTTTCGCAGTGGGTTTGCTGCAAGAGCACAGGTGTCATGAAAACAACCGCTATATCAAAGCCAACCTGGGGTCCAAAAAGACTCCCATCACATCAACATCATGGTGACTCGGGCACGCGGATTCGGGCAGGTCCCCCACGACTGGCCATCTGATCTACAAATGTGACGGCATCGACAAAAGAACCACTGAAAAAGTTGAGAAGGAGGCTGCTGAGATGGAACAAGTTTCCACCACCATCACCACCTCCCTGTGGAAGTCTGAGATCAGCAAGTATCATGCGACCATCACCGATGCCCCAGGACGCAGACTTTATCACAAACACACTTATAGGCACTCTCAGGCTGACTGTGCCGTCCTGGTTGTGCCGCTGGTGTTGGTGAATTCAAAGCTGGTATAGCCAAGAAGGGGCAGACCCGTGAGCATGCCCTTCTGGCTTACACACTAGTGTGAAACAACTTACTGCGGTGTGAACGAAAAAGATTCCACTGAGCTGCCCCACAGCCAAAGGGATATGAGGAAGTCGTTGAGGAAGTCAGCAGCTACATTACGAGAACTGGCTACAACCCTGACCAGGTGGCTTTTGTGCCAATTTCTGGTTGGAATGGTGACATCATGCTGGAGCCAAGTGCTCACACCCCTTGGTTGAAGGGCTGGAAGGTCGTTCATAAAGATGGCAACACCAGCGGGACCACAGCACTTGCAGCTTAGGACTGCATCCTACCACACACTCGCCCAACTGACAAGCCTTTGCAGCTGCCCCTCCAGATGCCTACAAAACTGGTGGTATCAGTACCATCCCCATGGGCTGAGTGGGGACTGGTGTTCTCAAACCCAGCACAGTGTCACCTCTGCTCCAGCCCATGCCACAACTGAAGTAAAGTCTGTTGAAATGCACCGTGAGTCTTTGAGTGAAGCTCTTCCTGGGGACAATGAGGGCTTCAATGTCAAGAACATGTCTGCCAAAGATGTCCATCATGGCAGTGTAGCTGGTGACAGCAAAAATGACCCAGCATGGAAGCAACTGGTTTCCCTGCTGGGGGATTTTCCTGAGCCATGCAGGTCAGGTCGGGGCTGGCTGTGCCCGCGCTGGATTGTCACACAGCTCACATCACTTGCAAGTTTGCTGAGCTGAGCGAAAAGAGTGATCTCTGATCTGGTACGAATCTGGAAGAGGGCCCCAAATTCTTGAAATCTGGAGATGCTGCCCTTGTTGACAGGGTTCCAGGCCAGCCCATGTGCTGAGAGCTTCTCTGACTCTCCTCCACTGGGTCGTTTCGCTGGTCGAGATCTGAGACAGACAGTTGCTGTGGTGTTGTCAAAGCAGGACAAGCAGGCTGGGGGAGCTGGCCAGGCCCCCACGTCTGCCCAGAGAGCTCAAAAGGTAGAGGAACATTATCCCTAACCCCTGCCACCAGCCCTCATCAGGGGCAAGAGACCCAGTCTCAGAGCTGTGTCTCCAATTGGCCATTACTTTCAGAGTAAAAGACTGGTTCATGATAGCAGTGCATCGTAAAACCTTCAGAGGAAAGGAGAATGCTTCGTGGGCCATTTGTCGTGTGTGTGTGTGTGTGTGTGTGTGTGTGTGTGTGTCAGTTTTGAGTTGCTAGTTTTTAAAATCAACACTTTTCAATGGAAACAACTTGACCAAAAATCAGTCACAGAATTTTGAGACCCACTAAAACAAAGTGCAATCCGAAAAACAATAAAATAGAATAAAACCAGCCACCACATTGCGCTCTGGGGAGGCCCTTGTGACCAGGAGCTAACACAGACCTGCGTCCCTCTGTTCAGTGAGCCGAAGGGATTGAATCCTCTCCCAGCCACAGCAGTGAGCCGGAAACAAAGACTTCTGCAGAGACAACCGCAGCCGACAGCCTGACTGCAGTCCGGGAGACCCGGAGCCCAGTACACCCGAGTGGACTCCGGGCCAGGCCCATGAGGCAATGAACATGCGCTGGGTTCTAAGACACTAAGTGTTGGTGCATGTTATTATGCAGCAACAGAAACTAATACACGCCTATCTCAACTTGAGGAGAGGGAGTAAGAACCCGGCTCCCTGATGAACGATGTCTTCACTAAGAACGCCACAGAGCCGGCACTCAGTTCCGGTTTGGCAGACACCCTCACCACCTCCAGGCTCACAGAGAGCTAGCTGTTCTTTCTCCTCAGCTCTGACACCACACTCCCAAACCCTCGGAACTTCCTGCCTGGGTGATAAGGCTGATACGGGCCTCTTTTGTTCTAATGAAGCATCTCTCGCGTAGGCCTCGGATGGTCTAGGGTGGTCTAGGATGGCCAGAAAGACCAGCCCCGAGAGCTCTGAACTTCAGCCCAGAGAGCTTTGAACTTCAGCCCGACTTCCAGTGGCCAGGGTGAGAGGAAATCAAGATGCCAAGGTTCAGTTAATCACCAAAGGCCCACTGATGATTTCATCACTGGGGCCCGCAGCAGGAATGCTCCTGTGAGACCTGACACAGCCTCTGCCTTCATTCACACGCCAGAGGAGAGGCTGTGCTGGCTCCACAGGGACAGAAGCTCCTGCCCCGGATGCTTCCCAAGCAGGGCCCATGCACCTCTTGGTCTGGCTGTTCATTCATAGCCTTCATAGCAAGTCATTGATCATAAGTAAAGTGTTTTCTGGTGTCTCAGGAGCTGCTCTAATAAAATACCCAACTGGGACGGGTGTGGGCAACCTCCAGCTTCTGCAGCTGAGCAGGAGCCTTGAGCACCTGGTACCTGCCACCTGCATCAGAAATGAGGGCATCTTGGTCCAGGGATTTAGCTCAGTGGTTTCACCACCTACCCTGCAAGCGCAAGGACCCAAGTTTGATCCCCAGTACCAAAAAAACAAAAAGAAATGAGGGCATCTTGTGGGACTGAGTCCTCCAACAGAGGCGCGGATGCTAACTGCAGACGGCCACTGAACCAACTGATTCAGTTGTTTGACGCCCCACTGATGCCCAGCAACTTGGAGAATTGGTTGGTGTGAAGAGAAAGCCCACGCATTTGGTGGGTTTTCAAAAGTGTTACAAGTAAAAATAGCTCAGCGTGCCCCACACACATCAGAGTCTGGGGGAAACAAAAATATTGTTGCCTAGAATTGGCAAACTCCCAAGCCCATGGTGTAGTGAGTAAGAAAGAGGCTGAAAACCAGCACAATCTTTAGGAAACTTCCCATGAGTCATTTCCAGAACCTGTGGGCTCAGGAGCCTTCCACAGCAGCAAGGGTTAGAGCCACCCCTCCACCCTCTCCCTCTCTTCCGGTGCATCTTCCTGACATGTGGAGGAGGGAGGGGCCAGCCAGAGCTGGGATCGGGCCTCCCTTTCACTGGAACCCCACGTTACACCTTCTCAGGTGCACCGCAGATCCCCACCACCCCAGAGCTCAGGTCCCTCTCCCAGCAGGTGAGGGTGTCCTCTGCCTCCTCTGGCCTTCTGAGCTCACAGAGCCCATGCTGGTTACTTTAGATCATGCAGTCAGAGCCAGCGCCAGGACTGGAGAGCAGATTTCCTGCCCCATGATGATCCAATGTTCTTCTCACAACACCAGCTATGCATCTGCTCCCAAACCTAAGGAGCACAGGAAGGGAGACTTTAAAAGAGAAAACTCCAGAGCAAGAAAAATAAGTGAAGACGAAAGATGTTTTGAGGCTATAAAATTATTCTATGCTACTGGAACCATGGAGCCTCCTGTTGTTCATCCTCTTTACTGCTGAACTTAAGAGTATCCCTGACTCTGAAAATCAATTTCTTGAGCTATCTTTTCCCTTCCCTGAATTGGGGAAGAGGAAGCATGGCACCACACATTTTTTTTGAGACAAGTTTTCACTAAGCAGCCCAGGTTGGTCTCAGCCTCTCCATCCTCCCACCTCAGCCTCCCAAGTGCAGGCCTCACAGGTGTGAGTCACCATACCCAGCGAACTGCATCTTGGGTCTTGGTAGAGGAGCAACATGGCATGGGCTCTGAGCAGGGGGAGAGAGAGGGCATCGTTTCACAGCTACAGATTTTCCATTTGGAATGATGCTGAAGACCTCGAGACATGATGGGAATGATTGCACACTAACATGAACATACTCAATGTCACTGAACTCTGTCCCTAAGAATGGTTAACGTGGTACAGTGCTACCAATGTTAAAAGAGGGAAAGAGAGAGCACCAGAAACAAACTGACAAAACTGCCACAAGATGCCTGCTGCTTCTGTGGGAGGCCTCCGGTGCCAGTCCTATGTGGAATGAGGGTTCTGGGAGACGTTCTCAGACCCAGAGCCCACCAAGCAAGCCATGCCTTTACCCCAGCAAGGCTGACGAGCTGCTGCCATTCCAGCCTCTAGGTCCCACGGCACAAGGAGATGAGAAACCAGCTGCCCTGCCAGTGTTCCAACATGGTGGCCCACACTGTCAGAGCTGAGAGGCCTCCTGAGACCAGCTGACTTTATGCAGGGAGGGACTGAGTCATGAAGAGGGGAACATTGTCCCGCCCGGCCTGTCAGTCCACCTGTGAGCCAGAAGCCCGACAAGACTTTGGAGGACGGACCCGGGATTCAGTCCAGCTGTTATGGGTGTGCTGTGTGGCACTGATCAGACTTCAGCTTGGTCACGCGTCTCAGGAGGGCTCAGTGCTCCTTCACCATCTCAGACCCGGTTCCTCCTTCAACCTGACTCTGCTGTCACCATGGCAGGCAGACCAGCCTGAGTGTCACCACAAAGCGGGGACAGAGTCATCCACTGAGCTACTCCTGAGTGGAAAGCAGCATGCTGGGCCTGGGTCCAAAAGCAGCTTCCGTTTCCTGAGTCACTCGGCATATTTCAGGCCCCACTCCTAAATCCCTCCCTCCCTGTCTCCAGCCTTCCCAGGAGCTGGGGTTTCCATGCCTATGAAGAAGGACAGTGGGTCCCCACAGAGGCCAGGCCATCTCCTCAGAGCCTCTGAGTGTGTCACTCATTCTGTCCTCACGCCAGCGGGATGAGTGAGGTGGCAACACCTTCAAGCTGTAACTGAGGAAACTGAGGCTTAGCCGTTAGGAACTTGACCAGACTCACAGAGCTGCAGCTCCAACCGAGAGTCCCTGGGAAGAGGAATGAGACTGGACTTGGGGTTCTGACAGAATCATGCTTGGGTCCCACTCCACACCTGGGCATGTCCCTCTGACTTTAGACTATTTCCTCCCATGTAAAATTGGCATGGTGCTAGGGCCTCACCCAACAGGTGTGAGGATCCTCGTGGAACTGTCATGTGAAAGCACCTGGTAGTACACTAAGAAACGGCCATTTCTCCTCCCTTCCCTGAGGAGTCATCCCGACACTGTCCCACGCCCCAGCCAGCAGCCAGCACCTGCCCTGTTACCACATCCGGTGCTGCGTGGTGTCACCATCTGCATAACCCACACCTCACTGGTGACATAACTCCCTGCACACTTAGCCCAGCCTGACATGACCAACCTCTGCTGACGTGTTCCAGGTGAAACTCAAACCCAGGTGCTCTGTGTTTGTTTGCTGGTTTCCTGGAAGGCAAAGCCAATCCCAGCCCCATTCTCTCTCCTCTTCTCTTTTCCTCTCCTCTCTTTTCCTTCTTGCTCTCCTTCTCTCTGCTCTCGCCCAATCCTCTCTCCCTCAGAGGCCTGGGAAAGCTGCACGAAGCCAGAAGCTGGGAGTGGACAGCCAAGGTAGGAGAGCCAGGTCCAGACCATCTGACATGGGACACATCAGGTCGGGTTTTGAGGCTGGACAGCATGAGCCACAAGGGCTCATGAGGACATGGGCCTGCCCACTGAAGCCCATTTCTGTGTAATGACAGCCAGAAGGGGCTGGACAACAAAGCTAGCCTGCATTCCTGGGAGCAGGTCTCCACTCACTCATCCATTCAGAAATATTTTTGAGTACTATGTGCTAGAGCCTGGCTGGAGATACTGTTATGATGAAGGCTGGACTGTAAGTGCGAGTGGAGAGCGCAGACAACAGCCAAGTAAACTCAGCCAACCAGGAGAGCTTCATGGTGCAAAGAGTGCTTTGCAGGAAGCAAAAGGGCTGATGTGACGATAACTGAGGCAGAGGAGTAGATGTCAAGTTACTGGGGTGTTAGGAGGTGACACTGAACTGAAATCCAGCAGGGAAAAGAGTCAGCTGTGCAAAGAGCTGGGGTGGAATGCTCTCAAGGGAGCAGCCAACATGAAGGCCATGCAGTAGAGAAAGAGGCTGGCTGGCTGGCAGGAAGTCTGGGAAGGGGAGAGTGGCTGGAGCACGCAGGGAGAGGAGAGGTGACGTGTGAGACCTTTCCAGGGCCAGGCAGCGCAGGGCTGCAGGGCCAAGACAGGAGCTGGGGCCTTATTCAAAGGGACATTCCAAACCCCTGGAGGACTCTTCCCTTCCCGAGGCCTGGGGTCCCAAATGCCTGGGGGACAGGAGCCACCAATGCAACTGCTGGGAGGTACAGGAAGGAACCTTGAAATCTGTCAAAATCAATTCCTTTCCAAAATCTATGTGGCCCAGGTGCCCCAGATTCCTCCGTGGGGCTACAGCAGGCCAAGAGCTGCAATGCAGGACTCTGCAGTGACAGTTGAGCTCCCTTTTCTAGCTGTTGCTATGCATCAATTTCCTCTTCCTCTTCACATCATGGCCATTTTCTTTTTACAAATGATAAGGTCTTCTAGGGACCCCACACCTAGAGGAGCTGGGGGAGCCAGCCTCTGAATTAAGGTTCCTACCCTCTTTCTATTCAGGTGACTTGGGTTTGTGCAGATACAGCAGAGCCCCTTTATCCATGGGGTGTACATTCTAAAACTCGATTAGATTCCTGAAACCATGAACAGTACAAACCCTACAAAACTATGCTTTTTCCTGTACATTCACACCTATGCTAAAGTTTAATTTACAAATTCCCCACATCAAGAGATAAGCAATAGTAAAAATAAAAAACAATATACAAAAGAAAAGTTGTATGAATACGGCCTCTCAAAATATTTTATTATGTAGTAAATCTTAGCAACTTCAGCAAAGAAATTTTTTTCTTCCATGAAGTTGAGAACTCATCCATTAAAGAGGCACTACACAGCTGCTCTTTGGTGGATTCAAATTGCCAGTATCCCTACTCTTGCATTTGGACACCACTATTAAGTAACCCAAGGGTTATTTGAACACAAATACTGCCATACAGTTGTCCTAATAACTGGGATGGCTATTAAGTGATTAATGGGTGGATAGCACATACCATATGGATACTCTGAATAAAGGGATGATTTGTGTTCCAGGCAGGACAGATCATGCTACTCAGAATGGTACATGTTATGGTCTGGATCTAGAATGTCCTGCCAAAATCTCAGGTGTTCTAAATTTGACAAAGGGGTCAAACATCTTCACTGGAAGAAAGAACCTCTTTAATAAACGGTGCTGGGGGCTGGGAATTTAGCTCAGTGCTTCCGCCGCCTGCTTCACAAGCTTAAGGTCCTGAGTTCGATCCCCAGTACCAATAAATAAATAAATAAATAAATAAATAAATAAAAATGGTGCTGGACAAACTGGCTTTCCACATGCTGACGATTAAAACTAGACCCACCATGCTTTAAACTAAACTAAAATTGAAGTATATCAAAGATCTAAATATTAAAGCAGAAACACTAAATCTACTGAAAGATAGAAAAGGTGGAACTCTTGAAGACACAGGTGTAGGCAAAGACTATGAACAAAACCCCAATCACATAGGAAATACCACAAAGAATCAATAACTGGGATATTATCTTATTAAAAAGCTTTGGCACAGCAAAAGAAACCACCAACAGAGTGAAGAGACAATCCACAGAATGGGAAAAATTGAGGGGCTGGGGATTTAGCTCAGTGGTTCCTCCACCTGCCTCAAAAGTGCAAGGTTCCAAGTTCAATGCCCGGTCCAAAAAAAAAGAACGGGAGGGCCGGGGATTTAGCACAGTGGTTCTGCTGCCTGCCTCACAAGCAGGACCCGAATTCAATCCCCAGTACCAAAAAAAAAAAAAAAAAACCAGACGCCCTACCGAGGTCCTCAGTCGCACAGAACACGCCGAATCACCCCGCTGCACACAGGCAGGTCTACCCATGCCCTACCTAGGTCTTGAGTCACACAGAACACGCCGAATCACCTCGCTGCAGACAAGCAGGTCCGCCTACACCCTACCGAGGTCCCCAGTCGCGCGGAACACAAGCCGAATCAGCCCGCTGCAGACAGGCAGATCTGCCCATGCCCTACCTAGGTCCTGAGTCCCACAGAACACGCCGAATCAGCACGCTGCAGACAGGCAGGTCTGTGCACGCCCTACCAAGGTCCTGAGTCGCACGGAACACACCCCGAATCAGCCCGCTGCAGACAGGCAGCCACCTGATTCCACACTACAAAGACTCAGAGGACACCAGACCACCAGACCAAGGTACTGAGTCCCACTGTTCCCAGCCCAGAGGTAGGGGCTTCTGAGCACTCGTTCCCCTGTTCCTGGTCCAGAGGAAGGGGCTTCCCGGTAACCATCCCTCCCGCTGCTCCCAACCCAGAGGAAAGGGCTTTTGGGCCACCTTCTGTCCCACAGCTCCTGGCCCAGAGGGAGGGGCTTCCGGGCCACCATCCCACTGCTCCTGGTCCAGAGGAAGGGGTTTCCCGGCCACCATCCCTCCTGCTGCTCCCAACCCACAGGAAAGGGCTTTTGGGTCACCATCCCTACCACTGCTCCTGGCCCCTGTCCCACCTCTCCCAGCTCAGAGGAGGTAATCCATGCAGGCACCAACAGCCCCACCCGCAGTCAAAATGAGAAAACACGTAAATAAGTCTCAAAACCAGACTTCCAGATCACCTATAGCAACCCCAAAGGGAAATGAGATGGAACACTCTGATACTCAACCACCTGGACACACTGAACTGGCAACAAAAGGGGATCTG
>NW_004624735.1:29823365-29898030 GCF_000247695.1 Heterocephalus glaber
GGAGGGCGTGAAGGGAGGGCTAGGAAGGGGGAACAAATAAGAACCAAGATGCATTATATAATAAATATATATATATATATGCATTATATATATACAATTCCCAATGAGAAATGTAATTGTGTTGTATACCTACAATGTACCAATAAAAGAATTTAATACAGAAAAAAACACAGAATGGGAATAATTTTTGCCAGCTGTTCATCAGGCAAAGGACTAATAGCTAGAATATATAAAGAACTCAAAAAATCAGACACCCTTTTTTGTTTGTTTTTGTTTTTGTTTTGAGACAAGGTCTCACTATGTAGCTCAGGCTGCCCTCAAACTCAAGACAATCCTCTTGCCTCAGCTTCCCAAGTCCTGGGATTACAGGCATGCACCACCACACCCAGGGAGGCCCCCCAAATTTAAAGACCCAATCCAAAAATGGGCATCTGAAATGAATAGACACTTCTCAGATAAAGACGTGGGAACAGCAAATAAATATATGAAACAATGTTCAACATCAAATAAATACATGAAAAAAATGTTCCACATCACTGAAATAAAAAAGACATGCATGTTTAAATACCACATTGTTTCTCTGGTGTGAGAAACTGAAAGGGTGAATAAGGACCAAAACGTATAACAGATACTGGGAAATTGGAAGGAAATGTTCAAATGGGAAGAGCTGCTGAAAGCTTCTTTGGGAAACATCTCAGGTCATGAGGAGAGGAAATAAAAGAGCCAGTTGCCCTCATGCATCAGTTCATTAGGAAACAAATGAAAACATTTTAAAACCAGATCAAGGAAACAACAGCCACTTCCTGGCTCCAATGTGGACCCTGGTGGCACAAATCCTTCATCTCACTGGTGTAGATTTTCTCCCTTCCACCACGGGCCTTTGGGCCTTCCAAGTGCAGATCCTCAATACGGATAAGCATGAGACATTGCCGTGGGCTCTGGGCCACTGGGTGGACTCGTGGAGGAAATTGCCTTGGACTCCAGGTCTTCCGTTGTACTTGTGTGGGACATTGCTAGGATCCAGGCCCTCGGCTGGATCCTTTGGGCCTCTAGTGTGTGGTTAATCTCTCTTGCACTCCTTTGCATTTGACTTTTTGGGTAATTATAAAATAATCTTATAAATTATGTGTCCTGTATTTAATATATTCCCTTGCCAAAACCCTGACTATAACAGTACCTCTAACAACTTCCAAGGTGACGCTGACACTACTGGTTGGGGATCACATTTTGAGAACCAGTGGATGCTCTGGTGTCCTACACAGATCACCGTAAGGAACAAAGGCTTCATTAGCCCAGATGCCACGAATGTGGCCTCAGACAGCTCAGAGCCATGTCTCTCCCAGGATTGTCCTCTGCTGAAGGGCAGGGATTCACCCAAAGTTATTTCCCTTCCCTGTGAGCTGCCCATCACTGACCCGGGCAGAGTTTAGAGGCTTCACTTGGGGGTGCCTCTGCAGGACATCTCAGCTTCAGCTCCCTGTGAAGCTGGCTGAGACCTCTGTTCTGTCTGCACCACATTTACATCTGCCCTGTCCTAGGTTCTCCATTTCCAAGGGCTCTTCCCAAAATTTTTCATAATCCCCCTGAATTCAGAGTTCCGTCTCAGAGTATATTTCTTGGGATATCTGAGTTAAGAGAGTTGGTGCTGGAAGTGGGGTGGTCTAAGAAGCAGACTAAATGGCATCTTGGAGCAGGATCACCTACTCCCTGGCTGGCTGATGCTCCTGTGGGCTGGGAGAGGAAGTGGTAGTATAGGCTATGAATAGCCCCAGGGTATGTAGTGGCATAAATGTGAAGCCTCTCGCTGGTGGGAAATTGGGAAGGGTGGCTGGGGAAGGGAATGACTGGTGGGTGCAGTATCTCAAGTTTTTTATTAGCTTCAATGAAGTCTGATTTATAATGACAATAAAACCCAATGCCTGGGTGAATGCCAGCATAGTACTAGAGAAAGTCAAAGTTGCCAGTGCAAGCCAACGTGTCAAAGTCAGAGGGCCTCTTTGGCAGTACACAGAGAGCTCTCATCTCCTGCACCTAGAGGACAGAAAAGACCCTCAATCATGTCTTAATTGTAAAAGCAACAGAAAAGTCTCAACAGGGGCAATTCTGTTAGCCAAGGTGAGGGCTGTGATTGGACAGTGGTGAGGCCCTGAGGTGTGGACAGGGACATGAGGGGAGGTGCGCTCCAGGATCCTGAGACCCCCAAAGCCTCAACTCTCTGAACTTGCGGGGATGGCCCAGCACCTCCTGCTAGCTTAGGTGATGTTACAAGATGTTACTCATGCCCTCATTCAGACCTCCTGACTTCCAAGACCTAGCTGGAACTAATTGTAACATTATTCAGTCAAAAATCTGGGGTCCAGTGGGCTTCTCTGGTAGAAGTAGGGAAGGTCGCAACACAAATAACAGGTACCAGATGGCACTTCACCATCAGAGGCAAAATGAGTGTGTAAATACTGTAACGAGCAGGAGAGTCACTCAGCCCCTGAGGGCTGAACCCCAGGTGGCCACAGAACCTGATGTTCTGAAGATAGGCTGCAGGGGCAGCCGGTGCAGGAACTGCGGGGTCTGTACAGTTGAAATAAATCAAGGATCAGGAACCCTTGCCAAGTTTCCAGGCCTGAGCCCATTTTCAAGCATGGAACCCATGGACAAAAGACAACAATGACCCTCTGGGAAGACAGACCCTGCATCTCCATGTCAATGTGACTTCCGGGTTTCACCCAGGGAATTCGCACAAGAGAAGGGAGAATGCCCCCAAAGCTGCAGGCTCTTGGCTGCAGGGTCTGGGTTGATGTACAAGAGACCAAGTACTTCTTGGCCCCTGTGCAATGGGTAAGAAATGGGATCCAGGCTCGGGTTAACTCACAGTGGCTCCATGGACTCCCCCAGTGGACTTTCTGTTAAGCAGTAAGTAATGAGTAAGAAGTTCCTTGGAGTCTTGGAAAGACACACATGCTCTGGAGGGTGGCAGATGCTCCACATGAAGACCCAAGGTTCTGCCACATCCATTTGAGCAGGATCTGGGGAGGCTGCGACATCCTCTCCAAACCATACTGAATTTCTGTGGCTTGTTCTTTCCACCTCTGGGACAAAACCACACCTGGCGGGCTCTTCAGCCTCCAGATGCAGCACATTCCACACCTGGGAATGATGTCAGTTCCCAAGGGACCCGGAAGACAGCCTGGCATGAAGGGAGCCCGGAAAGGCTGTGCAGATGCCCTGGTCATGGCCAAGAAGTCCTAGCACTGGATCCCAGAGCCCTGCTGGGCTGAGGGGGAAGCTGTCAAGTGATGATTACAGCCACCTCCAGAGGAGAGGGGCTCTGGCTTAGGCCAGGATATCTGCAGCTGCCAGTGTGCCACTAAGCCCTGACAGAAGTGGAGCTAGTAACCAAAGCCAACAACTACACATCCAGAAAGACCAGGACCATAGGAGCCAAGTCCTTGAGAGTCATCTGGCCTGTCTCCCTCATACAGCAGATCGGACATCTGAAGTCTGGGGAGGGGACAGGGCTTAGTTGTAGGAAGGCTTTTATCTGCAAGTGACAGAACCCAGCCAACACTGACTTTCACAGCTGTTCTCATGTAAGAATCCAGAGCTGGTGCTAGACACTGTCAGGCACTGAGCCATCCTCTCTTCCTGCGCCCCCAGCTTTCTGTGGGGGTCTTCAAGCCTGTGGCCTCATGGCCACAAGTCAGCCCCTGGATCTAGGGGAACAAGCTCCTGTATCTTTGAATCAGGAATGCAAAGCTTCCAGGTGTGGTGACATATGCCCATAATCTCAGCACTCTGGAAGGCTGAGGCAGGAAGGCTACAAGTTCTAGCTTAGTCTGTGCAGTAAGGCCCTGTCTCAAAACAAACCAAAAAAATTGTAAGAGAGCTAGGGTTGCCTCTCAGTGCAAAAGCCCTGGGTTCCACAAAAATCATAGCTACTGAAAAAAAAAAAAAAAAGCCCTCAGTAATAGTTATCCATCAGTTATCCCACAGTAACTCTGTGGGTTAAAATGGTTTCATCCCACGGTGTCCACAGGACATTAGCTGAGTCTGCTGGTCAAAGGATGTTGGCTGGGGCCACAGCCCCTCAAGGTCCCCCAGTTCACTTTCGCCCTCTGGTGGGATTCAGCGTCTCCTGGATGGCTAGGCCGAGGGCCGTGTCCCTCACTGGTTCCTGGGCATGAGAGCTCACAGGACAGCTGCCTGCTTCTCCAAAGCAAGCAAGGGAAAGAACATAAAAGTCCCAGCAGGAATACGTGTGCTGGTGAGATGGGCTCCTCTGCAACCAATCACAGCAATGGCATCCCGAAGGGATGCTGGGAAGCCCCCTAGAATCCCCAGTGCAAGGGAACAGGGGAACCAGGGCGGCTCAGACTACGCATTTCCCCCCAGCTGGGTCTGCTGGCCAGGGTTCTCGGCAACTCAGCTCCTGTTGGGCTGTCAGCAGGGCATCCCTCACCCAAGGCTTTCCTGCACAGCAGCAGGGTTGGCTGAGACAGAGTCCTCTCCCTCTGCCTGGGCCGGTAGCTCCAGGAGAAGCAATTTCAGGGTGAGTCCCTGTCTGGGATGGACACACATCACAACCCCACGCAGTAGGGCAATGCTGGGTGTTCCTAACCAACGCCAGTCGGGTTCCACAGCCAAAGCGAGGAGCAGCATCGAGAGAGATCAACCATTCTCGTTCGGACCAAAACTCCTTGGCAGTGGCCTCGATAGCACCCTTGACCGCCCATTCTGAGCCAGAACCTCTGGGCGAGAGCAGCAGAGACAGGAGCAAGTCAGAGGCAGAGCTGGCCCCGGGATGAACACGACCACACCCACTTGGGCTTGAGCCCAAGCCGGGCTGTGAAGGGTCTGTGGGACTCTGAGCTGGAAGGGGACGTAAAGCCCCTCTGGTTCCTGTTGCTCTTCCACTAGAGCAGCTAGGCCATCATATATTTGCCCCACTGGGTTCCCATGAAATGTGTTCTAGACGAAAAGGGGAGGGACACATAAAATTCTAATCCTTAGTCAAAGGAGGTCAGACTGAAATGACAGAATTTCTCAGAATCGGACTTCACAAGGGGCAGGAACAAGTAAATCCTCCTCAAATGGCTTAAATCCTATCCTCACAAAAGACACTGGAGTCCCCACCCCTGGCCTTGCGAACATGACTGGCGATGGCGTTAAAATGAGATTGTTAGGGAAAGCCCCAACGCAACACGAGTATAAAAAGCAGAAAGGGGAAGCGAAGACGGACATGTGCAGAGAGTAGGGAATATAAAGACACAGGAGGGGCCTGGTGTGAAGATGAAGCGAGGACCCGCGAGGAGCCCCTGCCTCTGAGCAGGAAGGGGATTAGCAGCACCCCACCAGCAGCTGGGCAGAGGAGTCTCAGACTTCTGGACTTCAGACCTGCGGAGGCAGTTTTATCCTGTGAGCCGCTCAGCTCATGGAACTCTGTCATGGCAACCATAGGACACTGACACACAAGGCCCGCCTCTCTCACAAGGCCTGCCACTCTCCTCCCCTGGTCCAGGCCAGGCCGGGCGCAGAGCATCTGGTGGGGGTGACCACTGGAAATCTGCGGCAGCAAGCAGCACCTGGGAGGTCGTCAGCAAGGCCAAACCTCGCCAGCGGGTGGGATTCAGCCTGACGTTCAGCCCTGGCGGGCCCTGTCTCGAGGTTACAATAACTCAGTATTTCTCACAGCCTTGGCCCACTGCCGCTACCCCCAGCCCAGCAAGCGTGCTTCCTCCCCTCCTAGGGCCCCCAGTCCATCCACACTTAAGGGTCAATGTGTACCCCAGTAGGAGGCCTCTAGGAATCGGTCAGCGTCCATTCCCATTGGTCAGCCCCACAACAAATGGCCGGTTTAGTGCTGGAATATGACTCTGGCCCCCAAATGGAGGTAGGGGAGCAACTCAAGGTCTGGGTGCTCAGAGAGGCCCAGAAAAAACAAAACCCCTGCATTACAGCTCAGCCAGGACCAGGCTAGCAGTGGGGATGATGGGGCCACACCCAGAGGTGACAACTAAGTGATCTTGTAGGGGTTTTGAGAAGGGAACCGTGGAAAAACCACAGCCCCAGCCAGGGTTCTCTGGAGAAAGTCTCCCTGGACCTCAGTTTCTCCATCTGTAAAATGGGAGGCTGAGTCAGGTGGCACGTGAGCGGCTTGTCCATTTGTCAAATTTCAGTTTCAAGAATACTCCTGGTGCATAGTAGGTGCTCAATAAAATGTTGTTGTTGTTATGTTTGGAGGCATACAGCTTAGAACAGTGATTTCCAAGGAATGTGTTGTGTGTCCTTGTGTATCCAGGGTGTGTATATGTGAATGTGCACTTGAATTTCAGAACCAAATCACAAGGCTTGCCACAAGCAATGGACTCTTACATCTTCTATCCTACTCGCCTCCAAGATGACAATCATGATGTACCAATGGATGTCACCACCCACTAATAGTTAGCAATCTCCAGTTTGAAAAATATGGGCACTGACATCAACCTGGATTTGAATTCAAGTTCCGCTGCTTCCAGGCTGAGCACCCTTGAGCAAGGCTCTCTGATTCCCAGGCCGTGACCTGGAGATCTGAAGCCACCTCTGGGAGAAGGTACCCAAGGTGCCACATCTGGGGCCCCTAGTCCGGGCTTCTCCTGGCCTGGCTGGTGGCGGCAGCACCCACTTGCAAAGCAGCCAGGACAGCAGGGCCGGGCTCTGGAGGAGACACAGAAATCAGGCACTAATCCTGCCCTGGGGGAGCTTAGACTCCGGAGGTGAGTCAGACCCAGCGGCTCTGCAGAAGGGCGCCGTCCGGCAGTGGAGACAGCCGGGTGGGGTTCACAGGTGAGAGATAGGGCAGCCCTGAGGCCGGTCCACGTCCACCCGGCTCCACACAGGTGCCCCAGGTCCAGGACAGGCTTGTGCATTGGCACTGCCTCGATGTGGGAGACTGCACCCCTGTGCTTCCGCACGAGACACAGGGAGGATCCAGGCATCCGGCCGGCCCTGCACTACCTGAGGTCCAGGCTCAGCCCTGGAAGGCAGAGCCACTGCTCCAACCCCCTGGCCCCGCATCTGCCCAGAAAACCCAAAGGACCACAGGAGTCCAGCCCCGGCTGGACCCGGGCCTCTCTCCTGGTGACCCCCGGCTGGCCTCATCAGTCAGCCTCCCATGAAGGATTTGGACAGGATGGTTTCTGAAGGCATTTCCAAGTCCAGAAGCCCCTTTTTCTAGAAGTCCCTCTCCCCCTCGGGTTCCCCAGGATGGCCCATTTGGGGCCGTTATTGTCATTTTTCTGGATGTTTGGCCCATGAACATTCTCCACAAAGAGCCAGCTGAGGACAAGGGGTTGCTATGAAATAAATTACTCCAACTCTTGGTGGTGTAAAACAACCACTATTTTATTTGTTCATGGCTTTGGGTTTTGTTATTTTTGCATGTGGGTTTCTTTTTCTCTGTTTTTGTTGTTTCATTTGTTTTTTGTGGTGCTGAGAATTGAACCCAGAGTTTCGTGAGTGCTGGGGAAGTGCTCTACCACGATGCTGCAAGGCCAGCCCTTGCTCATGGTTTTGTGGGTCAGGAATTCCCAAAGGGCCCAACGCGGCAGTTCTTGCCTGGGGTCTCTCAAGGCTGGAGTCCGTCCCAGCCACTGCTGCATCCGTCTGTGCTGAGGCCTCACTGAGCATCCAAGGCTGCATCGCCAGTCTCTGTCCAATATGCTGGCGGTTGAGGCTGGCTCCCGGCTAGGGCCAGAAGCACCTCTCCAACACAGCTGTCTTGGGTTGTCAAACTTTCATATGCCCACTGGCTTCCTCCAGAGTAGGTGATCCAAGGGAACCAAGCAGAAGCTCTGTGGGCCTTTATGGCCCAGACTGAGGCAACACGGAACAAAACTTCACTGACTTCCACAGCTCACAGGAAGTCAGTTTCAAGGGAGGGAACACAGACTTCACCTGTTAATGACAGGTGGGCCAACCAGTCGGCAGGCCCCATCAGGCCTCAGTGGAGCCCCGTGTGCGGTCTTGGCTTCCCTTCTTCCCACCCCACAGCCCGGCCCCCCTGTGACCCTGGAGTAGGGACACTTGTCTGATTCCCCGACTTGACCAGACTGAGTCCTGTCAGTTCCCACTTCTCCTCCTGGTCCCTCACTGTCCTGGGTCAAACTCCCACTCTGTGTGAGATTCAAGGGCCTCTCATTCATAACCCAAGAAGGCAGTTTTGGACTGTGGGCCAGGAAGGGGATGTAGATTGAACCCCAGAGGGCTTCCTGGAGTATCTGAACACAAATCCATGGGTCCATAGAACTGTGCATGCGGAAACACAGCTGCAGTAGAGACTTCCGGTTCCTCTCTAAACCTGTGCAGGATTGTAACACACGGCTGCAGGGAGAACACCCGCCCAGAGCAGAGTGGAGCCGGACTGGGAGGTGTCGTCTCCATCAGCTGCCTCTGCATCAGCATGTGTCGTATCGCCGCCACATGTGCCCTGATGTTGGACTAGCAATCCAGGGGGATAAACCAAGTCAGAAGAAACTCGGCCAGACCGGAATGAGATGGGCCATATTTCTAGGATGACCCCTGACAAGTGACATGGAGTGGGATGGAATGGATGGAAAGGGTTCAGACGCACGTTAGTGCTCACTTAGCAGCTTGGTCACCTCCGCTCTCACATACCCATGTTGTGGTGCCTTTGCTTCAGCCGGTGTCTGCTCAGGGCCGCTGTCCCTGCCCACCCTTCCCTGATCAATTTTTCTAATCTCCGCCCATGAATGTTGTTTATTTGCTTATTTGCTTCTTCCCTTGCTTCTGTGGAAGCAAGGACTTTGTCTTTTCGTGCTTCTGCTGTACCTGTCCTTTCGATACCAGCACCGGCACACAGTGGGTTCCAACAAATACTGTTTTGGATGATCAAATCATTCAGCCAATCACTTTCATTAGGACATGTCGAAATGAAGCAGATCACAATTAAATGAAGGACAATGGAGGTGAAATGAGAGGACTGGTGGGACGGGAGAGCCCCAGGTCAGGATGGAAACAGCAGAACTCAGCTCCAAGCAGTGTTTCAACCGGCGTTGCACATCTGATACATCTGGGAGCCTTTAAACAATGCAGCTCCGGGGCCTACCCACAGATGCTTAGCTCTGTTGGTCTGCAGGGGGGTCCAAGCAGTTATTTTTCAAAGCTCTCTGTGTGATTTGAATGTCCAGCCACAAGAGAGAACCACTGAATTAAGACATCCTGCTTACAGAAATCTGAGTGTGCTCAAGCCAGCTGTGCAGCGTGTCTGTGCGGGAGCTGTTCAGCAGCAGCCGCCGAAGAAGCAGATTCTCAGCTACTGGCCAACCCGCGTGGCAGCGCTCACCTCGAGCCTCGTGTGGAGCCCAGCGGTCCTCTGGGCTGTCTTTGGTGCCTTCCGCATGGCAGGGATTGGGCAATCCCCAGGGCTGCGGAGAGATGAACGGCACATCCCAGAACTCCAGTCCCGTGGAGACAGGCCACCCCTCACCGCTCCTGCAGCCCAGTTAAATGCACAGGGTTCCTCTTTCAGGAGTCCTTTGGGCCAAGCCACACAGAATTCCACAGGAGGCCCAGTGTAACTTCTGTGGTAGCTTCAGGTTTCCTTCCCAGGGCCCCTGAGCCCCCGGCTCCCATCCAAGTCCACTCCCACTGTCAGGAAAAACCATGATGGTGATGATGATGATGGTGGTGACGACCACAGCACCATTTTCGGAGCTCTGACTAATAAATCCACGGAAACCTTCTATGCTCCTCCCACGGTGGGCCCAGGGTTCTGGCTGATTCATTTTGAGAAGCTCTGCTTTCCACATGAGCAGCAGGAGGAAGAACTGGCCCCCGCCGAGCCATGTGCGCTCGCAGTGATTCATCAGCGCGCTGCAATCGCCTCCAAAATAGCCCTTACGCAATCCCGGAGCCACTGGGAGCCTCACAGCACAGGGGCTTCCCCTCTTAGTCATCCTCGGCCTTGTCCACTTCCACGCAGCCGCGGGAACCAAGGGAAAGGCACATGCCTGAAAGCGGAACGGAGCAGATGAGCAAAGGCGGTGACGGCCTCTCCTCGGGGTTGGCAGCTTCGATGAGGCAACATCGCATCTGTGCGGCTCCTGTAGAAGTAAAATGTGCACTGTAAACAAAATCGCCCGGACCCAGGGCTCTGTGGGAAGGAAGTGGGGCTCGGGCTGTGGGCGCTGTGTGCGGGCGTGGGTCTTGCAGGGCAGGCTGCAGGCCTGACGCTGGTCTGGGCCCAGGAGGGAGCCAAGCAGGACAGGGGCCACAGCGACAGTCCTTCCTTCAGCCCACCTGGTCCCACCCAGCGTGCGTCGCTCCTATGGGAGCCCAGGGTAAATGGGGATGCCCGGGCCCCAGCTCAGGGACCCAGATTCGGCTGGCTGCAGTGGGCCCAGGCACCGGTGCTTTTTGAAGACAGAACCTCTGGATTCTCTGACTTTACTCTCAGTAGCTCTTGTCTCTGCCTCCTCTCCCTTCTCCTCCTGCTCCCTCCCTCACTCCCCTTTATTTCTTTCTCCTCCTCCACTCTGGCTGCCATGCTGGAAGACACCAAGCAGGCTCCCACCTCAGCCTTTGCACTATTATCTCTCTGCCTTTTCCCCGCAGATCTTCCAAACTCTCTGCTCCAATGTCAGCTTCTCAAGCCACCTTCCAAGCCCCTCTTCCGTCCCTCTCCACATTCTCACTGGGCTTTATACCCCATCTGGCACAGCCCAGCCATCTGTGACATTTTGCTTGGCGTCTGTTTCCATGAGAGTGGAAATCCCAGGAGGGTGAGGCTCTGGGCCCTGCTGTGTCCCCGACAGCACCGAGCCTGTCACAGGCAGCTGCCCTGAGCACTGCACACCACACGGTCATCCATGCATTTGACGGAGAGGAGTGCCAGTGTGTTTGCTGAAAAGGAAAAGTGGGTTGCCCGCCCAGGCGCAGCCATCCGAGAGCAGCAAGGACACAGGTCAGCAGTTGCCTGCAGCTCTGATCTGAAGCTGCAGTGAGGTGTGTGCACCGGACCACAGCAGCCAAGGGCTTCCTGGGAAATGGAGGCTCTGTCCCCACCAGGTCCCTCCCCCGAGTTGGTCCTCCACAAGCCCTGGTGGCCCTGGCCCCGGGCATGGGACACCTCTGGGGCCTTCCCCCCCCCCAACTCCTGGTGTGCAGATGAGGACACGGAGGGGAGGTGGTGACCCCAGCCCCGCACAGGGAGAGGCATCCCAGCTGTGCCCATGTGTGGAGCCAGAATTTGTCACATGGCTTTCAGGACCCAGTAACAAAACCAGACCAAAAACTGCAAAGCCCCTTGTTCAAGAATTAATATGACTTTCAAGGCAGACCCAGGAGCCAGACAAGTGCTGGATGCAGGCCTTCTGGGGACCCTCTGCAGTCACCCCGGCCATGCCGTGTAGATCCACAATGCCAGAGAGACTGCAGACCCAGGCAGTGGCTGTAGAGGTGATGGGGGTTTTTTTCTTCTTGTGGTTTGGAGATTGGACCCAGGGTCCTTGCCCTGAGCTACATCCTCAGCCCTTTTTATTTTGAGACAGAGTCTCACTCACTTACTGAGTTGCCAGGCTAGGTTCAAGTTTGTGATCCTCCTGCTCAGTCTCCAGAGTGCTGGGATCACAGGCTGAGCCACCAAGCCCAGCACAACAGTCTGTCGGAATTCCAGTCGCCTCCTTAGAACCCCAGTTGCCTCTGCCTGCTTTGCAGCTCGAGCTCGCCCTCCTGGCCTGGGCTTCCTCATGTGCCGAGTGGGGAGGAGACTGGCAAACGCAGGCGTGGTGTGGTGCAGGAGCCTGAAGAGCACTGAGCCCCAGGAGTTCTGTACACTCCACCACGGAGCCACCTGCAAAGGGACAGATGGAGACGGGGACAAGGCCCATGTCCAGAGGAAGCAGCCAGGACTCCCCACCCTGGCTGCTCTGCACTCTCCTCCAGGGCCAGGCGGGAGCCCCTACAGCAGGTGTGGCCCATCTCCCTCCCAGAAAGGGCCAGAGGCTTCTTTCTGGTCCGATGCTCACTGGCCAGGACACCAGCAGATCACTGCATACTTCCAGGCCTCAGCTTCCCTGTCTCTAAAGTGGGCTAATGACGCTGGCCCCTGGCGTGGGCGACGGCGCATAGGGAGAGCATTCATCACGCCCCTGCCACTGCTACAGCCAGTTACACTGCCCTGTGGACCCTCGGAGAGCTCAGGAGAACACATTACTATGTGTCTTCAAAGCGTGGGAAGAGCCTCAGATTATGGGAGGGGGAAACTGAGGCCAAATCGGGAGGTCAAGAGTGGGATGGAAGCGCAGGCCAGGGAGAGGCCCAGCAGGGTGACAGACGCCTCCAGTTCTGACCTCCCTCTGCGGGGTGACATCAGACAGCTTGGGAAAACCAACCCCTCTAGGCTTCCTCCTGAAGGGATGACAAGGCCCACACCTCACAGCGGAGGTGCCTGTGAAACGGAGCCACAGCAGGGCAAAGGCTGGCACCCAGCTGCTGCCCAGTGAGCATGCGCTCTAGGCTGCCCTGCTCCTGCCCAAGGGCGACTCCTAGGCCAAGCGGCACATGAGCCTGCATTCAGGACATTAGGTAGTTAGGGCGATTAGGTTCCCACAGTTCTCGGGGGACCCTTGCCTTGACTTCTGTGCCCAAGGGAAATGGCAAGAGGAAGTGGGGAGCCCAGACGCAGTGGCACTGGTCACAGCAGAGCCTGGCCAGAGAGCCTGTGGAAGGCCCACTCGGGCCCCCGCCTGGGCAAAGCACCCCATACCTGCCTCATCCAAGAGCCCCGGGTCACAAGATTCCCACTCCTGCTTGAGAAAATGGTGGCCCAGAAGTGTCTAGTCCATTTCCCCAAGGTCACCCAGATCCCAAGAAGCAGAGCGAGGATTCAAACTGAGGTCTTAGAGTCCCCTGAGCCCGTTGCAATCCAGTGCCTGAGGCCACAAACCTGGCTGGGGTTGGCAGCAGGCTGGGAGACCGTGTTGCCCAACTGCTCAGCTTTGGGCTGAAGAAACAGGTGCCCAGGAAGGTTCTGGGCACAGCAGCCCGTCCTCCTCCACCCGCCCGGTGGGCACAGGCCACAGGCCGCAGACACACTCGGCCCCAGCTCCCGCTGTCAGGTACAGTGGGGACAGCAGTGGCTCCCTCAGTCACAGCAGGCGCTTGGGCCCTTAGTGGAGCCACCCACTGGGCGCTTGCCGAGGGCACCCTTGGGCTGCACGTGGGACACATGGCTGCGCCCATCACGGAGGGGTGGGATCAGCCACGGTGCCGCTGAGGAGAGGGGCGGCAGCTGTGCTGGGAGCAGAGCTGGATGGGAATCCAGAGCACGGGGTTCTTGCCTCCAATTGAAGATGCCACTGGGCCAAGGGAAGAAAATTCCAGCAATGAAGAGAGAAAACGGGTGACACTGCAGCATTCGCAGTCCAGGACCCTCTTGAGGCTGCTGTTAGTATCTACCCTGTGGCAGCAGGCCCAGCCGTCCCGGCCACATGGGACACAGTCCCCGTGCCCTGGACACATGCTGGGCTGAGAAACCGAGGCTCCGGGGGAGGCAGCAGTGCTCAGGAAACTACAAAAGAGGGGGAGTAGACAGCCGGGCCCCCAGGAAGAGAGAAGAGTGGTGCAGCCCTCCCTGGCTGGCATCTGTCCACTGTAAGGAGCTGTGGCCAGGGCAGTGGCCGGGGCGGGACCGTCCTGCGGCCCCAGGGAGCTAGGAAGGCTTGGCGCAGCCTCCCCGGTGACCTCTGCTCTGACAGGGAAGCCCTGTTTCCTTCCCTTTTTCCTAAGCCGGCTCAAAAGCAGCCAGTACAAGGCTAGAAGGGCAGGAGGCTGTGGGGAAAAGGCAGCGTGGCCCCAGGCAGGCGAAGGCAGCCCTAGGTAGTGGAGACGCGCCGTGCAGGGCTCTGCAGGCTGCTCCAGCCGGGTGCCCTGGCCAGGGAGGTGATGTCCAGGGGCGCAGGAGGGGAAGCAGGGTGCTGAGGCCCCACCACAGTCCCTGCAGCTGCGGGCCCCTCCCTGGCCTCCTCTTCCTCTTTCTATGTTTCCCTTTGGCCTATACCCTGCTACCGCCAGCTCGGAGCTTGGGGCGACTCTCAGGTGAAGACCCCAACCGCCCCACCACCACCTGGGGGAGGCCTCGTGCATCGGGGAGGGCGGCTGGCCTGCCATGGTGTCAGGACCCATGGTCATGCGCCCTCTCCCCAGCCCTACACGCGCACGTGCGCGCACATACACACACACACACACACACACACACACACACAGAGGAGCCCTGGGAAGCAACCAGCAGGGGAGACACCCCTCCAAGGGAGTTAAGTACCAATCCCTGCTCTGATTATGAGCAAGTGGGCACTCACTGAGTGCCAAGCACCTTCATTTGTCATCCCTAACTGCATCGCAGCCCCGAAAACAGGCCTCGTTCCACAGCTCCTGGGTAGCCGTTCCCTAGTGAGGCTAGGGAGGTGAAGAGAATTGCTCAAAGCACGGAGTCAGGCATCGAGGGGATGAGAGCCCCACTCTGCCTGCTGGGAGACCAGCCTGCGGCCACCGGAGCAAAGCAGACTCTGCGACACCAGAGACGCCAGAGACCTCCCCAGTTGTCTCCTGACTCCAGTCTCTCAGGAGAACAGCCCCAAACAATGGGCGTCTTCTCTGCGCAGCAGGGGATCGGGGGTCCTGCACTCGCTCCTCTGGGGCACTGCCCCTCTTCTTGCGGGGCTCGGGGCCCATGCTCCTTTCCAGCTCACCCCAGCCCGCTGCGTCAGGCAGGGAGGGCAGGGAGAGCTCAAAGCCGGGCTGTACCTCCTGACCTCCTGGGCTCCCTCCATCCAGGCTGAGTCTTTCCGTGGAGCCCGGGCCAGGGCGGCACCTCCCTCCTCTGCCTGGTTGGGCCCTCTCTGCTGCTCCCCACACAGGCCTGTGCATAAGTCCCACAACCCCATGGGGACACGTGGGTTGTTTATGCCAGGGGACCTCTGGGTGCCCTTCCAGGTAGCTACCTACTACCTGCCACACTGTCCGTTTCTGACATCCCTGGTCACAACTGTACTTCCTGTCACTGCCCTAACAAGTGCCCACAAACCTGGCGGCTCAGAGCCACACAGCCAAACCCCCCTTCTGCAGGCCGCAGCCTGAGGTGGACTTCACTGGGCTACAGTCACAGTTAGCAGGGTTCTGTGTCCCCCTGGAGATTCCAGGGGGAATCTATTTCCTGCTTCTACTTCTACAGGCCACCTCGGTTCATGCTCCCTTCCTCTGCTTCCGCTCAGCAATGGTCCCAGGCCCACTCTGCTTCCTGTTCCACCTGGGACTCCCCACCTTCCTCCTCTGAGGGCCACCGGCATAGCCCAGGGGACCTTCCAGCTCAAGATCCGTAACACAGTCTCACCTCAGAGTCCTTGTTCCCACTCAAGGTGGCCTATTCGCAGGCTCCAAGGACTAGGATGGACACTGCAGGGGTAGGGAAAACATTCTGCCTATGGCACCAGCTGGATTCTTTTTTTTTTTTTTTGGTATCAGGGATCGAACTCGGGTCCTTGCGCTTGCTCAGCAGGCGGCAAAACCACTGAGCTAAATCCCCGGCCCACCAGCTAGATTCTTAAGGTAATAAAAAATGTACTAGGGGTGCTGGGGGTGCAGCCTCATGGTTGACTGGTTGCCTAGCATGTGCAGGACCTAGGGTTTGAACCTGAGGAGAAAATAATTCATCAGGACAACAGGGCTCTCAATGTCAGCCCAAGTTCCTAAATATTATAATACAAATTTCCAGTGCGGCTTTGCTTGGTGTTTAGCCAAGTTGAACCCAGTTAGCTGGGTTGGAACCAGCATTGGAACAAACCAAAGCCCAGTTATGGGAGCTGAGGGGCAGGGAGAACGACGCTAAGTCCCTGGAACGTGGCCTTGAAGATCTTGCTGGTCTTAAACCTAGGGGTGGGTTCCACGAACCCCCAGAGAAGCACAGGCAGTGTAACCTAAGCTGAGAACTCGGTGAGGCCGGATGCGCCTCGGAGCCCTGCTTTCTGTCCTCAGTAAATGTTGAACCCACCACACAGCACTGGTGGCTGGGGCCAGTCGCTCCCTTGCTCCTGTTACATTGGAAGAAAGCTCCTAAGCAGCAGCCCTTGCTCAGAGGAGAAATTCTGTGTAGCAGAAACACGGGGGCTGTGACAGACTGACACGGGCCACATGGGGACTCTGCAGGGCCCGCGTGGGGGTGGCTGCCCTACAGCAGGTCCCCCGGGGAGTCAGAGCCCCCCCTGGACTCAGGACTTCTCTGAGCCACCACCACCCCCCCCCCGGCCATCTGCCTCAGCATGGGCCCAGCAACGACAGCTCATCTGTACCCTGAGAAGGCCTCTTGGCCCCTTAAAAAGAGAGAGGAGGAGACTGTAAACAGTTTCAGAAAGCCTAGAAGTGGTTACAACCATTGGAAGACAGAACACATTGCCTCCAAAACCTCTTTGAAGCTGTTTCACAAACTGAATTCCTTTCCTTTGACCAACTTTCCCAACCTCACGTATTTACCTTGTGTGGGAGGCCAGGGACAGCCCAGAGCCCCTCCCCCACAGCTGGGCTCCACTTGCAGGGACCCCTGGAGGCCGCCCCGCTCCGCCTGAGCCCCAGACAGGCGCTCACCGTGCTGTTAGGGCCACACGAGGCTCCCATTCTGCAGATGAGAAAACTGAGGCTCGCTGGGGTGCTGCTCGGCAGGGCTGGAATTTGAGGCCACGCCAGCTGGCCCCCAGATCAGCCTCTGCCCTGTGCATGAGCAGTTCTGAAGTGCTGGGGCTTGGGTCTCAGGCACAGATTATACTCAAACTTCATGGAGCCCCTCTCCCACACCAAGTCTTTGCATGTGTAGGTTATCTCAGCTGATATTCACTGTTTTCAAAATTTAAAATAAGGAATCTGGGCCAGGGATTTAGCTCAGTGGCTTTGCCGCCTGCTGTGCAAGTGCAAGGACCCGAGTTCGATCCCCAGTACCAAAAAAAAAAAAGGAATCTGTAGGCTTTATTAATTCACTAATAACAATGGCAAGCCCACTGTGCAGGAACCGAAGTGTCTCCTCACAAAACACCCTTCTCTCCCAAAAGCAAAAGTCAAGGAAAAGACGACAACAATCTGTTTTGCCATCATCCTGCAGGTCGGGCTTCAGGAAGACAGCTGGACACCTGTCCACTCCCTGCATTCGGTGTGTGCAGAAAAATCACCAGGCTCCAGCAAGGGTCCCCAACAAGACTTGGAGAATCGCCACGTACTCACACTTTACTTGCACAAAATAGAGGCTTAATGTTTGGTGAATGCATAGATGGGCAGCTCTAGAACAAATCTGGGTGAGGGTCAAAAAGCAGGGCTGGGCTTTGACCGTGAGCTTCGATTATGCCGCCACTCCTAGCTAGGAGGAGACAGGAAGATGGCAGGACTGCCCACCTCAGGGCCGCTGCAAATGGCTGTGCAGGTCTCAGGCTCCGCAGGAACACGCTATGCTGTGTGGAGCAGGAGTCCAGCCCACGCTTTGCTCACCAAGCCTGGGCCCTGGAGTGGGGCCAAAGAAGGGGGGCATTCCCTAATTTGTACCCGCAGGTGTGGTCTGGGTGTGGTAAGGGACAAGTGAGTCCCGAATTCATGGAGCAGGTGCCAGGGGATGCGGCTCCTCGGGGCTAAGCCAGGCGGGTAGGGCTGCAGAGGCGGCAGGATGCTCATCGCGAAGCCCCGGGGAGCAAGGGGAGCGAGCCCTCGACTGGCACCGCCACATATGCAGCCGCAGCCAGGGTGCCCAGGAGAGGCCCTGAAACAGCCCCATGGCCTGCTCTCCATGGCCATGGTGCTGTGGCCCTCACCCGGGAAGCACTGTTCCCCAGGACACTTACCAGTGTCTAGAGGTCACCGACGTGGTGGGCCGGGACAGCCGTGGCAGGAAGAGGCCTGCGTGCTGTTAGACGGCCAGCGCCTCCCCAGGAAACCCCACGGGCAGCAGAGCTACCCAGCCCCACTTTGGGCAGTGCTGAGGCTGCAGGCGCTAAAGGAAGGGAAAGAAGAGGGGCCCTAATCTGGGAGGGCCTGGGTTCGAATCCCAAGTCTGTAACTTCCTGTGAACTGGTGGGAACAGGTGGGAACAGGTGGGGACAGCCGGGAAAGACCGAGGAGGACCAGAGCCGAGGGCGGTGCCTCACGAGGCCTCGCCCTGAAGCGCGGTGCTCTGAGCTCTAGGCGATGACCCGGGCCCCGCTTCAGCTCGGGGTGTTCACGGCCCAGCCGCCCAGAGAAGGGCCCAGGCTGCCGCGGTGTAAGTCACGACGCAGGAAGAGCAAGGCCGTAGGGTTTACAGACCAGAGCGTTTACGGGGAAAAGGGCTTTGGTCCTTTTTTCCACAGAAAGAAATGTTTGTGTTATTTTGATGTTTCCCATCCGAAGGAGAAAGGGGACGGAAGCAGTGAATCCGCATGGGCCTCGCTCCACGCTGGTATCGGACCCGGGAGGGGCCTGGCATGACCGGATCTGCGCACGCGCGCCCCTGGGGCCAGGACCCTCCAGACTACAGCTCACAGCCGGTCCTGCGGGCCGGGGGTCAGTGAGAAGGGGACCCCGAGGGCGCCGGGGTGTGGGAACCTACGGGGAGGGGATCCTCCAGGCGAGAGGCAGTCGGGTGGGGCAGCGAGGCCCAGGGCTCTGTCCACGCGACACGCGGGGCCCCACCGCCCAAAGGGACCAGACCCGGCCTCACGCGGAGACGCGACCCGCACTCAGCTCCGAGGAGACGGAGCCCCGATGCCTGCCGCCCCCCGCGCACTCCCCATGGCTCCCGTGGGTCGCACACGCAGCACTGCTGTTTGCCGGAGGCACAGACACATGGGGGCTGCCGAGTGGAGGGGTCGCCTGCCGAGGCCGTGCCCCGCTGAGCGGCAGCTACTCTGCACTTCCACAGCCGCCTGCCCTCCTCGCAGGCTGCACACTCAGCCTCGTGTCCTCCAGCTGAAGGCAAGTGAGTCGGCCGTGGTGGTGCACACCTGTAATCTGGCACTCAGGGAAGCTGAGGCAGGGGGGTCCCGAGTTCAAGCCCAGCCTGGGTAACTTAGAGACTGAGGGAAAAAAACTTAAAAGGGCAGAGCATGCAGCACAGTACAAAGGCCCTGGCTCAACCCCCAGTACCACAAAGGCGTAGCTGTGACTCAGGAAAGAACAGCAGAAACCTTCTGGGGAGGAGGCGGCATCTGGGAAAGTTTACGATTTCCCCAGTCAGAGTAAACAGCCCCAGCTGGTGTAGCCCCTGAGCACGATGCCCGGAGCAACAGCAGCTCCCTTCCCACCGAAGTGCTGAGCATCAGCACCCCCAGTAGAGCCGAGGTCCGGAGCCTGGGTCCCCAGTGCCTAGTGGGCTTTCTGCTCCTGCTGCTGCCGACCCGCCTCCGGACTTCTCGTCTTGTGACAGAGATAATCCCCTAGTGCTTTTTTTCTTTCTGGTGTTGGAGAGTGAACCCAGAGCCTTTCCACTGAGTTACATCTCCAGCCCTTTTTATCTTTTATTTTGAGACAAGGTCTCTCAGAGTCACTAAGTTGCCCAGACTGGGCTCAAACTTGCGATCTTCCTGTCTCAGCCTCCCAGATTGATTACCCTAATTATGTGAGCTGCTATGGATTGAGTTTTCTGTTAGACTTGCTGCTGAACACACTCTCAGTGACACCAGTCAGTTACTAATCTACACCCCAACCAAAGCATATCCCCACCCCAGCTTCACCCTAGCAGGACTGCTGCACACCACTGACCCCCATGGTTGCTCTCCCTCCGGGCATCTGCTGTAACAACCCACCCTCAGCCCTGCGTCCCCGACACCGTCCACGCTGACCCCAGGGCCTGACCCTAAGCTACAGGGCTCATCCTGTCACCCACCCCCTGCACAGCTCCCTCCATTCACGACCCAGCGACCCCACCCCTGGCCTAGGGGGTGAACAGCCACCTCGGAGGTCCCTCTCGGGCCCAGGCGTCTGTTGCTTGGAGCCCACACCCCCATGCTGCTCTGCGGCGAAACGAAGGAAAAACCTGCAAAATCCTTTGCCTCCTCTTCAAGTGCTTCATTTCAAAACACTGGACCGTGTTGATCATTTGGCAAACTGTTGAGCAACGCCTCCAGGGGCCTGGGGGACATTCAGGGAACACCCTCCATCCAGGGTGACCTCGTGGGGTGACTATGGCTTTGCAGCGGCTGAGTCAGGCCCATTCGCTCACACAGGGACAGTCGAGGCAGCGCCCCTCGGCCTAAGCCGCCCCCTGAAACCATGTGAGGAGTCACTGCTGCTTGGGCATGTGGCCACAGGAGGGTGTCTCAGGCCTCGCCCACCACACTGCCCACGGACGTCACCAGCTCCCTGCTAGCCTCGCTGTGCATCCTGATCCCGCAGCTCTGTCCGACTTCAGCTCGATTTTGATGGGGGGGGCAGTGACAGCCACAGCCCTGCCCACTGAGGCCCAGCTGGCCTGGCAGGCCCGGACCCAGCGCAGGGAGCGTGTGGTGGTGGGTGACTTGCTCTCGGGGCCCAGCTGTGTCTTCTCTACAGCTGGGGCCACAGTGCTACCTATGTGGCATTATAAAAAATGCAGTGAATGTTTCAATTCTTTTAAATTGTATTACAGTGCAAGACACACTGCCTATTAATCTCCTGCAAAATACTCCCCTTACTTCAACACCTTTACCCCATCGTTCTGCCCCTTTCAGAGCTGCTCAGAGACAGGCAGTTTATTAATTCAGAGCTGACTCTGGGCTCCCGGGAAGGCGAGAGCTGCTCTGGGGAGAGGTGGGAAGGGGCTGACAAACCTGGAGAGGGACTTGGGAGGCCAGGCTGGGCCCGGGGTCCACCCGCTGCAGGGATGTGCTTTGCTTAAGAGGGGAGGGAGAAGACAGCTCCTCCCTGTGAGCCCCAGAAAACCCACAGGAGTCTTCAGCCCCTCTCAGCCGCCACGGGCTTGGGATTCGGGGCACATGGGGACCAGAGAAAGGCTCCAGGCGGCACCATGCAGGTGGCTGGGCTGGGGCCTGCACCAGTCAAGCTCTGCCTGACTGTGGCCGGACCCAGTGATGGGATTCCTTTCTTCAGTGACAGGGTGGCCGTGCACGCAGGCGCCCGCACATCTTCACATGGAAGAGACCAGGAAGAGACGGACCGGGTGGGATGTGGAGGTGTCCGCAGCCATTTCATCTGGCCTTCACGAGGGGACATCAGGGACTTCAGGGTGATGAGGCCAGGAACATAAGGAGGCACTCGGAAGTGACCTCGGAAGTGTCTCTGGCTTTGGCTTTTACCTGTCTTGTCCTGTGTCTGTCGGGAATTCTAGGCTCCTTTGGTCTGCCTGTGTCTCTGAGTGTCCCATCTGTCGCTGTTTCCCCTGCAGGCCTTGGAGACTAAACACAAGCTCCAGGCACGAAGGTGCCGCGTTCTTTCCCCAGATTTCCAGGCCACCGCATTGTAGGACCAAGGGAAGCATGACAGGATTCTGGCTGCGTTTGGAAGCAGACCACTTCAGAGCTGCAAAGCCTAGGGAACGCCTAGGCCCCGGCATCTCTGTTTAGAAATGGAGAAAATAAGATGCATATTATGGGTAGCAGAGATGCTGTCAGAAGGAGAAGCAGCCCAGGCAGTCAAAAGATGGAGAATTGAACCACCCAGCACGATGGCCACCAGCTGCACATAGTGACTTGAAACGCGCCTGGTCTCAGTGGAGATCCGCTCCACGCTGCGACGGCTTGACGTGAAAACCTGGATGGGAGATGCTCGGTAGTTTTTTATCTACTGCGTGTTAAAACGTGAACACCGTGGTTATATTGGGGTTATATTACTAATTGTACCTCTTTCTTTCTTTCTTTCTGCTATACTAGGTTTGATTACAGGGCCTTTGCCCTGAGCTATGTTCCCAATTTTTTTTTATTTTTTAGTATGAGATGCTGTCTCCCTAATTCAGTGTGTCCCATGCCAAGGCTTGAACTTCCAGCCCTCCTCTCTCAGCCTCCCAGAGTACACCGCCATGCCCAGCTTCCTCTTGCCTTTCCGAATGTGACTGTTACGAAGTGTCAAGTCATATACGTGGCTTACATTTCTTCTTCTTTTCTTTTGAGATAGGGTCTCCCCGTATTGTTTAGGCTGGCCTTGAACTCGTGGCAATCCACCTGCCTCAGCCTCTTGAGTGCTCCTGGGATTACAGCCATGCACCACTACACCCAGTTTATGGCTTACATTTCTGAACCACTTTAGATTTCTGTGGGATACACTGACTTAAGAGTCTTGTACCAAACATCCCACTTCTCTGAGCCTTAATTTTCCCAGCTATACAATGGGTATAGTAAGACTTAGCTCTCCAGTTGGCATATCGATCGAGTATATGAAAGTGTTTTTAAATCTTAAAATACTGTTCAGATGAGGAGGTGGAGTGTCGGTGTTGGCAGTATGGTGGTGACTGTGGTGGTGGCAGTGGTATTGGTGGCAGGGGTAGTTGTACCTCAGATTCTGGTGAAGAGAACAGAAACGATTTCAAATAGTTTGACCTTCCAGAAAACACCTGCCAAGGCCAGCCCTGAGAGCAGGCGGGGCCCAAAGTCTCCCACCCACCATGGTTTCAGTGCTGAGGACGAATGACCCATTCCCAACCCTGAAGACCCGTTCTGCAGACCACACTTTTGCAACACCGAGCCGCACGCCTTGATCAGCACCCAGCCCTCCTCATGCTGCATGCCCCTGCTCAGTCCCCAGCCCCGCTGACACGGGCTGTCCGGACGCCTCCTGCCCAAAGGCCCCATCCTTACCAGCACTGCTGCACATTTGATAGGATTTCCCAACTATGCTTCTTCTCTGCTCTCTGCTAGAGACCCAGGGTCCCAAGGGCCCCAGAAAGTGGAAGACAGCCCCGAACGTGGCCTGGAGGGACCAACGCCCTCCCGGGACCATCCCCCAGAGCAATCCCTGTTGCAACGGTGGCCTCGCAACAACTGCTTACAAACCCAGTTAGGCAAGCTGCTCTGCGTGGTGAGGCTATCTTGAGTGAACTGCATCCTCCGTCCTCTGCCGGGTCACTTGCTCAAGACATTGCTGGACATTGCATTAGAGCCACTGACACACACAGTTTTGAAAATGAAAACAGGCCATGCGACTTAGGATAAGATAGCGTTTAACTCATTCATGATTGCACCAAGTCCTCTCAAGGCCTCGGGGCCACAGAGTGAACATTGCGACAAACGCTGTCCAAAGCCGTTGGGGATGGCTGGAACCTGAGGTCACCTGCGAAATGACCCTTCCAAAGGCCAGCAGGCCAGATGGAGCCCACAGTGCCTCGGCCTCAGCTTCCCCCACACAGCTCTCTGGGGCTGTTCTGCTCCTTAGCTAACGAGTTCAGCTCCCGAGGAGCTGGGGACCTAATGCTGTTCATTCCACCCATGTTGGCTCTTCTGGCTATGTTTCTCACTGATGCAGTCCTTGACTTGAAAGGAATAGCAAGATGTATTTCTGGAATCTGCTGCCTTCTAGCAGACCCAAAAGTCCTGACTTACAGCAACAAGGGTTCTTCATTTCTCACAATCCTGCTAGCTGACTGGCCGCCTGCTCTGGTGCTGGGTGGTCAGGGGAGAGAAGGTCTACGCTGGCCTCTCAGAGCCTCGGTTCTCCACCACGAGGCCTCTTATCCTCCAGGCAACTGAGTGGCTCAGAGAAGGGTTTCCCGGGAGGGCAGGCGTGAAAGGGGGAGACGAGCTATCTCTTGGCAGTTGCTGAGAAATACATTTTCATGCTGTTGCAAGGCTAGAGAGCAGAAATTATCTCTACAAAGATGTTCCCCACCACTGGGAATCACTGGTAAAGTTACATTGACTGGGGCAGAAATCCGGACTCCAGACTGGCCAGGCCTCTTTCAGATGGGGAAGGTGTAGGAATCTTTGCCATAGCACATGGCATAGGGCATGACATGGGGAAACAAAGCAACAGAACCAGAGAGCTCACTTTTCTAACAAAGCCACTCCCAAGATAGCCCAGGAGCCGTGAATGAATTCATCCCCTTAGGACCCAGTCACCCCAAAAGGTCCTGCTCCTCAAATATCATTGACATGACTTTGGGATTAGCTTTTCAACACATGAAGTTGGGGGACACATCAAACCAGGGCCCTCCCCTCCCGCTCTGCCCACAGCTGTCACCCTTCTGCTGAGCTCCAGCTCCTGACATCTTCCCAGCCTCAATACCGGGAGCTCCAGGTCTGGCGCCTGAGGACAGGCTGAGAGGAGGACCACAAGTTCCACTCTGCAGGGATCCCCACGCCTGCTCTGAGCATGCAGAGACTTCCTGTTCACGCTGGCATCATCCCCAGGCCATGTTCTTGGCAGCCCGGTTTCATCACAGGGCAGACAGAAGCTCAGAGAACTGGGACTCTGCCCCAGGACCAGAGCTGGGCCCAGAACCAGAACTAAGTCTGTGGACCGAGGGCAGAGCTCATCCCACATGGGCCAGGAAGGGCCGGGGCCCTGTCTGCTCTGTGGCAGGCTCCCACCTGCCTGGACTCTCGGCCAGGTAGGCTGGTAGGTGCCAGTCTGACCAGGTGCTCGATGCCAAAAGACAGGCGGCAGAGCAGGCCTCACCTCGCCCTCAGGGTGACACTCAGAGGACAAGGAAATCGCTGCCTCCCTTCTTCCTGTCTGAGCATCTGAGGATGAGAGGTTCACAGCCTCCTGCTCCACCCGTGACCCTGCCCCTGTCCAGACTTGGGCCCAGCACTCAGGATGAGTCGGGCCTCGGCTGCACCTACACCCTCACCCTGTGAGGTGCCTCTGCCACTGTCCCTCTTCAAAGATCAGGAAAATCCACATCACGCAACTGGGACTCAAACCCAGGCCTGGCTCCACTCCGGATCCCAGGCAGTGTCTGCCTCCTGGGTGTCTGGAGCCAGGTGATCTCGCCGGACACCTCATCCCTCCTTCCCTCACCCACTGCTTGGAAAAGGGTCTGCACACTGTGACCCCAGGGCCCAGGAGAACACTGGGGCTCTGAGGGCGTAAGGCACCAAGCTCCAATATGGCGGGCATGGACTAAATCCAGGGATTCTGCCCAGCACACATTTGATTTTTGTCCCCATGACCCCTCCACCACAATTCTGGGGAAAGAAACTCACAAGCCGTATGGGAGTTCAGGCCCCTTAGCTTCTAAAAGTATTTACTTCCGCCTCCACCTTCCAGATTCATCCCCGTCCGCTGCTGGCACTGCAGCAGCTGTGCTTCCTGGGGGCAGGGACAGCATCTCCCAGGTGTGGACCCTGGAGTCATGGCCAGCAGACACTCGGCCCGAAGGGAAGCTAAGAGCCTGAGAGGGGGATGTCTGGGGACAACACACTGGTCTCCAAGGGAGGCGCTCAGGGTGTGGCGGGCTGTGCTTGGAAGGAGCCTATGGCCAGCAATGCCAGGCACAGAACCTCAGCGACACCAGAAGCACACGCGGGTTGACACCAACCAGGCACCAGGCATAGCTCTACGTGCCTCAAGCCTGCATACCGGGGCCGTGGGCTGCTGCCCTCCCTCAGAAGTGACAGGACCGAAGGACACCTGTCACCAAGGGCACACAGCTGTGGCAGGAGGGTCTGCTGGAGTCCAGCCACAGCACTGAGATCCCAGGCCCTGCCCCTGTGCCTTTCCCAATCCCCATTTTGCAATCAGTCGGTCTAATGCGGTAAACATCTGCAGCCCAAGGAAAGCTCACTGTCCTGACCCTGCTCCATGCGCTCCACAAAAAGCCCAGGGGTTGGGGAGGAGGCCCTCGGCCATCAGATGAGTTCTGACCGGTTCCTTGCGCACCGGCCACTTTGCTGGAGCTTCCTGGCCCGTCCTGAACTGACTAGGTGAAGTGACTCACTGAGGAAACAAGAAAGCAGACTTGCTGTCCACAGGGTACTGGTGGGGGAGGCAGAGGGAAGGAGAGGCCATAGGTCGGATTTCAGAGTATTTCCCCCTGCCTTTGGCTGGTCAGCTGTGCCACCTGAGGCAGGTCGCTCAACATCTCTGAATGGGGCTTCTCTTTCACAAAACACCAGGTGACCTTGGCCTCCTCTCTGCCCCACGGGCTCGCTGACATGCTGCAAGCAGAGGTGTGAACCGCTGACCTCCCCATGAGGCAACACTATCCCCACAAGGGTTCCATGAGGTGCGAGGGCATTTCCTGTCCGCTTCCCTGCACCAGGGAGGAAATGAAGGTGCTTTATTCACTCTGTCAGACGTTTGTGAAGCACCTGCAAGACACTCAGGGCTCAGGAGACTTCCGTAAGCCCCCAAAGAGCACACAGCTTGCTGACAGCACCGAGTAGGGAAACTAGGGAGCCTCTAGAGCTCCTGCCCCAGGCACGGGGGAGACAGTGGCACCTTCCCAGCATCTGCCAGGCACTTGCTCGGCCTCAGCACACTGCAGGTGAAGCAGCTGCTTCCTCTTCAGAGGTCTGCGCTCCGGGGGAGCAGCATGACTTCCACGGTTATCTCTGTCCTACTGTAGCTCATATCCAGTCCTTTGTATCTTAATGAACCCTTTTGCATGAATGAATGAATGAATGAGTGAATGAGTGAACTGCACCAAAGGAAGTATAGGAAGGGTATTCGAGATGAAGGAAGCTGAGTCTACACAGTAGAGGGATGGGAAAGCCAAAGCCTCCTCCCTCTGCACCTGTCCCAGTCCTTTCCACAAATGCAGCATCTGCCATCATGGCACCCACTGAGCTGACGGACCACCCAGACAGGGACAAGTGCCTGAGCTCAGCCCCACCCCTGCCACACCCTGGACCCTGGCTGTGTCCCGGAGCCTGGTTTCTGTTGCTGTCATGTCGGCCACAGGCAGGTCACTTGGAACAAATGGAGGTTTGTTCGACTCACAGTTCTGGGTGCTGGGAAGCCCTGAGCCTGGTGTTGGCATCTGCTCAGCTTCAGGGAGGGCCCTGTGGCTGCCTCCCACAGTACCATAGGATGCCACACGGCGAGTAGACAAGCTTGTCTTGGAGAGCTGACTCCACCACCCAGCTCCGCCAGTGATAATCCAGTAATCTGTGAGTCTGTGGGTGGATTCACTCGCTCCTGGAGGCAGAGGCCTCGTGAGCGTGAGTGGAGCGCTCTGGAGCTCCACCTCTCCACTCTGCTGTGCTGGGGCCACATCTCCCACAGGTGGGATTTGGGGGACCTATGCACCCCTGCGGTGGCCTCGGGCCAGGTCCTAAGGCCTGCAGCATTCTCCCCACAGAGGATGGCCCTCCTACCCTGGGTCCACGGATCCCGCCAGCCATGTTCCTCTTCTAGACAACACAATGTGACAGCTATCGGCATAGCATTTACATTGTGATAGGAACTGTAAGTGACAGCTTAAAGCATGGCGGGGCACAGTTTATATGCAAGTACCACGCTGTGCTTCATACAGGGATTTTATACATCTGGACCCGTAGGGCTCCTGGAACCAGTGCCCCATGATCCCAGGGAATAACTGTAGGTAGCGGCTGTAACTCTGGCAAAGAAAGGTCTTAGACTCGCAGGTTATGGAAGAGAAAGCAGGCTGAGAGGGGCTGAGGGGCTGGCCAAGATCACACAGTGCCCTGCTTCTTGCATCTGGAGAGCAGGTCCCCCATTCTCAGCCACAGGAGCTGGCCGCTGCGAAGGGGCAGACAGCATTCTCCAGGGTTTACCTTGCCCTGAGGGCACTTCCGTGGCTTATGGCCACCCATTTAGCACACGCTTCACCGGATCCCCGCCAGTGCTTTGGCCAGAACAACTGAGGCCAGAGAACAAGAGGATGTTTCGAGGTGGCACAGCAAAGGAGGGCCTGAGTCGGGCTGACCTTCCTCCCTCAGCAGACACCCGGGCCGTGGCCACCACTGCACAGGCACCACACCGAGCGTCTCGGAGTCTGTGATCCCAGTGACCAGGTGTTTGCCTGTAAAAGTGACACTGAATAACTAAGCTCACCCTAAAAAGTGCAAAGCACTGTAAGCAGTTATCAAATCTGCTTTTATCCCTCTGCAGAGCAGCCCAGCCCTCCTGCCAGGCGTGAGCTACAAAGGCCAGGCACCTGCTTTCTGGCTCAGGGCTCCTGAGGTCATCTTGGAGGAGGCAGAGGCAGCCGGAGCCCAACTAGAAAGTGCAGCCGCCCAGGTGTGTGGGGGTGAAATCGACTCCATTTGCCGATTATTCAAATGCAGGGTGTGAGAGAGAAGCCTGGGTGACTCTGGTTTGGAGTCCGAGGACTTTGGTCCCATTCACTGAGACAGGGCGGGAGGAGAAGTGGGGGAAGGCTGTGGGGGAAGTCGGAGTTGGTCAGATATGCTGTGCTGGAGGCGTCCTTAAGGGGTCCAGTGAAGCTGTCAAGCATGGGGCCACTGGGACGAAAGCATCAGGGAGTCATCAGTGTGACCTGATAATTGCTGTGGAGGACAGCATGAAATACAGGAAAAGGGGCTCAGGGTTCTCCGGCCCATACTGGGGGACCTGGCAAGGGACACAGAAGACACAGGTGACAAAGCAGGGGAAAAAAGAAACTCAAGTCCTGGAAGCCAGGGGAGGAAGCAACCCTGGGGACAGGCACAGCGGACAAGGGAGCAGCTGCCAGGAGCTGAGCACGCGCCTCCTTCGGAACCCTGCTGCTCCCCGGTCACTCACCAAGCTACAGAATCCTCTGCATACTAAGATGTGGTTTTGATTTTCAGACTCTAACATGCTGGGCGGAAAATCTCCCATTGCCTAAATCCAAGTACTACTTGGAATCAATACTTATCCCCAGCACCGGCACATAGAAGCCTTACCCAAGGAGAATGGGGCTGCAAGTGCCCAGCTAGCTCAGTCGGTAGAGCATGAGACTCCTAATCTCAGGGTCCTGGGCTTGAGAACCAGGCTGTTACAGAACCGGCGGGGCGGGGGGAGGACAGCTGTGGTGGGGAGGAGGAGGCACCAGGCCCCGAGCAGGGCAGGAGGGGACCCAGAAGTTGTTGAGCATCTGCTGCAGACTTCGGGCTTGCAGCTTCACATTCGGTGTCCTCTGGCAGCAGGAGAGGGAAAGGGATTTAGAAGGGAAGGGGAAATATCTGATTCCCAAAAAGCAGCAAGCTCGGCTCGCCAGCTGGAAAACAGGGGAAATCCGAGTCCACTTTGGTTCTTATCCCGCACCCTCATCAACAGCCCTTCGGAGTGCCACAGGAGACATGGCACCTCAACACCTGGCAGCGTCTTCCCAAAACGCCTAAAACCTTCAAACGTGCATAAAAACGACACGTGCCCATGGTATGATGCTGATGGAAACACAAAGGCACTCATTCACGTGGAAGGGGGTGAGAGCCGCCTGCGTGCTCCTACTGGGCTCAGAGCTCCCTTCTCTGCGTTCTGCCTGGCTGACTGACCCTCAGCAGCTGGCTTTGGAGCCGAGCTTGCTCAGATCTTCAATCTGCTGCCTCTGCCTGGAAAACCCTCCAGGCTTGGAGGACCTGTAATAAAGGCAGAGATACAGCGAAAGGGCCCGGTCTGCTCTGCTAATTTGTAGCTGCTCATCCACTGCAGAGTGCTTTCGGCAGCTCTGTGATTGGCACTCACCTTTGGTTTTCTTTTGTTAAAGCCCCCAACATAAGATAGCATGCTGATAGAAGGCAGATAAGTAAGCAGGGAAATAGAAAGAATTCACTCATCCTGATAGGACTTTGTAGGTGTGGCCAATTCCAGCCACAGGGAACAGGAAATGGAGTCCAAATCTCTGTCCCCCGCAGAGCCAGGAGGAGCCAAGCCCAGACCTCGGTGAAGCCACTTGCCTTGCCTGGAAACTGCAGCAGTGTCTGGAAAGGTCAGGGCCTCCTGGTTTGCTCTCTTGTTCTCCACTGTGGGGGGAGACAGGTGATGAGGACCTGTGATCACTAGCAGGCCTCCTGTGGGCTGCTCCACTGGGGCCCGGCCTCCTTCTCCGGGCCCTCCCCTGCCTTGGAGTCGCCACAAAGTCCTGGAACTGCAGGCAGTGGCAGAGCAGCTAGGAAGGACCAGCCACCTCTAGGACGTGTGGAGTCTGTCTTCCCCAGACAGCGACAGCACAGCGGGGGCTGGGTCCCCCAGCACCTTCCACCCCAACCCCCATCTCCTGGTAAAGCAAGCAGTGGAATTGGCCACATTCATATCCAGGCCACCCAAGGCCACCCAAGGCCTGGTGCCCCATCTCAAGGAGCCTGAAAGATGGCTCAGCTCCCTTCCCCGCCAAGCAGACAAATGGGGTCTTTCCTGCACCCTGCTCCCCGGGGCTGGACTGCAGGACAGGTTTTTCCAGAAAGCCAGCCCTGGCAAGCCGCCAGGGCCTGACATGACAGCCTGGGGGCTGCAGACCTTGCTTCGGGCTCTGAACATTTTTGGAGGGCGGTTTCATTAACCAACATCTTGTTGAGACTCGGGCGACTGACCTGCTCTGAGGAAAAGCCTGACGTGCAATTTCCTACTAGCTCATGGTGGATAAAGACAGTCCTAAAAGATGAGGGGCTGGGTGGGGAGCGGGCCACTGTGCAGGCTGCAGTCACCTACAGCAGTCACAATCTTTGCAGTAAACGTCCCCCATTTTAAGGGCCAGCTTGGTTAAGCAGAAACAAAACGATGCTCTAATTGTAACACTGTGTGTGGCCTGGGAGATTTGCTCTACTTCTGAGTATTGAATCCGGGTAAAATCCAGAACTAGTTAAGTCCATTTTGGGGGTTTTTTATTGTTTGTTTTTTGATTTGTTTTGAAACAGGGTCTCACGAAGTTGCTCAGGCTGCTTGGAACTTGCAATCCTCCTGGCTCAGCCTCCCAGGGAGCTGGGATTATGGGTGTGCCCCTCTGTAACTGGGTGGTTCACTTTCTTAATTTTCTCCCAGTTTCTACCCAAGGCTATCGACCCAGGCTCTGGTGACCCTTCAGGAATGGGGCCCACCGTGGACTCGCTCCGCAAGGGAGGAGGGGGCAGCACTGTCGCTGACATGGAACATGACAGGCAAACAGAGGCCTCGTAGTAGTCCAGGCAACAGCCAAGCTCGGAGCAGCAGGACCAACAGGCAGGGTAGACTCCTCAGAAAGGAGAGAATGGAAGGGGCTCCAGCCCGTGACCCTCCCTCTCCAACTCCTAGAACTCCTGTTCAGAATCTTCCATTTCCTAAGAGATGAGCTTGCATTGCTCAGCAACCAGGCTGAGTGTCTGGGCACCCCAGGCCCATCCCCAGAGATGCTGGGGGTTGGGGTGTGGATCACAGCAAGAGCTCAGTGCTATCAGGGTGTGTCCTCTTTTCCTGCACCCCGCCCCCCATGTTTTCTCTTTCAAAGCTCATTTCATACACTACCTCTGGTCTTACTGCATCTGTCAACCAGGGTGGTGTGGTAGCTCTGTGTTCAAACCCAGGCCCCACACTTTGGAGCTAGGTGCCCTTGTGACAGCGATTAACCTCAGTTTTCTAATCTGTAAAATGGACAGAGGCCTAGTGCCCATAACAAAGGTTCACTGTGAGAACTACTGCATGCGTTACACACAGTCCCTAGGCTAGCAGGTGGCAGTCACTGCTCCATAAATGTGTGTGATGACTGACCATCTCGAGCAGGTTCTCTTATTCCCTCCTCTAGAACCACATGTAATGCCTTTTCCAGAAGGTTCCAGGAAAGATGAGCCATGGTTAATTAATGGGACTGGAACTGGAGAGATGGAGGCGCCTCACCTCTGAGTTTGGTTGGCCCTGGGTTGTTACCCAAACTCAGTGCTCACATCTGCAAGTGAAAGCTGGAAGAGTTCCCCCCTGCAAGGATAAACAAGGGGCCCAGCAGGCCGAGGCTCTGGGGCTGGAGCCAGGGAGGCCATTGTGGTCCAGGTGATGATGCACTTGCAGAGCCCGTCTCCAGCGAGAGCTGCAGGAGACACAGTGAGCAGGGACTCAGGCTCCGAGCCTCCCTCTGCCACGCTCACTCTCATCTCCTGCCTGTCCCTCAGCCCTGGGGGAGGTGGCCTCGGAGCATCGGATCTGTGTCCCTGGGGCAGGTCCCTGCACACCTCCAGCCCACGGCCAGCTACGTTGTTCACATAGTTAGTCCACGGGCCTTCCCTTCCCCTTGCTGATGGGAGAGAACAGGAAGGAGGCAGGAGCTCCAGGACGTGGCGTCCCACCCTGGGACACACAGCGGCCATCTCCCACCCTGTTCTGGGTTCCGGGACTGAGCTTCGGGGCTGCTGGCAGCTGGCAGCTCCTCCTGGCAGGAGCCAAGGCTGAGCTGCACAGGGTCTTGGGGCACTGAGCGGGGCTCCGCCGGGAAGCAGTCTTTCACCTCACCAGGCCTCTCATCGCAAGGTGGCTAGCTCGGCCCAGGCCACCTCACAGACACAGGAGCTGTGGCTGCTATGACCACCAGGGTCTTACGGTGGTCAAGGGCTTACCCTGGGGACAAGGGCGTAGGAGCAGCATATCCCCTCAGGAGTGAGGCTTCAGCAGGACAGAAGGTCCTGGAGGAGGTGTCAGCTGTTTAGGAGTGTGTGGACCCCTGCTTAGCATCGAAAAAGTAATACCACAGCTGGTGTGGTGGCATACACTTGTGATCCCAGCACTCAGGAGGCTGAGGCAGGAGGATCACCATGAGTTTGAGGCCAAGCCAGAGCTCTATAGTGAGCTCAAAGGGAGTCTGAACTACACAGCAAGACCCTGTCTCAAAAGACCAAACAAAAAATGGTAAAAAAAAACCAAAAAAAACCCACCACAGCCTGGGTGGCTCGTAAACTACACACCTTCACGCTCATGGTTCCAGCACCCGGGACGCCCAGGGTCAAGGTGCTGGTGGAAGCATTGGGTGGTGAGGACTTCCAGGCTTAGAGATGGTACCTCCATGCTGGAAGGGCAGGGAGCTCTCTGGAACACTAAGCTGTATCCCAGCCTTCATTCATTTATGTATGTGTGTACTTATTTATTTAGAGACAGGGTCTCCCTAAGCTGCCCAGGTTGGTCTCAAACTTGCAACCCTTCTGTCTCAGCCTCCCAAGTGGCTGAGATTACAGCCATGCACCACTGTGCCTGGCTTGGAGCCTCTCTCTGAGGGCCTAACTTTACCCATGGGGGCCCTATATCCTAACCCCATCACCTTGAGAACAGGGTCTCAACATAGGAGCTGGCAGGTGGGGACACCCAGATATTCAGAGCACAGCAGCCCCAAAGGGAAGGAGAGAAACTCTCATCTCCACCAAAACCTAATCAGAAGCAGAGGCTCTGAAGATCTTGAAGTCAGGGCCCAAAGATGTCTGAAGCCACCAAAAAAGAAACAGAACAAAGATCCACCTTTCAGTAGCCCCAAACACCGAGGCTCTGTAGTAGCCCAGAAACCTCCAAAGGGAGCCCTGGAGAAACGGACTCAGCCATCACCCCCTTCTCAAATTCCCCAACCAGGGGATTGATCGTGATCGCAGAGGCGAGACCACACGGGCAGTATCAGAGTTCGTCGTGGACATCACAGTTGACAAGCGCCAGAGCACAGCAGGAAGAAATTCTGTGACCTGGAGCGGCCAAAGCCAAGAGGACCAGCCTTGGAGGCCTTGGAGAAGGCATGCATCTGACTCCACTGTGATGCTGGACCTTGTTTAAAAAACAAAGCTAAACTGATTCCAAATGTCTACTTGTAAGTATAATAAACTTCATATCTCCTCTTCAGAGAGAGCAGTTATTACATTCTGTACTCCCCACAGCAGTGTGTGGGTTCCCCCTGCCCCACAACCCCCCCACCCCTCAATTGGCATTGCCAGTCTGTTTCATTTTAGCCATGCTGGCCAAGGGTACGATTGGCATTTTATTGTGGCTTTCAATGTCATTCCCCATGACCACTAATGCTGAGCATCTTTTCACATCATTATGGGTCAATCACACATGCTTTTTGGTAAAATGTTTGTAAAAGATCTTTTGACCACTTTTTAATTGGATTGTTTGTCCTACAAATATTTCCCTCCAGTCTGTGGCTTGTCATCTCATTTCTTAAGAGTATCTTTCAAGAAGCAAAAGTTTTCATTTCAATAAGTAGATTGTATCATTCTTTTCTTTTGTTGTTTATGCTTTTTGTCCTGCCACACATTTTTAATTGTTTAAAAATACATTTATGCTCCATCCAGAGAGCTTTCTTTCCAGGATGAAACTAAGCGACTTTGTAAATTTTTGCCACCTCATTACTTTGGGCAGAGGAAACCTGGCTTTCACTTGGTGGGTTGTGATTTTTTAAGGCCTTTTGGTGACACCAGCCACCCAATGAGAAAGAAAAAATTAGGGCAATTTGATCAGACAGATCAGAAGTTTTGTGACCCCAAGTTTTACAGAGGAATTCTTTAAGAGAAAGCCAGAAGGAATCTCCCATGCTTGCAGGCCTGAGGAGCTCTGAGGACAGATCCCTGAGATGCCACATGTCCGGTGCAGGGCATGAGGCACCAAAGGAGGGGTCTCACCACACGGCAGAGCAACGCAGAGGGCAGAGCCTGTGCCACAGCCCACCTGGAGCAGTCCTCCCGCCCTTCCTGTGCTCGGCCAAGAGAAAGCTATTTCCACTGTGTACCTAGGCTCCTGGAGGGGCCAACTCACTCCCTCCCACACCAGCAGACTTCATAGTCAAAGCAGAAGACTTCCTGCAGACAGCCCGCCGGAGCGCACTCGTCCGTCCTCCCCTGCAGTTACAGCCAGTGGGTAACTCCAGAGAAGGACCTGTCCTGCTTACCAGGAAGGACACAGCAGGCTGCAGATTTTCCATGGCTTTTTCAGTGTCCTGCTGGCCCTGGGTCGCCCTGGAGCCTGCCCAGGGTGTATCAGGGTTGACACTGCGTGACGTTATGTGGCTGCTCACACCCCAGCCTACAACTGCTGACCCGCTGTAATTCGAGACAGCATCCGTGCCTGCGGAGGCTTTAGGGTCACTTGCTGCAACTATTCCCATCTAGACCTTGTCCAAGAGGGCAGAAGAGGCAACATGGTTGGGACTAATTGCATCTAAAGGCCAACGTCTGAACCTGAATTTGTAAAGAGAGAGGAACACAATGCTGTGAAAGAGAAAGCGCCCTAACTGGTAGCAGAAGGCCAGCTGCAATGGTCACTAACTCTGTGACCAAGGACGGTTCATTCTCTGCCCTGGGCCTCAGTGTGCTGATCTACGCAATTCAGAGAGGTGCACAGTGAATTCTAAGGACCACACCCAGCCCATGAAAGAATTGAGAAAATGAGGACAGAGAGAACACTCAGGTCCAGGAGTCCCATTGGATCAGTGGGTGGGGGCAGTGGAAGCGGATGAACGTGGACAACTTTGGCTCACCAGGACAGAGAGCGTAGTCATGGAAGCAAGCGGCCCCGCACCCCAGGATCGCACTGGTGGCGGCAGGTTAGGGTCGGTGTGGCAGACCGGGTCCCACAAACACGCCGACACACGCACGGGGGGGGGGGGGGTTGGGGAATGGGTCCATTTGGCCGAGGGGCTCTGAGGAGTCGAGGACGGACGAGGCACAGGCCAGAGGTGAGAAGCCTCTGGCGCTCCCGGAAGGGAGTCCTCAGGGCCACCGAGACACAGAAGTGGGGAGCAGAGAGCCGGAGCTCGGAAGACAGAGTTCAGTCCTGTGGGTCCCTCGTCAGCATGCTTTTTACTGACTTCTGTCTCATCTTTTGCAAGGTGTGCTCGCTCGCATTACCTTACTTTGGGGGCAGTGAGTCCCATGCCACAGAGCTGGGGAGCTGAGGTTTGGGGAAGTTCAATGGCTCATACTGCTGTGATCTCCGAGTCCAACTCTGCCTGCCCCAACCACGGAGCTGCTAAAATTGCCAGCCCAACCATATCTTTCCTTCTTTTTTTTTTTTTAACTTTTAAAAACATTTTAGTCAATGTCCAAAACTTGTAATATTGTATATTATACAATGTGACATTTCAATACATACATCGTGCAATGCTTGGATCAGGAGAAGCACACTTATTTCCCCAAACATTTACCCTTCTTGGTGTGAAAACATTCAATATGCTTTCCTCTAGCCTTCTTCTCTGGTTCCATTTTCATGAAATTCCAGAAACAAGCAAAACTAATATTAGTGGCTGACAGCAGCTCAGCTGTCCTGGGACCTCAGGACGGGTGGCCATGTGGCTGGTAAGGAAGCCAGGGGCCTTTGGCATCAAGGAAATGTGCCCACATCATCGTGTGGTGACTGAGTGGGGTGAACAGTGTGCTCCTGTAATCCTAGCTATTGGGAGGCTGAAGCAGGAGGATTTCAAGTTAAGCAATGCAATTAAGTCTCCATTTCCAAAAAAGAGGATGCATTTTACTTATGTAGATTACACTTCCTTAAAGTTGATAATGAAATGTTTTTATTTGAGGTAGGTCCCATAGATGAATATAATACAAATACTATATATAAATGAAGGAAAAAAGGAAGAAAGGCTGAATTTAATGTAGACCCAGGGCAAAGCTAATTTAAGTGTCACATCGGTCGCTGGAGGAACTGCAGTCTGGGCTTTGGGCTTCCCAGCAGCCAAAGGAAAGGAGGGAAGAAGCATTCCCAGGCTCTCGAGTGTCCACAAGAGAAAAATCAGCACCTGTAAAATTAAACGGACCACAGAAGGAAAGCGCCTTCTAAATACTACAAGAGCGCGAGAATGAAGTGAAGTGACTCTCGATGTGGGAAAGCCAGGCAACGCTAGAGACTGAGAGAGGAATAAAAGAGGCGCCGGCCATTCCCGGGGCCAGCAAAGGGGTGGACTGGGCCTCTGAGCGGAAATGATCTGCTCTGCCCACTTCCTAGATGTCCTCACCGGGAGGTGAGGCAGAGTTGCAACATCAACATCGGGAAGCAAGAAGAAGGCAGGGCCTGAGGGCCACAGACAGCCTTGGATTCTGAGGGCCTGAAAAGGGAACCGTCCCAGAGCCAGGGGAGGAGGAGGCTTTTGACTCTCTTCGAGACGGGGTCTCACTACATAGTTCAGGCTGGCCTGGAACTCGGGGTGATCCTCCTGCCTCAGCCTCCCCAGCGCTGGGGTTACAGGTGTGCACCCATGCCGGCTCGGGAGGCCTGAATCGGCCCTATCTACCCTGTCTGCCAGGAGCCCGCCCCGCACGGGCGAAGCGCTCGGTTTGCTGCCCGGGGAGGGCGCTGCCTGGTCCCCCCGCCCCCCCGCGCCCACACCTGCTCCGCGTGCGCAGCTAAGGAGCACTCGGGTCCCGGCCCACTGCCCGCTCCCCAGGCCTCGGGAACCCGGCCCGCACTCGGTTTGAGTCGCCCGTGGGAAGAGGCTGCGGCCCCGGGAAGCCTCTTCTGATGCGGCCCCTGGGCATCAGTCCGGAAAGGAAGCGCTGGGACCTACGCCAAGCTTAACGCGAACACAGAGCTGGGCCCTGCGATCACCACAGCCGCGTTCGCCTCTCCCGGGTCACGCAGGTGGCCCAGGACCGGTGCCCAGCGCCTGACGGCGTGGGAAGACCCACGGCTCCTGCATTCGGCGCCGCAGCTTCAGTCCCGTCCTGCACAGGGCCGCCGCACAGGACATGGTCGTTTCGCTGCCCACCCGGCCCAGGGGGAGCCAAACTGATCTGAGTCACCTGACTTCTCTCCCCCTCCTGACCCGAGAGCGCCTCCGAGGCCCACTCCTGGAGCTCAGAGGCCCCAGAGCTCGGCTGTTTGGTGCGATGGCTGCGGTGAGCTAGCCCAGATCAGGCAAAGCTCCTCAGGCACCGATACCCGGGGTTCTGGGCCGCCGCCCGCCTCGCTCCTGCAGGCCGAGGTCCCACGGCCGGGACTGCGCTCCTGGGCCTCCCAGGGCTCACAAGGGCTCTGATTGGGCCTCCCCGCCTGTCAGGACGGTTCCGGAGGCTCTGCTGAGACAGAGAAACTGAGGCAGAAGAGGCTCGTGACTCACAACTGGTCCAGGGGATCAAGCTGCAGTCACAGCTGGGCAGCAGCTCGGGCTGCGGTCAGAAGACTCTCCCCAGCGCTCACCTCCCTGCCAAGGCCGCCTCCCGGACGAGGCGCACCGACCCGGAACAGGCGGAACAGGCCTGGGGGCCGCACTGCCTGGGTCCAAGCTCAACCTCCTACCAGCTGGGCGGGCACCCTGGGGCTCCGTTTCCTCATCAGCAAATGAGGCAGCATCACATTGGGCTTGACTCTCTCACATACACTGAAAGAAGTCAAGAAGTCGGGCCCAGGAGGACACACCCTGCGTGATCACTGACCTCCTGTCCGAGAGCAGAGCGAGCCAGCGCCTAGTGGGGAGGGGTGGGGCTTCCTTAGTGCGGGGCGGGGGGGGGGACACATTTTGGAAACCGGGGCAACACTGCAAAGTATTGAACGCCACGGATTATTCGCTTTTAAATGGCTAACGGTTACGTTGCATGAGTTTCACCTTAGTACGAATTAATTTATTTATTAGTTTAAAGTGACCCGAACTCGTCTATAGTGGTAGAAGTCGGAAGAGCAGCCACCTCTGGGGCGGGACTGCGGTTGGGGAACAGAACACAAGGGAGCCGGGTGAATGCCCTGCTTGAGTATGTGTGGTTCCCGCATTGAACTCGGGGCCTCGCGGGTGTAGACCGGAATCCTACCGTGGAGCTCCACCGCAGGCTGCTAGATGGCAGTTACTCGGGTGCACACATGGGTGGAAATTTCTCGAGCTCTATGCTTTTTTTGAAGCACAACATTTATTGGTATATTTTAGATATAATAATGACAACATTCATCATCAGGAATTTGCACCAGTACACGATGTATCTTGTTTCTTCTTTTTTTCCCATTCCCCTCACTTTGACCTCTTCCCCTCTTTCACAAAGGCTTTTTCCTCTGTTCTCTTTTTTTATTCTTGTCTTTTCTTTCCTTTCCCTCTCCCTCCTCCCTGTTCCCCTTCTCATTTGAATATTTGCTTCCCATTTCCTGTATCTCTTATACATTTGGTCCTTATTCACCCTTTCAGTTTCTCACAACAGAGAAACAACGTGATATTGAAACATGTGTGTCCAATTTAACTCACTCAAGAGTATGATCTCAAAGTGCATCCATTTAGCTAGAAATGTCTCAAGCTGATCCTTTATGGCAGAGTAGTACTCCATCGTATAAAAAAAAAAAACCGACATCTTCTTTATCCATTCATCAGTTGATGGGTATTTGGGCTGTTTCCGAGATTTAGCTATTGCAAACTGTGCCACTATAAACATGGGTGTGCATGTATTACTGTGGTATGATGTTTTAATTATTTTGGGAAGATACCAAGAATGAGGATAGTTGGGTCAAATGGAACCTCTAATTTTAGTTTTCTGAGGAATCTCCACACTGATTTCCACAGTGGTTGCACCAGTCTGCACTCCACCAGCAGTGGAGTAGGGTTCCTCCTTCCCCACAGCCCCTCCAGCATTTCTTATTGCCTGATTTCCTGATAGCAGCCATTCCTCCTCGGGTGAGATAGAATCTCAGCATTGTTTTAATTTGCCTCTCTTGAATGACCAGTGATGTTGAAAATTTTTTTCGTATGTTTGCTGTTTCTACTTCTTCATCTGAGAAGTGTATATTCATTTCAGATGCCCATTTTTGGCTTGGGTCTTTAAATTTGGGGGATCTAATTGTTTTTTAGTTCTTTGTATATTCTAGATAGTAGTCCTTTGCCTGAGGAGCAGCTGGCAAAAATTTTTCCCCACGCTGTGGGTTGTCGCTTCATTCTGTTGGTGATTTCTCTTCCTGAGCAGAAGCTTTTTAATAAGATGAGATCCCAGTTATTGATTCTTCGTGGTGTATTTCCTGTGTGATCGGAGTCTTGTTCATAGTCTTTGCCTACACCTGTGTCTTCGAGAGTTCTACCTATTCTATCCTCCAACAGATTGTTTCTGTTTTAATATTTAGGTCTTTGATCCATTTTGACTTGAGTTTGGTGTCTTTGCTTAAAACTTAATGTGCTTACAGCATTATTGTGAAATTCAGGAGGTAATCCATGCCCGCTCTTTACAACACTCTGGCACAGAGCCAGGCAAGGTGCGCACACCTGTGATCCCAGCACTAGGGCTGAGGAAGGAGGACTGCAGTGAGTTCAAGGCCAGCCTGGGCTACATGGTGAGTTCAAGACTATCCTGAACTACACAGGGAGACCTTGTCTCAAAAAACATAAAAAAATAAATGAGCAAAACCCCCTGGCACATAATAAATGCTCAGTAATTAGTAACTCTCACGAGTGTCATCACTACCTGGTGCCACGCTGAAGATGGATGAGACAAAGTGACAGGCAGGCACGCAGGAGCTCCCTAACAGAGCTGTTCAGACCCATCGAACCCCAGCCTCTGGCTCCAGGGCTGGAGCACTCTGCAAAGCTCGGCCCTGCCCACTCCTAAGGATGGCTTGACATGAGCCATGTGGAAGAGAGCCAGGGAGTTAAGTATTAGGGATTGGTACACATGTCACAGCCTAGAATTAAGCCGAGTTCCCTCCCACGGGCAAGCCTGGGTACAAAGCAAACTGTGTGGCATCACACTGGTGGGGCCTGGAAGGCAAAAGTCACTTCTCACTCACTGAAGTCCGATGGAATCTGGGCAAAGACAGCTCGTGTTAAATCTTGCTCTATTGTCCCTGACGGGCCGGGCCTACCCTGCTCATTAACAGGCTCGTGCACTGGCATCTTGTACAGCCCAGTTATGTTGGCAAGCTTCATGGAAACCCAAATGAATGACCTCCTCTCCCCTGGCTGCAAAATCTCAGGCTCAGAGCCGTCATCCCAAGACCTGCGGCATGACAGCTGTCGCTCACGTTTCCCCCCAACCCCACTTCCGGCAGGCAGAGCCCTGTCTAGGTCAGCTTATCAGCCCCGGGATGGCTCCCGGGCATGGCAGGGACATGGCAGGGACTTCACTCGCTTGTAAGGGAGGCAGGGGAAAGCAGCTTGGGGCCCCTTGGTCAATCAGACCCTCGAGAACGGATTTGCTGGATGTGGCTGCTCCAGGTGCACTGCACTGCCAGTATCCAGAAATTCCAGCATTGCAGGCTTGGGACCAAGGGAAGGGATGAAGTTTTGGATAGAAAACATTTACTTGGTGTCGTTTCTCTTTTGTTTTCCATCTTAGGATCAAGTCCTCTTACCCCTTATCAGCAAGGCAGGGCCGGGGGTTTGGCTCAGTGGTTCTGCCACCTGCCCTGCAAGTGCAGGGTCCTGAGTTTGACCCCCAGTACCACAAAAAAAAAAAAACCAAACAAGCAAGGCAACCACACTCACAAGCGTGTGATGTCAACCACGGCACACTTCCACCTAAACTAACAGAACTTTATGTCATCACAGAATACTCTGTCCTCTCCTCTACAAACCATTGTAATCAAAACAAGGAGACTCTGAGACTGTCACAGCCAAGAAGAGCCTCAGGGGACTTGATGATCAAACATAATGTGAGGTCCCAGAAAAGGAAAAGACATTGCACAGAATTTAAGGAAATCTACACAAACTATGGACTTTAACCATAATGTGTCAATATTGGTTTGCAGATTCCACAACAGGTGTACCATGTTAGCACAGTACGGAAAGGTGGGTCAGGAGTATATGAGAATTCTCTATAATCTTAGCAGTTCTTTGGTAAATCTGAAACTGTCCTAAAACGTAAAGCATTGAGCTTTTTTTCAGTTCTGTACTACAGACCAATCTCTGGGGGTGTCGACAGCCCTTCCCCGTTCACTCTCCCCCCAGATTTACCGGGTCAACAAGTTCTGACCCTGTGGGAGGGTAAATCTGTCCTGCCTTCCTCCTCTACCCCACCCTCACAGAACACCAGACCTCGTTCAAGGTTAAAAATAATAGCACTTGAGGTAGGAACACGATCGACATTGAGCTGCCCTTCACTTCAGGTTTCAAAACTAAAAATAACTCCAATGTTTTCAGCTATAGACTGCCAGTTGTTTATTCCAGGTGTCCAACCTTGACGATGTTTTCCCACGGAAAGCGTGGCTGTGATTTGACTGTGTGCCAGTCACGGCACCAAGCAGTAGAGGAAGCTGCATGGGAAAGTGACCATGGCTCTTCCCTCCGGGACTTATGTCACATTCCAAGATGCACAGTGGCCCACTGAGCCAGGGAGGGGGATGGGGGCAGCAGAGACCAAAGGGGCCTCTGCTCAGAGAATGCCCAGAGCGTGACAGGAAGTCAGGAGCTGCCAGCACCCTCTGTGGACCAGAGACAGGTGACCGAGGTCTCATGAGACCTGTGGTATCCATCAGAGCTCTTCCATCCCACGAAATCGGGGGCATGAATTTTAGAACGGGAAGGAAAGGTGTCAGAGGGCAGCCCCCTCACTTAGGCAAGTCCCTAATAGCTCTTGGTTAGGCGAATACTTGGTGAACGTCCAGGGAGAGCCAGCCATGTGCAAGAGGAGGACACCACAGTGGGGAATGAGTCCCAAGGAGTAAATCTGGTGGGAGACACGGAGCAGAAACAGCCCCTGAAAACTCAGTGGGCCAATCTGAGGTGTAGAAGAGGAGCTGCATCTGCCCAGGCCAGAACTGCTGAAGGGAGGGCTCTTAAAAAATCAACTGCATTGACAAGCTACCCGCCTTCCAGGAGGACGGCAGAGTGATGAGCGGCAGAGAAAGAGCCTCTCCAAGATCTGGTGTCCAGATGCTGGAATATAGCAACATGAGGAAGAGAAGGAGGAAGGAAGTGGGTCCCCAGCAAGGATATGAAGTGAGAACTGAAGCCCATGGGGAGACCAAGGAGAGACTTCAATGAAGAAGGAGGCACCGATGGTGTCTTCTCCCTGAGCCCTGACTCACTCGGCGGGAGGGGTGGCTTGAACATGCAGATACACAGTGACTACTGGCAACCCCAGAGGCCTCCACAGAAAACACACCAGTGGAACAGAGCAATGGACACAGTGGACTGCAGTGGCTCCTGAGTTATTTGGGTTCAGACCTCACCTAGGAGAGGGCAACTGGCCAGTAGCCATCTTGGACAGGGGCCCACTGAGGTTGGGACTCAGGGCAGCTGGGGCCAGCTCCATTTATTGGCTCCCTGTGTCGGAGTGAGGTGGAACCGAGTTCAAGTCAGTAGGAAGTTAAGGAGCCGAGTTCAAGATGGCAGGAGGCACACAGAGTGTTGCAGGCTGAACAAATCAGGTTCCAGCCTCACAGCCAGAAACCAGCCTGAACTTTAGTGGAACTAAAGGGGAAAGCTGGCTGGGATTATCCACTAATCTCACTGTAAATCCACAGCTAGCTTGCTGGGACTAATCAGTTTGGCTCCGGACTCTGTCTACCCACTTTGTCTACTAGTGACAGCAGAGACACACCTTGAAGTGAACATTTCTTATTTTCTTCTTTATTTTTTATTTTCTTGTTTTTATTTTGTTTTTTCTTGTTCGTTCTTGTTTTTATATGAGTGTGAACATTGTTTCTACTTTTGTTGTTGTTGTTGTTGTTTGGTTTTGTTCTTGTTTATATTTCTTCCTTCTCTCCTTCCTTCCTGTCTTCTTCACCAGTTTCTCAAAGTTTACATAACCTTCCTTTGCCCTCCAACCTTGCCTCTAGTCCCTTCCTCTTCTATTTCTCTATTTTTTCCCCAAACCCTTTTAAATCTTCTCCCAAGGGTAAAATCACCATAATGAGGGCATATTTACTGTGTAGAATTTTCTGGTTTTAGAGTTTATTATGTAATCACAAATCTAATTCATATGGTTAAAGATGCCAATTAATTGTTACCACAGTTTGTCATTTTCTAGGCTGCATTTGATGCTATTGTTACTGCTGATTGTACTACTTTAGCCAAGGTGACATAATTGTTCTAATCAGTTGTTCTTCTTGGTATGTCAAGACTGAGATTGCCTGAGGGTCATAAACAATACTATAGGCCAGTGGCAAAGAACCAGGAGCTAGGCCAAATAGACAGCAACTTCTCATCCCCAATAAATTGAAGAGGTAGGATCTTGCAGCAGACTCAAAATCCAAAAGCCAGCTACACCTGGAAGGCATCTCTGAGAAGTAGTCATTTCCTAAGGGTTTTAAATACCAGCAATAAAGCTACTTGCCATAAGCAATTTACAATCATCAACCCAGGAATTAAACAAAAAGAAAAGAGAAAAGGAGAAGACATTTAAGCAAGATGCAACCCCAGACCTCCAGCTCACCAAAGGCAAACCCTAGGGGCAATGATATAGAACAATTCCAAACCCACCCACCTGGACTCTTTGAAGTGGTAACAGTGGAAGTAATGAAGCAGATGAATGAGGGTCTAGAAAAATCAAATCAGAAATAATTTCTCAGATAACTACAGAGATGGTGATCATACTGAAAGACATGGTTAGTGACTCTAAAACAGTACAGATAAAAAATAGAGAAGCTCAGGAAAATGATGTCAACCGAACACCCAGCACAGGAAAGAAATGGAATCCATGAAACAGATTCAAACAGATATCCAGGAGATTAAAAATCCCACTGAAAGTATACACAGTAAAAACCAACAGTATTGAGGCATTTTTTCCATAAATAAAATTCTCCCATTTTAAGCTCCATGAGTTTGACAAAGGTATAGCACTGAGTAACCACCACCACAATCATGATATAAAATATTTCCATCACCCCAGAAATTTCTTTTGTGCATCTTTGTGAGATAGGTGATTAGGGCATGGCAGAGCTGGCTGGGGAAGTGGGCATGACCTGTCAACTGCAAGATCCCAGACACAGGCACAGAACGGTTCCCAAAGCCCTGCAGGTGGACTTCTCGCAAGAACTTGAGCAGGTTTTCAATGGAGGCCTTGACCTGACGTCAACCTGAGGTGCAAGATCCCAGCACCACCTCTCAGAACCCAGATGCAGAATCTCACATGTTTCCTCGAGATTTAGATAGCATAAAAGGACACAGACAGCCTGAAGACTTTGCTATCATAGACTTCCATGGTGGCCCACACGGTGCCTCCCAAACACACCATACACTTTTATCGTTCCTCTTACCCTCGTTTTCTATTTACTCAGCCCATGCTCTCTCTGCAGAGCCAGTTTCTCTCCACTCTTCACTTTTACTTTCTCAAATAAACTTCGCCACTGCTTTTTGCTCATCTTATTCAATTCTTTGTTCACAATGAGAAGAACCTGGGATCCAACTCCAGAAGGAGAGGTGAGCAATTCCAAACCCGGTAACATTTATTTTGTGAGCCACTTTTTAGAAGAAAGCAGTGCAGCACCTGCCTGGTGAGCAATTTTTTTTAAAAAGACAAAAAAAAGAAAGAAGCAAGCTTCCTGATAACATTCTCATTTGGTCCCTGTCACTGTCCCCGACTACTCCATGTCCCAGGAACTACTGTTATGGTTTTGCCTTTCCTAGAACTTTCTAGAACCACATAGTATGTAATCTCTTATTTCCAGTTTCTTCCTGTAGCCTAATGCTTTTGCGATTCGTTCATGTTGCCGTGTGGCTTCATATGTTGTTTTGTGTTACTGAGTAGTATCCCACTGTATAGAAATATCACTGCTGGTTTATTCATTCACCAGTTGTGTTCTCCAGTTGTCACTGTGACAAAATGCCTGAGATGATCAACTTAAATTAAGGAAAAATTTATTCTGGCTCACAGTTTCAGAGGCTGCAATCCATGGTCATTTGGCTTGGTTGTTTGAGCATCTGTGGTGAGGTGAGACATCATGGCAGGGACCATGTGGTAGAGCAAAGTCACCACCTCATGGCAACCAGGAAGCAGTGAGCAAGAGAGAGGGGAAAAAAGAGAGGAGGGAGCTGGGGTCCCAATACTCCCTCAAAGGCCTCACCTCCAGTGCTCTACCTTCCTTCCGCTAGGCCCCCAGTTCCCAGCACTTCCACTACCTTCCACAGCACCATGGGCTGGGGACCAACCCTTTAACACATGGGCTTTGGGAAACATCTAAGATTTAAGCCATAACACCAGATGATGGGCATTTGGGTCCTTTCCATTTGGGGCTATCATGACTAAAGCTGCTGTTGACCTCAATCTTAGCAGTAGAGGGTGATCCATCAGAGAAGGACATTCGAGAAAGGGAGGTCAGCAGAAGGAAGCAGAGGAGGATGGGGCAGCAGAAATAGAAGCAGCCACAGAGTGCTGGGACCCTGGAAAGACTTTTAGCAAGACGGTCACTTGGCAGTTGGTGGCCTGAAATCTGTCTTAACTCACTTTTCTCATTGCTGAGACAAAATACCCGACACCCAAGGTTAAAGGAGGAAAGATTGGGCCAGAGATTTAGCTCAGTGGCTTTGCTGCCTGCACAAGGACCTCGCAAGCACAAGGACCCGAGTTCGATCCCTGGTACCAAAAAAAACAAAAAGAAGTAGAAACAATCAGAAGCCTCTCCCTGTGAGGTTAATCTCTGCTCCCGCCTCCCTTCCCTGTTCCCATGGAAAATTCACGTCTTTTCCAGCACTTTCCTCACTGCCATGGGGAAGTTTACAGGTGCATGGGTCAGAATGGGCTGGGTTATGCTGCAGTGATGAATAGCCCCAATGTTGGTGACTGACACGGACAAAGGTTCCACACACCTGTGCCCATCACAGGCTGCCCTGCCCACTGCCTCTGCGCTCCCCTCACTCTGCACTGAGTCTGAGGTGTGACCTGTTTCTGGGGCACTGCTGGCTGCCACGAGAGGGAAGAGAAAAATTCAATAAATGAGGTGTCGGCTCAAGACCCCCCAGAAATAGCACCCATCTACTGCTCCCATTGTTCAAAGAAAGCAACAGATGGCGCCCATGTTGCACAAGGCAAAGTGCACAATCCTCCTAGGGCACAGCGTGAGCTAGGTGACCACCAACAGTCACAGTGGGCTGTCACAGCGGGCTGCCTCTGCTGCCAACCTGAGAGTGCATAGAGGCTGGGCACCCGTGTCACGGCCATGCACAGAGCTGCCAGGTCTGCCCGTCTGGCCTTTCCTTCAGCCTAGAGCGTCTGCTGACTCTGCCCACTGGGAAGCCTCCCCCAGCCCCACTCCTGCATCGAGGGGTGAGGCTGCTGGCAGCAGGCCACTCCCACAGTGCCACCTGCTCCCCGGGGACCCTGCTGCATTTGAGTGCCTGAACAAGAACAGTAATTTAGCACTTGTCTCCTCTGTCCTCCAAGGCATCCCCGAGAGTTCCACCCAGACAGGTAGAGCCTCCTCAGTAGGAGCACAGTGAAGTCCAAATCGGAACCTTAGCCGAGTGTGGCGGTGCACACCTGTGAGCCCAGTTCTTGGGAGGCTCTGCGGGAGGCCCCGCCTTGAGTTCGAGGCCAGCCTGAACTACATAGCAGAGACCCTGTCTCAAAAACACAAACAAACAACAAATGTTCTGGAAGTGGATGGTAGTAATGACGGCACAATGAAGTCAAGGTACTGAACACGGCTGAATTGTACTTAAAAATGGTGTCACGGTACCTTTTACACTCTGCATATTTTAGGAAAAAGACAGAGTAAAGTGACTTGGACAAGAGCGTCCGGCTGGGCAGAGGCAGAGCCCAGGCCTGAGAGTCAGCATCCACTGGTCTCTCTCGGCACCACCTGCCCCGCTCCAGCCAGCCGGGCCCTGTCCACTGCCCACCTGCCTTTGTCTCCACTTCCTGAGCTTGCTCAGGAAACAAGTGATCTCTGTCGCTGGCTTATTCATTCATTCAACAAACGCAATGAGGACATGCCCACACATCAGCGCCCCTCACAGGGTCCGCAGTCCGGTGCTCCAAGTCTCCATACAAAGCCCTGGAAGACAGAGAGGAGCAGAAGTCCGTGGGCACCAGGGGAGAAGGCCGGGCTGGACAGGACCCTTGACTGGGGCCTTGGAGCATGAGAAGGAGCTTTCTAAAAGGGCAGGAGAAAAATATTCCACAGAGAGGGAGCAGCGTGTCAGTCGTGGGACAAGAGGGCAGATGACGGGGACCCCGGGTCACAGGAGACAGGCCCGGTGCTTGGGAAGGGGCGACATCTCCTGGGGCCCTATCCTTGGGACAAGTATCAAGCTTAGGACTCAATGGCTTCTCTCGGGCTGCTGCGGGATCGGGGTGGCGGACCAGGCGTGCGTTTCAGAGAACAGCGGTGGACGTCAGGGCGGAGACAAGAAGCCCAGGCCAGCTCGGGAGGGCCGATCCGAGGCGTTTGGGCCGGGGGGGGGGGGGGCACGGCCTGCACGATGGGCGGGAGTTCTGCGGCTCTGTTTACGCTGGGCGCCCACCTGGGCTCCTCAGCGTCTGCCGGGCGACTAGCAAGTGTCTGCTGGGCAGTCAGCAGCAGAGACAGCCGCTGTGCAGAGCAGCGGGCTGGGCGGACACTGGATGCGCAGAACAACCGGAAGTGGAGGATCGAAAATCACTCCCAGGTCTGGGGAGAACAACTGCCTGGGCTGGAGCCGGGCCTCAGAGAGGGTGGGTGGGAACCTGGAGCCCAGGCCCTGGGTTTGATCCCCAGTACAGGCGGGAGCTGAGAGGAGGGAGGGAAACAGTCTGCGATGGGGCAGGGCTGAGCCCTGGGCTGGACAGCGGAGGCCCCGAGGTGGGGCGCAAAGCAGGAGGTGCCGAACGCGGGGCCTCCTCACCGCTCTAGGCAGCACTCAGCCAGGGCCCAGCCAGGGTCACTGCCCCGCGGGCTCTCGCTTAACGCCGCAGGTCCCATCCCATCCGGCTCCCAGAGCCGGTCCCCAGCGCGCCAGGCCCCTCCCGCCGGAGGCCACCGCGCTCCTACCCGACAGACCGTGCGCCTGCCCTCATTGTCCGGCCCAGACTGGACCACCGGCCTGAAAGGTAACCCCTGACTGGCTCAGAGGGACCGAAACGTAAATGTAAAACCTCCAGCTACAAAACTGCCAGAAGAAAAGCACTGAAGAGCCAGGCTTGTAAACCCTGTAAGGCACAATTTCTCAAGACTAGAAAATACATGAACCATAAAAAATATTGATGGACTTTTATACAGAAACGTAAAACTTCACCTCTTCAAGACTTTAAGACCATAAAAAAGACAATTAATAGACTGGGAGGTGCTATTTGCAAAAACACATATTGGTCAGAAAGCTTGTACCTGGCGAATGAAAAGCTCTCCTGCTGTTCAGTAAGGAAACAAACTGCCGATTTAAAATAGGGAAATACAGAGCAGGCACGTCACCAGGTAGGGAGGCAGGTGTCAAATAAGCCATGTGAAAAGACGCTCAATCCCATTAGTCATCCGGGAAAGGGAAATCAGAGCACCAGGAGATGCCGCTGCATGTCCGCTAGGCCGCCTAATACAGGTGCACAGGGAAATGAGTAAAACTAGCATCCACAGGAGACTGGGCCAGAACCCAGCGCCCCGCCCACCTTCTGGATATCCGGGTCTGTAGACGCCCTGCCCTCACTTACAATAGGGGCGGGTTTGCATGGCCTCCTACTCAACCTCAGCCACGTCTGCCTAGGGTACCCAATAAACTGCTATGTCAATAGCTCTTGTACTGGATTGTTGAGGGAATAATGGAAAGTCTGTATGTGTACAGAACAAATGCAATTTATCCCCCAATATTTTTGTTTGTCTTGGCTTTTTGAGACAGGGTCTTGTTAAGCAGTCAAGGCTGGCCTTGAACTCACAGCGATCCTCCTGCCTCAGCCTCCCTAGTGCTGGATTTACAGGCATGCGTCACCATACCAGGCTTTTCCAGTATTTTTGATCCACAGTTGATTGCATCTGTGAAAAGAACCCATGGGTAAGAGGCCAACTGTAAATAAATATAAAGTTTGTCTGACAATCCTAGCGGTTGGCAAATGCGGGAACACAAAACGGTGCAACCACTGGAGAAAACAATCTCATTATTTCTCACCAAGTCAGACTGAGCCCAGCAATCACACTTCTGCACCCAAAGGAGATGCGGCTGGAGACCTGCACGGAGGTCTGGGTGGCTCCGTGTCACCCCGGGGAAGCCCTGGGCGTCCCATGGTGACCTCTCCGCGTAAAGGGCTGGACTGCACAGTGAAGCCGAGGGCAGGCCTCGCCAGCGTGAGGGCTTCCAGGCGTCAGCTGACCACGGGCAGACACGGGCCGACCGAACACCATGTGATTCCAACGAGGCCGAAGGCTCAGGGGGACGCAGGCCAGGCTCCCAGGGCAGAGCGCTCTGTGGTGGTGAAAGCATCCTCCGTCAGGTGTCTGTATCACAGCTTATTTGCCTGCATGCCGGGCACGGCTAATTTTATTGGAGGGAAATGATATCTCACTAAAGCCGATTTCAAAATAACATGAAAGAATAAAATTAAACCACCAGTAACTGAACGGGAGGGAGCTGTCCTCCTCCTATGAAGACAAACTTACACCGTTAGCAGTGGTTGCCAGTGTGCCAGCCACCATCCTAGGGAACTCACACACACACCCCAGCTAAGCCTCACACCACCCTTGCAGCTCCTCAAACACACCAAGCTCCTCTCTGTCCCGGGGCCTTTGCATTGCCCAGACCACTCCCTGTCCCACATTCCTGGTCTCAAGGCAGTGTCGCTGCCTGGAGGGTGCCCCCCCCCATCGCTGTCCTTGGTTGCTTTTGCTTCCTTCGTGCCCTTCCTGCTCCTCTCACGGCAGAGCCGTTCAGATCTCCCCACAGGGACGCTGCAGTCCCCGCGAGCCTTCTTTCCTCTTCCCCACAGCCCCTGGCCCCCAGGAGGGAGGGGGACCCGGCCAAAGCCAAGCAGAAAGCGTGGGCCAGACCTGGCTCCTCCCGGCCTGCCCCTAGCTGGCCGGCTCTCTGGAAGCTCTGCCTAAGGTCTAGACCCAGGTTTGGGCACCCACAGTCCCCGCCCCTGGGAGGCTGAGGCCGGAGACTCGAATTTGAGGCGGCTCGGGCAAGCCCCTAACAGGGGCTGGTGTTCGTATGGCCTTTAGGAGAGGGAGACCACGAGGTCCGGAGAGGCGGGGGAGTGGCTTCTTACAAACCAGGCCTCGGGCAGGCTGCGGCTTCCTCACGTGAGGACGTGAGGACCCGTGAGAGGACTTCGGTGAACCGGAAGTGCACCCTGGCCGGAGGCAGATCTGGTGGTGCTGGGACTGGACTTGGCTCCACCCACCGTCCGGCCTGGCCCATGGGACCCAGGTGCTGTGGATCAGGTGGGAACGAACCTTTCCCCGGCCCTGGGGTGTCCCCAGGAGACCCGAGCCCCGGCGCCTCCCTCAGGAAGGCCTCGATTTCCCTACCTGTGGAATACTTCGAAGCATGTTTCCCAAGCATCTGTGATGGGATCCATTTAAGACTGATGAAACCCCGCCCGCGGGGCACTTGGGAGGCTGGGGCAGCGGCCCTGAGAGTTCTCGCCCAGCCTCGGAGACTTAGGAACGTAGTGAGATCGTGTCTCAAAATACAGTTTTTAAAGGGCTGGAGACGCCGTGCAGTGGAAGGCCCGGGCGACCCCCAGTACCACAAAATGGAAAATACACTGCTCCCCGCTCTGTCAGTCCAGGAGACCCGGGTCAGCGCCCTCACCCACCACAGCCTCTCCCGCGGGCCGGGAGCCCAAATTGGGGTGCCAGTGATTTATTTCCAGGTATCTTTCAGCTCCACGAAGCTGCCTGCAACTATGATTTTCCCATAAAGCTACCCATTAAGCATAAAACTCATCGAGGCTGGGTGGGGTATGGCCTCTGCCAGCGTAGGCAGTTCACAGCAGGAGGCCCCGGGTTCGATTCCCAGTACCGCACAGAAAAATATAAAGTAAAACAAAAGAAGCACAGGAGAGCTCTGGGCAGGGCCAGGATTTAGCTCAGTGGCACTGCGCCTGCCTCACAAGCGCAAGGTCCTGAGTTCAATCTTTGTACCAAAAAACAAAAGGCGAGCTCTGGGCAGGGAAGGGCCGGAACGCTGGCTGAGGCCGCAGTGTTTCCCCACTCCCCTCGCACCGGGTCGGAGCACCTGGGGTTCCTTGGGACACAGTCTGAAAACCACCCCTCTAGCTGGGCTGGTGGCTCACACCAGCAATCCCAGCTTTCTGGGAGGCTGAGGCAGGAGGGTTGCAAGTTCCAGCCCAGCCTGGACAGTTTAGTGTGACCTTGTCTGAAAATGAAACTGGAAACAGGGCGAGGGTGGTTAGGTCAGTCTCGGAACATTTACCCAGTGTGTGAAGCCCTGGGTTCAATCCCCACTACCCCTCCCCAAAAAAAAGGAAGAAAAAAAGAAAGAAAGCAGATATCCTCTGGACGCATCCGGATCCTGCCTGCGTGACTGTGCCTGAGAACCTGCCCGCTCAATGCAGCGCCATCTCAGGAGGCGCCGGGAGTCAGAATGCAGATCATGCAAGGAGCCTGCTTCTGCAGGCTGGCTGCCTACCGCGTGCCAGGCAGGGCCGAGGGCTCCCCACATGTCATCTCATCTAATGCCCACCACTCCACGAGGCAACGACTGCCATGCCTGCACTGTACAGGTAGTGGAGACAGGGAGACAGAGCAAGAGCGAGTCAGAGCCTGCATGTTTGAGAGGGGCAGAGCTAGAATTCGAACCCGGAGATTTCAGCCCTGAGCAGCTGCTCTTGAAATCCTGCCCTGCGATAACCCAGTCCCTGGAGCAGGAGCCACGTGGGCCAGAGCCAACCACAGAGCTAAGGTCGGATCCTGGGTGGCCCTGGGCTTTGTCTACTTCAGAGACACTGAAAGGTGCCCCCTGGGGACACCTATGTCTGCCTGCCAGGCCCTCATCCAAGGCCGGGCTGGCGTGGTCATTGAGCAGGGCCCTGTCCAGAGAGGCCCGGGAGCAGAGTGGAGGGGCGTCGGCCCAGATGCTGTCCCAGGCCCATCCCTCCCACTGGAGGAGGCCAGGGACTGCATGGGGAGTGGGCCCAGCGCAGCTGTGACCTCGCCAGCCCCTTGGGGTCAGGTCGGTTCTGTCCCTGGGAGATGATGAACAGCCCTCGGAGGGGCTGTGAGGATCAGCCAGTGCCTCTCCACACCGCTCTGCCTGGCTTTCTCCAGAATGGACGGATTTTCAGGAATCAGCTCATTTTAACTGAAATTCAAGAGCTCTCTCTTTGGGCCATGCCTCCTGGGCCAGGCCTATAATGCCTGCACTCTGGGAGGCTGAGGGAGGAGGATCGACAATTTGAGCCCAACCTGGGTAATTTAGCCACTTTGTAAGACCCTGTCTCAAAAATTAAAAAAGGGTTGGGATACATCTCAGTGTGAAGGTCCTGGGTTTGATACCCATTAATGCCAAAAAAAAAAAAAAAAGGTCTCTGTTTGGAACAGGTTTCAATCCAGGGTGCTCTAGCTGTGGTTCTTGGGCCCAGGAGCTGGCTGGGAATGCAGAGCCTCAGGCCCCAAAGCCCCATGGCCAGGATCCACTGCTCGGAGACCGAGACCACCGCCCCACCCACGGGAAGTGCCAGTCAGCACCATCTCCCTCCCACCCCTCTCCTGTCCTCTCCTGTCCTCCTCATTTTGCATTTGTTTTTCTAACATGTGCTGTCATTACTGGGCATGCTCTTGCATGCCTGTAATCCCAGCACTCCCGAGGCTGAGGCAGGAGAATCATGGAAAGTTCAAGGCCAGCCTAAGCTCCATAGTCAGAACCTGTCTCAAAAAACAAACCAACAAATAAACAAACTAAGACGTGCTATAACTGTGTTGCTTCAGCTGAGTTCGTGATTCTCCTGCCTCAGCCTCCTGAGTGCTGGGCTCACAGGCATTTTGACTATCTTTAATCTGTTATTCGAGAGCCAACATCTGCTGAACATTTTATGCACAACAGGCATGTGAGAAACATTTTACGGGCCTGATTTCTTCCTCCTGTGCCCATTTCATGGGTAAAGCAGCCGAGCTGAGGTGGTTTAGCGCCCGCCCACTAGAGCCTCGTGTCAAAGCCCAGCCTCTCACCCAACCTGTCTGTCACGCTGCTGGCCGGTGTAAGCCACTCCCCACGCCCAGAGGGGATCAGGGCGGCATCTGGGAGGTGGGGGTTCGAGTCCCCTGCTCCCCTGGGACTCTCTGAGACCCTGAAGGTGCTGGTGCGGGACAGAGATGAGGTGGATGGGGCTCAGGGCTCGCCAGAGGCCCCGAAGCCTCTTCAGCCACCACGGAAGGGGAAAGGGAGGAGGGCACTGCGGACAGGACAGACCTCGGACCCCACTGCTGCGTGTGCCTCACAGGACAGGAAGTCACAGTCAGAACCCTGCTGCGACGCGGTGGTCGGGCCAGGTGGCGCGCACCTGGGACCCCAGCTGCCAGGGAGGCCGAAGCAGGACAATGGCAAGTTCGAGGCCAGCCTGGCCAACTTGGTGAGGCCCTTTCTCAACAATGAAAAATGTCTAAAGGGCCGGGGGTGGAGCTCAGTGCCAATGCCCTGGGTTCCATCCCCGGGACGGAGAGGAAAAAAGTGGCAAATGTCTCAAGCACGGGAAGCTCAGAATCCATCCAGAACAAGTGCCCAGGCGTGCTGTGTCCTGCACTTATCATCTTCTGGTTTGAATTATGGTTGGGCTTTTCATTTGTTTGTTTTTAGAGTCGGAGTTTCCCTACGTAGTCCAGGCTGGCCTCCTGCCTCAGCCTCCTCAGTGCTGGGACCACAGGCCTGCGCCCCCACACCTGGCTGTATCCCCTATTTTGAGACAAGGTCTCTCAGAGTCACCAAGTTGCCCAGCCTGGGCTTGAACCTGCAGTCCTGCCTCAGCCTCCTGGATCACAGGCATGTGCCACCATGCCCAACTAATCTTTTAAGACAAACTTTTCATTTTGGAATGATTTTAGCTTTACAGGAAGTTGCAAAGAGAGTGGAGAGCCCCCCCATCCTCACTGTTGCTTCTGAGGATCGCTTAGGGCTTACCGAGGTGCATCGGTCACAACGAAGGGACAACACCGACACGTGACTGTGGACTGGATGCCGGGCTGCTACAGACTTTGCCCCTCTCCTGACCCCGCCCTGCTCCCCGAAGGCGCACTGCTCCGGGCTAAATCAGTTCCAAAGTCCCACCTGGCTCTGAACACGGGAGCGGAAGCCCTCTGGCTGCAGGCTGTCATGGGAGTTATCAAATGTGCCTGAGCTGGGTGACTTTGGCTGAGCCCTCACCCTCTCTGTTCTCCATCTCTTCAGTTACAGAAAGCAGATGACAGCAGTGTGCCTCATGGGAGGCTTCAAGGTGTTTTCCTGCTTTCCTCGGAGCACTCAGCAGGGCTTCTCCAGCACCAGGAGCTGCTGGATGGAACTCAGCTGGGCGGACGAGCCCAGTGCCTGCACAGCTCAACAAAGCCTTGGCTGCAATTGAGATGATCAAAGAAGCAACTGACCCGGGCGCGGCGGCGCAAACCTGCAATCCAGCACTCCGGTGCTGAGGCAGGAGGATCACCATGAGGTCAAGGCCAACCTGGACTACACAGTGAGACTGTCTCAAAAAAAAAGTAAAAGATGAGCAAAGGAGTTGGTGTGGTGGCACATGCCTGTAATCCTAGCACACAGGAGGCTGAGGCAGGAGGATTGTAAATTCAACCCCAGCCTGGACAGTTTATTGAGACACTGTCTCAAAATAAAAAGTAAAAAGGTCTTCGGAAATAGCTTAGTGCCAAAGCCCTGAGTTCCATCCCTGGTTCCACCATTAAAAAAATTACAATTAGCAAATGGGGACCAGGCAGACTGCTTGCTTGTGATCAGGTAGCAGAAGGACTTCAGAGCTGGGCTGATCTCAACACTGCCACTTCCATGTTCCTGGCTCTGACTGAGGGCCAATCAGGCTGTGTGCTGCTGAAGGGCATCCAGCCACCTGCCCTCCCTGCATGCACCGCCCACCTGTGACGCCCACCCATCTCTGCTGGCATCTGACACTCTCCTGTGGTAGGCCCTGTGCTGAGTGCTGGGGATCCAGGGGAGAATAAGCCTGCCACAGCCCCTCACCTCACAGAGCTTTGCTTCCAGCCTCCTAGGGCAGGGTCTCAGTCTTTGTTTCCCAAGTCTACCAGTTTCTGGCACATAGTAGGTACATGGTAAATGTTTGTTGAATGAATAATGGACCCCCCCTTTTAGTTATGTGTCTGTGTTTTTGACTGATGTACGGGGTAATTTTAAGGACATTAATACAGCCAAAGACTTCATATCTGTGTTTGTCTTGAGCCAACTTCTCGTCATTCTTAGCAGAAAACTCGGTGTGGATGTGCTGACAGAGCACTGGGCACAGAGTCCAAAGACCCCAGTTCCGGTCTGTGCTCTGCCCTGCTTGCTCCTCAGTGGCTGCTGGAAGTCTTAGTTTCCCCAACTGTGTGCAGCTCACTCGGCTGCTGTGTGTATAAAGGCACTTGTAGGAGGTATGTGAATAAAAAAGTGAAAAAACAAAACTTCTAGAAGGCACACTGAGGTGTTAGCAGCATGATTTACTCAAATGTGGAATTCGTGGATGCACAGAGAGAATGAAGGCAATCAGCACACTCACGCAAAGCGTCTACACAGGGGGGTCCCAGTAACCCCAGATGTGTCCCAGCCTCGGAAGAGATGACTCATGGGTTTGTGACGTCACCGTCGCCGGCCGGGCCTGACCCACACTTCTGGGCACTGCTCGTGTGACAGAACGAGGCAGTGTCACAACCCTGACTGCGGGCAGTGTTTTGAAGTCCAGAGACAAACGCTGCATGGGGTCCAAAGCATCTGCACTGTGTGTGCCCAAGTTCTGCCCAGCAGCTCCTGGGTTCCGCAAGCAGGGACCCCTGCCTGCCGCAGGATGCTGCCCGGGACCTTCAGGGCCACTGCCCACCTGCCTCAGACGCAGCCTTTCCACTCGTGTCCAGCCCCGGTCTTGAGGCCCACGCTGCCCCTAGCTCAGGACCAGGTCTGCATCTGGGGTGAGCTCAGCGGGTCCCCATCACCCGTGACTCCTGCCGCCTCCTTGCAGAAGTCAGAGCTGATGACCTGGTGCTGTCTGACTTCCACCAGTTGGGTTAAAACTGGCCCTCGGCGGCCGTCACCGTGGTGGCAGGAGGCGGGAGGGAGCAGTGAGCGCCTGCCTGTGTCCCTGCCCAGACCTGGCTGCCGGTACTGGTCACTGTGCTGCACCTCCCTCCTCACGTAGTCCACTGGTCCAGTCTGCAGACCCTACGGTGGTAAGGAAGCTACAGACCGCACGGAATCAAACATGCTTTCCCTGTCTCCGTGAGTCACATTCACGCTTTCCTTTCCTTTTTACAGCAATAGGAACAGGGTTGGGGCTCCATCTGCCCTTTAATTAGTAGGGGGCTCTCAACAGGAGGCCTCGGAGGGCTTTGGGACCCACCAGACCTCCAGGAAGATGAAGTTCTGGATTCGACACTGTCCTGAGGGCTCATAGCTTGTGTCAGATTCTCGAAGTTCCTGGCCCACAGACAAAGCCAGGAGCAGCAGTCTTCAGCCCCTTCCTTCCAGCGTGCCCTACTCAGCCGGCCCAGGCCCCTGCCAGCCTGGTCTCCCCAAATGAGCCCCCACCTACCGCCTCTGCCCACGGAGGCAGGCAGAGGATGCGTTCAAGTCTGCCCCGAAGAAACTCACCACGCCTCTGTACGAAAGCAGATTTATTAAATGTCTCTACAGTGACGGGGGGCTCACGCCCCCCCCCCACACACAGGGATCTAGTGTTTCTAGCTGTCCGGCAGAAGCACTGCCAGCCCGGAGTCTCCAGCCGGGTAACGTATCACAGATACAAGAGTCAAACAACCTCGACAGCAAGAGTGTGACAGAGGCCTGTCCCCCGCTCCAAGTCCCATGATTCTGTCAAGGTAATATTGCCAACAGCCATTCACATTTCATGTGGCTTTACACACGCAGGTGATTCAGACAAACACAGAACGAACAAGCCCAGGAGCCGAACACGACAACAAATCAGACGTCTGTAGAAAAGGGAAAAGGTATGTACAAAGTACACAGTACGTGAGGTATACACGGCATTCTCACAATGCAGGTTAGTAGTTTGCCTAGGCGTAGCCCTTAAAGATGCCTGCCTGGCTTTGTGCCATTTCTCAAAATACAGTATGCTTGGTTTACCCGTTTCACCATCCGACTGCAGCACTCTCACTGGTTTTAATGCAAGCGGCAGTTTCTCGGCGAAACTCCACCACCGCAGGACGGAGCTCTTGGTAGGAGCTAATCGTGGGAGCAGAGGACCCTCGAAGAGAGCGGGGGCTTCGGCACCAGGGGTGGGAGCCACGCCCGAGAAGCAGGCCGGATGATTTCCAAGTCCTAAGCAACTGGGTGTTTGGGGCTCACTGCGCCCCTCCAGAAGCCGCTGCACAGGTATCTCCACGGGGCCACGGCATGCTATGGAGTCGGTGTGAGGGGCTCCTCACCCCAACATACGCTTTCTTGGAAGCATGAAGACATTTAAGGTTTGCCCCTCTTCGAGAAGGGTGAGAAGTCTCCTTATCTGTCTCCCCGAACAGAACGCCCCACCTAAGTCCTCTTGGGGAAAGAAAGCAAGGGACTAAGTGCTAGGGGATTTCAGGGGCACCCAGGAGCCAATGGCGCAAGTGATCAGATTCGTTCTAAGGAAGTGGAGGCTGAGCTCTGGGGCCAAAGCAGCTGGGTGTTAAAGCTTTTGGTGGGTTCTCAGGATGAGCTGGCAAGGCCTTCACCGCTGTGGGGGAAGGTTCCAAGGAGCCACTGTTGCCTGGGGCGCCTCGGCAGGACTCAGGAAGACCCCCGAGCTCCTCCGTCTGCCCCAGCAATGGAGCAGAGCCATTGGGAAGTCTGAGTGTTAAACCAGAAGAACTTCGGATCAGAGAAACCGCGGTAGCAAGTCCAGCTAGCAAAGACGAGTCCAAAGATGGCAAGGCTGTTGGCCCAAGCTGTCCAGCATCCTGATAAAAGTTACTGCCCAAAGAACCACTGTTCAATCAGCCTCTTTCCCACTCCAACGTTTCAGTTTGTGACATCTGAACACACGTGGGACACCCACATTCTCCACCCCGAATCCAACACAGGGAGAGCTGGTGACAGTGTGTGAAGCAGGGGATGCCTCCGCCACTGCAAAGTCAGATGGACGCTGCCTGGACCAAGAGTCGCTCCTCCCAACACTGCGGCCCTCAAGACGCAGCCACTGCTCTGTGGCACCGTGCCAGAGGGCCTGCCCGTCTTCAGAAATGGAAATGCCATGTGTGAAAATTCTGAGGTTTCTGAGGTTTCTGGGATTAGCAAAAGAAGGAACTAATGTCACTATCCTCCTGGTACTCTGGAACAATCTGGTCTGAAGTTCCTATTTCTGAGTCAACGTACCCAGGTTCCACGGTGGATGCAAACCAGGGATGGAGTAAGATTTCAGGAGCAGTGAGTCTCTCGGAAGGCTCTCGTCTCAGGAGGCTGCGGATGAGGCACCTGGCTTTGGGGGAAATGTGGTCGGGAATGCAGAACTGTCCACGGCGGATTTTGGAGAAGAGGGCACTGGGGTCCGAGTCGTGGAAGGGGTACCGTCCGACCAGGAGGGTGTAGAGCATCACACCCAGGCTCCACACGTCTGCGGCCTTTCCGGAGTAGGTCCCCGTGGTGTTGAGGATCTCAGGGCTCACGTAGGCTGGGCAGCCGTGTTTGTCTGACAAGGCATCGTCTTCGCCCTTGATTATGTGCGTATCTTCTAGGCTTTCCAGTCTCAGCTGAGCTCTGCAGGACAGAAGAACCAGGCTGTTAAGTCCAGACCAGGTCTATGGAAATCAGGCTCGGCCAAGCCTGGCCGCACCTGCAATCCCAGCTCTCCCAGAGGCCAGCCTGGGTAACTTAGCGAGACCACGCCTCGAAATAAAAACAGCTGGAGGGCCGGGGATTTAGCTCAGTGGTTCCGCTGCCTGCCTTACAAGCACAAGGACCCGAGTTTGATCCCCGATACAAAAAAAAAAAAAAACAGCTGGAGATGCAGCTCAGGGGCAGTGTTTGCCCAGCAGGTATGAGGCCCTCGGCTCAATCCCCAATAACCACAAAAAACAAGAAACAGCAACAAGGCCTTCCCAGAACCCGCATCCACAGGCGCTCACTGCAGAGGTTCGGGAATGCCATTTACCCCTTCCCCAGTAAGTCACAATTTCACAAACCAATGCAAACTGCAACAAACGTTTGCAAAGTACGGAGAGAACGCCTGGGTGGAGAGTATGATGCAAAGTCCCAAATAATAGTCATGATGCTCGAGCTTGTAGGAGATGCCCTAGCGGGTCACACAGAGTTCACACTGCAGAGCCGCCACAAAGCTCTCAGGGAACAGCAAGCAGTATCTCCTCCTTCCTCGGGGAGGGCAGGAGCGACCTTCAAGCCAATCTTTTCTCAGGACGCTGAGGGCCAGGGCCACTCGGACACGTTTTGCACTAGGGAGCACAGAGCAGTCACTGTTGGTGTGTGTGAGTCATCAGCACTGCCCACACTGACACATACACGTGAGGAAACTTGCCTGGGTCCCAGGCCTGCTCCCTGGGATGGGAAAGCTGCAAGGAATGCTAATCACACTGACGGGGTGTTTCATGGCTGGGAACAGCAGCTTGCAGACAGTGAACAAGCAAGACTGGTGGTGACCTGAGGCACCCCAGAACTCCTGCCTAGGCACACGTGTTTACTCTGGAGGGGAGGGCTCTGCCCTGGAAACAACCACACTGACAATCCTCTGGTCAGGGCTCTCTCGTGAAGCTGCAGGTAAGCAGCCACTCGCGGCCCCAGAGCTTGAAGCTGGGCTGGGGGCTTCACAGCAGCCTCTCCCTGCTTCTCCACAACAGCCCTGTCTTCTGCAAGTCACTCGCTGGGAACCAAGTGCACACAGCCGGCACAAGCCCATGGGTCAATTCCTTTTCCTCTGAAAGGTCTGGGCTTTTTTCTTTTCTTCTGCCCTTCCTGCCTTGCTGCTCCCTGGAGTGTAGTATACATGTGCTAACTTCAGTATGTCCTCAGCCTGACCTCCCTGTCGTTATGTAAAATACCCATTGGTTCTGTAAACGGAAAATATGACTCAACACGCACTGGCTGCCCCTGATTGGCTGCTGTAGGACTGAGCCCTGCACCTGCGCTGGTTACACGAACAGTGTCAGCCTGCCATTGCTTAACCCCCGGGTTGCCAAACCCCGTGCCCATGACACTGGCCTGTGCAACGCAGATTTCAAAAGCTAGCAAGGAGATGTGTAAGGCATGTTTCAGAAAAATGCATCACCATATCACAGGAACCCAAGTTCCAGGAATTGGACACTTCTTCATTGCAAACAGCTTGCTTTTCTTTGCTAATGAGTATGTTTCAATAATGACTGCAAGGTCATATACAGAGTCAGGCTATGGCATTCAGCCCGGTACTTTTCAGGGTGCTCTGGAGTTAAAGGTGAAAATGTACAGGTGGAGTAAGCCCTGTGGGGGCAGAAGCAACAAAATAAGTCACCCCTGCCTCTGATTCTAGAGCACTACTGCTGCCAGTCTTTCCACAAGACATGTGGTCCCTGTCTTAAAATCAGGTCTATCTCATGTGGCTTCCTGTACTCTCTTGTCTGAAACCTCCACTTTGAATCTTAATGTCTCATTATTGTCCTATCAAGCTCATCTTGTCCTTTATGAGGTAAGCCATGATCTATATTTAGCAATCAACTCTAGCCAACTTCTATTTACTATTCAGTGTGGCTATTTTCTGAAAATGCAGCCAATGAGATGGCTAAGAACTCACCAGACAATGTGAGGAAAATACAGGGGACCTAGCCTGAAAGACAGCAGAAATGGGTACAAAGGCGGGCAGATTTCTGCAAACATGACAAGGCTGAGCGGCCACGTCTCTAGGCAGAACAGAATACCCTGGTGTTCTGGGTCTGACAACTTCTCCTAGGAGTCCGCACTGCAACACGCAGGTTCCCAACTACAAGCCAAAGGACTGATTTTGCTGACAACATTGAAGACCAACCTTTCTGATCCTGGGGTACGGGGGAGGACCCACAGAAGCACTGAGGGTGCCCAGGCTGCATCCAAGGCGGTACCAAGTAAACCCGTCCTGGCCATAACTTTTCAGGAGCAGGAGGATGTCTAGATAACAAACCTGGGAACAACCGCATCCTGGGGTTGCTCTGCAGCCACACACTGCCCCACACCGCACAACCTGCACCCACCTTTTGGTTTCAAAAGCCCACAGGCGGCCGCTCACCTCTCCTCCGTGGAGAAGACAAACTTCCTAAGCTTCAGGTCCCCCAGCACGATGGCTGACTGGTGGCAGTGGGCAACAGCAGAGACAATCTGCTTGAACAGCCGGGCAGCCTCCTCTTCCCGCAGCCTCTTCCGGCTTCGCACATAGGAGTGCATGTCTCCAAAGTCCTTCTCGAAGAAGACATAGGCCTTGGTTTCCCCGAGGACCACCTCCACGATGCCAGTGATGTTTCTGTGGGATGGCAGCTGGATGTAAGGCCTGATCTTCTCCTGGTAGTGTTTAAGGGGAAACACCTGCGAAGAGAAGGTGACCTGTTAGGGGCTAGGAAAGCAGGCACTGCCTCCAAGTTCCCGAGGGAGCTGGCTGGGAGCCTCTACCCTGAGCTCTAAATGGCAGGCAGTAAGCTCCATTCATCTACTGCCTCTTCTCTCCGCCTCAGCTCACGCAGCCTTAGCTGCTCCGAAACCAGTCACAGCACTGTGGGTGAGCGGGTATCCCGAGGGCTGCTCCTTCCACGCGGGACTGAAGGCAGCGTCTTGCTGCGTGATCCTGACTCCCCTGAGCACAGCCCACAGCTCCCTGCTCTGTGACCCCTCCACAGCTGCAGAGGGAAGGGGGACAGGTTCCCAGCATCTCCAGGGGCTCACAACGGTGCCCAAACATGCACGCGTCTCCCGCACACCCAAAGGCCTGGCCACAGGGAGGCACAGGATGTGGTGACTCTGCAGCCTCCAAGGGGAAGCGCCGGCCACAGAACATGCCTAGCTGTCATTAGTCAGAAGGAAGAGATGACTTGGAAGGAGACGGTGACAGCGCGGGCTTAAGCAACCTGCCTACAGCTGTGAGTCAGGTGTCATCGAGTTCCACTCTCCCGGGAGACCTGGAAGGGGTGCCTGTGAATGGGCTTTTTCATGTCTATCCCCCACCCCACGTGCCCTGCCCCCAAAGGGGAGCATCTCCCCGAAGGAGGCGGCTGGTCTCTTTAAGGGCCTTTGTTCAGTCCAGTTACTCATATCCTAGACTCAACTGGAAATGGTGACACACGGGCTGTCACCATCTGGACCGGGCTATTATCTGCTCACAGGAACTCCTGGGCTTGCACAATGACTAGACCCACCCCACCTCGGAGCTGGTGGCTCTGGCACCAACTGGAAAGATCTCTCTGCCCTCCCTGCTCCCGCCCTGCCCAGGTCTCCCCAAACAGCTCTCGGTGACACCCCCACCCCAGAAAAAGAGACCTCCCCACACACAAACTGGGCTCTAGTGTGCGCCTGACATTTCACGCGCGTGGACAGTAGGTGGCAGCAGCAAGCCCAGGGGAGCGGGGGTGGGGGGGGGGGTCAGGTGAGTTTCGGGAAACCCAGGAGCAACTTTAACTCCAGGGATGGAAGCAGCAGCCCGGGTTCGGGGGTGTCTGAGTCCCCAGCGTCGGGCTCGCAGAGGGTGGACTGTGGGTGCGCGCTGCGTCCGTGCGCGCTGCAGGGAGCCGAAGCCAGCTCCTAGGAGTCAGGTTCACCTCCTCCTCCGGGGTGAGGACCCCCGGCTCCTAAGAAAGTCGCGCCGGAACCAGAGTGAATGGAAGCAAATGCCGCTATCGGCGTGGGCTCTCCAACGTTTACACTGGGCCACATTCCTAGGCTCGCTGCAAGACCCTTAGGACTGTGCCCTCGGAGGCGGAGGTCCAGGGGGTCCGCGGGGCATGCGTCGGACCGGCCTTCGCCGCACACCGCTGAGCCCCAGCCAGGCTCACTCGGGCGGGAGCCCTTCCAGCGGGGCGGACGAGGGCAGGGCAGCGGCGGGCCCGGAACCGTCTACCTCCCACAACTTACAGGGAGCCCACGCGCTGGCTCTAGGGAGCGCCGGGGCTGCTCCAGACGGGGGTCCCCGAGGTCCCACTCCCCAGGGCCCCCGGGCTCCACACTCACCCCGCCCCAAACCCAAGCGCCCGGCCCGGCCGCCTACCTTGCAGCGCAGCTCGCGGCCCGTGTGAATGCACAGCGCCCGGGACACATGCTCGCGCTCGGCCAGGGGCAGCAGCAGGTAGTCGGCGAGGCGGCTGGGCCCCGGCGCGCTCCCGATCCCCGGCGCGGCGGGCGGGGGCTGTGGGCTGCAGGGCGAGCCGGGCGGGCTGAGGTAGTCCGGGGGGCTGGAGCAGTCGGGCGGGCGCGGGCACTTGGCCGCCACGGCCGCCGCGTCGTCCGCGTCCAGCAGGCGCTTGGCCGGGGCGGCCCGGGCGGCCGGGAGCAGCAGGGCCGGACTGCGGGGCTGCGAGGCGCCGCTCACGGCGGAGCGCACGGGGCCGACTCGCATCGCCGGCCCGGCCGGGGCAGCCCCGGCTTCGTAGGTCCCGGGATCCGCGCAGGACGGCGCTGCGGGCTGGGGCCGGCGCCGGCTTCGCCCAGCCCGCGGGACGGGTTCACAGGCAGGGTCTGGCCCGGCCCCACCGGGGCACCGCGGGGCGGCTCCTCGGCGCTCGCCTCGCACGCGGGGACCAGGCTGCCGGGGCTCGGGGCTGGGGCGGGACCCGCGGCACCAGGCTGGCGCCTGCCCGACGGCCCCGGAGACGGAGGCGGCGGCGGCCTGGGCTCGCAGGTCCTGAGCGGCGAGGGCCCAGGCCCGGCGCAGCCGGCGCCCTCCCCAGGCGACGAGTCTCGGCGCCGGAGCAAACTTTTCCGAGCGCCCGATGCCTGCGCTCCGGGCTCCGGGCGTAAGCTAGACAGGAGCGGGGAGCGGCTCGAGTGACGAAGAGCGAGTGTGCGCCGCCCGGCCGCCAGCACCGCCCCCGAGCGCCCGCCCCCGCTGCCGCGCGGTGACTCACGCCAGGCACACACGCTTGCGGCCTCTGTGTAAACACTCGGGAGCGCGTTGTGCAACGGGGGCTGCGGCGACTCGGCCCCGCCGCCCGGCAGTCACCGTCACAGTCACCGGGGCGGGCGGCGCAGGTGGCGGTCCGGGTCTCCCGTGACGTCAGGGACCGGCGCGGGGCGGGGCCGCGGGGGCGAGGCGAGCGCTGATTGGCGCGCGCGCCCCATTCACGCTGCACAATGGGCTGCGGGCACGCGCCGTGGCGCGCCCCCGGCCCCCGCCCCCTTCGCCTGCGGCCGGGCGGGGGAGCCCGAGCCGAGCCGAGCGATTTCTGCTGCTCCTTGGCCCGGAGCTCCGGTGAGAGCGTGGGCGCCGCGGCAGCGGAGCGGGGGACGAAGCTTACAAACCCAGCCTCGGCCGTCGCCCCACGCGCAGTTCCCGTTCCGGGGAAGCCCTGCGCGGTGCTGGTTGCGGCTCTTGCCCCGCCCGGCCCGGCCCCCGGCGTCGGTTCCTCCCACGAGTAGCACCTTCTGCGCGGTGAAGTAGGGCGAACACCTGGCCTTCTGTGCGGCCTCCGCCCGCTCCGGAGCGCACGGAAACGGCTGCCGGCCCGGCTGCTGGGAACAAAGGCGGCGGGAGCGCGGGGCCCACGTGGCCGCCGCCCGGCCGGGAGGTGGCTCGGCCCCGGGATTGGTGAGCGCGGAAGGGCGCCTTGTGCCGCCTCGCGAGGACCTCCGGGGTCTGTCGTTTTTCTTTCTCGAGCGAAGCAGGGCAGTTTGCAGTCCCCAGACGCCCAACCTAGACGACTGTTCCCAGAGTCCTTCCTGCACTGCTGCCAAATACTTACTTTTCAAAAAGCAGGTCAAGCCCCAAGAATAAATGAAGGATTTCCTTATTAATTCTCCCTCCAGCACACGCTAATTAAGCATCTCTTGAGGGAGAGGCGCCAGAGAGTGGAGCAAGGAAATTGAAACAGTGAAAGGAGCTCCGAAGCCCTCTGTGTGTCCTTAGCACTTGGCGTGTGTTACTTTGCTTCCCTTTTACGACCAGCCTACGGCGGTATTTTTTGCCCCATTTCCTGGGAGAAACTGAAGCCTAAAAGACTACATTCCTGGCCGTGGCTAAACAGCTCACACTTGGTGGAGAGGTCAAGCTCCTATAGGCTCCTGTGGGCTAGAGACAGATTGGCTCTGCGGGAGAGGGAGGCCTCCGTGGAAGGAGCGTCAGGCCCGGGCGTGCAGCGGTGGCGCAGGCGGGGGTCTGGGGTCTGGGCGGCCAGGAGGAGCGGGAAGGCCACTGGGCCGTGCGCTGTGAAGGCTCCACGCCAGGCCGAGGAGGTTGCCCTCGCACCCGGGCCCAGGAGCGAGCCCGCCCGAGGTTTCTGCATCTCCAGATCCCCGTGCCAGAGTCTGAGAGCCCCTGCGCTGCCAGCCCGGCCCCTACCCCTTCAGGCAAGCCCAGCGTGGCCCAGAGTAACGGCCGCCCCCAGGACTGGGCCTCAGCAGATTCTGGCTCTGTTCTCGGCTCTTCCGGTGCCCGCCCCGGTTTACCGAGTGGAGGCCTGGAGGGACGAGTGCAGTGGACGCGAGGCAGGTGGCCAGGCTGTCTTCCCTCCTATTTGCGTGGCTGCAGCTCACCTGACCTGTGATGCGGCCCCCAGCACGGACGTGGGGCCGGGGTTCCATTGCCCTGGCCATCCGGGTCAACCTGGCTTCCCAGGAGGCCTATGTCCGGGACGACGGTGGAGCCCGGATGTCGGGGTCCTCGGAAAGGCCTCCCGGATGGGGTCCCCACGGCTGTCCTGAGACTGCCACATCCCAGCTTCTCCCTTGCCATCCTGCGTCTCCCTTCCCCGGGCCCCCTAAAAACCAGCTGATGCTGCTGTCCCGCTCACAGTACACTTCTTGGGGACTCCAGCCTGCGGCAACCATCCTCATGGTCCTGGCTCACTCCAGGGGCTCAGGCTTCTGGGATCAGGTGACCCCACTTCTCCCCCAGTGCTGCTAATCTGAGTCACCCCCGGGTACCGAGTTTGGTCCGTTCTGTTTCTGTTCCTCCAGTACCTCTGTACTGGAATTACCTCTTCATGTTACTCTTTCCCCTGCACTTGGTGGCTAGGCTCCGTTTTCCTGCCTGCCCTCGCTTCCCGCAGTGAGGGCCTAGCCTCACCTGCCAGCAAGCCTGAGCACCTACTCAGCCTAGAGCGCTCCTACTGAGTGCTGAGGCCACAGTGGTGCACAAAGCCAAACTGTCCTCTGGCCCCACATGGGCTCTCGCTCGGAGTCCCTTTCCTAGAGTGGGAATTTGGTCACAGCAGGCTCTGGCCTAGAACCCTGCAGGAAGCCTCAGATAAAGTCTGGATGCCACAGTGGTGAAAAGTAAGCTCTTCCAGATTCCTGCTTCCCTCCCAGCCTCACCCTCCTCACCCCTGTCCCTGGCTTACCCCTGCCTGCCCCTGGCGGGGCCCCAGGTCCTACCTGCCATGGCACACTGCCTTCCTCCTGTGCTGTTCCCTCCTGTGGAATCCCCAGCCCGCCCCTCTTCCTGCCAATCTAATAAACTCTTACTCATCCTTCAGAACACCACCCAGATTTCCCCAGCACCTATGGACAGATGTAAATGTCATGCTGGGTGCAGCCAGATCCTCTGTCTGCCGTCCCTCGGGACCCTCCCCTACGCTGTTTGAAGAGGACAGGGCTGTGGCTCATATATAGTCACCAGCTTCCAGCCGGAGTCTGTTATAAAAGAGGCTTAGTGAGTGTTCACTGAATACATGTTCGGGGGGGATAGGGCCACCCACAGGAGAGCCTGAAGACAGGGAGAGCCAGCATGGGGCGGGGGCTGCAGGCTTCGGGTTGGGGGCCAGACCTGCGTGCAGGAGGAGGTGCTTGGCTGCTGGCAGGGCCTGGGACCAGGGAGGCCGGGACGAGGGCACTCCAGAGGTCTCGGTTCAGTGCAGGGTCCCCCGCCCCACCCCCACAAGGGCTGGACAGACACCCCGCAGGCTGCAGAGTCAGAAGCCAATGCTCCCACTGCCTGAGAACTATCGGGTGCCCCTCAGTTGCGACGGCCTGGCACTGCCGGCTTTTCCTCCACAGCAGGGTTCTTGTTTGTGTTTGAGACAGGCTCTTGCTGTGTAGGTCAGACTGGCCCTGAACTCACTGTGTAGCCCAGCTTTGAACGTGCACCAAGCCTCCTGCCTCAGCCTCCCCAGTGCTGGGATCACAAGTGTGTGCCACCACACCTGACACCAGCAAGGGTCTTGTGAAAAGAAATAGGTACAAAGATATGGGAAGTACTTTTGGATTATCCACCCATACCCAAATGGGAGGTTATCAGGTGTGGCTGGGCCATGATTGGGAACAATGTTCATTAAAGGCTTGCAAAGGCCTGATAAATATGTAAGTAGGATATTTATGAGGAAGTAGTTCTTCCCGTGTTCAAGAGTTCTTTGAAGCATAATCCCAGCACTCAGGAGGCTGAGGCAGGAGGATCTCGGGAGCTCAAGGCCAGCCCAAACTACATAGCGAGACCCTGCCAAAAAAAAAAAAGAGGGCCTGGGGATTTAGCTCAGTGGTGCTGGGCCTGCCTTGCAAGCACAAGGTCCTGAGTTCGGTCCCCAGTACCAAAAACAGAAGAGTTCTTTGCTTCCTGAAGGGGTCTGCCACATGATGCCACCAGCAGGTTGCTTGCGTGCCCTGAGCATGGCTCGGGCGTTGGTCACAGCTGAGTGTGCATGCGTGTGTGTGTGCATGCGTGTGTGTGTGCATGTGCAGCCCATCCCCTCAGCACCACGCCGAGCTGCCCCGGATGTTCCTACACGTTGGATTGCGGAAGAAGACTGGTTCACCGCCAGCTTGTCAGGCACTCGTGCATTGCGTAACCGTGGTGCAGGAAACCACTGATTTTCCTGGATGAGGCCGGGCTGATGAGCTCGAGTTCCGTTCAGCCTGGTTGGTGCCAAGAAGGCTCCCGCAAGGCCCGTGATCCCCTCAGGGTTCCCGTCCCATCTCCCCACTTCGCCGTGCTTCCTGGGGACAAGGCAGGCGTGTGGCAGATGTCATGTCCCCGACCCTGAATTCCAAAACAGTTAAAAAGTGTGGGGACGTGTGTAGAGCAGACAGTATTTCAAAAGCTCGGAAGTAAACCTGGTATGTTCCTGCCATCGAGACGCTTTCCTGTTGTTTAAGGTTTAAAATAATCTTGGAAGCAGCGATCACCGTTTATTCAGATCCACAGGCTTATAGAAGCTGAGTGCCTAACTTTCCCGTCCTCCTTGTACTCGGTCTTTTCAGTCCTGGGGATCGACTCTCGAAGGAGCTCCACCCCCGTCCTTTAAACGTTGTTTTAAAATTTAAGCCGAGGTCTTCATCAGGCACGAAGTTGCCCAGGGCTGCAATTCTCGATCCTCCCTGTCCGCCTCCCAGGGTGCTGGGATTACAGCACGTGCCACCAAGCATCTGACTTGCAAATCGCACATTTGGGAGGTGGCACAGTTAGCCTCCAACCCCATCTGCTTGCTCCTGGCCCTGCCCTTGCTCCTCCGTGTGCCCCCATGGTCTCCTAATGAAGAACTTCTGTCCAAACCCCGGGAGCTGAGCTGTAGGAGCGCAGACCCCCCTCGGGCCTCCCCCGGCACCTGGGGGGCCCAGTCGGGGAGATCCACGGTCGGAGCAGCCTCGAGGGTTGTGAACCACCTCTTACGCTCCTGTGGGCTCAGTGTGTGCGCTGTGGGGGGCAGGTCGGCCAGACGCGGGGGGGTCCCGGATGCGAGGCTGACGCCGAGCATAGAGTCCCTCCCTTCTGAGCCCCTCGCCCTGACTTTTGCATCTAGCCCTGTCGCTGGCTCTTGGCTCATTGTGGTCTTCATTCCTGTCTATCGCCTGGATGCAGATCAACCTCTCCACCCAGCCTGAGGGGGTTCCTTGCTCTGCCCCTGACCTGGAAGGCCGCCCCCCACCAGGTCGCTGGGTGCTGGGAGGGTTGGGGTAGAAGGCAGCACGGGGCGGCCAACGCTGGTGTCAACACTGCCAGCGTGTAGCTCTGTACACTGGGAGGTGTTCCCTCTTGCCAGTGGGAAGGACTCAGATCTTTGGGTCAAAAAAGACCTGGGTTCAAGGGCTACCCCTGCCGGTAGCTGTCCACCCAGCCTAAAACCACTGTGACTACTTTTTTAAGAAACTGAGACAAATCCTTCGCCCCTCTTCCAGGGTGGGGAAAGGCTTATGCTGCCGAGCGTTGGCAAGGAGGGGCCAGGCAGCTTTTGCCTTGTTCGCCTGGACACTAGCAGTCACAGACCTGGCCAGCTGGGAAAGGAGAGAGTGTACCCAAGGATGTGGGGGGGAGGCCTGCACCGTCCCAGCACGGCCGCAGCAGTGAGGGAGGAGGCTGCCCCAGGCCAGAGCGCTCTGGCTGCCCTCGTGCCTGGCTGTCCCGACCCCCAGCTGGCCTGCACTTGGGGCTGGCTTATCACCCAGCAGTAGAACAGCCTTTTGGAACTCTCCAGCCTGCAGGACGCTGTGAGATGCCCATTAGGGAAGGAGCCCCTTGCCCTGCGTGGGCACCAGGCACAGCATGGGCCGGATGCCAGCTCCAGTGCTGCACCGCTCTGTGGGAGACTGGCTGCCTGGGGCCTTGCGCCCCGCTGGACCCCACCGGAGGAGAGAGGAGCTTTCCAGACCCACACGGCCTCCTGTGTCCAGATGCAGGGCAGCCCCAGGCCTCACCCGCTCTGTGGCATCTTTGAGTCATCTGGACCTGTTGCGAAGGTGTCAGAGTGTGCATAAGTACCCGCGCAGCGTACATCCTGCGGGCTGTGTTTTTCTTACTAAAAAAAGTCCCCACCCTGCTGTGCTGAGGTCTGCAGGCTCCTGGGGAGCAGTGCGTCCTGCGTCCTCGAACACGCCAGGTCCCCTCCCTCGGCCGGGCCTGGGTGGCAGCCAGTCAAGCAGTCAGCCCCGCACGCACGGCTGTTTGGTTTCTAGTCCTAAGAGGCCTCCGGGCTGCGGGCCTTCTGGTGACAGTGCTCCTGCTGGCTGCTGCCTGGGCTGAAGGGGCAAGGGGCCAGGGATGAGGCCCCTCCATCCCTCCCGTCTGAGTCCCTGGCAGCCGCCCGAGGCCTGCACAGACCCCTCGAGAGCCTGCAGAGCTGACCACTTGGGCATGGGGAAGGCTGCGGAGCCAGTGGCCCTCGGTGACGGTGTCTCCCCCCGGGACAGGGGCAGAGAAGACATCTCCTTCACCTCGAGGACAGCCGGCAGGTGGCTGTTATCTCCGTCCTCCAGCTCAGAGGAGGCTCAGAGATGCTATCCAAGCTGCCCGGGTCACACAGCACAAATGGCAGAGCCGAGCTGGCTTCAGACCACTGGCCTCCTTCCCAGGCATGGCCTGACCCAGTCCCTGTCCTCAGGAAAGCTCTGGAGCGAGGTCAGGCCTGCGCCAAAGCTGCGGCCAGGTCACGCAGAGCCTCACTGCAGGCTTCTGTTTTTCCTCCTTTCCCCTTCCTCTCCCCGCCTGCCTGCCTTGTCTTCCTTTCTCCCTTTCAGTAGTCTGTGTCTATAGCACATAATGGTCATGGGAAGTTGGTGCCTGTGCATAACACAGCTCAGTTCTTTCCGCGTGCCATTCTCCTCCTTCCCCATGCCTGTTCCCTTCCCATTTGCGAGGGTCTGGCTCCCTCGTCTGCAACGTCCATCTTTGATTTTGCTTTTAGATTATTTCTGCTTGGCTTCCTCACATAAGAGAAACCATGCCACACTCAAGCTTGCAGGTCTGATTTACTTTCTTTAATGTTACGGTGTCAAGGTGTGTCCATTTTCCCGTAAATGACTCAGTTTTATCATGCTTTATTGGCTGACAGTACTCCGCTGTGGTTTTTCATTGTTTTTTGTTTGTTGCTTGTTGAGGCCTGGTCTCACTATATGGTTCTGGCTGTGTAGGGCAGGCTGGCCCTGAAACTGCAGTCCTGCCTCAGCCTCCTCAGTGATGGGAGTGCAGGTGTGTGCCACCACCCCAGCTCACCTGTAGCCTTGGGGAGGGCTTACCTGGGTCCAGTAAACAGAGTTCAACTGACCAAAACTTGTCTTAAGACCTGGGCGATTACGGTGCCCTGGGCTGGGGCTCTGGAAGGCCAGAGCCAGTTGTCATTCAGCACACAGGAAGAAGGACACCCGGGGAGTGGAAGCCATTCTGCAGAAGCCCCAGGGCTCAGCCCAGGCCCAGGCCCAGAGCTGCCCTGCGCTGGTGCAGCCTGTGGGAGGCTCCACCCCTGGAAGGGTTCCTGGAGCCAGACACCCAGGGCACATCTTGCCAAGAGGCAGCCACAGGCAGCTCCGGATGTCGGCCTCAGCAGATCAATGAAAACATTACCTGGCCCAGATGAGCCGCCCACAGGAAGCCACACTGTCACACAGCGCTTGTACAAACGGAACCTGCCAACCTGCCAGCGTGGCTGAGGTTAAGAAGTGTTTCTCAGCCAGGCTAGCCTGCAGCCATCTCCGCCCTGCGGGGAAGGTCGTTTCAAGGGTACATCACTGGTTCCCTTTCCTGTGGTGAGATGCCCACCACCCTCCACAGAACGGCTGTAGGCCAGCCATGGCCCAGCCCTGCTGCTGGAACGAAGACCCCAGAAGGAAGGCAAGGGACAGGGCTGAGCCTCTCCCTGCTGCTTTCTGAGAGGACCATGCCTGGTGGGCAGGATTTGGGGACAGAGCCCCAACCACACTGCACCTTCATGGTCAAGGATGCGTCTCAGCCACACCAGGTTCCAGTGACTGGCAAGGGACCGGAGCATGAAGCAGGCTGGAAGTGGCACAAACAGTAATCCTTCTTACCCAGTTTGTTTGGGGTCAACCACAGTTCAGAAATACGATTCAGAAAATCCTAGAAACACTTCATGTTTAAACAACTTTTACCATAGTGTGTAGTTAGAATTATTCTCTTTTGTTATTGTTACTGTTGTTGTTGTTATTGTTGATCTCTTACTGTGCTTAATTTAGAAATTAGACCTCATAGATACGAATGTTGTATCCGTTGCTTTCCTCATTGCTGGGACAAAATACAGGATGCCCACAGGTTAAAGGCAGAGGTTTGTTTAGCTCACGTTCCAGGGGATTCAATCCATGGTCTGCTGGCTCCAGGGCAGAAACATCATGATGGACGGGCCTGGTGGAGGAAAGCTGCTCAGCTCACGGCAGCCCGGAAGCAGAGGGAGAAGCTGGGGACAGGAACACACCCTGGCAGGTCATGACCCTTTGACTGTGCCGGACCTCCTAGCAGCACATGTAGCTACCAAACTCATCGATGCACTGATGAATATGGTGCCCCGTGACCCAATCACCTATGAGCATGTGAGCTGGGGGGACATTTTAGATCTAGATCATAACATATGTGGGAAAACACAGTTTATACAGGGTTTGTGAGCACGTTCCTAATCGTGTCTGCTATATGGGGCTGATGGGATGCCGTGCAGGGTAACCCAACCCTGCCTCAACCTGGGGAGACCCCAGCACTGTGCACCCGCCAGCTGGACCTTGTTTCCATCCTAGGTCTTGGCTGGTGTCGAGTCTCAATGTGGCAACATTCAAGGAAGAGGAAGGCATCTCCCCCGAGAGTTCCTTCCCTTAGGAGAGAAGAGTCCCCAGAGCCCCAGCCCATCCCTGGCAGACCCCGTGCATACCACAGGGTCTCATGCTCAGGTCCAAACCCACTGCTGTGCTATGGGCTGAACTATCACTGTCCCCCTATTCATAAGTTGAAGCCCTATTCATAAGTTGAGGGACTACATCTGGGGACAGGTCTTTAAGAAGGTAACTAAAGCCAGGCATGGTGGCACACCCAAGTAATTCCAGCTTCTGGGAGGCTGAAACAGGACGACCCAGTCTGGGTAGTTTATTGACTTAGCAAGATCCTGTCTCAAAATTTTTAAGTATTTTCAGAGGCCCTGGATTACATCCCAGTACCACAAAAAAGAACTGTTGAAGGTAATTAGGTGAAATGAAGTCATGTGGGTGGCCCCCACCCAAGCTGAGTGGTCTCCTTCTACACTGCCCAGTCTGAGGAGGACCGTGTGAAGACAGCAGGAGGTGTCAGAAGAGACCAGCAGCCTGATCCTGGCCCTCCCACCTGCACAGCTTCTGTTGAACCCGCTGTCTTTGGTACTTTGTTCCTAAAGCTGAGGAGACAGATTTCAGCAGCAGTTGCAGGAGGACAGGTGGACGCGGGCTGCACGGGAGAGGGCCGCCAAAGCCTTGGGGGAAGCTGGCCGTGGGTGGGTGGACGCCCCATTCCTGACCCACTCTGTCCACCTGGGCCCCTGTCCATCTCTCCCTGAACAAACCGCAACAACTGTGTGGTTCAACTCCTGCCTCATTACCTTCTCTCTTGCCCCAACAGTGGCTCCAGGTCAGCTTGCTAGGGTTTGGGGGGATCCCCGCACTGTTCTGTCCTACCCAGAAGGCCGGGCCTGGGTTTCCTCCACTGGAAACCAGCCACATGCCCTAGTGGGCTATTTCACACTTCACCTGACAGCAGCCTCATTTCGAAGTTCTCAGGGACAGAGAGGTGCTGAGAGTTGCAGCAAAGGCCACTGACCTTGCAGGCCTGGGACTCGAAGCTCCAGCACAGTGCTGCTGGGGGCCACCTTCCTGCTGGACAGCGGGCACGGGGTCCATGCACAAATGATATTTATGCAAAAACGGATCAAGGGGTAGGAGATAGTTTTGAATGTTTTATGGAGCCAGTATGGTGGCACACACCTGTAATCCCAACACACTGGGAGGCTGAGGCAGGAGGGTTGCAAGTTTGAATTGAGCCTGGCCAACTCAGCAATTTAGCAAGACCCTGTCTGAAAAATTTTAAAAGGAAAACACTATTAGGGGCTGGGGATGCCATGTGAAGGCCCTGGGTTTAACCCC